>OZ022239.1:31230905-31275316 GCA_963978895.1 Erpobdella octoculata
AGGTTTATCAGAGGGTTTGAATGTCAGTTTGAGTTGAGTTGGATTACTTAAAAGGAAAATCGCAGTACGGCCTTTTCTAGACGATTTAGGCCAAATTTCTCGCTTTTCTGATAATGAAATGTCTTTTTTAATTAAAAAAATATAAGGTTGAGGCAGCGAAAACTTAGTAACCAATCAGTGAAAAGCCATTGTTTATCTAGGTCAGGTCAGTGTTCCCAAGCAAAAGTTTGAGACCGTGAGCACATTTGATTCAAACATGTTTGTCAAAATAAGAAATACAAGTAACATTTTCTTCTTCCTGGTATTAATAGATATGTTGTTGGTAGTTAGAATTGCTTGCTTAACCTTCAACAGTTTTCCTCGTAATTACTTGAAAGTGTTCTTCTGCTATTTCCTCTACACTACAGTGACTCACTCTACAACTGTGTGACGAGGAAAGCAAACGGTTTGATCGAGGCGACATAATTGTGTAAATAGTTAAATAGCTCAGTTCAGATGCGCTAGTCGCCCGGCGTTTTATGACATCACTGTATAGACATAGAGGAATGCCAAAACTGTATTCTGACAGTTCAGTTGAAAATATTTTCGTGAGAAACGCTGGAAAATAAAAGCTGAGAGCTTGTGGTGGTCATATATAGATATATTCTATATATATGGTGGTGGTATTTTTATGCAGTGGAGATGGGCGAGTGTGTGAACGAATTGTTATCTATATATATAAAAATGAATGTTTGTATGTATGTATGTATGTATGTATATACGTATGTTATTCATGCATTGCTACACCATTCATCCGATCGTAATGAAATTTTCACACAACCTTGAGAGTCAAGGGGAATCAAATATAGAGAAAAATATTTTGAAATCCGTCACAAAATAAGCGGAGCGGAGCGGGTGAGCGAGCGGGAGCTATATATATATGTTTGTGCGTATGTATGTGTGTATGTATGTATGTATGTGTATGTGCATGTATGTGTGTCTGTGTGTGTTTGTGTATGTACTAGCGGAGATACCCGGCGTTGCCCGGGTTTTTTAGAGGTTTTTCTAATGTTTGTCTCTTTCTCTCCCGTTTCCTTTCCCACCTGCTTTCCCACTCCTGTTCGCTTTCCCGTTTTCGGTCGTTTTCCCGCTGCCGGTCGCATTCCCGCTCCCGCTCGCTGTCCGTTCCGTGTCGCATTCCCGCTCCCACTCGCTGTCCGTTCCGGGTCGCTTTCCCGTTTTTATAATAGACAAACTAACCCACAAACATTCATATATATATATATATATATATATATATATATATATATATATATATATATATATATATATATATATATATATATATATATATATATATATATATATATATATATATATATATATATATATATATATATATAGTCTTAGCAAATCTATTTTACGTTTTATAGGCTAACAGAAGTTATGAAAGAATGTAAAAGAGAAAATGAGCGTGAACGGGAACGGGAGAGCAACCGTGACCGGGAATGGAAGAGCAAGCATGACCGGGAACGGGAGAGCAAGCGTGAGCGGGAACGGGAAAGCGACCGGGAACGGGAAAGCGACGGGGAACGGGAAAGCGACCGGGAACGGGAAAGCGACCGGGAACGCGACCGGGAACGGGAAAGCGACCGGGAACGGGAAAGCGACCGGGAACGCGGAAAGCGACCGGGAACGCGGAAAGCGACTGGAATCGGGAGAGTAAGCATGGAAGCAAACGCGAGCAAGAGAGAAAATCGATAACAAAACTTATGAGCGGGAAAGCGACCGGGAGCTGGAAAACGACCGAGAGCGGAAAAGCGACCGGGAACGCGACGAAAACGGGAAAGTGGAGAAGGAAACGGGAGCGAGAGAGACAAACATTAGAAAAACCTCTAAAAACCCCGGGCAACGCCGGGTAACCCCGCTAGTGATTAATATATTATGCGGCTTCAGATTAGTAGATTAGCTTAAAGAACTTGTTTTGCATCTAGTAGATCAACAAGGAGTCGTTTCCAAGACCACCTTAGCTATTTATTCTCTTCTGCAGATATTCTCGTTCTCTCTGTAAATACTTCATTAACTTCATGATACGTCCTTATGAAATAACTTATAAATTCATCGCTCGCCTCGTCCTGGTCTAAATACTAAATACAATTTTTATTTTCATCTCCGGCTGAAATATATATATTTCCTTCGTAATTTACTTAGCTTAATTGCGGAAAAGCGCGCTCTCAGCTTGTCTATTTTAAGTCTTTTGGTGCGCCTTTCATTAGTATCATCATCATCACTTTAATCAGCATCGCCGTCTTTTCTGCTTTACAGTAATATTATCATCATCATCATCATCATCTCAATTCATCCTCATCATCTTAGTAACCGATTATATGAATTCTGTTGCTAGTTCTAATTTCTTAGTTATTCTTCATAGGAATGTCTGTTTCCGGCTTCTGGAATGGTTTGTACTAACCATTTTGGACTGAAAATTTCTGTTTATTAATGAATAGATGTAGAGTAGAGTAGAACATCGAGTAGAGTAGAACATCTTAAAGGGAAAGTGGAAGAGAGAGAGAGAGAGAGAGAGAGAGAGAGAGAGAGAGAGAGAGAGAGAGAGAGAGAGAGAGAGAGAGAGAGAGAGAGGTGATAGGTTGTCCGGTTGATGTTTTTTTTAAACAAAAACGAGATTTTTTGAATACCTACTCAAAACGCAGCTTCATATTAAAATCATAACTTTTCAATTCACCCCAGGGCAAAAAATAAAATTCAAACGGTCAATCTAACAGCCAAGAGCTCTGAAAAAAAATTATCTTAACTTACTTGGAAAGAAATTCACACTCGAAAGCAATAAAGCCATGACTCGTCTATCTGTTTTAGTCTGCTGTCTGGCATTGTTCTCGGCAGCAGTAATGTCGATGAAGCTGACCCCGGAGGAGATGGAAGAGAGAAAGGAAATCGTCAGGAAGCCCTACAAACCTCGACCGCAGCCCACTTCTTGCAAGGAGCTGAACAAGTGCTGCCAGGGTAAGGACAACTCGTGCCGCATCAAGCTCGATGCCATGCCGGAGACCGACGGGGAGAAGAAAGACCTGGCTCATCATAACAGCAGCTCAGCCTGCTTCTGCGACTCTGCATGTCTGGTTCTGGGCGACTGCTGCAGCGACTACCACGACTTCTGCGCACGTAAGTTGTAGTTGCGGCTCGTATTGTTTCATTGTTGTTGTTCGCTTTATTGGCTAGTTGATTGACCGAGGTTTTATAACTTGAAATTTTCCTGGTCTTCGATCTTCTTCTCTTAGTCACTTTCGCATCTTTACTATTAAGCATTCCTTTGCTAAACGCTCTTTTTCCTACTCTGATCCCTTTTTCTGGAACTCTCTTCCTTCTTCTCCTACTAACTCTACTTCTCTCACTAGTTTCCGTCGTGGACTTAAAACACATCTGTTTGAAAAGTTCATGTCCGAGCGCTATTGAACGCCACGGAAATAGCGCTATAGAAACTTACGTGATTGATTGATTGAAACGTTGCCGGCAAACAGAACCGATTCCATAATCAGGATAAAATAACCTATGACGGGCTTGTACGTAGTTAAAGGTCATTTCTCATTTCAACTTCTGCCACACTAAGATATCATCTTTCTTTCTCTCAGGAATACAATATTTATCCAGCTGTTAGTTGCAGATGAACTTTATCATAGCTGATAAGAGGAATTTAATTGGCTTCGAAATAAAACAAAATTTTATTCTCTGCTGATAAGTTTTTATTAGTTGATAAAAGGTTTGATTTGATTATTTAGAATAAATACATAATAAACAAGATAATTCAGTTTGGCATTGTTAGGTTATGTTAGGTTATGAATCTAATTTTGCAATTTTTCAATACTTGAAGTGTTGAATTTGAGAAGAAGAAATAGAAAAGAATAATCAAAAAACTCTGTTAATGTTATAATTTTAACAGTTAAACTTATCTTTAAGTCTGAGCCGAACCAGCACATTATACTATCTCAATATTTTCTAATCTCATTATATTTAATTTTCTTGTGATAAATAAATAAATAAATAAATAGTTAAAATTACTTAAACGTCTTCTCTTTCTTTAAGGACACGGTGATGATGATGATGATGATGTTGTTGGTGGTGATGTTTTTTTCGGTCGTTTTTTGCATATAAGGTGAACTTGAGTGCAGAATTTATCACCTCTCCGCCTGAGGATAAAAATCTTAAGAGAAAAAAGAACTTAAACATACGTAGTACAAACATACAAACATTCAAAGATGCATTATTACATTGCATTAGGCAAGCAGAAAAACTTATTTACTTGTTAACTTACTTACTTACTTACTAACTAACTAAACAGATGTGGGGACAGATGTTTGTGGGAATTTTGGAACTGTACGAATCTCCTTTAAACAGAATATCGCTTGAAGTTGAAAGCCAACCAATTTTTTTAAACTATCTTTTTTTCTCTCACTCCCTATTTTTCTTATATAATCTACATATATAAATTTTGTATATATGTGTCTGTGTGTGTTAGAAAAATATTGACGTGAGAAATAAGAGGAAAACAAAGAATGAGAGATAGAGACAGAAAAAGGAGTGAGTGATGGGAAGAGAAAAAAGAGGCAATGGCAGAAATTAACGGCAAAAGAAATAACTCCGTTGTAAACATCTATCTTCGGACATGTCTTGAAACTAAAAAAAAAAACAGTTCAACAAAGATGTGAAAAAAGAAAAGAGGGTTTTAAATTAAATTTTCAGATAAGTGAGAAAATAAATAACTTGTTACGAATTATAAATGTGCTCTTCCAATTTCTTCTCGAGATTTTTTTGCTTGTTGGTGACAAAAGAGGTTCAGTTCAGTCCACTTCAATTCTAGAAACTGTCAACGGTTACATACATAAAAATTTGTTGTTATGTTTTCCCACCGATGAGTCATACCGTTGTTTGGTGTGAATAACAAGAATTTACCGTTGGACGAAGGATTCTTTGATGTTATTTTGGTGTTTTGGTGCTGGTCGGTATGCTTGCTGGTTAACAAAAGGAGAGATAGACTGAAAGTCTGAAATTGGAATATTGTTAGTCTCGAAAACTTCAAAAAAAATGAAGAAGAAAGAGAAGAAAAATATTTGTAAATATAAGTAATTCTTTCTAATTTACGAGTTTCTTTTATGTCTTTTGAGATTAAAGCAAAACCTGAAATGAAGTAAAAGTAAATAGTAGGTAGGTAAGCGCGGGAATGAATGAGCAAGATTGAATGAATGAATGAGAGAGAGAGAGAGAGAGAGAGAGAGAGAGAGAGAGAGAGAGAGAGAGAGAGAGAGAGAGAGAGAAAGGGGGGGGCAGTGAATAATTATGCTTGACCAGGAACATAAATAAACGAAACGCTTCCTCTGCAGCAAATCGAAATCAGTCGAATTAATTTATATTTTCATTTTCACGACAAATGGGTTAAAATATTTTTCAACGAGACAATCCTGAGAAGCTGACAGCGAATAACTAACTCCCTGTTACTACTATTTTTCGTCTCCAAGGTTATAGTGGAAGTGAACCTTGGAATAGTAAACGAACGTGCTAGGTGATGATACCTATGTAGTTCCCTCATCAGAGCCTCTGTCGTACACATATACCAATATACTATACTATACATGCGTGCATACTATACATGCGTGCATACATACATACATACATACATACATACATACATACATACATACATACATACATACATACATACATACATACATACATACATACATACATACATACATACATACATACATACATACATACATACATACATACATACATACACACACACACACACACACACACACACATACATACATACATACATACATACATACATACATACATACATACATACATACATGTATATACGAGTATTATAACATCAACATCTGTACCACCGACCTGAGAACGAGCATGTTAAAATTGTTTTGAACTGTGTACCTACCTGCGTGTATTTTGTCATCAATTTGTTCATAGCTAGAGAAAATAAATCGTTTTCCCATTTTTTCCTGTCGCAGGAAAAAAATTGCTGGATAATTTTGTCGTCCATCAAAAATAATGAATGAATGTTAAATAATAAATTAATAATTATTTAGTGCCGAATAACAATAATAACTTACAACAAGTCACCTATTAAATGTCAACCCATTTCTAAACATATGTACTGCCTACATAGGCGTAGGAAACAGGGGAAGGGGGACAAAAAAAGGGTTTCGAAAATTTTTGAGGAAAGTACCTCACAATACCCACCCCCTCCCCCCCGGTTCATCAGCATTTTTGGGATGAAAAATGAAAAAAGGGTTTTGGGAAAATTGGTGAGAACAAGTTGCCGCCCTATTATGACTGTCTATTTTATAAGTCACCACTGTTGATTAACGTACAGAATCTGGAGAGCTCGAGCACTCCAAATCGACTACAGTAATACAAAATGTCCAGATACTGAACAACTAGACACTTTCTATACTCCACGTATCACGCACGTATCCTCTCTTGATTGGAATTCTACCCAGTCAACATAGGAAAAGAATTAATACCAAAACTGCACAATTTATCGTCTCCTCCCTGTAGAAAAGCAAAACGTTTAATTTAATTTAAGCTGTTCTTTCTTACTATTTATTTTACTTCTTTTTTTATCCAATATATTGTTATATCTACGTTTATAATTTTATATCATTGCTTGTTCACCTCAGAAAGACATTATAATTAATTATTATTAGGATTATTATATTAGAAGGTATAAAATAGACTTATCCAAGCTTCATTATATTATCATCCAATAAACTACAAAACCATTCTATTGGACCCTGAATACGATTTGACGATATTATAACATTGGTGATCAGAAGTGAGATTACGAGAATGGTTTTGAACACATTGGATGAGCTCTTGATACTCGAGTTGAGGCGGGAACTTAGAAAACGAGAGCTCAGTGATAAAGGAAGAAAGTCTGAGCTCGTGGACCGCCTCCGGACGTCATTGGAGAACAATGGGTTTGACCCAGAAGAGTATGAGTTCGAAACAGGAAATGAATTGATGAAGGCTCTGAACAAGATGGCTGAAAAATACAGAGCAGCACGGGAGGAAAACAGAGCAGCACAGCAGGAAATGAAGAAATTGATTCTCGGTGGTCAGGTCGATCCTGAGAACAGAGTAGCAGAAGCCGGTGTGGCGTTGTTGTCAGGAAATAACAACATAGAAGATGAAAATGGGGGTGTTTCTGGCAGTGGTTTGCCTGAGTGCGGACTGGACGGTGCTACTGTTGAGAGTTTGGTCACAGGGACGGCTGACACAGTGGTGGACACGGTTCTGGACCAGCGGGTTGCTGGTGAGAAAAATGATGTGGGTTGCTGCGGCAAAACCCAATTTGAACTTGAGTCCATCAGCTGTCTCAGAACATGTGACAGATGACGGCCGTACGGACTGCACAGGTCAGGTGGGTCATGATGAGGGCAGTAAAAAGAAAAGTGGTCCAGTTTTGTGGCGGGGCACCGCTAGAGTTGGCCCTGTGGCTAAGTGTAGCCAGACTCTGACAGATTTTGAGGAGGTCGTCGGAGAGGTCTTGAAAGATTGCTTGAATGAGGTGTGTGGTGATGACGCTTGTGATGCTGCGTACGGACAGGGTGTTTCACGGTTTTTGCATCGCGAATCGGATTTGTTGGGTGGTCGTCTGTTCCGGGACATTGGGGTGGGGTTGGACTTTGAGAAAAGTAATTTTGGAATAGATGGAGCGGAGCTCCAGGCGATGTCTGCTGGTCGGGGCGCTTTTGTGAGTGATGCCCTGGATGTTGCGGAACAACGCGAAAGTGCTTCTACGGATGCTAGTGCTCCAGCTCAGATGAGTTTGGTTAATGATTTTGTGTTTTGGTGGTGGCTCGCGGGAGTGGAGCTAGAGTTTTGGATGGTCGAACAGTTTTGCATCGACGACAACCTTGTGTTTGGGGCTGGAGGAGCGGTGGAAAATCGAAAACTGACCGTGTCGTGCAGTGGCGATTTCGGTTGCGTGGAGCCGTCGCTAACCTAATGGGGGCCCGCTGTGATCGACAGTCATATATGAAGAACGATTTGGCATGGTATTCAAGCCCACAAAACCGAATCGGAAATCGCACGGGCTCCAGCGAGACTGGAAGAAACTGCGTCAAACGGTCAAGAGACTTCACCATGATATTTGCGAATTGCGGTCGAGGCCACGAGTGAAGATCAAGGTATTTCGTGTTTGTGGCCGAGCGCATTTCTCAAAAGCGACTATGCTGTTCGGGACGAACAGAATTAAGAAGGGGGTAGTGTTATATCTACGTTTATAATTTTATATCATTGCTTATTACATTAAGGATAAATTGACGGGAGAGCAAGCGGAACGTGAAAACAAGCGGAAACGGGATAGTAAACGGGAACGGGAACGGGAGAGCAAACGGGAACGGTAGAGCAAGCGGGGAAGGAAACGGGAGCAAGAGAGAAGAACGATAGAAAAACTTTCACAAACCCCGGGCATTGTACACTCGATTGCTTTTTTTTAAATTGTCCTAATTTTGTACATTAAACTCTTAGTAAAAAAACCAAAATAATTTAAAAGGCAAAACAACGTCTGCTGGGTCAGCTAGTATAAAAAATATATATTAGTGGCCTATATAAATATGCCAATCTATTCAAGACTAATTTATTGAAAGAAGATAGATGCTGGGAATTAATCTGAGAAGAAGAAGTGGGGGTGTGTTTGCATCAAATGTCTGTCGGTACGCCTGTCTGCATGTAGGTTTGTCTTTCCATCTGTCTGAATATCTCTATTTGCGTTGGTCTCTATGCTAGTTTATGGCTGTGCGTGTTCGTAAAGCAAAATTTATTTCTTTTTTTGACGGTCTACTTTAACAAAATTTCTAAACAATAAAAGTGTCGCGGGGCGAAATAAAATCGAAGATTTATTTGCTTATAATGTTATAAAAATAGTATTTATATCTAAAACAGAGACCGGGTCAGAATAGAAAATACTGATTAAAATTCCTCGGTTGATGGATGATGCTCTATCTAATAAATAAGTCGTAAAAAGCGATGATGAACGAATCCAGAACTGATATTCTGAGCCACCGACAGATCGAATATCATCGCATACCGCATTTTTATCTCGTAAAACAAACGGTTATTATTTTGTAAGGATTAAATGAGAAGACTAGAGACTAGGGCGGGTAATCTTTCCCTAGACGGCCTAGACTAGACCTAGACGTCACTAGACACTAGACTAAGACAGACTAGTTTAGTTAGTTACTATAAAATATAAGACATAAGTCAACAATTCAACAAGTAGGGCATTCCGAAATATTCTTTCTACAACATCTAGCTAGAATTAGAAAATTAGATAACTGGGTGACGGACAAACACACACGCATAGGACATAGACAGACTGACTTACACAATTAAATTTTTATGGCTGTCACATAAAACACATGATAATTTATTTATTTATCTACTATTTTCTAGCTGTGGATTGTGTGGTGGCAAAAGAGTGGACTGAATGGGGAGAGTGTGACGTCAAATGTGGCAGCGGAATCAAGGA
The DNA here is from genome assembly GCA_963978895.1 of Erpobdella octoculata. Classification (NCBI taxonomy): domain Eukaryota; kingdom Metazoa; phylum Annelida; class Clitellata; order Hirudinida; family Erpobdellidae; genus Erpobdella; species Erpobdella octoculata. The sequence goes on from OZ022239.1 coordinate 31,240,456, forward strand.
GAGGACCCGCAAGATTCTCCAGAAGCCCTTGAATGGTGGCAAGCCCTGTCCAGTGACTGTAGAGAAGATTCCATGCGAGGGCATCAACTGCAAGCAGGCCAGAGCTTCTTTACTGAGACTGAGAGGTTGAGATAATTTGTTTCCAAGTTTCAACAAGACATTATTACGATGTTTGTTTTTTATAGATTTGATTGTGATATAATCCGAATGGTTAAGGCACAGTGGGAAATGGTGCGATGAAACAGGGGCTTAAGGTTGAAGCTTGTTATAAACTCATTATCGTGAATTTATTTTATAAGCCTTGCTTTTGCAAGCCAGTCCCAAACCTGGAGAAAGGAGGAGGGAAAAGTTAAAAGGATCAAATTATGATCCATGACAGGAAGTAATTAGGTGCTTCCTAAATACAGTCTTAAAACACCTGGTGTAAAGGACTATATACTATTATGAAGTGAAAAATTTATTTTATAAAATTATCATTGTTTTATTGCTATAAATTAGCTTTTCTTAGAAATAATTTTTGAAAAAGAAATCCACAAAAACAATTTAATATTTTATTTTCATCACAACCCTCCTTCCAGACACGGCCCACCTCATTTCCGCCAGGTACGGCCCGTGGAGGATCAGCAGGGAATATCACCCCCGCATGGGTATCAGAAAGAACTTGTTTGATCATTACAATGGCAATGTCACAGAGAGACCAAGGTTTTTTTATTAAAAATTTTGTTTGCTCTCAAAAATGTTTGTTTAAAAGTTGAGTGATGAGTTGAGTTTTCCAGTTTTTTTTCTTCTGTCTACTTTTAGTTTTTTCTTCCATTTACTATTGTCAGCCGCTAAAAAATAAGACATTCAGAAGAAAAAGAAAATCCCATTCAAGTTAGGTCCTGCTTGTCTATTTCTTTCTTTACTTTCTTTTCATCAACGTCTCATTTTTTTCATATAAACCTGACCATCATTTTGTCTTTGTTCTCATAGTCTTCTGGCAAAAAAAAATCACGTAACTTTTTTCACCCAAAAATCTTTTCTCTTTTCTTCGGTCCAAAAAAAAGTTGTTGGAGAGAACAATGAAGACAGATTTTTCCAGATAAAAAAAACAAAACCTGGGAGTTGGAGAAACCATAAAAAATAATCAACTGTAAATGATGATGGAAGCAGTATAATATCTCCTATATTTATTTCTGATAATTTTCTGCACGCCTTATGTTGTGTGAATTTATGTATAAATTTATCTATAAATGATCACAATAAAGAATAAACTAAATTAAAGACTTTGGAACATAAAAACTTATTGGTTGACCTGTTGATTAAAAATAAACATACCTGTTGATTAAAAATGAACAATCATATAATGTGCAGAAAAGTTAGTTTAAATATAATAAAAAAAATAAGCAATCACATAATTTGCACAAAAATTAGTTTAGATATTTGCATAAATACAATTTTAGAAATAGGACTTTTTTTTTCAACAGGTGGAAAATTGTTTTTTTGCGTGTATGTTTTGTATAACTGGTGGGAAGATTTTTTTTGCTTGAAAAAAACCAGTTTTTTCGTGTACTATTTATCTTTCAACTATTTGTACATCTCTTTTTTCCTTTATCTCTCTTTCTTTCTTTTACTCCTGTCTCTTCAGACCAATCTCACACAAAGTAAGAGAAAATTCACACGAGACTACAAAGGCAGCCGAGGTGGAATCATCAGTTAACCTTTACCACGTATTTACGACTACTCACGTCATCACTACTATTACCAACACAACTATCATTATCATTGTCGTCATCATCTTTACTTCTTGCTTTGTCCATCTTATTTTTCTTTTTTTTTGGAGTCTAGAAGATATAATGTACCCTTAGATAAAGATGCTGATAAAAATACAGGTACTATCATCATCATTACCTCTAGCAATCATGATTGGTGGTACAGGTGAACAGACATTCGTGTACCAGACTCTAAAATATCCAAGCTTCCCATCTTTCTCTTCAAAACATTTTGGTATTTTTTTCCTTTCAAATTACCTCTCCATTGTGTGGGAACCTCACAAATTTTTATAAGATGGGAAAAAAGAGTAAGAAATGTTCATTCATCTTGGGAATGAAAAGTGTTTCTTTCTTGTGTTTGAATGGATGAGTTTTTTTTTACTCAGACGTGAAAGTAAACCGAAAAAGATAATACTTGCAGCGAAGTGTTTTAAGATATTCTGATATATAATTATGTAGCACTGAATATGATTATTATGTAGCACTGATTATGATAATTATGCAGCACTGATTATGATAATTATGTATCACTGATTATGATAATTATGCACCATTGATTATGATAATTATGCAGCACTGATTATAATAATTATTGCTATCTTATTTTATTCTTTTATCGATTTGCAGCTACTGCATCGTCTTCCAGCTGACTCAGGTCTTCCCCGGCTGCAACGAATCGGCTTCGGAGCTCCAAAAACTCGGTTTCGAAGAGAAGGATGTGACTTTCTTCAGTACCAACATCGTCAAGGGGGGTCAGGTATGCGTCGAGTGCCAGGACACGGCCATGAAAAGCGAACTGGGAGACCGATGCAGCGGCGAGGGGGCTTTGAACAAGGAGACCCGCTGGTCCATAACCCCCGGTTGCAGAGGAAAGTGGAAGATGATTTCCAGACAAGAGCAGTGCACTTGCGGGGTTAAGACGGGAGAGAATGATGCCCCGAGGCCAAACTTTCTCTTTGTCTGAGAAGTCCCCCAGCGCACTGGGGCACAATAAAGGATGTTCTGTCACCACCTTTCCATCCTACCCAGTCATCCTTTTAGGTGAAGGGTGGTTGGCAACTGTGGCGGCTAACCCCTTTAGCCAGTTTAGTAGATAATTTGAGGATTTTATTTTCTTTTATATATATATATATATATATATATATATATATATATATATATATATATATATATATATTACAAATAAATGCAAAAAACACGAGATTGTTTGATGAGATGAATAAAAATAACTGTCGTTTGCGAGTTTTTTCCGGCTTGATAATTAATTAGCTATGTTATTGTATGGAACAAGTGGTGTTCACAAGTTTACTTCAAACCTTTTTTTTCTTCTCGAGTTTTTTTGTTTGTCGTGTTCACATTCTTCTGTAGCCAGACGAAATATGAAAAAAATAAAAACAATTATAAAGAGTTTTTGACGGCTTGGTTTTGTTTTTATTATTTTAGTTATTTTTTTTAACATAATACCAATATGCTGATTCAGTTTTTCTTCTTTTCTTATCTAACCATATCTTGTGTCTTCTCTTTAAATGTTGCACATTCTTTGATATAAATCTCTAGTAAATATTATCTTTATTATAAAAAATATATGCATATATTTAAATATATAATTATACCTATTTAATGCTTGAGTAGAGTTTAGCATACTGTTTTGGAGTTTTGAAATATATTTGACGTGTATTGCCTGTTTAATGTAGTGTGTCACTACTCATAACTTAGTATTATACATGTAATTTAGTGCAATATTATATATAATTCAGGATCACATTACATGTAATTTAGTACAATATTATATATATATAAAATTCAGGATCGATTTACTTGTATTCTTTTTTGTGTTCCACGTATATATTTTTCTTATTCAGGTAAAATTAAACTTTAAATATGTACTGGTTGTGCAGGGCTGGATTTATTACCACGATATTGGGCCTGCACAAAAAAGAACTTTTTTTATCTCTCGCAGGTACATTCAACATTCTAAAAAATTGCACTCGTTTGGGAGATATGGGTGCAGGGGCGGCGCCAGGAATTTTGTTCTGGGGGGGTCCAAAATGTCCAAAGACAATTTATATATATATATATATATATATATATATATATATATATATATATATATATATATATATATATATATATATATATATATATATATATATATATATAGTTTATCTAGTTTATAGTCCTTTGCTCATTTTTTTTAAAACTGAAATAGAACTATGTAAGAAATAAATACTTAAGTATTTACACTAGCAGATCACAATTTAGTCCTGTTTTTCTCTAGTTTATCCAGGTTTGTTATGGCAAAGCAAAGTTCAAATAAAAATGTAAAAATATTTGTTGTTATTACTAGTTTTTTCAATAATTAAAATTTATTCAACTAACACGAAGTAAGAGTTCAGAAAACGAACGAAGCTAATAAAATTATTATTCAATAATATCATAAAGTACTTAACTGTAAAAAAAAAACAGTGAACTATCATCAAAAAACATTGAATCATCATCAAACTATATAGAATGTTTAAGAATAACCACTATAATATAGTTTAAACTCCATGCAGAAAAGTCATAGTTTGAAAAAGGAAGAAAGAAAGCCCGCCGCAGGCGAAAAATATTTTGGACTATTTTTAGTCTGCAGTATTTTTTTGGTATCTTTAATAATTTAGTAATGAAAGAAAAGAAAGACTGCAAACTGAAGATAGTCAAACTCAGTCTCAAACCAGTTAAAAATACAGTGATTAACCCAATGAGATTCAAGTACCCCCCCCCCCCACCCAGTAAAAAAAGTCTTCGGATTTGCAAAAATCCCACGGGTGACACCTGTCGGAGCTGGGGGGGTCCGGACCCCTGGACCCCCCCGCCCAGCGCCGCGCCTGTATGGGTGGGTGGATGGGGGGATAGTCGTAAGTAATTTGCATACGAACTTCAACTGGATCTTATCATAGAAGTGGGTCTGATGCTGCAGCATCAATAGCACACACCTAAATCTGGCACTCTGACTTGATGGTTGAAATATTAAACTGGTTTGTTGAAATCTTTTGAAATGTCTAAATAAACCGTCATTCGTGTTTCTTCTTAGTGAGTTTGATAAGATATAACATCAATGGTGCCAGAAATAAATTTGTTTTGGTTCATCTTATATTTTGACAAAGGTCTTCCCTATCGGAGTCCTGTGCCTTCGAATCAATAACTTTTCTTATACTTGTATTATCTGACTAATAGTTCTTAGCAGTTTTTTATGCTTTTCTCTATCTGGTTGTCTTATACTCATTCTAAATATGATGATCATCTTCTTCATCAATATTATCATCGCCTTGGCGACGCTGTTGTTATTAAGTGATGATTTTATGTGGTCTTTGTAGTTTTTTGTGTGTGCAAAAACGATAAAAAAATTTAAAATCAAAGAGCATACAACAAAATATAGTTTGGGCTCTACAACAAAATAAAGTTTGAGCTCTACAACAAAATAAAGTTTTGAAAGGGTAAGTAAGAGCAATATCTTATTCCCGTAAACTGATGTGAAAATAGGATCCTTTTTTTGTTCGAGAATGCACTGTTTAGGCCTTTAGGCGTTAGAACAAAATTTGTGTAAAAAAATTGATAAAAGGACTGAATCAAAAGTTTTCTTACTCGAATTGGCTTAAGAAATAGGTAGTTATTAAAAATAAGAGCAGAGTGATCAATTACAAAAAAACGTCCTTTTAGCTCTGGTAGGTAGGGCACCGTCTATTATAGACGCTAAAATGATTTAAAGTTTAAAAACTATTTTAAAGACTTTAAACGGTGCGCACCGTTTATTAGACACTAAATGATTAAAAAAAGTTTAGAAACTATTCAGACTTTAAATAGTCATTCAATCAATCACTGCGAGTATTATACTAGAGGCCTCATACAGGGTTGTGCGGCACTGATCTTTTTAAGATGCCCTGCAGCAGGCCTTATTCTAAGTGTGTAGTTGGGACAATTTGTGAAATTCAAAACTTAAAATGTGCAGTTCCAAATCGTAAAATGTGTAGTCATGATGTCTCGACTACAATTTGATTCAACTTTGAATAAATGCATTGACAGTTTTTTCACCAGTTTTTCAGCGACATCAGATGACATAAGAAATGTACACCAAAATGTTGTTCCAGACTTAGAACTTGCAGTTATTGCCGATGAATATGCTGATATTCAAATTTCTCACAATGACAATGCTAAATTAGCTAAACAAGTTCTGTGGGATTTATGTCTTGATGCAACGACAATAACTGAAAATGAATCTCAATTGGATCAAGATCCAGAGGCGTAGCGAGGGTTTTTGGCGCCCGGGGCGAAACTATAAATTTTGCGCCCCCCCGGCCTTTTGCCGTTCTCTTAAGAACTAAAAGTGTAGGTTTATATGCGTGCGTTTTGGCGCCATCTTTTCGCGATCAGTATTTGAAAAAAAATGCGGCAAGCAAAAATTTTATTTAAAATACCGTAAAGAACAGAAATAAATTTTTTAAAAATCCACAAAACTCAGTGAGAATAAATGTAATAAATAAATGTCAATAAATGCACACACTGATGAAATTAAATATGGTCCTTAGGCTGTGTGTCATAAACTTGATGTCATAAAGGAGGTGTGCTGCACAGGGCACAGACGTTCTAGATAGCAAGATCAGCTTTCAAAACATTGGCTCTACGTCAACGATGTGAAATGACTGGTGGCTGGAGCATGAAGGGGTCACCAAGTTCCACCTTGCCTGAGCCGGAGATCTGTGCCTAGATTGTGGCTGGTGGGTTTGAAATGAAACACATGAGTGACATGGCTCTCTCCCTTCCTAAGAACCTAACAAGTTTGATGCTGCAGAACAACTAAATGGACTGAAGCAGCAGATATACAACTAGACTGTGGACGACATCCTGATGCAAGGAAGGAAACTACTGTTTTTCTTGCATCTTACGCAAACTTTGAGAGAGAGTTAGTCTAGCATGAATATGCTGTATCTTCCTCTTCGGCGCCCCCCAAAATGGCGCCCGGGGCAGCTCGCCCCCCCCCCCCCCGCCCCCCTAGCTACGCCCCTGTCAAGATCAACCATCAGAATTGGTAGTAACATTAAGTCGTATTCTAGTTTGCAAACCACACTCTGCTGACTGTGAAAGACTTATCTCAGCTTATAATCGCTTGAAAACTTGTTTGAGAACATCACTTGACTGGGACACCATAAGTGACTACCTTTATGTACACGTCAACATGCCAGTTTTGGCAGTTTTGTGCAACTTTGATCCACGCCCGGCTGTTTGAAAATGGATGAATGAAAAGGAAAGACGGGCGAAATTTACGCCAAAGGCAACAAAACAAGAATGGTTTGAAACTATTTTTAATAAAAAACTAGAGTCACTTCCAAAACAAAAAAAAGATTGTAAAAAAAAGTTTTAATTAGTTAAGACTATTTTTAAATTGTACACTATCGCTGTATCGCACCTGTTTTTATATTTTTATCTAACTGCTTTCTCACTTCTTCCCTCTTCTCAATCTGGCTTCAGACCTGGCCACTCTACTGAAACTGCTCTACTTAAGCTTCATAATGACCTCATTGTTTCTTCTGACTCTGGCCTCTCTACCCTTCTTCTTTGTCTTGATTTTTCATCTGCATTTGATACAGTTGATCACTCACTGTTGTTGGATGTACTTGATAAATCTTTTAATATATAACTAGTGATGCTCTCCGGTGGGTTAAATCTTATCTATCTGGTAGATATTCCTATGTTTCTATTGAATCTTCTAAATCTACTCCTGTATCTTTGAGCTATGGTGTGCCTAAAGGGTCTATTCTTGGTCCTTTACTGTTTATTCTCTATACTTCTGAACTTCCTCATATTATATCTTCTCACTCTTTCAATAGTCAAATGTACGCTGATGACTCTTATGTCTATTCTACTTTCTCTAACTCTTCTCTTGAGTCTGTTCTTAATCAAATAGCTGTCTGCCTTCAATCTATCATATCCTGGAGCTCTTCTATGTGTCTCAAACTTAATCCCGACAAGTTTGAACTAATCTATTTCAATAAGTCCTCTAAATCCCTAAATCCTCTTCCTTTGGTTTTGCCACCACCATCTTCTCTTTCCATTTCTCCTTCTCCTTTTATTCGTAGCTTAGGTTTTCTCTTTGACTCAAACTTGTCTCTAACCCCCCAAATTACATCTGTTACTAAATCTTGTTACTTCCATATTCGCCGTATTAAGCAGCTTCGTCCACTTCTGGATGACCCTTCTCTGCAACTTCTAGTCTCTTCTCTTGTCCTGTCTCGAATTGACTACTGCAATTCACTATATTATGGTCTTCCTGACACTACCCTCTATCCTCTCTCTAAAGCCTTAAACTCGGCTGCGCGCTTAGTTTCTCGCACCTCCTACTCCTCTCACATCTCTACTCTTGTTCTTCTCCATTGGCTTCCTCTCAGATATAGGGTGATTTTTAAAATTTGTTTAATAATGTATAAAATAAAAAATTGTCTTTCTCCTCTCTCCGCTCATTTTGTTACGGATTTCAAAAATTTTGCACTATATTTGATTCCCCTTGACTCTCAAGGTTGTGCGAAAATTTCATTACGATCGGATGAATGGTGAAGCAATGCATAAAGGACATACATACATATAAACATTCATTTTTATATATATAGATAAGGGAGTTTTATTTTTTTAAGATTTTTAATTGGTTTAATATTGATACTGACAATATTCTATTACATTTTCATTATTAGCATACAATTGTTGTGTACTGTACTGAGCAACTAAACTAAGAACTACCAATATAGAATTTATTATTCAAAACATTTCTGGAATAAATAATTACATTATTGTCTACAACAGGCTTTAAATCACACCTTTGAGGCAGCATTTTTTCAAAATTTTCTTGGGAGGGGCCTCACCGAGACCCCTTCCCCAAACCCCTCCCCTCCGAATTAGCTCAGCGCTCCGCGCATCGACATTCGGAACTTCGTTCCTCAATCTGTGTAGTTCCAAATATTCTTTACTATAAGGCCTGCCCTGCAGAGGAACGATTTTACCCTCTAAACTTTCCGATAACATGGGCATATATATATATACTATAACTAGACAGAGTCAACGAGTTGGAGCCTAACCGTAAAGCTTGTATACTCAAGGCTAAAACTTTACTGACTGCTATCCTAGAGTAGTGAAAGAGGACGAAATGTACATTTGCTTTAAAACAAAAACAATATCCTTTTCCTCAAGATGGCTGAGTTCAGTGGCATTTTGAAGTGTGTAATATGGCTAACTATAGAAGATGGGTAAGCCTACTGTCATATGTTGCGGGTGTTGTGCCTGCTATATAGAAAATGGATGAGTCTATTCTGATATGTTGTACCTAATGTAATAATGTAGATATAATGTGGCGGTGGTGGCTAAGCGGTAAAGCGTTCGCCTGTCGCCTTGTAGGTCGGCGGTTCGAATCTCACTGGCGTCACCATCGTAGCTCCCTTAAGCAAGGAGTTTACAGGCATTGCTCAGGTTGAGTGTCTCGCGGGGTTAACAACTCCTTTCACTAACCTTAAAAAAAAAAAAAAAAAAAAAAAAAAATAATGTGGTAATTTATATGGAGCGCCTCTTGCGTAAGAGCTCAGCGGCGCTGTTCTTCTACATGCCCCACGGAGAGACACGATTTTACCCGCTAAGTTTTTTGATAACATGGGTTATACTATAGGCAGCGAGTCGAACCGTGAAGTTTTCACATTCACGGCCAACACTCTACCAACTCAACTCAGCTATCATAATATATGTTGAGGGCGTATATTGGAGAAAGAACGATTTAATGTTTTTAAAGTCAATTTTTTTTTGCAAATTTAATAATGACAACAAAATTGCTTAATCATCTGCAAAAACGACGTTCATTTAGCTTTCTGTTTATTAGAAAGCATTATTGGTCCCATACAGCCCATCTATAAAAAAATCAATGCAACTTTTAGTTAGAAAACAAACATTTGAAAGATCGTTTAAGTTTCTGTATAAACTAACTAATAAAGCAAAGTATGTAAACTCGTGGTTTTTAATCTACAGTTTATAGTTTTATTCTATTATTTATTTTGTTTTATTTTCAAACGTAAATATGTTATGAATCATGACTTATGATCGCTGTGTCTATGTTTTTCTACACAATTAAGAATTAAGTCAGTCATTAACATTAAGTCAAATACAAGTCAAGATGAGCGACGACGAGCTTCCCGATCTTGTTCCGATAATATCCGACGAAGACGACCACGCCCTCGTAACTAAACTGTCAAGCCTCAAAGTCCCTGTTACAGTTATCACAGGATTTTTGGGTAGGTTTGTCTTTTTTTAAATAATTCATGTAGTAATGTGTAATAATAATGTGCTAATGATATAAATAATAAATATATGACATTACTGGTAAAGATGGAGAATATCGGCAGAAATTATTTTCGGTGTTTTTAATTATTTTTCTATTATGCAATTATTATAATTAGAAAGAAAAATAAATTACAAATTGACTGATCCTATTAATTTTTTAAAATTATAATTAAAAAAGAAGTTAACACCAGAAAAGCGTAGAAAAAAAATTATTCTCATAAACAAAAAACAAACTAAAAGTGAAGTGAAGTGAAATAAAATGTAAAAAAAAATTATTTGTGCGAGTTTTTATAAAATATTTTTAAAGAAATAAATTACTTATTTAAGTGAATTTGAGTTCCGTAGTCTCAAACCAGGTGGCAAATTCTTCGCTGAAACTCTGTGTTTCTTTAATTGAAAACTATCCAGTTTTATCTTTCTCTGAAAAGCTGCTCGGACTTCAATACAATGTCATTTTTTCTGTAAATAATGTTAATCTGACTTATCTTGTGATTGTTACGTTTTTTTTGCAAATAACTTTATTTTTGACTAAGCTATAAACCGTTTCTGTTTGACTGCGCTATTCATAGTTTTTGTTGTGGTTCTCTTGCGCATTTCTTGAGTTTTCCGAGAGAATTTTATTATCAAAAATTAATAAACTGCTTGGATCATTAAATTGGAGTTATTATTGTGATTACAAATATATAATTATTATAAGGGAAAAATAATTAAAAACACCGAAAATAATTTCTGACACTATTTTTCATGTTTACCTAACTACTTTTGGTAAAGGTGGAGAATAGCGTCATAAATTATTTCTGGTGTTTTTAATTATATTTTTATTATAATAATTATATATTTATAATCACAATAACATTTCCAATTTAATGATCCAACCAGTTTATTATTATTTTTTTTAAATATCTCGAAAAAGTTACCAAATGCACAACAGAACCACAACAAAAACTATTAATAGGCAGTCAGAAATAACATTATGTGCAAAAAAGGGCAACAGTCACAAGAAAATATTAATCGCGCAGTCAGAATAACATGAGTCATTCCTAATACTTTTAGGAAAATTATGTTGCGGGCATCTCCAACGAAAACCATCTAGACTAGCCCTTGGTTGTACATGGTTTCACATCCTATCTCTCGATTTAATTTCTTAAATTTTTTGAATATTTTATAGTTGTTTTGAAATTAAGTAATCATTTTTTGTACAAATAATTTATATAAACTCGAACAAATAATTTCTTTTACATTTCATTTAACTTCACCTTTAGTTAGTTTTTTGTTTATAAGTTTATTTTTTTTAGCTACTACCTGACGATTAACTGTCGTTAACTTTTTTTAAACATAATTTGAAAAAACTAATTAAATAAGTATATTGCTAATTTATTTCTCTTTTCAATTATATTAATTTTATAATTAAAATTTAATTAAAAACCAGAAATAATTTATGACGCTATTATCCACCTTTACCTTACTTTTTTAAAATACTTTAAAGTAAAGTAAAATAAGCTTTTGTACAATTTTTTATTTTTCTACGGTGCCTTTTTACTAAGGATGCTAATAATTTATGTTTCTTATATAAAAAAAGAACCCTGGTAATAACATTTGTAATAATATGAAGCTGATAAGCAGACATTAAGGGTGGTTTTTATTAATATTTTAGGTTTGTTTTGTTATGCCATGAAATTAATTTTTTTTCTTCTGATGATCGTAATATATCGGAAAAATGTCAGGGGCGGGCAAGACAACGTTATTGAATTACATCCTGACTGAACAACACGACAAGAAGATTGCAGTTATTTTAAACGAATTTGGAGAAGGTTTTTTGTCATCAAATTATTATTATTTTAAAATTTATTTAATAACATTTTTCTAAAACAATCTTCTTCGGATTTCATGCTTTATTTTTCCGTTCATCGACAGGAAGTGCTCTGGAAAAGTCTCTTGCAGTTGGTGAAAAAGGAAAGCTTTATGAGGAATGGCTGGAACTGAGAAACGGGTGCATGTGTTGTTCTGTCAGGTTGGTCATGCTGGTAACAGTGATGATGATGATGATAATGATGAGGAGGATGATGATAATGATGAGGATGATGATGACCATGATAGTATAAATGGAGGAAGGGAGGTTATTGAGGTGGAGCTGCTGTTGAAAATGGTTTTGAGGATTTATTCTGATGATGATGATTCAAAAGGAATAATGCTGATGGTGATTTTATTGCAGAGACAATGCAGTAAAAGCTATAGAGATGCTGATGGAAAAGAAGGGAAAATTCGACTACATTATCCTTGAAACAACCGGATTGGCCGATCCAGGTTAGAGGTTTGGTTTATGCGTATGCGTACAGATTCAAAATGGACTGATATGTCTAATTATTTCACTTTAAAGAGCGATTTTATATATATATATATTACCTTGATGAAAAATGTTGATAAATACATTTTAATGTCAGTGTATATTATAATAATTTATCGATATATATATACATATATACTAATATAAATAATATATATATATATATATATATATATATATATATATATATATATATATATATATATATATATATATATATATATACAGGGCCGTCGAGAGACCATTGCGGGCCCCTGTGCTAAGGTAGACGGGTCCCCCTGAGAGCCAGACGGTAGTCCCTAAAAAAATGAAAATGTTCTTGCTCATTCATTGATTGGCACCTGGCGGTGAATTCTTAAATTTTATAAAAAACTGTTCATTGATAATGAATTTTTTAAATAATAAATGTATTACTTATTAGAATTTTATAATTTCAATTTTATGATTTTTAAATTCTTGATTTAAAAGATTAAAATAAGTATGCCATTTATGAGAAAACAGGTTTATTAAAGAAACTATGTAAAAAATTAACAGTATAATTTATTGCACAATGACCAATTTTTCCAAATTTTCAAAGTGATATTTTTCTTGATTTCTTTAATGCAAAATTGTCAAGGATTTAATCAAATTTAATAGACCTAGCTAGATCATTTTCAATTGCTAATAACGCTGAATCACAAAGTCTTTCCTGTCCCATTACTGATCATTGTACACTATTTATTTGTTTCAATTTGCTGAATGACCGTTCAGCTTCTGCAACAGTCGCAGGTATACAAAAAATTTTTATCGCAACAGATACATTTTGGAAAAGTCATTCTACTTTCAATTCTCGAAATTTGTTTAGTAAATCCAGTGGTTTTAAGACAGATGAATCAGAATTAACTAAATCATCTCCAAAATTTTATTTGTAAATTGCTTTTAGGTGCTTCATTTCATCAATTATTTCCCGGGGAACGTCATTTTTGTGTTCTGTACAAAAAGCTATGCACATTTGTTCAATTTGGGAATCTGAAAGTTCCAAAAATAACCACAGAAAACTGAATGATATGCTGATAGATTAGGCTATAGAAACTGTTAATCCACCAATAACGAAATCAACAAGTCTGTAAAAAAACATCAAATTTAAATTTGATCGTTTCATTATTATCAATTAGTTGCCCGTTTCAGAAATTTTGTCAAAAAATACTTTTCTTTTTTTTAACTCTGCTCTGGTAAATTCTTTGTCTGTTGGAAAATCAGATGCCATGGCTTCTGCAACAAGTTTTGATTCTGACAACAGATTATGCCAAAGATCCCTAAACTATTTAACTTCATTAAGCAAGTCTGCAATATTTTTTACTTATATATAAAAACATATATATAAATATATAAATGGTCAATGGCCCGGGCCCTTTGCACTGCTCCGGGCGCCTGTGTGTGTATATATATACATACATATATATATATATATATATATATATATATATATATATATATATATATATATATATATATATTATAATAATTTATTCAATTCTATTTTCCTTCGCAATAAGGTCCAATTGCTTCCATGTTCTGGCTCGATGATGAATTAGGTAGCCAGATATTCCTGGATGGTATGGCTTCATGGTATCACCACGATTATTTATTGCACTTCCTTTACTTGATCTTATGACTTTTCTCTTATTTAATTTTTTTCTAATCATTGTATTATTTATTTTATGTTGAATATTTCTTTTGAATATTTCTACTCAGAAAAAAAAATTTGCTTGAAGTTTACTTTTAAAATTTTGTAGGCATCATTTGCATTGTGGATGCAAAGAATTACTTTCGAGTGAGTTTGACTACTTGCATTAATTACAGTTCTTAAGAGTTCACACTGTGTTTGACCTACTTGCATTAATTAAAACGGAAGTTCACATTTTGATTGACTTACTTGCATTAATTATAACTCCTTAGAGTTCACATTGAGTATATACGAACTGAATGGAATCTATTTTAAATATTTTAATTAGGAAGTATTTAACTGTTCAATTTGGTTATCTGCATTACTAGAAAGCTGAACAAAAAGAGATAATTATTCCAAGATAAATTTATACGTTTGTTTGTTATTGTTTTATCAGAATTTCGACTCGGCCGCTGAAGAACAGCCAGAAAAACCTGCCAGTGTCGTCAGTGAGACGTTAAGGTAGATGGAAATGATGATTCTGTAGGTGGATGGCGGTTATGCAAGGTGGTGAGTGTAGTAGTGGTAATGAGAAGATAGTATTTGTTATTAATGAAAATATGGTAAGGGTTATGAGAATAGGGTAAGAATTATGAGAAGATGGTAATTTTTATTAGTGAAAAATAATGCTGATAAATCATTTTACATTGAATAAAGGCAGGTGGCGCTGTCTGATGTTCTGCTAATCAACAAATGTGACCTCGTTTCACTTGAGGACGTTACTACAATCAGAAACCACGTCAGGTATCTTTTTGTTCCATGAGAGATGATGATGATGATGAGGAATGCATTTTGTTTTATGCTCAACGTTATTGGGAACGAATTGTAATCTTACTTCACGTTCTTAGGGTCATCAATGCATCCACGAAAATTTTCGAAACAAAGAATTCGAGGTGGGAGGACTTATCATTAATGAACGGCATCTATTAGATTATTGATTTTTATTAGCTGTAATGCCTAAAAGGTGTTCAATTATATTACCTGATTGTTGTCCTCATTATATTCTCCTGAAGGATTGACCTTGATGAAATACTCAACCTCAACACCTTCTCTTCTGTCCCCAATAAAGACAGGTAGGCACAGTAATTAGAGATGAGTGAGTGGAGAAATTTGATTAACACGGTCATAAACTATATATATATATATATATATATATATATGTATCAAACCTCCATCAGGTACTCTGATTTCTGCCACAGTATGATGGAAGGAGCAGAGGCCATCTCTCCAAGCGTCAATCACTTAAAAGTTTACCTACGAATCTAATTTTATTGCATGTGTTTTATCATATATATTGTTACGATATCACCAAATCGTATACTGGGCTCAATAGAATGGTTTTGCAGTTTTATTGGAAATTAATTCATGAAGCTTAATAAATCCTATTAATCTCTATCAATGGGAAACTGATCGTAAAATCATCGATTTTACATGAATATGAATATATATATATATATATATATATATATATATATATATATATATATATATATATATATATATATATATATATATATATATATATATTCTGTTTCTATTTATCATATAACCAACACATTTGTCCAAATGTTTTGTTAATGCTATTTCAAATGGCACAATTGTTGTATTTATTACAGCTTTCATTGAGTTTATTAAAAATAATATATATTTTTGGTCAGTTTTTTTATTTAATTTAATTATTAATATTTATTTATTTATTGATTAATCATAAATAAAAAATTCCATCATTCATATTTTTTTTATAAATAACATTGAAACACGTGCAGGGCATATCAACACAGACCTTAGAATATGAAGGTAGCATGGACAGGGTAAGACTGGAAAAATTCCTACAGGAACTACTGTGGGAAAAGTCCATAAAAAATAGAAGAAACGGACAGATGGAGATTCTCAGACTTAAGGTCATTAGTTGTTCTGGTAGTAGTAGTAGCGGTTGTCATAGCGACAGAAGGGTACACATTTTTCTAATATTGTTAGGTGTAAGTGCAGGATCATCAGTGGCGTCTGACAATATGAGTAGACTTTTGAGTCAACTCAGTTGTGATAATAATAATGGTGCTAATATTAGTCTTATTATTTACACTAATAAACGGTAATAATAATAATGGTGCTAATATTAGTCTTATTATTTACACTAACAAACAGGGCGTACTGTCTCTGTGCGACGAACCGTGCCAGGTCATCTTGCAGGCCGTCCAAGAAATCTACGAACTGAAGACGTCCGTCGTGGAATGGGAGTCGGAAAGAAGCGGGGGGATCGGCGGGAAGTCGTCGGAAGATTCCAGGAATCTTCGGAGGTTCACGAGATTGGTTTTCATCGGGATAAACCTGGATGGACAGGTCCTCGATTCGCTGATCAGAAACTGTGTTGTTGCGGTCGGTTGAAAAGTTTTTGGAAAACAAAAAATTTTGTTATACTCGTCCATGTTGCTGTTCTCGCACAGCAACAACAAAAAATGATGTGCTCAGACAATGAATTTAATGTTTATTGAAATAAATAAATAAAATAAAGAACGATAATAATTCCAAAAAAAAAACACTGCAGCGACAGCGAGCAACCGCGCAACTGGTCTCGAGTAGAAAAAACAACACTTTTAGTAACCGTGACAACTGCATTGACAACACAATTTATATATATATATATATAATCAAAAAAGTTGCTATAATAGCAAATACAATCATCAAAACCTCAAGTTGGTTCTAAAAGTTGTCTGTATCAATGTTACACTATACTTTTCATATATGTCCCTTTCTTTCAGTTACCCTTACCGTTTGAATACCCCGTCTCTTAGATACGGGAAAACACCTAACCGTTGTACGACCAACACACCTACGCATGCTTGGAGTGTTCCATGCATGTCTGCTCAAGAACAAGCGTGGGTGTTCTTTAACATTCCCGTTCTACTTCCCGATTATTTGCGACTAGAAAGTATAATTTGAAAACTTAAACAACAAGAACAACAGCAAAAATAACGAACGAAACCAGGATATCATTCCTTTTCAACAGCAACAGAGATAAAACCACAATTATGATGATGATACTAATGACAGTGATAATGATATTATCGATAATATACAACTACTAAATACAAACAATCAACAAACAAAAACTGAATACAATTATTCAATCTGAACCACGAATGACATCGACCTACCGAATACGGTAGCATCAAACGACATCATATTGTCAGGCTCAGAAGAATCATAGTACTACAAGAAGCTTCATCACCACCAATGACAACAAACAATTAATGAACAACTGTATTTAAGCTAATGTAGA
This sequence comes from Erpobdella octoculata, assembly GCA_963978895.1. Taxonomy (NCBI): domain Eukaryota; kingdom Metazoa; phylum Annelida; class Clitellata; order Hirudinida; family Erpobdellidae; genus Erpobdella; species Erpobdella octoculata. Next base: position 31,257,885 of record OZ022239.1, read on the forward strand.
GAATGTCAATACCATTCACTTGTGAATTACATCTTAAAAAAGAATTTTTTACATGCCATCTCTTTACAACAGAGAATGTTTAAAACTCGTGACAGGTGTTTTTAAGTGGAACGTTCACTTTAAAACATGATCCATTAAAAGGAAAAAGTCACTCTACATTATATTCAGAGCTATCTCAGACAAATAACAGGATAAGCTTTTTTTCAATAGTTTTTGGTGGAGAGCGTTTAAAGAAAGAACATATTTGCTGTCATTTATCTGTTCGTACAACGTATAGCATTATACACTAGCGGCAACGTAAAGAAAAAATAGACCAATAAACGTACACACAGAGAATGCCAGGTGTACAGGTGGGTATGCTACGATAAATACATTTTTTGGCACAACAACAGAGAAAAAGAAGAAAGCACACGTGCGCGTAAACCGTGCATTCGAGAACGGCATCTGCTTCCTTGCAGGGAAAAAAATAATAAAACGGCTCAAAGAATTTGTAGTCACGGCGACGCATGTACGCAAGCTAACGAGTTCATTAGAAAACAAGAAAAAATAAAATAGTAAATAATTTAATTGTCATTATTTCAAAATTAATATATATATATATATATATTAATATTATATACACATAATTAACTATTTACACTTCGCCCAATCGCAATCGTAGTAACGCCCTCTGTTGATCAAGACGTGAATTAATTAAAAAGTTTGTTTTCTCTTGATTAAAAACTAATTCACACACGTACGAAGCGTGGCGGGGGGACGATCGAAAGAACGTCACACGAGAAAGAAAAAAAGAAATAAAAAGACAAAAAACTAACCAAACGTCAGAAGATAATGACAAAGCGATGCTTATAAAAAAGATTTCCAGTTAAATTGAATTTCAACATTTTATAAACAAATCATCAAAAAATTCCAATGACACAAAAATTCCTCAAACATCAGGGTGGAAAGATTCTCCAAGGACAACAAACAAACAAGCAACAAATGACATAACATAACGACTTCTTGCGGACGAACCACGGAATAAGTTGATTGCGATTTGAACGCATTCGAAAAACCCAGGAGCTGTTAGAATGACATTGTGCTCCAGGTAAAACAAAGGTAAAGTTAAGTAGAAAGAAAATGATTCTGGAAATTTCCATACAGAAGCTGACCATACAGCATAGTAGGCGTATTACTACAAGCTGCTAGTAGTATATAATGGATTTGTGATACTATTGGTTAGATGGAAAGGCATATATAAATACATATATATATAGCTTCTGTATGGAAATTTCCAGAATCATTTTCTTTCTACTTAACTTTACCTTTGTTTTACCTGGATCCCAACATATAAGCGATATACTATCTTCACACATACACAGATGTATACATGAGTGCACACGACAAAAGGTTTTGATATAACAGAGAGAGGAAGACAATAACAACAAAAAACAAATGACAAATAACAAAGATTTCGGTTTCACTTAAATTCGCATTTCATCATCATCATCGTCGGTGAAAAAAATTCCGGTGACTACAGAAATAAAAAGACGACAAGGAAGAGGAACGCATAATTTTGATCGCTCCGAGAGAAAAGTAAAATCTAAGAAAAATACACGATGATCTCGTAAGAGAATGATAGCAAACAAAGATAATAATATTGTTGTTATTAAAATATTTGTACACGCAGACACACACGGAAAAAACTCAAATAGACAGTTCAGATAACAACGACACACTAACAAGAAATGACTAAACATCTGTGGACTGCTTATTTTTTTAAAGCAGCAACAACAAAATCGTTTTATGAGAACGACCTACATCTCGAAAACATCGCTCGGGGTGTTGGTTTACCCCCGCCCCCTCAAAATGGACACCAAAAAATAAAATCTAATGAACATAAATGTTAAAACAGTGCAAGATATAATAAAGAATAGTCAGGACTAGAAAACGTCACAACCCTTTGAAACCATCCCTCCTCATAGACTGCTGACAGGGGAGAACACGAAGCACATATCTATTAATAGCCTTCTGCTGGCTTTTTATCTGATCTTTCTTTGGAAAATGAAGAAACAAAATAGTTGGGTCTTTGGGACCTCTCACATTCTTCTATTCAGCTCTCCAGCTAGGAAAGGCAGGACTTGAGCCTCTAAAGCACAGAGGTCACTTCAAGAACCTGTTTCCACCTCCCCCTCCACTTCCAATCGTCGACGGCTGCTGTCGTTTGTTGGCCATGATGAGGCTGTTGCTTAATTTCTTGAGAATGGTTCGCTTCTTGACGTCCATCACCACGTCCGGCGGACACCCCCTTTCCACGCTACCCCCGTCCTCGTCCTCTCCGATAACTTTGGCATCCTCTGCAGGAATCTTCTTCGGGTTCGACTCCGAGCCGCCAGACGGGGATTTTTCCAAATTTTCTGGTACCGTCTGGTTCGACCCCCTGTTTCCGCTATGCTGGTGGAGATTAAGTGGCGCTGAGTTGTTGAAAGAGCTATCTCGTTTCTCTGATCTAGAAGTCTTCTCGTAGGTTGTGCTGAACAGTCCTGTTGTAGATTTCTGGCACCTCGGGCCACTCCTGTGAAAGGTGGCAGGAGAGTCACGACCGATGCTGCCGGTATCTGCCGGAGGGTTTTGTTGATGCTGACCTTAAAATTAAAAAAAATTATCTCGGTCATATTTACTATGTACAAAACTTGATTTGAAAATACGAGATTCACAGAATCAAAAAATCTTTTGACCTTGAGACGTGGCGGGCCTGCTCGCGGCCGAGTTTGCACTGTCCGTTTTGCTTTCGACGCTGGCCTCGTCATCTTCGGCTCCACCGTCGAGAGAGGAATCTACGTTTATCAAAAAGTCGTCATTGAGGTCACTGCCATTCTCCGAGCCTTGACCTGCGACCGTCGCCCCGGCTATCGTCTCTGAAAACTTACCCTCCTGGGCTTTTGATTCTCCCAGTAGGTTTTCGATGATGAACCTGTTCTTGTGGCTACGCTGGGAACCGTCCCCGTCTCGATTAAGCGCGTCCGATGGCACGAGAGATTCCACAACGGAGACCCCGCGAGTATCGGCCGATGTCGTGACGTTCTCGAGCAGTAGAGGACTGTCGTTAGCATCCGATGCGACCGACTCGAGATTCGTGACGGCTTCCAAACTTTGAACGGCTTCGGAAGCGGCGTAGTTTTTTAAGTTCTCCATGCTCATGATGATCTGTTGATCGTTCGATTGAGCAGCATTATTTGCGATATTATTCAGAGACGCTTCTTCGATGTTTATAAAGTTCTTTGACAGCTGGTGCTGCTCATCAGACAGTTCCAAGACGGCAGGCTCGGCGATCGGCCGACCCGTCATCAAGTTCAACTGCTGCTGTTCTTCTTCTTCGGGCATTTGATGGGAAACGGCAACTTCTGCAACATCGTTGACACTCTCGTCGACAGTCAAGTCGTCTGTGGCATCCGAGTCATCTTCGTCTTCCAAGACGATCTTGTTCCTACTGCCCCTCTCTCCTCCCTTGACGGAAGACCTGGTTTGCCGATCGCTACGCAGCGCGGCGTGTTCGGTCGTTCCGCTTCCACGGGCCGGTCGAGGTTCGAACACGTCCAGGTCCTCGCCGGAACAAAAGTCGTCGTCATAGTGATATCTTGACGATCGCGGATTGCTTCTCAGGGACCTGGTTAAACCCGCTCCAACTGTCATGGTGGCAGAAGTGCAGCCCTGGTGAATCACGGGGCTCTTACCTCTGACCCGCCTCCTGCTGACTTTGGATCGGCTAGCGAACGATGGCGCGGCCTGAGGGAGGGGCGACGTTGGGGGATTGTTGCTGATGGCACTCCCCGTTGAAGACTTTCCATCTTCAATGATTATGGGGCTTTCGGGCACGCCCAGCTGCTCTTGTATTTGCTGTGGTGGTGCTTGTAGTTGCTGCTGCTGTTGAATTAGTTGCTGCTGCTGCAAAGCAGCTTTTAGTGGCGACATGGCAGCAACGGAAAACACAGGCCCTGCTTCCAGGTTGGGAATGGGAACGAGCGGGTTGTTGATGATGAAGTTACTGTACTTTCCACCGCCCTCCTCATTCCCGCATTCATCGGCGTCCAGCCCAGCTGCCTCCGCATTGGTGCTGTCGATCTGTTCCTTATGGGAGAGAGTCAGATGCCCCTTGAGAGTGATGACATTAAAGTACTTTCTCTGGCAGAATGGACAGTTGTGCTGCTTGAAGTTCAGCTCATCAGTCTTGACTCCCATGAGAACTAGGCAGACGGAAAGCTGGTGCTGACGGCAGACTTTCTGGGAGGGAAATTTCTCCCCGCAGTACGGGCACAGGTATGAGTACTGTCTCAAGTAGCTGAATCTAAAATAAGAATGCAAAAAGTTATATTTGAATACATTATGTCTAATTCTCGATCTACGTTTAATAGAAAAACAATCGAATCACCTGTTGGAATTGGCATCAAAGCAGGCGGAGCGCCTGTGTTCCTTTTTGAGTGCTTTGGTACTCAGATCGGTCTTGCAGTGAGAGCAGTGATAGTTGACGACGCACTGCATGTAGACATTCTTGTACATGATTCCTTTGGCAGCTCGACGCAGATTCACCCCGCCGGTTTCGTTCTGCGGGGCCGAAGCAGCAGAAAAGCTGCTGTCGAGTGAAGCCAACCCCCCCGCTCCTTGGACTCTGCCGGCACTGCCCGCGGATGCCAGGGCGGATTGGATGTCGGAGCTGTTGACCTGTTGCGATTGGAGGTTGTAGATCATATCTTGATTTTCGGACATGGCGATCGGAAGAACGGAGACAGTCGAAAACTCCTGTTGTTGTTGTTGATAGAAGCCGCCGGTTTGATTGACTTGCGTCTGAGGGTATGTATCAGACTGGGAGTAGAGCAGGCTAGCAGACGACTGGTACAACTCACAAGTGGCCTGCTGGAATATGTCGGCAGAAATATGCGACGCGTCAATGGTGGATAGCTGGCCCTGGACAACCGTTGACCCGTTGATCATCTGTCCCCTCGTTTGTCCAGTCGAGATGGCAGACGTGCCATTGGATTGGACCAGATTTGAATAATTTCCTTGGTTTTTGGCCACTTGATATTGACCCTGAAATTGAACCTGTTGTTTTTTATGCTGGAGGAGCTGCTGATGAAGACACTGGAAAGCAACCGAGTCCGCTGCGTGCTTGCCGAGAACGTGCCTGGCCAGGAACAGTTCGGAAAGAAACTCCTTTTGACAGATCCAGCACTTGTATGTTTCTTTCCCAGCAACGGTAGAGGCAGAAGTAGACTGATTTGATTCCGATCCAAAAGGCTGACTGCAGGAATACTGACTGTGCAGCCAGAGCGTAGACTTCTCAGAGAAATGCAAACCGCACTTGGGGCATACAAAAATGTCATATTTAGCATTCATTGCATAAAAGTGATCGCTGGCTTTGAGATGGTTAGAAAGCGAAGCCTCTGTGTAAAAAGACAACGAGCAGTGGCTGCAGCGATTCAAATTGAATTCAAACATGGCGACGCCATCGACAACAACCTCCTTTCCGAAGCTTACTGAGGCTTGGGGGCTCAAGACGTATGTTTGGTGGGGAGCAAACGAGGCAAAGTTTGCGTCACTGGGTGCCACGTTGACCCGCTCTCCTTTGACGGTTTCGATATCGTAATCGTTGTAGACTTTGATTTCATCCGGCTGCTGTTGTTGTTGCTGAACGTATTCTCTTCCATCCTGGGCAGGTACTGGTCTGATCAAAACCTGCTGCTCTTGCTGTTGTTCGATTTTTGGCTGCTGATGGATGGTCCAGCTGTCGTCGGGGCTGACCATCATGTCGTTTTCTACATCTTCTTCGGTCCCGCCCCCTGTCATCCCGGGACAGACCACGATGTGAGCCGTAAGCCACGAACAGTCCGGTACGACTTCACCGCAACCGTCACAAACGCAGGGTTTCGCCGCAGCTACCTCAGAAGCAATGATGGAAGGAGCAGAGAGTCCTCCAGCAACAGGAATGGCCTGAGAAACAACAGGAGCAGTTTTGACCCTTGGTTTGTCTGAGCCTCTTCGACTCGATCGCTTTGCTGGTTGAATCTCTTCATTGACGTCTAAAACAGAGTCAAATTTCCTCTTCCTGAGGACTCTCTTGCTAGTCACTTCAGAGGAGGACAACTTTGGAAGACTGACAAAGCAGCTGGGCAGATCAATAGCGCTTGATGTCAGACCTTTTCGTCTGCGGAACTTTGTCAAGTTGCCTTTCTTTAACTTGCTGTTTATGAAAGAGCGAGGATTGTTCAGTCGGTTTTTGATCCAGGACGTGCTTGTTGCAGTAGGTTTCTGCTTTCTCCTGTACTTTCTCAGATTGAAAAAGCTCAGCTTTCTTGCAATATTGAAACCTTTTTTGCTAATGAGATCTCTATTCCCAACTTGACTGGAGACCTCAAAAGAGCTAGTAACCGACGACGCCTGTTTAGTCAGACACGGCTCATCTTGGATGGCAAATGAACCATTTGTCTTAGAGTTCTTCGGTGGTCTACCCCTTCGGGGCAAGTGTTGTTTACCATCCTCACCAATCTTTACATTGTTGGCAACAACAGTGGCCTTCAATTCAACCGTTTCCACTGAAGAGGATGCATCAGAATGGCTGCTCCTGTTTCTCAGACGTTTCGACACGGGAAGTGATTCGACATCCTCGTCTTCGTATTTAATACCTCCCGAATCGTTATTATTGGTCGATAACCTCCTCGGACTGGAGCGAGAAGGAGTTCTACCAGTGCCCCTGCCTCTGCGACCAGAACCTCCTTGCTGAATGTTCTCTAAAGAAACAACACAGTCCGTCGTCCCGGCTTTCTGGCACTTGCTCTGCGGCTCCGGAAAAGCAATCGCGACTTGCTGCTGTTGAGTAACGTTGTTGACTACCTTGGCATCTCTGAGCGCCACAACCTCCACAAACGTGGACGTCACGTCGGAGCTGCTGGTTGCGGCGAAGGACTGAGAGCCTCCTCCGAGTTGTACTGCAACGTCCGCCGAAGAAGAAGAGTTCGACAGCGATGAGGGCGGAGACGACGAAGACACTACAGTGGTCTGTGATTCGCCAGGTAGTGGAAGATAGGACTGATGATATGTTGCTGTCGTTTGATTAATGTTGTTGATGACGATAATTTTGCCTGCATTGCTGTTGTTCGCAGCAGTGGCAATGGAGCTGCTGCACGACCCCTGCTGCTGTCTTCCCGGTCCGACGACTAGCGGGGGTTTGGTAAGCAAGTCCCTCCTCTGGCCGCGTCCCGCTGTCGCCTGTCTCCTCCCGCCCGGCTTGCTGCTCGTGGAACGGGCTTTCGGCAGGGGCAACCCCCCAAATTTCGTGGTGGCGGCCGATAGGTTACCGACGGGCATGAGACTCGCTTCTCGTTCCTCTTTCACCATTAGCTTTCGAGACAGTTCTGCCTCGTCCACGGGACTTCCGTGCCTGCCGAGGTTGTCGCCGCTTTCGTCGAGAGAATATCTGAAGCGAGGAAATAAATAAATGATTTCTAAAATTATTAATTATATTCTTTCTTTATTAAATAACAACACAATGACCTTTAAAGACCTCTCACCCTCTTTATGATTTAATTTAAACTACTTTTATAGCTTGCAAAAAATGGGTTACCGCTATACTACGCATAATATTGTGCTTTTTATTAGATCTAGTACATATGTTTTAATAATCTAATAATCTTGCGTTATCAACTGTTTAATAATATTAATAATAATAATAATAATGTGTTTTAGATATAACATTAAATACAGTCAGAGTTCTAGAACTATCATTATCATCATCATTGCATCTGCAGAAATAGAATTAAGCTGTTCTTGATGCTGCTGTCTTGGCTGGAAATAAAACCAGCCATCAACTTCAACATCCTCATCAGAACCACAGACATACAAAATTGTATTATAAACAAACAGCCCTAGATAACAGTCAATTAATTTTCCTTGAAATTAACTACTACTGTTCAATCATTTATTTTCTCAGATTTCAAAAATCCAATAATTTACAGCCAGGACAAAATAAACATAAGAATAAAATGTCCTATAAACTTGACAAAAATATTTCACGTCCCCACGTGGGCCTGAGATTTCCCCGAGACGATTAAAATCTGAACCATGAAATTTCTACACTCGGTAAAACATACAATTTCATGCAAAAAATAATTCAACGTTTTCCAACATTCTTCAATTTGTTGCGTCGCCGACCTACTCTCCATGTACAACATTTAAAGAATTTCCAAATATTGTAAGTATTTAACTACTACTACCACTACCACTACTACTACTACCACTGATACTACTACTTTCATAAACCAAAGAAGAAGCAGGCGCATACCCGTGTGCCACGAGGTGCCCGATGATGAAGTGACGCAGGTGAGTCCACGACTGCTGCCTGTCAAGTTGGATCGGCCTCAGCTGTCCGATCGTCTGCAGGACGCTGTTGTATATCTTGATGTCGACAGGCAGCATCTTGCAAGCCGAGACGGGCACGCCGCTGGTTCGGCCGAGAAAAAAGTTGAGGGTCGAAATGTACCTCGGAAGGGTGGGGTCGAGGGTCAGAGAGGTCAAAAGACATTCCTGGCGATGGTGGTGGTGTTAATTATGTATTCGTAATCATTAACAAATTAATAAATAATTTAATTGAAATAAATCTTGTACGATTAATTCATAATAAATTATAATAATTAATTCATACTAATAAGTAACATTTTATACAAACTTATAATAATTTAATTGAAATAAATGTTGTACGTTTAATTCATAAGAAATTATAATAATTAATTCATACTAATAAGTAACATTTAAAAAAATGTTATACAAGCTTATCTACTGAAGATCAACGGATAGCATCGATAAAAATTAACGATTATGTGTTTAGGAAGAAACCAGAAACAATATAATAGTGTTAATATCTCTTAAAAGATTTGAAAGTTAATTAAAAATGAAATAATCAATTTTTTAAACACAATTAATAAAAGTGACAGATTGAGCCATCAGATTCTGTCTTGCAAATTAAAAATGTCTGAAAAGTATAAACATGTATTAACTTATTAACTTCTATGATGCATAAAGATAACAATAATAACAACACTAATAATAATAATAATGATACAAATTGTCCCCCATCACAAATCACTATCGTCTATAAACAAACAGAAAGTGATAAATCAAAGTTGCGATTATTAAACAATAACATTACTACAACATACGAGATTACAAAATCATCATAATATAATTGAATATATAAATTAAAAATCTTCATTATCATATTATAATTGAATACATAAATAAAAAATCTCCTATTTATCATATCATAATAACATACAATCTCATTACTCTGCGTCTCTTACCAAATTCTTAAAACCAACTAACCGAATAAAGAGGAGTAAAGTTCCTGAAAAGTTTCCCAACTATTTCAACCACCTGAATGAGCCTGGAGCAATTGGGACTGGCCACGTATGCTGGAGCGGATGTCAATTGTCTCTGACTTTGAAAAATCCTCAGGGAGAGGTCAGTGCAGAGGGGTAGAAATCTCGAAGAGAACTTTTTTTTGCAAAGTGAGAAAATAATTTGAATATTAAACGAATCAATTTTAATTATGATAATCGTTAATTCAAAGAAAAATCAACAAAAATGGGGTATAAGTTTATAATGAAGATATGATCTCGCAATTCCTTTTCCTATACGACCATTGACCAGCGATGGAAAATCCAACTGATCAGACCCCCCATTAAAATTTATAACTCAGTCCATACTTGCTTCACGGATGCAAAAATAAGATTCCCATCCAAATAACATGACCATCACTTTCATGGGACTGGGACATGACCATCAACCAGCCCCTCAGTAAAACAGTAAGTCACCCCCAAAGACTAGAAATTGATTAAGGGGGTCGTCCAACCAGTGCAGGCACGGAAGAACGGACGCGTTACCGGAAAAGAAGAAGGTACAGTGACAAAGAAGATAAGACCCACCACATTGAAAATGGCTTCGACGAAAGTGCAAAGGGTGTTGAACTCCTCCACGACGCCGAGCATTTTGTTGATGTTTTCACAGATGAGGTCCCCACTCAGATTCTCTTCCTTCTGTATGGACAACCAGCAGCTGAGAAGATCCTGCATTATGAATATTCAATAGCTAATTAATAATTATTACGTACTGAATATTTATTTATTTTTCGTTTAACAGCACGAATGAGGCTTGAGAAAATTTACAAGAAAAACACCAAAATTGACTGGAATTTAAAATTGAAACATAATTTATTGTAGGTTTTACACTTACCGACGAAAAAGTGAATGAAGTTTAAAAAAAATCTACTGAAAACAACCACATTAAAACCAAAGATAATTTGAAGTAAATAAAAAATGAAACAACTGAGATGCATATAAAAGAGATGATAATTTTTAACAATTGTAAATCTCAAAATACTTTAAAAACAAAAATCAAAGACTTATGTACAAACACACACATGAACAAATCAAATTGAGATTATTATCTAAAAGTAACCATAGATTCAAAAACTGCTACTTCATCAAATAACCAAAACATGGACATGAACTTTCAATTACAATTAACACGTGTTTGTCTCTTAAAGAAATTTCTTGTAAAATTTTTTTATAGAAATAATTTAAATACACTCAGAAACCAAAACCAATTGAGGTAAATAGGTAAATACATGCACAAAGAGATAGAGAAGAAAAGAAAAACATAAAATCGCACAAGTATCGATACGTAAGATGCGGGCTGACAGCGTGTTTATGGACGGACAGAACGGGAGGAAGAAAAACGAGTTGACTGACCTTAGTACAGCAGTGGATGTGTGGGTTGAGGAGATCCTGGAGAAGAAATATTTCCGAGGCGATTCTCAACATGTTGGAAGGAAAACACGACTGCTGCATCAACTTCATGACCTCTTTAGCCAGGCAGCAGGTCAGTTGACAACACTGAAAGAATTCATTTAAAAGTGAAAAACGAAACGAGAAACCGTCCTAATACGAATAGAACGTCAACGCAACGATCGGAAATCAGACGCCGGCCCTCAATTCACCTGTCTGTGGAAATCTTCGCTTCTTTCCATCTTGTTGAGTACGAAAAGGAAGTTGGAGATGACTCCGACATCCGTCCGAAGACCCGGAATCTTCATGCACCACTCGGCCAACTGCACTGCCAGAACGTCCAAGTTGTTGTCGGACAAAGTTTTCATCTGGCTCGAGACTACGGCAGAGTTCTCTTGAACGTACTGGCATCCTTGGTTCGTGTTATGAAAAAAGTAGAAAGCGTTGATAGCGTGGCAATGGTAATAATGGTTAAGATACAAAATCATAATGACGATGTCCTTATTGTTTTTAATTAACGTGTATTCGGTAAATGTTAAATCTTGCATAGTTTATTTCTAGGTTGGAAAAGCAATAGCACCCTTGACATTGGTGAAACTGGTAGAATCAAAAACCCTAAATGAAACTTTACCATCTGATAAGATCAGCTTGTATTTTATTTTAATTAAAGGTTTAAAATTACTTGCAAAAACTTGATTCTTTAAATAATCAACACAACTATTCTTGTGCATTGAATATTTTAGCATATTCTGAGCTTCATTTTTACTTTCAACACATAAGCTTAGCAGCTAAGCTAATAAGCTTACTTTGTTATAGCGCTGATCGGTAAAAATACAATATAAAAATAAAAACCATTTTTTTTGCAATAAATAATAAAAACCTAAACAATAATAAATTTAAAAAGTCCTTACCGCACTCATCCTGCACAGCTCTTCCCTCCATCAGAGCAGTTATGACCGGATGCAGCCATGGGTTTGACATTTTTTAGGTCTTTTTAATATTTAATGAGAATAATTATTAATCAATATACTAAAAATTTCTCGGCAAAAAATCTACAACGCCTTCTGTTGAAAAACGTCTGCTCTGACCGAGCAGACACCACACAGGTCTAATTTGGTTTTGTTATAAAATAAATGTTTTTCTTTGGAGTAGAATAAAAAAGAAGTATCTTCGAGAATGTCGGAGAGCGCCGATCGAACCGCAAAGCGAATAAAATCGTAAAAAATATAAATAACCGCTCAATCTTAAATCCATTTCAACGCTTCGGCTGTTTAAAAATAAATATCACCAAGAGAAAAAGCGTTTTGGTGAAAAAATTCATGTTTGGATTCGGCCTCCATTATAATTTGTTGCCACGAACTGAAACTCAAATAAAGTTTAAACTTTTGAAAATAATTTTCAAATAAAATTAAATATTTGTAATTTAGTTTATAAATTATATAAATATTAATTAAATGTTACGTATTTATTATTGCTCAACAAATGCACCTGTTTTACATTTATGTTACCCAGAAATTTAATATTAAAATATCACATCATTTAACTTAAACACAAATTAATAAATAACATAATTAACTAGTCGGTATTATGCAGAGATGTCAGTCAACTTTCCCCTTCATTCCATCGGAAAAGTTAAGGGCGTGGTTCAGAAGCTCAGATGTGTTTCAGAATTGATTACCAGATAGTCTCGTCTCACTAAATATTTGCTGGTAAACCACTAAACTGGAAAGTAAGAATGCATATAACAAAAGCATTGAGCTCAACTTGACCAACATTTCAATATTAATTTAATAAGTGCTCAAAGTGCTGCATACAGCCACCTACAGGGACCCTTTGAAGACTATATAGAAGCGTCATTTCATCAACTCCTCGGGGGGGGGGGGGGGGGGGCAGGGAAGGAAACTTTTTTCAAAAAGTTTTTTTTATTTATCTTATTATAAGATTCTTATATCAAAAAATAAAATGACGCCCCTGTTTAAAAAACCCTCTTATATTATCAGAAAACACATTTGTTAAAAGAAAGAAAAGCTCGAACAAATCAAAAGTTTAAAGCAATAAATTTTCTAACTTAGCATTAAAAGAGCAAAATCTCGCTGCTTCTTCGACATCAATTCAATAAAAGTAATCTACAAATGGCTTCTACAAATCTAACCACCTGAAATTTCAACTCGCCCAGCAAAATTCTGCTGGAAAAAATACATATGTGAAAAAAATTTTGGGAGATGTTCATTGGATTGTTGACTTGGTATCATGTTTTGCATTATCAATATATTCATGTAATATCGCTTATTTTACGATCAGTTTCCTATTGATAGACTTTAGAGGATTTAGAATAATTATTATAGACATTATTATTATATTAGAAGGTATAAAACAGATTTAAAATAAAATGGTTTTGCGGTTAATTTAAGAATTTTCCAAGGATGATTTGAAGCGGGAGGAATATAGAGCAGCCATGAACAGGATGAGAAAGGAAAACCAAGCGACACTGCAGGAAATGAAGAAATTGATTCTCGGTGGTCAGGTCGATCCTGAGAACAGAATAGCAGAGGCCCGTGTGGCGTTGCTGTCAGAAAACAACAGCAAAGAGGCAGAAAATGAGAATGTTTCTGACCGTGGTTTGCCTGGGTGTAGTCTGGACTGTTGAGAGTTTGGTCGCAGGGATGGCTGAAGCAGTGGTGGACACAGTTCTGGATCAGTGTGTTGCTGGTGAAAAAAATGACGGGTTACTGCGCAAAACCCAGTTTAAACTGGAGTCCACCAGCTGTGTCTCAGAACATGTGACAAATGACGGCCGTACGGACTGCACAAGTCAGGTGGGTCATGAGGAGGGCAGTGAAAAGAGATGTGGTCCAGTTTTGTGGCGGGGCGCGCTAGAGTTGGCCCTGTGGCTGAGTGTTGCTGATTGCTTGATCGAGGTTGCCAGAGATATCCCTATTATAGAAAAGATTTTCGACAGTTTTGTGTTTAATCGCGGTTGCTTGAGTGAGGTGTGTGGTGATGACGCTTGTGATGCGGCGTCTGGACAGGTGTTTCACGGTTTTTGCATGGCGGACCGGATTTGTTGGGTGATCGTCTGTTCCGGGACATTGGGGTGGAGTTGGACTTTGAGAAAAGTAATTTTGGAATAGATGGAGCGGAACTACAGGCGATGTCTGCTGATCGGAGCGCCTTTGTGAGTGATGCTACCCCGGATGAATCGGCTGAGAAGGTTGCTGCCCTGGATGTTGCGGAACAACATGAAAGTGCTTCTACGGATGCTAGTGCCTCAGCTCAGAACAGTTTGGTTAATGATTTTGTGTTTTGGTGGTGGCTCGCGGGAGTGGACCGGGAGCTTGGGACGGTCGAACAGTTTTGCACCGACGACAACCTTGTGTTTGGGGCTGGAGGAGCGGTGGAAGGTTGAAAACTGACCGTGGCGTGCAGTTGCGGCTTCGGTTGCGTGAAGCCGTCAGTGGCCTGGTGTGGGCTCGCTCTGGTCTACAGTAGTGTGCGAGGAGATTGGAATGTAGCGATTTGACGAGGTGTTGAAGCCCACAACGCCGAATCGGAAGATCACACAGGCTCCAGCGAGACGGGAAGAAACTGCGTCAAACAGTCAAGTGACTTGACCATGTTGTTTGCGAATTGCGGTCAAGGCAACGGGTGAAGATGAAGGTATTTTGTGTTCGTGGCCGAGTCGCATTTCTCAAAAGCGACTATGCTGTTCGGGACGAACAGAATTAAAAAGGGGTAATCATGTAATATCGCTGATTTTACGATCAGTTTCCCATTGATAGACTATAGAGGATTTAGAACAATTATTATAAACATTATTATTATATTAGAAGGTATAAAACAGACTTATCCAAGCTACATTTATTGTCATCCAATAAACTACAAAATCATTCTATACGATTCGAACAATATATAAAAATTAGATTATGTAAGTAAGTATGTCCGGATGTCTTTTATGCATTGCTACACCATTCATTCGATCGTAATGCAATTTTCACATAAGCTTGAGGGGCAATAGGAGAAGGTTTTTGTGAAAAAAATTGAAATCGGGCAAAAAATGAGCGGAGGGGGGCCAAAAAACCTTTCCAGGCAAAAAGTGCCTATGTACGACCATCAAAGGTAATTGCGTAATAAAATTCAAATTTAGTTTACGTAACAACGTTTGAAGGCTTCAAGCAAATTTTAGCCAGGTTTAGCAAATCTATTTTACGTTTTGAAGGGCTAAAAGAAGTTAGAGAGAATGTAAAAGAGAAAATGAGCGCAAGCGGGAATGGGAACGGGAGAGCAAGCGTGAGCGGGAACGGAAAGCGACCGGGAACAAAAAGGGAGCGGGAAAGCGATCGGGAACGGGAAAGCGATCGGGAGCAGAAGCGCGACCAGGAACGGGAAAACGACCGAGAGCGGGAAAGTGACCGGGAACGGGAGAGCGAGCGGAAGCGAGAAAGCAAACGAGGAAAGAAACGGGGGCGAGAGAGACAAACATTAAGAAAAACCTCTAAAAACTCCGGGCAACGCATGGTACTCCCGCTAGTGTTGTATAATATAATAAAGGTATGTGCTACCGTATATAGGTACCCAAACGTTGCTTGCTATTTTGTTTGCATCAACCCGAGATCTCGCATTTGGTTTTTTTACACCGCGGGATTCCTCCCCTACTTGAAAGAATGTTGACAAAAGCACTAATTCTGTTTAATTCTTCAGGGGCATCGAGGGTCGATCCAGTGGCGGATCAAGATCATCTAGTAGGGGGGGCGATTTCTAGGTTTCAGCGACAAAAAATGTTTGTCATTACAAATACATTTTATTAAAAATATATAAATTATACAAATAATAACTTTAACGTTTAGTACAGCATACATTTTCCGCTCACCGCTCGGTAATACAATTGTGTCTTTAGGTTGTGCTATGCATGTGTTCTCACTAACAAAGGGCCTCAGTGAATTGCTTAAAAAATTTAGATTTAATTGATGCAAAAAATTGCATTAAAAAGTTGTTGAATGTTTGAAAACAAAAAAACGGGAGAACTGCTAAGAAATGTTTTGCGGAAATTTTTAAAGCAGCAGAAAAAACAATAATTGACAAAAATGATAGTTTACGTATAAAAGAATAGTGCAACGACAGACAGGCCGGGAAAATGTACCGTCGGATACACTGGAAGAATATTACAGGCGATCAATTTACATCCCTCTTTTTGATGCACTGATATTTGATATTGGACATAAATAATCGTTTTACTAAAGAAAATCTGCAGTGTCTTCAAATCTATTCTTTGATGCCAGAAAATATTATTAAACTAAATCATAAAGATGTGGTCAAAACTTTTTCTGCAATCAGTAATGTCAGTAATTTTTTATTTCATTTGATTAAGATCTTCAGCCTCCGCAGTAACCCCAAAAATTGAAAAATTTTATTTCAATTTTTTTCACAATTTTTTTTCTTGATTCAGAGAATATTTCATTAAAATCTTTTTATGGTCGCAGTTCTCCTCATTTTTGCTTCAGATTTTTTGAACAGGTCTATTAATATAAAAATAACATATTAAAACAGCAGTTGTTTACAAGTTTAAAGAGAAAGGAAAATCTTTTACTTTTTTCTTATCAGAAAGTCTTTTTTAATTAAAATTAATGCAAGCAAACAATTATAAGATGATATATATATATATATATAATGGAGTCATATATAGTCAAAATGACAAACAATAGCATATAGAGAATATCAAAGATAAAAGAAAAATTTTTTTTGACATCATTGAAGACCACTTGTAAGGATTTGTTCACGAATGAAAATCAATTTGTCATTATATATATATATATATATATATATATATATATATATATATATATATATATATATATATATATATATATATATATATATATATATATATATATATATATATATATATATATATATATATATATATATATATATATATATATATATATATATATATATATATATATATATATATATATATATATATATATATATATATATATATATATATATATATATATATATATATTATATTGTCTTTTCATTTTTTCACTTCTTTTGACGCACTCAAGTTGATGAATTCTATTTTGAGAAGATTCGTTTGTCCGTTTACTTCGAACTACAACAGCAACAGTAATAACAATAAGTAAAGGAAAAAACGAGTTTTTTAACACAAACTTTAATTTCAAATACATTCGATTTAGAAATACGAAAGATGTTCTAATTAAATTTTTTTTTTAATTGAATCATGTATTGTCATCCGATATAAAACTATGCTAAAAATTTCAGCTTTCTAGCTAGTCAAAAAGCTAGTTGAATTTTACTTGCAAGATTTGCGTACAGAGAAAGCCACGCACACACACACACAGAGGTTGTAACATAAATAAAAGTTTGTAATAAAAAGAGGTTTTGAAAAATAATAAAGAATCAATCCGGTGGAGTTGTTCTCACTCACTTGGTGAATTCGGTTTCGGCTTCACTATAGGAAAAAGAATATTATTTTTTTTACAATAGCTTTGTCCCTTACACCAGTGTTTGAAGACTGAAATGACTGTAAGTACTTCCTGACGTAGACATATTTGATTGTTTAACTGTCTCTCCTCCTTTATCCAGGCTTGGGACTGGCTT
>OZ022239.1:31275516-31280516 GCA_963978895.1 Erpobdella octoculata
GGGTTCGGGTTCGGGTACTGGCTTATGATTTCAAATTCGTGGATTGATTTTAAATTTACCAAGTGTATATACATATACAAACGAGAGCGATCAATTCATCCATTGGAAATTACACGTATTGAATAAACTCTAACAAGTTAATTTTTTAGCTTTCCAAATAATGTGATTTTTCGGCCGAAGAAGGCTTAATTATTTTAGTTCGTTCGCGGCTCGGTCCGGCCAGATAATCAGGCGGATTAGTGGTCTAGCTTACACACTCACCAATAAAATGACCTATTTGTGTTATTTGTTACGCAAAGGGGATAATACAAAACTTGTATGGCTTGCGATTAGTATAATACGTTACCTCTTAAATTATTGTAATTTGTTAATTTTTTCGCGGCTCGGTCCGGTTAGGTAATCAGGCGGATTAGTGTTCTAGTTTACACATTTGCCAATAAAATGACTGTGACGCATAGATCATTTATAGACTTTGCCAGTTAAAATTTAGGATTATGCAAGATTATCTTTATAACAAAGGGTCTTTGTTATATCCGAAAAACTTTGAGTATATGAATGAATAAATATAAGGTTATATAACTGAAGTAAATATTTTAGAGTCATGGCTATCCGCGATTTCTTCGACCAAAGGAGGCTTAATTATTTTAGTTCGTTCGCGGCTCGGTCCGGCCTGATAATCAAACGGATTAGTAGTTTAGTTTACACAATCACTAATAAAATGACGTATTTGTGTTATTTGTTACGCAAAGCTGATAATACAAAACTTCTACGCTCGCGATTAGTATAATATGTTACGTCAACAAAACTTGTATGAGTATATGAATGAATAAATATAAGGTTATCCGGGATTTCTTCGACCGAAGGAGGCTTAATTATTTTAGTTCGTTCGCGGCTTGAAGAAAAAAAAGGTCACTTTAGACGAAGACCCTCTTTTGTGGTGGAAAGATAACAGAACAAACTTTCCAAATTTAGCGGTGATCGCTAAACGCTACTTGGCGGCCCCAGCTACCAGCGTTCCATCGGAACCGTTGTTCAGTGGTGCTGCAATTATTTATGAGCGCTAAGGAACCGATTATCAGGCAAGACAGCAGAAAAACTGTTGTTTATGAAGTACAACTTGCCTGAAATCGGTTCCTAATACTATTTCATTTTTAATAAACTTGAAAAGTTATGAAAACTCTTTTGTGTTGCTATTTTTAAAACTGGAATAAATATTTATTTACTAAAAAAATTTATTTGTTCACAACTCCGAGTTCGGGTATTAGGCTTATAAATTTTCGGGTTCGAGTTCGGGTTCGGGTATCAAGTTTTCACATTTTCGGGTTCGAGTTCGGGTTCGGGTAACAAGTTTTCTAATTTTCGGGTTCGGGTTCGGGTTTGGGTATCAAGTTTTCACATTTTCGGGTTCGGGTTCGGGTTCGGGTATCAAATTTTCACACTTTCGGGTTCGAGTTCGGGTTCGGGTATCAGAAAAAGACCGGGTAGTACCGAACTCGGGTTCGGGTTCGGGTACCCGTGACATCCCTATATGTATGTATGTATGTAATTTTAATTAATTTTTTTAAAAATAATATATTGTTCAAATAAGAATAAAAAAAATTGTCGATTATATTTACCTAATCATCTTTTCTCATTTTCATTTTTGCCATCCTTTCTCTTTCTTTTTTTTGTTTCTATCTTTTTTTGTTTTTGTTTTTTTCTCACTCTTTCTCTCGTTCTCTATTTTATTATGTTTTCTATGATCAACAGTGGCGAAAATAATTAAATTTTTATTTTTATTTGTATAGTGGTAAGGCGTTCCCTTGTAGTCCGAAATGCCTTCGGTTTAACCCTAGTTCGCACCATCTTTCCCTACTGGGGTGTGGATGGTGGGTGCCTCGTTGTCCTCATAAAATGGCCCCCAAAAATGCGAAACCACAAGCAACAGGGTTGTAATAGTAGTGCAGAAGTATATTCATGGATAAAGTGCTACTATAATGCCAAAAATATTCCTCAGTGATATTATATGCATAAATGTTTCATAGACATTCATAGTATTATCATGTGCTGAAATGTGACACAGAATTATCATGTTCTTAAATGTATCAAAGAACTTTCATGTGCTTAAATGTGTCACAGTATTTTCATGTGCTGAAATGTCTAACAGAACTTTCATGTGCTGAAATGTATTCGAAAGACTGTCTCGTACGCACAATACGTAAATGTGACAATGTGTACGTGACAAGCGAATAGAGTAAAACGAAAGCGTGGAAAGAAACTTTCTTCGTTTGAGAGAAAAAGATTTTCGCATCTCCATTATTCAGATGGTTGGCTAGCCGTGCGTTGCGCCAAAATTGCTTACGCACCTGTTCGTCCACACCTGAATTGCTGAATTGAAGATACTCTTGCTGACAAAACGTAAAAAGCACTCGAAAGTAGCTGTGTCATAAACGTCACCGTCATCGTCATCGTCGTCGTCATCATCATCATGTCCATCATTATCTCTTCGTCATCATCATTTTTTTTATTCTTTATTCATCTCAACAGTATATAGTATTTAAATTGTAAACAACAGAGGACCCACGCACACACACACACACAAACTCACATGCACACATGCCTCATAGCAGTTGCTATTGATAGCCGATATAATCTAATTGCCATCCAACCGGGTACAAAATAACTCCAGCAATGCAAAACAAAAACCATAAAATGTTTTCTTGCTGTAATAAACTTTTGGTTTGCATAATTAATGTTTATATATATTTTATGCCTGTGTTATCGTGATTTGTAATAATTTTCTTTGTTGGATACTGTTGTCATCATTATCATCACATTCGTCGTCGTCGTCGTCGGCATTACCAATATTTCCACATCCACTATCATCATCAGCATCACCACCATCTTGATCATCATCACCATCATCTTCACCAGCATCATCATCACTACCACATTATCACTACCATTATCACTACCATCATCATCATCTACACTTCTACACCATCATAATATCGCTAAATCTACGGCCAATCCTTAGCAACTTTGGATTATTACTATTACACACCATTAGTAGATGACTGCGGGAGATTACCGGAAACTATGCAGGCCCAATAAGAAAGAGGTAGATATTTGAGAAAAAAAACAATGTTTTCGAAGTTATTAAATTTCACAAAAAAGTGTTTAATGTAATAACAAGAAAACTCACGAAAATTGATATTACTTTTAAATTAGAAATTTTGGTCTTTTCAACACCTCCCAGCCCCACCACCACCCCCTCAACCACTACGTTCATTATCATTATCATCCCATCAACATCATCATCATCAATATGATCATGATCATGGTCATCATAATAATCATCGTCATCGTCTTCATAATCTTAATCATTATCATCATCATCATCATCGTCGTCGTCGTCGTCGTCATAATCATCATCATCATCATCATCATCATCATCATCATCATCGTCATCATCATCATCATCATCATCGTCATCATCATCATCATCATCATCATCATCATCATCATCATCATCATCATCATCATCATCATCATCATCATCATCATCATCATCATCATCATCATCATCATCATCATCATCATCATCACCACCATCATCTTCATTATCGTCGTCGTCATCATCTCCAACGTCCAGGTAGTTTTATTAAATTATTCAACCGGAATAGTTCTCGGCTTTTCCTTCTCTTCAAATTTTTAAAAACTGTCTTCTCATGTCATCACCCCTCCTATCGGCACAAACCCCGCATAATGACCCCCCGTCCCATCAGCCCACCACTTTTCCCACGTATTCGCTACCATCCTCCTCTCTCCGCCATCTACCCACATATTTTAATTAAGCTAATTTTCATATCACTCTTTCCTCAGTGAGTTTTTATCCTTTTCTACTTACTACCACAAAAGACCCGTGCTGATAAAAAGATGATGAAGATGTAGGTGCTCGTGATAGTGATAATGATGGATAAGATCATGAAGATTATGATGATGATGATGATGATGATGATGATGATGATGATGATGATGATGATGATGATGATGATGATGATGATAATGATAATGATGATGATGATGATGATGATGATGATGATGATGATGATGATGATGATGATGATGATGATGATGATGATGATGATGAGGTGGTTATGATGATGATCTGTATCCGTAGTATCACCGGTGTTTAACGAAATACGAGTTTTGATTTTATTGCCGAAATGGGTTTATTTTTTGAAATTTCCTTAATACGAGTCTGGTAAAATCGAGAAAACCTGGGCAACGCTAGGTAGCCTTGCAAGTACAGTTATAAAAATGTCAGTATAAAATTAAATAATATAAATATAAGGATACTTATTACCGATAAAGTAAAAAATGTCGAAAATTTTGTGTGCTATAAATTAATCAATAGATTAGGAAAAAATTATTTGTTAAAGTCATTTTAGTGAACACCAAAATAAAGCGTTAAATAAATAAATTATTTTAATGATATTTATTTCAGTAGTAATTATTTTGCAAGAAATCAATTTTCAAAAAAAATAAATAAAACCGAGTTACCTTTGATGTTTTTAATATCTTTTTCGTAACCGTGGAAATTCGGGCTCTTGCAAACAAACAGCTTTTTTGTTATTTTTATTTGTTGTTATATATTTTTCAGTTATTTCTTATTCCACACCGTCCAAGATGCGAGTGAACATCAAACAAGTCATCTTCCTGCTTGAAGAAAGAGAGATCTGCGTTTTTATAACTACTCTCTCTATAATTTTTGACTATCTCTCAGTTTTTCTTCTTCTTTCTTTCTCGTTTTCTCTCGTTCTCTTTTTTCTTTCTCGATTTTTTCTTTTCATTTTTTCATTTTTTTATTACGTGTTTTTTTAAATTTGATTTTCCCAGCTACCCTCTTTATTTTTCTACCATTATATTTTTGGGTTACCCACTAACCACTGCTCCAACACCCACTCCACCATAACCACTCCACCACTACACAACTACCAGCGTCCATATTTTATTTG
>OZ022239.1:31285516-31313016 GCA_963978895.1 Erpobdella octoculata
ATCCTAATTAAAGAGGATTTTGGTTTTCTCGGTTTTAAAATTCTGCAGAATTTTATTGTCGCCTAGAGTTTTGAATGTTGTGTAAATAGAATGTTTCTTTTGGAACGTTGATCATTCAACCTGAAGTTTTTCCATTTAGTCTGACGACGTTACAGGATCCCATCATCATCATCATCATCACCACCATCATTATCACCATCATGATTATCTCCATCATCATCATCACCATCATCGTCAACGTCGTCATTATCATCACCACCATCATGAGCATCATCATCATCATCATCATCATCATCATCATCATCATCATCGCCATCGTCAACATCAGCAGCAAAAACAACCGGACAAAACCATCGTGGTTAATTTTAGACGCAATAATTTTGCAGTGCCGTTGAAGCAGGAAACGTGTTTGCAATTTCTGATATGCGTCGTTGCTATGTCCCTGTCGTTGTCCTGCTTGTTTAGTTGTCCTGTCCACTTTGTAATTTGATGTGATCGAAATTTCTACATAGCATATCCTTACAGCGATACCTGTCATGGAAACGCTTTACATAGACTAAATAAAGTAAAGCATTGTTTTAGTAATCGCTACCATCACCACCACATCCATCATCATCATCATCATCTATCCAGTTCAGCCAGTTTCCACACTAAAGACATTTCTGTTCACTAAGTCTTTTCCTTAACGTCTACAGTAGTCTTGAAGTTCTTTTGAAGGGTATGCGGACTTTTCATCAAAGGACGATTCATCCAGGGACTGTTCATCAAGGACTATTTATCAAGGGACTATTCATCAAGAGACTATTCATCGAAGGACTATTCATCAAGAGGACGGTTCATCATAAGGACTGTTCATCTAAAGACTATTCATCAAGAGGATTATTCATCAAATTTTGAAGCCACTCAGCAACCTTTATCAATATATACCCAAGATATTTTCAGCGTAAAGTAATTTGATGTATTTTTAAAAGACAGTTCTTCATCTTTGATAAAATAAATTTCAAACATATCAGTAATTTAAAAAAAATAGTGATGGCAACCAGGGTTGTTAAGAGCGGTACTATTGGCTGACAAAATCGTTGATGACAGCGCCGCTACATTTTTTAGCTGTTCTCAGCGCTATTCGCTACCGCAACTTTTATTAAAAAAACAAAATAGGTTTTTTATATCAATTAAATGAGTTCCAATGTATTTAGTTTTTATTTGAAGTTTGCATGAAATCTGAGTCTGGTTGATTTATCGACGATCCGGACGAGCGTAAGCGTCTCTTTAAAATGACCTTTCCTGACCTCGCTAAAGCGAGCGTGTTCGTCTCTTTGAAGTGTGGCAGAAGTGGTATACCGGGTGTTAGTGATGTTTTGAGGTGTATGGTATCTGGCTGTTTGAGTATGTATATACTTACAGTTTGTACAAACAGTTGAAAGCAGTTTTTTAAAACTTATTATTCAATTGTCTTTTGCTCGTTTGATCTTAAGATCTTGACGTTATTTCTTGTGCAGTTGTTTTATTTACTGTATGTGACGAATAAAATTGTTGTATATTACAGCCATGTCTTTTACAAACTTGCTGATTGCTCGAGGCAAAAGTGTCTTTGAAGCGTGGCCCCTTGGTGTTAAACGACCGATGCCAGATTTGACATAGCGGGCATGTGTGATGCTTTGACGTGTTTGTGACCTTTGGTAAATGTGTACATATATGGTTTACGAAAACAGTCGAATTTAGTTTTTCTGGTGCTGTGACCGGGAGCGGAAGCGGGAGACAAGCGGGAAGAGAGAGCGACCGGGAGCGTGAGAGCAAGCGGGGAAGGAAACGGGAGTGAGAGAGAAAAATGACTGAAAAACCTCTAAAAACCCCGGGCAACACAAGGGACCTCGCTAGTTCTATTATAAACAATAAAGTATTTGGATGCAAGCAGATTAGCACTGTAAACTTGATATAGATTGCCCTACATTTTGGTAACATATTTTGGTTGAAAATAACATCTTAAACAATTTTATTAAATTTTTTGATGAATAGTCCGCTGGATGAAAAGACATTAGATGAACAGTCCTTATGATGAACCGTCCTCTTGATGAATAGTCCATTGATGAATAGTCCTTTGATGAATAGTCCCTTGATGAATAGTCCTTGATGAACAGTCCTTTGATGAATCGTCCTTTGATGAACAGTCCTAGAATCGTCTTGAAGTTCTTTTGAAGAACATGCGCCACTTTAATAATACTCGGATTCATAATCATAATCATCACCATCATTATCAACATCACCACCATAACTTGTTTTGGACTTCAAATCGACCGTTGACATGAGAAAACATTCGAAGCATGAATTAAAAGATGGGCAGAAAAATTTAGTCAGACGAAGAACGTCACAAAAACATCGAAGAGACTGAATAACCACTTTAACGCCACTATAACGCTTTCTTGATCTTCTGAAACCTAACTGGTTTTCACTGAGCTGAGAAGACACCTATCAGCGTGGCGTTTCTAAGCGGAGTGGGGAGGGTGAAAATCTCACCCGGAGACCCCATCACATGGTGTTCCACCCGGTCACCGAGTTTCTTCATATAACAAAATCACCCGGTCATAGCCATCGATTTTCCTTAGGAGCAAAAGTTAGCGTTGACCCCCCCTTACGCCATCAACCTCTCTAAGCCATTAAGTACCTTGTGGGCGGGGGCACTGGGTGGAACCTTGTGACTCCACCGACTACTAACTAGGCATCTAAAGAGTGAATTAAGGATAATCCGACGTAATCTTATATTTATCCCATGGACTTCTTAATATATACATTATATTAAGAAGTCATGTATTTATCTGAACAAATATATTTTATAACCGTCAAAAAGGAAACACATTTCTTATTTAATTGCAATAAAAATAGGTTATATTCAAGATTGTTCGGTTTGAACCGAAACTTTAAATTTCGTTCTGGTAAACATTCGTACACAGACGTAAAATTTAAAGAAATAATATCATTTCATTGCCAAGCAGTAAGGGCTTTTCCTGATTATTTGGATTTATTGCTGTGAGACAAAATGTTTTTTTTTTGGGTTTCCAAGATACGATCAAGTAATTGGACAAAGTTTTTGTAGAGAAACATCAATTAAACATCATCAAACCAGTAAAATTAAAACAGAAAGTATATTTGCTATGTTTGCTAGTTAGAAGATGTCTTTGATATCGAATCCCAAATCCTTCATAGCTTGATTGATGAGCCCTGATGCGGTCAACTTCTTAATGTCTGCCTGTTCACTTTTAAGTTCTTTGATGTTCTCGTTAACATTTATTGCTTCGTTGTGTCTAATTTGACAATAAAAAATAATTTATTAATTTCACAAATTAATTTATATGATTGTATATTAATATTTGATTTATTGTTATGACTTTTATGTTTTTTTATTTTAAAACATCTAATAAACAAACTGCATCAGAATTACACTTTAAAATCAATAAATTTAGACCTTTTCGATTGTCCTCCCATTTTACCATCCACGATGGCCATCTTGTCGTCGATTTTACGTTCTATTTCTTTCATTCTCTCTTCTGCTTTCTCTCTGATGTCTTTAATTTTGCTGTTACCGAAACGACATTCAACCCATACTAGTGTTGCTAATGAAGCAACCACTGTAAAACATTTTCATCGATATTACTTAAATAAAATAAAAATAAAACAATTTTTTACAAATTATACTGATTAAAGTGTCAGTTCGAGTTAAATTCAGCCATTTTCTTAGTTTATTTTCAACTGATACTAATTTTAGCCGGATAATATAAACAATATTTCAAGAACTAACCTCTTACATAACGACCTCCTTTTGCCATAATTATTTTGACAGGTTTCTGTGAAAAAAACTCTTATAAGATATAAAACAATTATTATAAAATGTATCTATTTTTTTTAAATTCCTAGTAATAATTTCACCGCCGCTTGCTTATTTACATGAATGTTTACAAAACCTGAAAGTGAAAATTAACTAACTTCCCATCATCCAATTAAGTTGAAGTTTAAAATATCAGTTCATTTCCCATGACAATGTATTTTATTAAAGTTTAAAATAATTAAAAATAATAATCATCTATGTTTATAAAACAAATACAAATCAAATACAATTAAATATTAACATGCATAATTTTAACAAATGTCATTTTAATTTTTTTTAATAAATGAAAAGCCGGCAAATCCAGAAATATAAGAGATTTGGGAAAAACTGTTTTTACGGCTAATTTATTATTTTAATAAAGTTTAATTCAATAAAAAAATTATTACTAGACGTTAATGTAAACAATGAAATGTGCATTTGCATATGAAACCAAAGTTAGCAGCTCCGCTGGATCCCCCAACTAACTCAAAAGCATTGAACTCTTTTTCTGTACGTGAATTGGGGGATCCAGCTGCGCTAACTTCTGTCTCGTCATTCGCATAGCTAACACTGAAATTTGTTACAAGCCCACCTACCATGTTGTCGGAAATACAAAACAACAACAACAACAATATTATTATTATTATTGATACAAAGACCATTTAAAACCAAAGAATAAATATTATTTTACATAAGTTACTAGAATACTTATTTTTGTATCTATAATAAACACAATTAAAATGTAAATATTGTAATTATATTTAGATTTTTACATAAATAAAATATTTTGTTAAAATTTCTTTATTAAACTGATTTAAATTAAATTAAATTAGCATGGTTTAGAGTGGTTCAGAAAACTGAAGCCTGTGTTAGAACCACTATAACAATTAGAGTTTCAGTCCTAACTAAAAGTAGTTAAATAATCGTAAATAGTTATAACTACTTAACTAGATCATAAAGGTAGTCATAACTACATGGCATCTACCCAAAA
The DNA here is from genome assembly GCA_963978895.1 of Erpobdella octoculata. Lineage (NCBI taxonomy): Eukaryota > Metazoa > Annelida > Clitellata > Hirudinida > Erpobdellidae > Erpobdella > Erpobdella octoculata. Next base: position 31,290,367 of record OZ022239.1, read on the forward strand.
ATAAAAGTAGTTATAACTACTGTATAACTACTAAAAATGTAGTTATAAGGCCAAAATTAGACAAAAGGTATAGAACATTAACAGAAAGGGTAGAAAACATTATCAAAACGCGTCAAACTTTTATGTTCTTGGTCAGCTGTGGATGCTTTTAGTCAATTACTCAAGAGCATGTTCTTAATTATTTTATTACAACAGTTTTATTAATGAGTAAACAAACTTCGTTTGAGATTTTCGTAAAAGAAAGTTGGTAAAGAATCTCAAGTTAACGTGTTTTTAGGTAAGTTCATTTGTCGTCAATGCTCTGTTTCAATTTCTCATTTTATAGTTTTTGTGATCGGTGAAAAACTCGGTGAAATAATAGTAAGATAAAATTAATTGTTTAGCAATAACAGTTTTATAAATATATAAACGTTCCATCAAGTCATGAGCACGTTGCATAACTATTTTTCAAAATACAAACACTTTTTTAATAATAACTTTTATGTTTTTTTAGAGCTTGATTAATCGGTAGCATTCATAATCGGGGCGATTATTAGGACAATCGGCAATCGGCTTCCACAATAGTTTTTAGCGCCGATATTTCTTTGAAAGTTTTACGATATTAGAATACGATTGACTCCTCCCACCGCCATCCCGACTTCGGTGCATAATTTTTAAATGTTTCAAATCATTCTGCAGAAAGTTTCAGTTCATTTCAGTAGTAATGGAAAGTGCCAGGGGCTCAAGGACTTTAACTAGACATTTTTACATATTTAGATTTTTTTTATTGCCTGCAAGTTCTTTAGAGTATAGCTTAAGTTTAAGTGAAACGTTGTTATTGGACTTGATTTTCTTGTGCAATATATTATTATTTTAGCTCCATGCCTTGTACCAAAGAAATAAATTGTTATGGTTATTGGACTTCCTCTTCCGGATTTAAAGAAACGTGCATTAATGAATATTTTATTTTAATATTTTTTTATAACTACACATTGAAATAACTTGATGAAAATCATCAAATAATTCACAATAGTTTTTAACTATAAATTACAGTGATTTTTTAAATGTATAATTGACATAATAACAAAATCAATAAAAACACATAACGCATAGACAGGTGTAGTCTTATTTTAACAAAACACCATTTACGAAAATAAAAAAATAGACAATCGGTATCGGCTCCACAATCGGGTAAATGTGGAATCGGTAAAGCTCTATTTTTTTGAAACTGGTTTATTTAAATTTCTTGAGCCCAAAGGCAAGATAAATATTGTCCAAACTTAAAAAAAAAACAGTAAATAAATTCCCGTTCTTTGTCTTTGAACTTTAAACCTTGGTGGAAAATATGTTCAATATTCAGTTTAAGACAAAATATAATCAACAATTAACTGTTCAGAAATAAAAGTAAAATAAAAATAATTGTTTAGCAATAACAATTCTATAAATATTTAAATAACACTTTACTTCAAATAAGTTCAACCGTCCTAATGACTCCTGGCAGTGTATCAATAAACCGATCCTCGATGTATCTCAAATTTTCTTCGTTATTTTCAGAGATTTTATTAATTTTTTTTGCTTTTCGTCTCAAATAAAGCCATGAAACAAAAACAACTAAAAGTAACTCTGAAAAACAAAACATTTGTTTTAAATTATTTTAATGGAATTTTTTGGAAATTTCCGATCAAAACATTAGTTTAATCCAAAGATTTATTTATAAACTAGAGAATGTTTTCTATATCATTATATATCATTTCGTTATTGCAGTGCCATCTAACGGCGTTATTCGATGTTTTAACATATATACATACATCGGAAATTATGTTTATTAATATATGGAATGATTCCTACAGAAGTCTGTAAACACGATATTGGCATACCCCAAGAAGGACAATCTCAATCATTGACTTCCAGTAAATTAGGCTACTAGGTAGTAAAGAAAATTGAGTATTTTTTTGTAACCGAATCGTTCACTGTACTATGGAGGCCATTTTAGCACCATAAGTTTACTTTTAAACTATTAAAACTCAAGCTGTGCTGTTTTAAATCAAATACACAATCGATACCAAAAATAATTGACTTTAGAAAATATTGAACTGATTTAAATTAGTTAATTAACAAAAAAAAGAATGAAAACCTATAAAAAAACAAAGCATTTTCAAAAGCTTAGGGTGCTCTTCCGAGAATTCCAATAGTTTAATTACGGTCTCAACAGGTACGAAGTCTTTGTTGTCTGAGTTTTCGTCTTCGTCGCAACATTCTCTTCTATACAGCTAAAAACGAATGTTTAAAAATTAAGTAAACATTGGAAAAATTTTTTAAGTTAAATTACATTTAAAATCAAGCCTATAAACACTATACGTTGTACGCGTTCATGTACTGGTGGAGTGCACGACTGTATGAAATTATTAAAGACTACTAACCGAAAAGTCGGTGGGGCCTACGCTAGTTTGAGGACCTTTAAATATATTATTTATTAAAATTACCTTTTAGTTTAGTTTTCTTTAAAAACAGTTTTTTATTGCGTAAAGATTTACAAAAGTTTTGAGACTGCGTAAGAATATCGAAGTAATTTATTGACGCAGATCATAATTTAATCTGTGCGTACCTTATAATTTATAAATAATAACAAACTAACTATATCTTAAACACTGTGAACAAAAGTTGCAAAAATATTAACGTTGACTTTTAAATTAGTATAGCAGTAGAACTGTGAAAACATCTAACTTGTAGTTTTCCCGAGGAGTTTCAACTTGAGATTACCGGGGAAAATCTCGTATCTAGCTTTGGGAGACAGCGTAACATTTATTTTGGCTGCCGTTACATTTTCATGGCTTCGCTCACAACAGTGAAACCGCATTGGAGCTTTAGCAGTAGTTCCTCTATTAAATCCCGGCTTGAGAAGTGCATAATTGCCAGCTCTTTTGATTGCTTTGGAGAACAAGCTGCTGATTGAGGTGCTCATGACGATGACGATAAACCTGAAAATTTTAATAAAATGCATAAAATGTGAAAAATTTGAAAATTTACAGAACTTTGTTATACTTTTTTCCAGCTATGCGCACTGATTGAATGAAATAATAAAATGAAATAAACAAAACGAACACAATACAAAGGAACACTTGAAAACCAAAGATAATTAATGATAATATAGACAAGCAATTAAATATTTAGTTATTAAAAGTAAAACGTTAAAAGAAATTATTGCAATTTTGATCAAAAAAATTGAACCTATAAAATTATATTTTTATGACAAAATTGATAAAACTTTAATTCGATTCTTTTTTTATCAATTTACAAAGTAATTACAACAACATTTTACTACTCTCTCAACAAAATTTTTTCTTGCTTATAAAATTAATTATCAACGCACCTAATTACTGATGTCTGTGTGTTAGAACTTTGCGTTACGCTGTTAAGGGGTGTTGCAATAGCAAAACAACTACGAGTAGGCCTATGTATGATAATATTGAAACAAATAAGTAATTTTTGATAGGCTATCTCTAGTTATACAGTAATTATCTACATACATAATTTCCTATGTCTGTATGTATGTATGTATGTATGTATGTATGTATGTATGTATGTATGTATGTATGTGTGTGTGTATGTATGTTAGAAATTTCACATAACGCGGCAGCCGCGATGGTCAGCAGATGATCAAATTAGTGCTCACAGGCGTGTAATAAAAGTTATTAAGCAATTGTACAATGTCAGTCCTAAAGATAACAAAAATGGCGAGGCAATCGCAAAATAATATACAATGAGATTTCTAAAAATCCGTCAATCTCTAGTAAAGACTAATTTTTGAGATCACCCCTTTCCAAATCTGTTGGAAATGACTCTCACTCCAAGACTGTTTGAGACAGTTCCCACAAACCCTTTAGTGAAAACCCTCGAAAATTGCCACAAACCCTTTAGTGAAAACCATCGAAGACTGCTCGTAGGTGTATTTATTTGTTGTCAATTTTGTGTCTCATTTTATAGTTTTTGTAATGTCAAAAACTTGTGCAATTCACGCTAAACCAAAACGCTGATCTTTAATCATACGTTTGAAAAAACATCAACACGTTTAATGGTCTCATTTGATAAACTGCTAGTTGTCAAATCATTTAGTTGTCGAGTATATGACCATTACGAAAGGAGTAGTAAATAAGTAGAGACTTGAGATGTTATAGTTGGCTGACCTCATTTTATAAACTGCTAGTTGGCAAGAAACAACCATCAACTATCGTCCTGGCATATGACCATATCAACAAAGGAATGAGTATTTCTTATTCTAATTTCATTATGAATTTAAAAATAATTACTACATCTCATTATAATTTTATTTTATTTTAAAAAAAATTCTAACTTCTCAATCTAGTTCCATTTTATTTTAAGAAATAATTCCTACTTCTTATTCTAATTCCATTTTTTTAAAGAAATAATTTCTTATTCTCATTCTAATTCCATTTTGCATTGAAAATAATTTCTACTTCTAATTCTAATTCCATTTTTATCACGTGATTTCCACTCCTATTTCTTATTCCATTACAAATTTAATTCCTATTTCTATTTTCCATTCTCAAAAAAAATTCCTATTTCAATTTCTAAATCAATTACCATTAATGGAAATAACACTGATGGTTACAGTATTAAAAATCACCGATAATAATAGTCTCCGGCATTAAATGTCGCGGGATTAAAAGTCACTAGGATCAAAAGTCATTGGGATTAAATGACGCAAGATTAAAAGCACGGGCCGGGCAGTGATTTTAGGCTCTTCAGAAGGGCCGGGCCGGGCCTGGTCAAGTCGGCCCATGTCGAGATTTTTTGGCAAGTAAATAAGGATTTTAAGTCTGTAAAAATGAACTGGGCCAAGAATTTCGGTTTATGAAACGAGCCGGGACAAGCCGAGTTGTAAACTGGCTAGGCTGTGCCGTGAAAAATCGGCCCGTGCAGTATTCTTATCGACATTACCAGCTTACGCAAGGACTGTAGGTAGGCCCCGTCCCCTATATACGATTTCCACTAGTTGTTTTGTAAAATGGGCCTACAAAGTGAAAAAATGATCAATATAAACAAAAACTTACCTCATTTTAGTACAGAACTTTAAAACATTGTCATTAGTTTCTCGATGGGCTTTACAAATTTTTCTTAAATCTTTCTTCGTTCGTCGTGGTTAAGTCATTAATTAAAAAAAAATTCAGATGTTGTTTTCATAGCTTTAGCTTCAAGATTTTTTTTGGAAGTTAAAGCAAAAAAGTAATAACTTGACCACGACGAACGAAGAAAGATTAACAAAAATTGAAAAAAAGCACATCGAGAAATTAAAAGCAATGATTTAAAGTTCTGGACTAAAATGAGATAAGTTTTTGTTTATATTGATCATTTTTTCACTGTGTAGGCCCATTTTTCTTTATGAATTGCTACACCATTCATCCCAACGTAATGCAATTTTCACACAAACTTGAGATGCAATGGGAGAAACTTTTTGTGAGAAAAAAAATGAAAACGATCACAAAATGAGCGGAGCGGGAAAGCGAGCGGAAACGGGAACAAGAGAATGAGCGGAAATGAGAACGCAAGCGGGAACGGAAAAGCAAACGAGAGCGAACAAACGATAGGGAAAGGGAAAGCAACCGGTAACGGGAGAGCAAGCGGGAGTGGGAAAGTGACCGAGATCGGAAAAGCGACATGCAAATGGAAAGTATATATATATATATATATATATATATATATATATATATATATATATATATATATACACTTACCCAAACAAGTAGCCCATCCTGCGATCCCAATTAATAGTCCTACTGCTAGCGCTCCGTTGATGAAGCCTATGGAGTAGTTCGAACTTCTCTACAATGAAATGTTTAAAAACTAAATAAAAATTATCAGAAATATTTCAAAAATCATATTAAATTGAAACTTAAATTTTGTGTACGCGTTCATGTACACATCGATGTAGGTCCGCAGTGAAGTGCACGACTGTACTGAAATTATTAAAGACTACTCACCGATTGGCTGGTGTGAAACAGTCGCTTGTGAGGACCTTCGAAAATCATTAAAATTAAATTTGCTTTAAAAGTAGTTTATAGTTGTTAACTGTGTAAAACTTTGTCTCATTGTTTTAAACTGTAATTGACAGTGCGTAGAAGATACCAAAGTATTTCTTTTCGCAGATTATAATTTTTATCTAAAATTCTCTTCTCATTCAATAAAGGACTCTGATCTAAGCTCATGACTAGCTCGTTTAGACCAGGTTATTCAAATGTTTTATAACAATTAAAAATAACGATTTTGAACACTGAATGAAAATTAAATTAATTTTGACTCTTAAGAATGCACATTTTTGTTCGCAGCCTTTGAGCTATAAAAATAACTAATTACTAACTTTCAATTATCGGCTTGACATTCACAGTGAAAGTCTTGTTGATGGATGGGAAAAGCGTGTTAACATTTACTCTTTTTGCTATATTTGAATATTTTCGTTCACAGTAGTGAATCCGCATCGAACTTGTATGAGTTCCTCTACTACCAATATATCCTGGCTTGCGAAGTCCATAATCGGCAGTTCTTACGATTGCTTTAGAAAACAAGCTACTTAGTAAACCGTTCATGACAACGTCGATAATACTGGAAATTAATAAAAATTGTAAACCTTTGAAAATTCACTGAGCTATTTTATAATATTTCATACCACCCGTTCTGAATGAATAAAGTAATAAGAAAATAAAAACAAAAAAAAAACGAGAATAATACAATGACAATAAAAAACAAAGATAAAATATTATTATAAATATTAGTAAATTATTTGGTTATTAAAAGTAACAAGTAATCTGTAAATAATCCGGTTTTTTAAAAATCCCTTATATTTTTGAATTTGCCGGCATTTCATTTATTGCAAAATATTTTTGAATATATAAATACTAGAGATAGCCCGTCAAAAATGACGGAAGTTTTAAATGAATTGCAGTTACATCGAGAAACCAATGCTGCCAAGAAACGCCATCGAGTTTTGCAAATGTCTCCCAATGAATTGCAACTACATCGAGAAACCAATGCTGCCTCGCAACGCCATCGAGTTGAACAAATGTCTCCCAATGATTTGCAGCTACATCGAGCTGCTAATGCGATCTCCCAACTTTTAGCATGAAATCGTGTGAGTGAGGCAGTTCGTAACGAAGCAATTAACTTCAACGAAACTCAATTCGATCAACATGATTGTGGTGAATTTGATGTTTTATGTACTTCATGTCGATCAAGAAATTTTGCTGCAGAGCAACCATCAGATGGACTATTCACTTCATGTTGTCGAAAAGGCAAATTAATGTTGCCAAACCAATTGACATTCACGGTAATACACTTGGATATCCCGATTTTCTAAAAACCTCATGTCAGACACGTCCAATCAAGATAGACAAATTTTTCGACAACGTATTCGATCATACAACAGCGCAGTTTGTTTCGCTTCCATGGCCACAAAAATTTTTGATTTGCTTATATATAGAATTTTTTTTATGATTATCAAATGTCATTTTGTTTTTGTTGACTATTTTTATAATAACGGGCGCCGTATTTTAAAACTTCCGTCATTTTTGACGGGCTATCTCTAGTATATATATATATATATATATATATATATATATATATATATATATATATATATATATATATATATATATATATATATATATATATATATATATATATATATATATATATATATATATATATATATATAAGCCTTACAGAATCATTAAACAGGGACGTGGTCTACTATATTATAGATAAAGGGCGCCCCACGTTTTAAGTTTTAAAAAATTTTGGTTTGTTTCTATAACAGTTTCATATTTTTATACAATGAAAAACGCTGGGCACATACAGGCTACAACATCAAAACTTTATTAAAACAAATAGTTATAAAAACAATGCGCCCAACGTTTTTTGTTGTATATGAATTAAAACTGTTATAAAATATGTTACCATAATGTAACCAAGTTATTCAAACATTTTGCCAAGCTCATAGTAATATTATTTTATACTTTTTAGGGCGCAAGAAAAACGTTTTTTACCAATGCTTTTATTAACTCGTCGTCTCTGTTTCTCTGTCTGTCTGTTTCTCTGTCTGTTTCAAATCTTGCAATCAATTTTTGAGTCACTTCCTGATGATAGATTTTTTTCAAATTTTGCATACATGCTCAAAATAGAAGACAATGCAATATTCAATTATTAGTTTTACAATAAGTCAATTAATTTAGTTAATTTTAATTAATTTCGATATAATTAAGATATTTCGACTTTAATATAAAATAAAAGAGTAATATAAGAAAAAATTGATTGCAAAATTTGTGTTTTAATTACATATAAGAGCATTGGTTTAAAAAATTCGTTTTTAATTTACTTGTTTTAATTGTATTTTTATGATTTACAGACAACTCTGTGAAATACAAATTATTCGCAGACGATATCAAGCTTTAGTCAACATCATCATCTTTCCTTAGTTCTTCCTTTCAAACTGCTATTGACAAGTTAGTGTTATGGAGTGAAAATGGCAATTACAATTGGCCCCAGAAAAATGCCTCCAAGCTTCCATCAAAACAACGGGGAGCAGCATCATGCCCAACAAATACTTAATCTGCTCACGACCCATATCCTCCACAGACAATGTATGTAGCCTAGTTGTCATCGTCGACAGTAAACTCAACTTCAAAGTCGATATCAACCAAATCATTCACAAGGCCTTTGTTAGAACACGCCTAAATCTCAAATGCTTTCGTTCAAGGGACAAGCAAATATTGACCAAAGCGTATTGCACATATGTTCGTCCAATTCTTGAATATTGTTCCCCGGTCTGGAACCCACATAACAAGCAGTTTATAACAAAGATTAAGCGAGTTCAAAAATTTTTCACAAAGGCCATACCAGGATTACGAACTCTACCTTATATGATTAGACTTCAAAAACTTGGTTTAAAGACACTGGAACATCGACGACTTATCTACGATTTATGCCTTTGTCACAAAATACTATACAGTTTCACTCACTGCATCATCCTCAAATTCCGCAATCTCCTGTTGTCTCACACTCGTGGTCACGCCAAGAAAAATGTTCCACCATTCACAGGCTCCAATGCTTTACCAACCTTGGAACTCCTTACCTCCACAACTCATAGTCATTTTAAGTCCTGCGTTTCCGGCGCCGATTTAAGGAAGTTTCACACAATTTAATTAAATTATATATATTTCATCTATGCACACTATATTACCGATTACCTGTCACCAATTTGTGTCTACCCCAATTCATTTCTGACTCTTTTGAACAATGTTTTGCGGAGCAGTAAATATTAAACTTTTGATAATAATTCGCATGTAATCACAATTTTGTCTAACTTTCGGCTCTTTTTCATCATTAAGCTGCATAGGAACAGATCTTGTCGTGTTTTGTTAGCATTGTAGTTAAACCATTTTGCCTTTGCCAACAAATTAATGCTGATCACTTTGAGAATGTTTTCGTTCACCAATTTGTGTTAGTGGACATTTGTAACCCTCTTTTTGGTTAAATAAATAAATAATAATATAATAAAAAGTTTTTGTGATGTCAAAAATTCGTGCAATTCACGCTAAACCAAAACGCTGATCTTTATTATAAGTTTAATCAAAACTTTAACACGTTTAAGAAACATTTTGTATATACAAACACTTGTATTTTTTTATTCAAATTTCTTCGGGGGAGATAAATATTGTTCACATTTAAAAGAAAAAATCTAGTTAATATATTCCCGTGTTGCGTCTTCGAACTTTAAGCTTTGGTTAAAAAGAAAAAAATATTCAATGATTAGTTAAAAAATAAAATTGTTTTACTAGTACTTTCAGGAATATCTATATTTACGGAAGGCTATAATAATAATTTGTGAGAGCTAGTGGTGTCGGAGCTGTTGGTATAACAGCTGTAGGACATGAGAGTTGGCGGTTCGAATCACATTGGCATTAGATTACTGCACGGCCGGGTCGTGCTTTTAGGCTTTTCAGACGGGCCAGAGCGTGCCTGAAGTCAAGTCGGCCAATTTCGACATTTTTATCCAAGTATATAGTGATTTTAAGTTTGTAAGAATGAACTGGGCCGAGAATTTCGGTTTATGGAACGAGCCGAGTTGTCAACTGGCTAGGCTGCGCCGCAAAAAATTGGCCCGTGCAGTACTCTTATCGACATCACTAGCTTATGCAAGGACTATAAGTAGGCACCTATATACGGTTACCACTGGTTGTTTTGTAAAATGGGCCTACACAGTGAGAAAATGTTCAATATAAACAAAAACTTACTTCATTTTAGTTCAGAAGTTTGAATCATTGCCATTAGTTTCTCGATGTGCTTTATTTCAATTTTTGTTAATCTTTCTTCGTTCTTCGTCGTTAAGTTATTAATTTTTTTTGCTTTAACTCCCAAAAACAATTTTGAAGCTAAAGCTATGAAAACAACATCTGAAAAGAATCCTGCGATCCCAATTAATAGTCCTACTGCTAGCGCTCCGTTGATGAAGCCTGTGGAGTAGTTCGAACTTCTCTACAATGAAATGTTTAACAACTAAATAAAAATTATCAGAAATATTTCAAAAATCATATTAAATTGAAACTTATATTTTGTGTACGCGTTCATGTACACATCGATGTATGTACGCAGTGAAGTGCACGACTGTACTGAAATTATTAAAGACTACTCACCGATTGGCTGGTGTGAAACAGTCGCTTGTGAGGACCTTCGAAAATCATTAAAATTAAATTTGCTTTAAAAGTAGTTTATAGTTGTTAACTGTGTAAAACTTTGTCTCATTGTTTTAAACTGTAATTGACAGTGCGTAGAAGATACCAAAGTATTTCTTTTCGCAGATTATAATTTTTATCTAAAATTCTCTTCTCATTCAATAAAGGACTCTGATCTAAGCTCATGACTAGCTCGTTTAGACCAGGTTATTCAAATGTTTTACAACAATTAAAAATAACGATTTTGAACACTGAATGAAAATTAAATTAATTTTGACTCTTAAGAATGCACATTTTTGTTCGCAGCATTTGAACTATAAAAATAACTAATTACTAACTTTTAATTTTCGGTTTGAGATTTGAAGTGAAAGTCTTGTTGATGGATGTGAAAAGCGTGTTAACATTTACTCTGTTTGTTAAACTTGAATATTTTCGTTCACAGTAGTTAAGCAGTATCGAAGTTTTAGGAGTTTCTTTATTACCAATAACTCTTGGATTGCGAAGTCCATAATTGACAGTTCTTACGATTGCTTTAGAGAACAAGCTACTCAGTAAACCGCTCATGACAACGTCGATAATACTGGAAATTAATAAAATTTGTAAACCTTTGAAAATACACTGAGCTATTTTATATTATTTCTCACTATCCGCTCTGAAAGAATAAAATAAAAAGAACATAAAAACAAAATAATACAAGCACAATACAATGACAATTAAAAAAAAACAAAGATAAAATATTATTATAAAAATTAGTAAAATATTTGGTTATTAAGAGTAACAATTAATCTGTAAATAATCAGGTTTTTTTTACAAATTTCTTATATTTCTGAATTTGCCGGCATTTCATTTAATGCAAAAACATTAAAAATATTTTTTTGGAATTTTGATCGGTAAATTTGATTTGTTTTTGTTTTAAAACATGCATAATTAATTTATTTAAAGATTTATTTTGGAAAAATATTAAACTTTAATAGAAGGCATTGTTATAAGAAGCGAGTCTTTATTTCAAATTTCAGCTTGATTGAATGACGAGAAGTTAGTTAATTTTCGCCGTCAAGGTTTTACAAACATTCAAGCCAACAATTAAGCTAGTAAGCAAGCAAGATCAGTGAATCAGAAGACCGGCGTTGAAGTTAATAAAAACAGATTTAAAAATAAAATATCTCTTATTACAATTATATGTAAAAATACTATAACAAAGTTAAATTATAAAATTGAACGTTTACGAAAAAATTGCTTGCAATGAAGGGTGCTAGTAGTGGTGGTGTGCAGTAGAGAACGTTTGAATGTTGGCCGACGGTGGTTTGAATCTAACGGGCGTCATCGGAAAGGGGCTGGGGAGGTACGCACCATAAAAAACCGTTTCTCTAATTGTTGTAGTGGTTTTCACACAAACTTGTTTTAGTCTCCTGAACCACTAAGAAAATTTAAAATGTTTAACCCCTTAAACTTAATTTCAATCATTTTAAAATTTGATTTGCTTTTGTTTAAATGCATGCTATTATTCAAAATATTTCATTTAACATAACATAACATAACATAACGTTTATTTTAAAGTGAATCAGAACAATTAATAATCGTGTGTGAGATCCACCATCAAACATTTAAAAACCATATTTACATAATTTAATTTTAAATTCTTCAACAGTCTCAGCATTCACGACTTCATTCTCCAATTTATTCCATTCATTCGTCACCTTTGCACTGAAGAATCTTTGTTTCATTAAACTCTCCCTTAATTTTCTTGTATAGCTTAAAGTTGTGCTCTCTGGTACTTTCATATTTCGATTTTTCAAAAAATCTTTGTGGATTTAGATCAATAATTTGTAAGTCTCAATTAAGTCTCCTCTAGTCCTCCTCTTTTCAAGTGTGGTCAGATTACATCTACTCAAGCGTTGTTCATAGTTCAGTCCTTTCAACTCAGCAATCATCTTTGTAGCTCGTCTTTGCACTTTCTCAATTATGTAGATATCTTTCTTAAGACAAGGGCTCCATGCCTGCACACAGTATTCCAAGTGTGGCCTAACTAGAGATTTATACATTCATAAAACTGTATCTTTATCTTTGCTGGCTATGGTTTTTTTTATCATGCCCAAAATTCTGTTTCCCTTCTTTGCAACCTCTGCACATTGTCTAGACTGTTTAGCTTCTTCATTTACTAATACGCCAAGATCTTTTTCTTCTTTCCTTTCTTTTAGCTGTATCCCTTCTAACTCGTATTTATATCTTGGATTCCCTCTACCCAAGTGCATAACATGACACTTGGTAACATTGAACCGCATCTGCCATTCCTGCGACCATTTGAATAATTGCACAAGATCGTTTCTCAGCACTTCGACATCGTCACTATTGCACACGGTTTTGCATAATTTAGTGTCGTCAGCAAATTTTGATATTTTAGCTGCTATACCTTCATCAAGGTCATTTATATAGACAAAAAAGTGGTCCAAGCACAGAACCTTGAGGCACTCCACTGGTTATTTTCATCCATTTCAAGAAACTTCCTCTCACTCCCACTTTTTGTCTTCTATCTTAGCAATTTCTACGTAAAGGTATTATATAGTAATTATTGAGATGACACCTACAAACCTGTTTAACACTAGCCAGCAACAACTCTGCCTAAATCAGCCCTTATTAGTGGCGGATCTAGGGGGCGGGGTGCCCGAGCCCCACTTAGAGTTTTCAAAAAATAGAAAAAATGTACTTTTTAGCTTAAAGTTTTTATCTCTGTATCCTGAGGTTTTATCTTTACTAAATTCACCTCTTGACCATCAATAGTTCTGATAATTGGCAGATATTTAAGAATTTCGGGCCTTTTTCAAACCAATTCAATACAAAATATAATTCAAATAATATCTCAAAAAACATTTAGAATCTCACGGGCAGTCCAGCAAAACAGTTGAAAATGACCTCTTTCTTTTTCTAAATAAGTTTAGACGGCTCAACAACAAGTTCTTAAGACAGTAATCATTTGTAATATGAATAGAAGCTGTAAGTTCAGGGACGTCAATTTGGTTAGAGCAGAGAGGGTAATTTCCTTTTGACTTTTCAGTGGGCCCCCTGACGTAGTTTTGTTTGGGCCCCCAAGAAATAGAAATGAAGTCCAAAAATTGGCCTAAGAAGTGTAAAGTTGAAGATTCAGAGGTTTGAACTTTTCTGTAAAGAAATGAACCACCAGTTTTTAGTTTATTTAATGAAAGCGATATTTGATTTTTTAAAGTAAAACGTTATAATAAAAACTTTGTTTTTCCATATTGATTCGAAAATTTTTTATATTTTCAATTTACACATATTTCACATATCAAGTATTTTGAAGAATGTGGTCAAGGTTTTTCTATTTTATAGACTTATTATCATCAAAAATTGCAAACAATTAGTAGCCGCCTTATTGCAAAAGTTTTTCATGGTTTACTTAATTTTAGCTTTTAAGTGTCTGATGACCTAACTCTATGATGAAAAAAGGTGTTTTGTATTGCTATTGCTCCAGAGAGAAAAAATACAGAAAAAAAGTGAAAGAGAAAAAAAGGGGGAAAATGCCAGTAGGTTAAAAGTTCAATTTAGATTCCTTTTGTTTGGTTTTACTAAATAAAATATTCAAAATATCGTACAACGGACTTTATAACGACAGCAATCAAAATTAAAAAAAACTGAAAAAAGTTTTGGGCCCCCCCTTACAAAATTCCTAGATTTGCCACTGACCCCTACAAACCTGTTCAAGACAGTATTTTACAAATTTGTTGACAACCCCCCCCCCGCCCCAAATCACGTTACAATCAAAACATTTATCATAAGTTTCCATTGTAAAGTTTTATTGGACATTTTTACTAAATAATAAAAGACGCTCACATATAAAAAATAACTAGTTTATTCAAATTTTCCAAGTTCAATAACGTGACTCATTTTTACACAGTTTAAATAAAATTATCGATTTTTTCCAAGGGTTAAATCATCTTGTCCGTCTTTGAACTTTGAACCTTAATGACAAAACAATCTAATTAAAATCTTTTCAATTAAATTTTATAAATGCAAAATAAAATTTCTAATTAAAATCATTTTATTTATATTTCAAAAATGCACAATAAAATTTACTTTTTAAAACTGTTCAACTATAAGAGTTTTCTTCAAATTTTCTCTTAATGAAGGCAGCAAACTTTTTGTCGCAAGCCCTCTCGAAATTTTGTATTTTTTCTTCTGTTTCTTTTTGTGCTTTCCTTATTTCAAACTTACAATATTGCCACACAACGAATGTCGTAAAAGCATAAACTAGCCAAGCTAAAAAAAATAAGATAAAGAAATTTTAAATAATATTAATATTGAATAAAATATTTAAAAAAATCTTTTCAAAATACCACGTTTTGGTGAACTAAAAAAAAATAATTTATCTCTAGCCTGTGTCAGAAATGTCTTGATGAAGGCATGCATTAATTGTTGACAAGCCATAATTATTTTTAAACTTAAAATGTGGGGCGCCTTTTATATTTATATTAAAAAAGCGGGTCTATCCTGTTTAAAAATTAGCAGATAGATAGTTTGAGTAAAAGGTGCCCCACTTTTTAAGTTTTAAAAAATTATAGCTTGTTCGTTATACATGTCCACAATTAATTTATGCCTCCATCAAGACATTTCTTACACAGCACAGAAAAAAAATATTTTCTTTTTTTAGTTCACAAAAACGTGGTATTTTAAAAGGTTATATATATATATATATATATATATATATATATATATATATATATATATATATATATATATATATATATATATATATATATATATATATATATATATATATATATACACACAATCAAGACAACTAGACAAGAAAGCAAGTTAAGAAAAACGTGTTAAAATAAAAAATACATTATTTAATAATTTTTTATTAAAATCAATTCTACAGTATTTTGAGCAAATATATTCTAATAATTCTTTGAACTAAAGGCTAAACAAGTTTTAACACAAACATTTATTTTAAATACATTTGATATAAATCTATGCTGAAAGTAGGTCCATCAAGATAGCCCTGGCCTTGGTTTTTCGCCATTTAAAATACACAGAAAACGGTTTTTGATTTATCCTAACATATTCTGAAACTACATGAATTATCCGATTTTTTAAAAGTAAAAGCAATCAAATCTACCATGTCATTTCTTTTTAATTGATTTGTGAAGTTACTGGGTAAATTTGCTCAGAAAACGATTTTTGATTTTTTCTAACTAAACCACTCGCTGAGCCTAATATATAATTACATATTCTGAAACTACATAAATTATCCGATTTTTTAAAAGTAAAAACAATCAAATCTACCATGTAATATTTTTTAATTGATTTTTGAAGTTACTGGGTAAATTTGCCCAGAAAACGGTTTTTGATTTTTCCTAACTAAACCACTCGCTGAGTCAAATATTTAATTATTTATTCTGAAACTACATGAATTATCCGATTTTTTAAAAGTAAAAACAATCAAATCTACCATGTAATTTTTTTTAATTGATTTTTGAAGTTACTGGGTAATTAGCCCAGAAAACGGTTTGGGTAAATTGGCACGGAAAAGCACGGACTGTAACAACAATCTAATTACATATTCTGAACACGCTGTGACAAACATCTAATTACTTATATGTATATGTATGTATGTATATATATATATATATATATATATATATATATATATATATATATATATATATATATATTTATACACACACATATATATATACACTTTTCCCTAAACTTTGAAAATTTTGAAAATAATTTATCCCATGAGTCTCCCATTATTAACTATAACTTTTTAAATCTCTTTACACTTTTTGAGTATATAATGCGCAACGAAATCATTTCTGTTTATTTATTATAAACAATGTACAGAGGACAATCTCTTTTTACGATCCGTTAATAGGAGGAGTGAGCATTAAGGAGGAACTAAAGAAGTTCAGACTATTTTTGCTGCAGGTCTGCATTTTAAGAAATGAAGCAATGCCATATTATGTTGATGAATTTGTAATTCAAGACCGAATACAAAAAAAGGACGCTTTCAATTGTGTGATATATGTCATGGAACATATGTTTCGATTGTATGGGAATCAGAGCCAGCACGTACAGAAACGAACTAATCAAGGAGATTTTGTCTTTGTCTAACGACATGGAAGACATATGTTTGTATTGCGGTACAGATGAAGATGAGGATTATGTGCAATGTTCTTATTGTGAACGTTGGATTCACCAAAGTTGCACCAAGAAAAATTTCGATCCTACCGTATGGGATCAGGTTGATTTTGTATGCGTGCTTTGCTTTAAATTATTTTTTTACAAAAATATAATTATTAATTCTTATATAATTCAAAGATTAATTTTTAAATAAATTTTCATTAGTAAATAAAAATAATGTGCAAATTATATTTTATACAGATTCATTTTTGTTTAAATTATGCATATATTTTATCTATGTTTATTTTACGTTACCGCGAGTAGCGCCGCTTATGTATGGAACTTCAAAATTCAATTAAAAAAAAATAACATGGTAGATTGGATTGCTTTTATTTTTAAAAAATCGGATAAATCATGTAGTTTCAGAATATGTAATTAGATATTTGGCTCAGGGAGTTGTTTAGTTAGGAAAAATCAAAAACCGTTTGCTGAGTATTTTAGTATGGCGAAAAACCAGGGCTAAGTCCGCCAGGGCTATCTTGATGGACCTGCTGAAAGTTTCAGCTTTTTAGCTAGTCAAAGTCAAAAAGCTGATTAAATTTTACTTGCAAAATTTGCGAACAGAGAAAGACACACACACAAACCGAGATTGTAAACTAAAACAAAAATTTGTAAAAATGCTAAACTAGGACCTAATTTAGTTACTAGTTATAGCACTGATTTTTACATAACATAATAAATATAATAAAAATAGAGCAAAATTAAAGAAATAAAAAATAAATTGAACCAACCCATCGTGTCGTTGTTAATAAACCTGCAATTTGAAATAAATTTTTATAATAACTGGAACTTGCTTAATATATAAATTATGAAAATTCAAAATAATCCAGCTTTATATATATAACGTAACCGACCGGCTGTATAGATTCGAACTTAAAAATTGCAACAAAGAATTTAATAAATAACAAAAGATAAATAATTATTCAATCAAATAAACATAGAAACCTATTTTGAAATTACATTGAAACAAATAAATAAATTTTAACTACTAAATTTAATCACTTTAACTTTAATTATTAAAAATTTTAAATCTTGTGTCAAATAATTTTCTTAGATTACAACAGTTATTAGGACGTCATTTTTAGCAAACAAGTTTTTAATAATTTTAAAATAACATAAGCGGGGTACCCGGCGTTGCCCGGGTTTTTTTATCGTTTTTTTCTCGCTTTGTTTCCTTCCCCGCTTGCTCTCCCGTTCCCGGTCGCTATCCCGCTTCCGGTTTCTTTTCCGCTCGCTTTTTTGCTCCCGGTTTGCTTTCCCGTTCTCGCTCATTCTCCAGTTCCTGTTCCCGCTCGTTCTCCCGCTCCCGCTCTGCTTATTTTGTGACCGATTTCAATTTTTTCCCATAAAAACCTTCCTTCATTGACTCCCAAGGTTATGTGAAAATTTCACTACGATGGATGAATCGTCTAGCAATGCATAAAAAACACACATACACACAAACAGTCACTTTTAAAAACTGTGTTTGTGTATGTATGTATGTATGTATGTATGTATGTATGTATGTATGTATGTATGTATGTATGTATGTATGTATGTATGTATGTATGTATGTATGTATGTATTTATGTATGTATGTACTGTGTGCCTATGTATGTATGTATGTATGTATGTATGTATGTATGTATGTATGTATGTATGTATGTATGTATGTATGTATGTATGTATGTATGTATGTATGTATGTATGTATGTGTGTATGTATGTATGTATGTATTTATGTATGTATGTATGTATGTATGTATGTATGTATGTATGTATGTATGTATGTATGTATGTATGTATGTATGTATGTATGTATGTATGTATCTATGTATGTATGTATGTATGTATGTATGTATGTGTGTGTGTTTCTTTCTCTGTACGCAAATCTTGCAAGCAAAATTTAACCAGCTTTTTGACTAGCTAGGATGCTGAAACTTTCAGCATAGCTTTATATTGGATGACAATACAAGATTCAATTAAAACAAATTAATTTGAACATCTTTTGTATTTATAAATCAAGTGTATTTAAAATCAAAGTTTGTGTTGATATATATATATATAGTATTATATATATATATATATTAAAAAAGATATATATTATATATATATAGTATTATATATATACGTTAATATATAAATATATATATATATATATATATTATATATATATATATATATATATATATATATATATATATATATATATATATATATATATATATATATATATATATATATATATATATTATATATATATACTAGCGGGGTTACCCGGCGTTGCCCGGGGTTTTTAGAGGTTTTTCTAATGTTTGTCTCTCTCGCTCCCGTTCCCTTCTCCACTTTCCCGTTTTCGTAGCGTTCCCGGTCGCTTTTCCGCTCTCGGTCGTTTTCCAGCTCCCGGTCGCTTTCCCGCTCAGAAGTTCTGTTATCGATTTTCTCTCTTGCTCGCGTTTCCTTCCAAGCTTGCTCTCCCGATTCCAGTCGCTTTCCGCGTTCCCGGTCGCTTTCCGCGTTCCCGGTCGCTTTCCGCGTTCCCGGTCGCTTTCCCGTTCCCGGTCGCTTTCCCGTTCCCGGTCGCTTTCCCGTTCCCGGTCGCTTTCCCGTTCCCGGTCGCTTTCCCGTTCCCGGTCGCTTTCCCGTTTCCGGTCGCTTTCCCGTTCCCGCTCACGCTTGCTCTCCCGTTCCCGGTCATGCTTGCTCTCCCATTCCCGGTCACGGTAGCTCTCCCGTTCCCGTTTCCGTTCCCGCTCATTTTCTCTTTTACATTCTTTCATAACTTCTGTTAGCCTATAAAACGCAAAATAGATTTGCTAAGACTATATATATATATATATGAATGTTTGTGGGTTAGTTTGTCTATTATAGAAACGGGAAAGCACCCGGAACGGACAGCGAGCGGGAACAGAAAAGCAAGCGTGAGCGGGAATGGGAGAGCAAACGTGAGCGGGAACGGGGCAGCGACCGGGACGGGAAAACGACCGGGAGCGGGAAAGCGACCGGCAGTGGGAAAACGACCGAAAACGGAAAAGCTAACAGGAGTGGGAAAGCAGGTGGGAAAGGAAACGGGAGAGAAAGAGACAAACATTAGAAAAACCTCTAAAAAACCTGGGCAACGCCGGGTATCTCCGCTAGTACATACATAAACACACACACACAGACACACATACATGCACATACACATACATACATACACACATACATACGCACATACATATATATATAGTTCCCGCTCGCTCACCCGCTCCGCTCCGCTCATTTTGTGACGGATTTCAAAAATTTTTTTTTTCTTTTTGATTTTCATTGACTCTCAAGGTTGTGTGAAAATTTCATTACGATCGGATGAATGGTGTAGCAATGCATAAAGGACATTAACATACATAAATACATATATACAAACATTCATTTTTATATATATAGATATATATATATATATATATATATATATATATATATATATATATATATATATATATATATATATATATATATATATATATATATATATAGTAGGACCTCGCTTATACGACCCCCCACTATACGACTTTAGTGCTTATACGACCTAAATATTTTGCACGGATTGAAATATCCCTACTCTTTCATACTAATCTGTTTCTGTTATGCGACAAACTCCGTAACGCGACCAAACACTCTATTATGCGACTTCCAGTAGATTAAAGACCTTGAAATTGCTTGTAGGTATGTGTAATAAAAGCCAGTGGGGTTTGTTAATTTTCACGTTCCTTTGGACTGTCTACTCTTCAGTAACCAATACTGTTGTTCAGACCAAACCAACTTTATATTTCGGTTCATGTGATGTCACAAATTCTATAGAGGCTCTAGAGTTCGATGATGATATGGTAGACCATCCAATCCTGGCGGGAGTCAATTTTGAAGAGTATGTCAGTTGTGATGCTAATGAGCCAACAAGTTCGAATGTCCAGGGCGTCCACGTTGTGGTTGAACAAGAAGAGGAAAACATTGAAGACATTGATTCAAAAGATTCAGATGATGAATTCATTAGTAGTCAAACTTCAATTTTATATGTTAATAAGCTTTTAAAGTATGATTGTAAGCACGACAACAGTACGCTAGCTAGTAATCTCATTAAAGCGTCTTTGGAGTTGTGTAGTGTTAAAGTAAATAATTTAAAACAACAAACAATCTGGAAACTATTTTAAACCATAACTTTTTTTATATGACTTAGTTGATTTAAAAAAAATAAACTACTGATTACTCTTTGTTGTCTGTATATGTAATTCTGAAAAAAATGTGACTTTTTCTCTTATGCGACTCACCCACGTATGCGACCGATTTTACGTGGCAATGGAGAAGTCGCATAAGAGAGGTTCTATTGTACTAGCGGTGTACCCGGCGTTGCCTCAACAAACCTGTTCAAGACAATAGCCCACAAATCTGTTGACAACTTCCACAAATCTGTTGACAACTTCCACAAATCTGTTGACAACTTCCACAAATCTGTTGACAACTTCCACAAATCTGTTGACAACTTCCACAAATCTATTGACAACTTCCACAAATCTGTTGACAACTTCCACAAATCTGTTGACAACTTCCACAAATCTGTTGACAACTTCCACAAATCTGTTGACAACTTCCACAAATCTGTCGACAACTTCCACAAATCTGTTGACAACTTCCACAAATCTGTTGACAACTTCCACAAATCTGTTGACAACTTCCACAAATCTGTTGACAACCCTAGCAAATCACGTTACAATCAAAATATGATCATAAGTTTCCGTTTTAATTTTTATTAAAAATTTTTTCTAACTAATAAAAGACGCTTGCATATCAATAAATACTGGTTTATTTAAATTTTTCAAGTTCAATAACGTGACTCTTTTTTACACAGTTTAAAAGAAATTATTGATTTTTTTCCAAGATTTAAATCATCTCGTCCGTCCTTGAACTTTGAACCTTAATGACAAAACAATCTATTTAAAATCGTTCTAATTAAATTTTATAAATGCAAAAAAAATTAACTTTTCAAAAATCGTTCAACTAAAGAGTTTTCTTCAAATTTCTTTAAGGAGCGCAGCAAACCTTTCGTCGCAGGCCTTTTCGAAATTTTGTAGTTTTGTTTATCTTATTTCCATATATGATCGCCAAACGAGGAACGTTATAAAAACGTTTATGAAAACTAATAAAATAAGATAATAATAATAATAATAATAATAATAATAATAATAATAATAATAATAATAATAATAATAATAATAATAATAATAATAATAATAAAAATAATAATAATAAAAAAAAATAATATTGTTATAATACTAATAATGTGAATGATAAATATATAAAATATTTGCATAACTTTTTTTTAAATCAATTCTACAGTAGTTTGGGCAAATATATTCTAATAATTCTTTGAACTTAATGCTAAAAAATAATAAACTATGACCTAGTTTAGTTACTAGGTAAAGCACTGAATTTTACATAACACAACAAAAATAAAGCGAAATTAAACAATAAAAATAAATAGTTCAACCAACGCATCGTGTCACTGTTAATAAACCTGTAATTTAAAACAAATTTTTATAATAACTGGCTATTGCTTAATATAAAAATTATAAAAATTTTGTTATTGTTTATTTAAGTCCTTGTCACTTTTTCAGCGTTTAGGACCACTATTAAATTATGAAAATAGAAAAAAAATCCAGCTATATATATAGCGTAACCGATCGGCTGTATAGATTCGAACTTAAAAATTGCAACAA
>OZ022239.1:31318016-31325516 GCA_963978895.1 Erpobdella octoculata
TATGTATGTATGTATGTATGTATGTATGTGTAAACGTAGAAGAATATGCTTTCTAGCGATTCGTAACGTTAAAGTCGAAGTTATTTATAACACAATATTTCTCGAATTTATTTTAACTTTATTATTCTTCCTTGAATATAATCCTTTTCTTGACTCTAAACTGAATTATCTTACTTTGCAGAAGTTAACCCGGTTCTGACAAATCTTTTTATAATTCCAATTTCTCTACTCAACAACCTTACTTTTTCTACTGAGGACCACAAAAAGGAAAAAGACCAATACCAATTATATATATATATATATACACACATATATATATACACATATATATACATATATATATATATACATACATATACATACATCCATCCATGTATATATACACTCAAACACACATATACACATATATACACTAATGATACAAAAATTATACGCACACACAATGTCACAGGAGCACAAATATACACATATACATACATATACATATATATATACATATATATACACACATATACACACATATACACACATATACACACATATACACACAGATACATTCATACATAAATGACTATTGTTTCAACACAACCAAAATATGCACACATAATAAAATAAAATAAACAACTATTATGAAAATACGTAAGATGAATCATCTTCATCTTACATATCCCCCCTCTTCGAAAAAAGAAACGCGTCAGTGTTTCTTGATTACATCGTCACTCTCTTTACGACTAAGAAAGTCAGCACCGATGTTCTCCTTGCCTTTGAAATAGTTTCCTTTCAACTTATTCTCAATCTCTATCTCTCTGCGTGCTGTGTCAACAGGGCGGGCATCTCCGAAGATTGCCGAATTCAACTTTCCATCTTTCCCCACCCCTCCATTTTGGCCTCTAGGCAGAAGATTGAGCCTTGGTCTTTCTTTTGGCGGCTTCAAAGCTTGAACTTTTGCCTCAACTTTATTTCCTACCTTTGAAATGGCAGACGTGTTTCTTTCCTTGCTTTGATACAGCTCCGAGTTAGCCGACGATTTTCTAAAATTTACCCGATCATTCCTCTGAGTGCTGTCGTAGTTGGAAGCGGATTTCTGTGGTTTCCGACCAAAGCGTTTTCCTGCCGCCATTGCATCAAAACCCCTTACCCTTTCAACATTTCCCAGCACGAGATCGCAAAGTAGGTTTTTCATGCACACCACCTCTCTGGTTCCTCTGAACCAGTCTGTTTTGATTTTTACCACTGCTGTTGGAGCTACCCGAACTGTGCCGTCGATCAAAACACAGGGTCTTGTTCTTCCGGTCATCTGACGCGGGTGCACTAATGATTCCTTTACCATTATGGCAGTACAGCCAGTGTCCCTCAAAACTTTTACCGGTTTTCTGTTCACAAACCCTCTGGTTAAATTAAACTTTTCCCCTGAGTGCCAACAACCATCCGCAATGACAGGCAAAACGCATCCACACTTCAATTCCACCTCATCCATTTTTCCTTCTATCACCATGGCAGCGCATGCATTCACAACGCCGGAATCCTTGCATGGTGCTGACGTAGTCGTCTCTTCCCGTGTTTGGCAAAATACAGGATTACTAGGGCTACTCTGCCGACACTCTCTTGCCATGTGCCCCGTTTGATGACAGTTGTAGCAGCGAGGTTCAACCATTTTGGCGTCACTGACCGACTGACCCCGGTTCCAACCCATCCTGCTATTGCTGTCCAACTTTGCCAACCTCTTCTCTGGGTGGGCTTGGCTGTACTTGTTGACCCAAAGGCACAGCTCATTGACATCTTTGCTCTCTTTCTCCAACAAGTACTCGACCATTCCCGCCGGGCATTTTCCGAAAAACTGCTCTTTCAGAAACAAAAACAACAGATTTTGTTTGCCCGCGAGATCTACCCAGCGCCTGAGGTGGCTATCTAGCCGCACTAGATAATGTTCCCAGGTCTCCTCCGTTTCAGGCTTTGACTCTCGAAACATTATGCGATAGTCTTCCACTGACTTCCCAAAACGACGAAGGAGTGCCTCCTTTGCCGTTCTGTAGTCCTGCATATGACTATCGCTAAGTTGGCCAAACACTTCCAAAGTCTTCGCACTAAGCAACGACCATAGAAGCATTCCCAAATCCTTCTGAGGGTGACCATTGGCTTTTGCTAATGACTCAAATCTCAGCAAAAATGCGTCGATGTCATCACCCTCAGAAAACTTTGGATAAGGAATCTTAGTAGCCTCCGCCGACGGTTTTAGCTCAATTTTTTTTGGCCCTCCAATTCCAGCTTCTTCAATTCCAATTCATGCTGGCGTTGTTCGCGCTCACGTAGAAGTTCTCGTTCTTCTTTAGCTTGTTGAAGTTGGAGTTCTCGTTCTTCACGTTCCCGTTCTTGTTGTGCTATTTTATCTTCACGTTCCCGTTCTTGTTGAGCCTTTTTTTCTTCCCGCTCTTTTTGTCGCTCGGCCCGCTCTCGACAGTCTTCGACATACTTCAGCAGCGCCCCACCAGAAAAGCCAAGCTTCTCTCCGTTTGCTATATATTCAGCATCAGTGGACATCTTTACCAAATCAAAAAAAATTCGGTCACTTGTGATCAAACAACTTCAGAAATATATATTTGCGGATGAAAATGCGTAAATACGTCGGGGTCACCAATGTAAACGTAGAAGAATATGCTTTCTAGCGATTCGTAACGTTAAAGTCGAAGTTATTTATAACACAATATTTCTCGAATTTATTTTAACTTTATTATTCTTCCTTGAATATAATCCTTTTCTTGACTCTAAACTGAATTATCTTACTTTGCAGAAGTTAACCCGGTTCTGACAAATCTTTTTATAATTCCAATTTCTCTACTCAACAACCTTACTTTTTCTACTGAGGACCACAAAAAGGAAAAAGACCAATACCAATTATATATATAAATATATACACACATATATATATACACATATATATACATATATATATATATATATACATACATATACATACATCCATCCATGTATATATACACTCAAACACACATATACACATATATACACTAATGATACAAAAATTATACGCACACACAATGTCACAGGAGCACAAATATACACATATACATACATATACATATATATATACATATATATACACACATATACACACATATACACACATATACACACATATACACACAGATACATTCATACATAAATGACTATTGTTTCAACACAACCAAAATATGCACACATAATAAAATAAAATAAACAACTATTATGAAAATACGTAAGATGAATCATCTTCATCTTACAGTATGTATGTATGTATGAATGTATGTATGTATGTATGTATGTATGTATGTATGTATGTATGTATGTATGTATGTATGTATGTATGTATGTATGTATGTATGTATGTATGTATGTATGTATGTATGTATGTATGTATGTATGTATGTATGTATGTATGTATGTATGTATGTATGTATGTATGTATGTATGTATGTATGTATGTATGTATGTATGTATGTATGTATGTATGTATGTATGTATGTATGTATGTATGTATGTATGTATGTATGTATGTATGTATGTACTAGCAGTGCCCGTAGCGGCTTCGCTCGCATGAAATTAGAGAGTTTGAACAGTGCATCCATAGTAGAGATCAATTGTTTAGGTCTCGGCTAGGCCCGTCGACAACTTAGCCCAGCCCGTTTTAAAAACCCGAACTCCTGGCCCGGCACAGCCCGTCTGAATTAGGCCCGGCCCCTTTTTACAGGCCTAGAAGTTCTATATACTTGATGAAAAACTTCGGCCCGTCCCACCTTGACTTCAGGTTTAGCCCGGCCCAAATAAAACCCTAAAATCACTAAAACATCTATATACTTGGTGAAAAATCTCGGCCCGTCCCACTTTGATTTAAGGTTTGGCCTGGCCCGTGTGAAGACTCTAAATTAAAGGCTTGACCCGGCGGGTGATAAACTGGACTTAGCTACTTTTAACCGGCACAAAACTTCAAAATACTAATTTTTACATTTGTAGCACTTACAGTTTTTGAGTAGCAGTTATTTTAAAATCAAATAACCCTTATTTCCACCCCACATTTGAGGTCCTGGAAACCAAATTTTTAAAAAATGTTGAAACACTTATATCATTATTTTTTGAGTATATACTAAATACTAATTTTGACATCTGTAGCATTCACAGTTTTTGAGTAGCAGTTACTTTAAAAACCAAAGAAACCTTTTTTCCACCCCACATTTGAGGTCCTGAAAACCAAAATTTCAAAAAATGGTGAAACACGTATATCATTATTTTTTAGAGTAGAAACTAAATACTAATTTTTACTTTTGTAGCATTCACAGTTTTTGAGTAGCAGCAACTTTAAAAACCAAGTAATCCTATTGTCCACCCCACATTTAAGGTCCTATAACCAAATTTGTAAAAAAATGGTGAAACACGTATATCTTTATTTTTAGAAAAGAAACTAAATAATAATTTTTACATCTGTGGTATTTACTGTTTTTGAGTAGCAGTTACTATAGAAGACAAATAGCCCTATTTTCCACCCAACATTTGAAGTCCTGGAAACCAAATTTTCAAAAAATGCTAAAACACGTATTTCATTATTTTTGAAGTAGAAACTAAATACTAATTTTTACTCCTGTAGCATTCACAGTTTTTGAGTAGCAGCTACTTTAAAAACCAAATAACCCAATTTTCCAACCCACATTTGAGGTCCGGGAAACCAAATTTGTGAAAAATGGTGAAACACGTATCTTTTTATTTTTCAAAAAAATCTATATACCAAATTTCAGAAAAATTTTTTAGAAAAAATGTTTAGAAAAAAGTTTGTTTTCCAGTTTTTTCCCCTCAGGAGCAAAATTTTCAAAAATCCTTTCTTAGCGGATGTTTACGCTATAAAAGTAATATAAGTTCCAAATTTCACGTTCCTAGGATGAGGCGTTTGAGCTCGGCGTTGATTATCAGTCAGTCATCTGTCAGTCAGTCAGGACATGTTCTTTTATATATATAGATGTATGTATGTATGTATGTATGTATGTATGTATGTATGTATGTATGTACTAGCAGTGCCCGTAGCGGCTTCGCTCGCATGAAATTAGAGAATTTGAACCGTGCATACATAGATGAGTACTGCATGAATCAATTTTTTAGGTCTCGGCTCGGCCCGTCGACAACTTGGCCCAGCCCGTTTCAAAAGCCAAATATCCTGGCCCGGCACGGCCCGTCTAATATGGGCCTGGCCCGTTTTTACAGGCCTAGAAGTTCTATATACTTGATGAAAAACTTCGGCCCGTCCCACCTTGACTTCAGGTTTAGCCCGGCCCGTCTGAACACCCTAAAATCACTAAAATGTTTATATACTTGGTTAAAAATCTCGGCCCGTCCCACCTTGATTTAAGGTTTAGGCAGGGCCTTATGAAGACCCTAAAATAACGGCTTGGCCCGTCCGTCCGGTGATAAACTGAACTCATCTACTTTTAACCGGCACAAAACCTCAAAATACCAATTTTCACATCTGTAGCACTTACAGTTTTTGAGTAGCAGTTATTTTAAAATCAAATAACCCTTTTTCCACTACACATTTGAAGTCCTGGATACCAAATTTTCAAAAAAAGGTGAAACACGTATATCATTATTTTTAGAGTAGAAACTAAATACTAATTTTACTTTTGTAGCATTTACAGTTTTTGAGTAGCAGTTACTTTAAAAACCAAGTAATCCTATTTTCCACCCCATATTTGAAGTCCTGGAAACCAAATTTTCAAAAAATGGTAAAACATTATTTCTGGATTAGAAACCAAATACTAATTTTTACTCCTGTAGCATCTACATTTTTTGAGTAGCAGTTACATTAAAAACCAAATAACCTTATTTTCTACCCCACATTTGAGGTCCTGGAAACCGAATTTTCAAAAAATGGTAAAACATGTATGTTTTTATTTTGTAAGAAGAATTCATATACCAAATTTCAAAATCTCCTCATTTTTGGTTTTCGAGATATACATTGTTTTAGAAAAAAGTTTGTTTTCCAGTTTCTCCCCCTCAGGAACAAAATTTTCAAAAATTCTGTCTTAGTGGATGCTTACGCAATAAAAGTAATATAAGTTCCAAATTTCACGTTCCTAGGATGAGGCGTTTGAGCTCGGCGCTGAGTATCAGTCAGTCAGTCAGGGCATGTTCTTTTATATATATAGATGAACAGACAACTGTCGATAAACTCATCTGCAGATAAGTTTCTCGTGCATTTTCCACACATATTAAGAAAGTGTTACGTAATGATGGTTTAAACGTGACAATTACCGAACCAATTGTTGTCTTCTCTTACAAAGGTTTTACTTTCCCAAATAAATGCCATGGAAACATTTAATGTCGATTTTGTTCAAGGGAAGACAGTAAAACCAGAATTAAAAGTTTTGCACTTTAAGAATATTTTGATAAAATCCTAATATTGAAAAATATTTGGAACACAGAGGAAATATTTTAAAATGTAGCATACAAAATAATCATTTTTCTATTTGCATATCATTGTTTTAAAACATGAACTTCATAGAATCAAAACATAGAGACCGACGCTTTGCACTCTGACTACTGCAAAATCTCTCTATTATGGTCTTCCTGACACTACCCTTCATCCTCTTTCTAAAGCATTGGTTCTTAACTTTTTTATCCCGCTTCTCCTTTGGACAAACTCGATTTGACTGCACCACCCTTACTTTTTCATATTAAAAAAAAACAACAGGTAAATCAAATTCTTTGCTTGGTTTCCACATTTACCAAAACAGAAAAACTAATCTCACACAAGTAGGCAGTAGCAAAAAGAGTGATGAATGTCAGAGCACTTTTGGCCAAAGCTGGTTAGCTATCTAAAAAAGAGTGGAACGATTGGATAACGGAAAGTTGTTTTTGTATTGGTAAAGGGTCCCAACTTATGGTTTGAACAAGCAAACACGGTAAGGTAAAATAAAAGATTTAAAAATACAAATATCGCCAAAATTAAAGATTTTTAAAATTTTCTAATTATTCTCCGTAAAAACTGAAATTATATAGATTATTTGTTTCAAATTTAAAAAATTTGTTTTTCAAACTTTTATTTTCCGCATCCCCCTAAACTAGAACGGCACGCCCGGTTAAGAAACCCTGTTCTATAGCCTTCAATTCTGCTGCACGCTTAGTTTCTCGCACCTCTTTATTTTTCATATCTCTTCTAAGTCTGGATTTCGATCTTCTTCTCTTAGTTACTTTCGTATCTTTACTGTTGAGCATTCTTTTGCTAATATCTTTTTTTTTACTCTGGACCTTTTCTATGGAATTTCTTTTTGCATCTCTTACTAATTCTACTTCACTCACATTTTTTCGTCGTTAACATTTCTAATCGATCAGTTTATGTCCGCTCAAGCGGGTAACCAAAGTTATTACGCAATAGTACACTATCAGCCTTAAAGATCCAAAACGTTTTCTTAAAGCTTACTATGCGAGAGGTTAACCAATTCATGGATAAAGAGGCTCTCCAAT
>OZ022239.1:31335516-31340516 GCA_963978895.1 Erpobdella octoculata
CAATAAACTCGTTTTGCAGCTTTTCATAGTTTCTGTATTTTCAGCTTGTTGGCTCCTAACAAAGGTCATTGTGTCAAGGTCATCTGAGGAAAACCTTGAAAGATCACGGAGAAAGGTCGTTCGGGTACAAATTCTTACTGAAATACATGCTCCAGCTGCTAACTTGATTGATTTCACGAAACTCATGCAAGTTTGGATATGTTTGTGTGAGTGTGCGAGTGTTATTCATTCATAGTACAACATTTATTAATTGTATACAATTAATTAATTGTATAACATTCATTAATTGTATAACATTTATTAATTGTATAAAATTTTTCAGTTTTGTAAAATTAATTTATTATTATTAAAAAAACTTGAAAAAACTTTCAATTAAAATTAAAATTTTATTAAATAACATTTTTCGATAATCTTGAAGAAAAAAACTTTTGTTTTTTTTCTTTAATTATTGTCGACAATTTTTTGTCATTTTGTGATGGAATTTGCAATCAAAAATTGTGAGCATATAAAAACTCAATATTTAAAAAAACAATAATAAACAATTTGATAATAAAAATAAAAAAAATAAAAATTAAATTAGATTAAACTGTTTGAAGTACTTTAAAAAAAAGTGTTAAAATATTAAATTAATAATTTTAAAACTTTAAATGAGAAAAAACCGAAAAAATAAGATACGCCACAAAAAATACTTTGCAAAATTGTGCGTGCCAAAACTCATTTATCATAGAATTTTTCATATACCATACTCTCAATTCTATCAAATCTCTGTCTTTCCTTTACTTTCCTTCCACTAATCTTAATCTAATTGTGTCTGTTTTTTTTCTTTTTTCCAACTGTCAGATTTTTAGTGCTTTAAGTTTTTTAGGGGTTATTAGCTTTTTTGTGTTTATTAATTTATTTGGTTTAAATTGTATTTATTTACTTTTTTTCACAAATTGTGTTTTTTTCACTTTAAAAAATAATTAAAGTGTGTCTATTTTTAATTTATTATTAATTTTATTTATAACTCCAACGTTTTATTTTCTCAATAAACACAGCCAGCGTAACAGCAAATAGAAAACTTGAAGAAAAATAACATTTTTTTTAAACTAAAAAAAAATATTTTGAAAGATTTTCTCAACGGAAAAAAATTTTTTCTTCTAAACTTCTGCCACAAGTGACGTTCGATGATGGAAGCTAAACTGAACTGCTTCTAAACAAACTTAAACTGGTTTACACGCTGATTAAGGGCTTCATCGTAATCAACATCATCCTCTTCCTACTTATCATCATCATTATCATCATCATCATCATCATCATCATCATCATCATCATCATCATCATCATCATCATCATCATCATCATCATCATCATCATCATCATCATCATCATCATCATCATCATCATCATCATCAACAACAACATGATCATCATCATCATCATTGTCATCATTGTCATCATCATTATCGAGATTAGCAGCATTGTTTTCAATAGTTCAATAAGAAAAATCACTTAAAATCTGAAAAAATTTTCCTATTTTTTTCTAACTTCAATGCAATTAAAGCGAAAGAAAACGTTTTTTTACTAAAACAACACGAGAGCAAAAAATCACCAAAAACCAGAAAAATCCAAAATACAAATATAATTTCTGTGCAAGAATTCTGCAGAATAACATGAATTTTTTCCAAAAAATTAAATCATCCGGTAGTCAAGGAGACGCAAAATAACTAAAAACATTTGTTGACTTTGAAAGAGGTTCAATACTAATGAATCAAAGTTGTTTCTTTATAATGAATGTCTGAATGATCGAATGAATTATTAAATGATTGATTGATTGATTGATTGATTGATTGAATGATTAAATAAATGATTGAATGAATGATTGAATAAATAAATAAATTAATTAATAGGTGAATGAACAAGAAAACCAATTAACAAACAAACGAGCTATGCAAAAAATTATCCAATTGCGATTTTTTTCTTTGAATTTGCTGATGCTTACGATAGTTACATTACAATGTTACATTAAATTACAATGTGATAAAATGTGTAGTACAACTTACACTACGAACACAGTACAGACTAATAAAATAAAATGCGTAATACGTACTATGTTATTATGCACACACGATTTACCGTGTAACACAATATGTACACATAATTAACTGTGTAATAGAATATTTACTCATTGGCGACCTCTACATTAGGCTAGTTTCACGAAACTTTCAGTTTTCTCATCGCTTTTCTAGTTGGCAAATTTTTCCAGCGTTTTATTCCTAAAGTTCAGTTTTTTTAGTTCACTCTACAGTTTTGTAGACTCAATATTTAGTATTTTTATGCTTTCTGTACAATTTTGATAGACTTTAAATGGCAATTTTGTTTATATAAAACCACATGCCGTTTGAAAATCATTGACTCATTCAATTTTTCAAATCAGTACCAGGTCCAAAACAAAAAAACAAAAAACATTCAAAACTTAAGAAAAACAAAACAAAACGTAATACCCAAAAAATTCTCGATTTCCTGAAAAACCATATAAAACACAAGAAAAACATTTTAGGACTTTATCAATTTCATTGACGTTATCGTTTTATGGTTCTTTTAATCTATGTACGTTTAGTCCTCGCGTACTCCTTCGAAGCACTTCAGCTCAGGTAGAAGAACAGTAGCAGGCGTCTGATTCTTCGGCATTCAAGTGTTCTTGACACGTGACATTCAGACTCAATTAACCAGTTCTTCAGGCGGACCCTCGGCCAATATAACTGCCCCCCGCTGGATAAATAAAATAAGGTTATGAGATATTTATGATACACATACACATGCAAACACGCACCCACAAGCTCGCTTATAAATAAAAATAATTATATAGATGTTTATTATATATATAAACAATAATCATATATATATATATATATATATATATATATATATATATATATATATATATATATATATATATATATATACAGCAATATTATACATAGAAATAAATATATAATTTATAGAAATAAATTATTTTTTAGATTAAAAAAAATATAATTTGTTCAATCAGCTTGAAAGTCGTTGCCTTTGATTCGACATTTGATAAGTTTTCAATTATTAGGGGTCGTGGTTGTGTCAACCAAGTTCAAGGTCGTCAGGGGCAGCCTTTCCGGAGAGACGTTGTTGATGATAGTGTCGTCAACGTGGATGATGGTTCTTGTGTCGTTGTTGAGTTGCCTGGTGCAGGTTGCCTGTTGTTTCAGTCTGATGTTTCCGTCTGTTGTCTCAACTGCTCGGATTGGGAATTAAAAAAAAGAGGAGGAATGAAATTTGAGATTTGATGAGGTTTTATTGGGGATTTATTTTTATTTTATTTTCTTGTTATTTTTCTGTAATGGTTTTTTAAAAAATAAATTTGTTTTTTAAATTGTATGCTGTGTAGATTGCTTCTGTTATCATCAAGTGAATGAGTGAGTAAAACGGTGAATATATATACACACACATATATATATATATATATATATATATATATATATATATATATATATATATATATATATATATATATATATATATATATATATATATATATATATATATATAAACATATATATATATAGACAAAAAAGTAAGTTTTAGTTTTCGTTAATATATAGATATATATATATATGCTCACTCACTCATTGTAACCACTTGTTCGCCATCAAAACACTATAAAAACGATAACCAAAACTCACTGTTTTGTCTATAAGATTCGGACCCCTGTCGACAGAAGAACAGTCTAGCGAACGTCTGTCTGAACTGCCTGCTCATGCCACAGTAGATGAAAAAATTGACCGGGTAGCTGAAGAGTATCAAAGCGTTAATGATCAAACTGGCCATCGATCTGTTGACCGGATCCATTATCTCCCAGTTGAATGTGTTTTCGTAAATCATGGTAAGCAGTAAGATGGCCAAAGGAAACTCTACGCTCAGGAAAACACCGACCACGGTCACCAGCATCAGCGTAGCCAAATTAGTCTCGGCTAGCCGTTTCGATTCGCTGCGCCGGTCCTGGCGAAAGAGCATGTCGCGCCTGACTTGAGCCGCACGCATGGCGCTGAATAAGAGCCCGTTGAGGATAACGAGCATGGTACAGGGTACCAGATGGATCAGTATGACCCTCAACCACCAGTACACTCCAAAAATGACTTCGGCGTGATTCTCGAAGAACGGCTTGAGGGCGTATTTGCAGCCGATTACTGAGCTGTGTAGTTCAAGTTTGGAGGTCAGGACTACAGGCACATAGTCATGTTCTATGATCCTGGAGTTGTAAAAAAAAGCGGTTGATGTGAGTGTTTCAATGCTGTTGAATGTGTAGTGTGTGTGTCGCAACTTAGATAAATAATGTGAAGATACAGATTGGAAATGTGTTATAATAAGTATTGATGTGGATTGATATACGGAAGATGTGGAAGGATAGATGGATACGAAATGTGGATAGTTGTTCGGTTTGTTAGATGGAGATGTTTTTGATGACAATCATTTGGGCTGACTCAAAGTTGGACATGGGTTAATTTGACTCATGAATTAAATTGTGTTGGGTTACGTCCAATTTTTTTGACACATGTCTGGGCTGGGTTAAAATAAAATTGAAAAAAAGTTTAATTGAAAACAATTTAACTGTGGATTTGGTTAGAAAATTTAATTTTTTAGGGGGGTTGGGTTAGTGGTGGGTGGGGTTGGGTCACCAAAAATGGACCCATGTCCACCTCTGTAGTGACTACATTGTGGCATTTTATTGTTATTTGTCTTTCCTTCATATACAAACACAATCCGTCATTATAAACATCATCATCACAACTACTACCAAAATCACCAAAACCATCATCATCAAAACTACTATTTTATCATTATTATCATCATTATTATATCATTATCATCATCATCACAACTACTAGCACCATCACTACAACCATCATCATCATTATTATTATCATCACAAGTACTAGCACCATCACTACAACCATCGTCAATATCATCATCACAACTACTATCAC
>OZ022239.1:31345516-31350516 GCA_963978895.1 Erpobdella octoculata
GAGCTGCTGCGTGCTGCTAAAGCTTACATAATCACCGTTTGTGAAAACGAGGAAAGTTCAGTGCAGGAAGTTTATGTGTCGGATTCTGCATCTGCATCCCCTATGGTGTTAACTCCAACATCATTAGAAAATTTAAAATTTTTAAACAATAAAATTCAGTCTAATCGACTTAGAACTTGTGCTGGCATTAGCAGTATAAGTGAAAAAGATGCCGTGCATTATCAGCTGAACAACTACATAGCTGATATTGTAGAAGATGAGCGTAATGATGCACTGGATTTTTGGAAGCAAAAGCCTACGTGGGGCGGATATTCTCTCTTTGTGGCATCTTGACTGCAGGGCGACGCAACAGTCCTTAGAGATGAGAGCCTTTCTGAAACTTAATTCATTTTGACCGATTAATTATTTGCATTTTGCTCTGGTTATTTTTGGATGTTTGGTTTAGTTATAACAATAAATGTTTGATAAGCTTGTTGTTGTTACTATGTATTATTCTCTCTAAAGGGTTTTTTAAAGGAACGAATATAGTGACTGTTATTTTTAATAATGGAATTAGAAAATAATTTTTGAAATGATAATGGAAATAGAATAGAAATAGAAATCATTTTAGCAATGGTAATTAGAATTGAATGGAAATTATTGAAATTAAAATGGAATTAGAATTGAAATAGGAATTATTTGAAAAAAAATAATGAAATTAGAATTGGAATGGAAATTATTTTGAAAAAAATAATGGAATTAGAATTGGAATGGAAATTATTTTGAAAAAAATAATGGAATTAGAATTGGAATGGAAATTATTTGAAAAAAAATAATGGAATTAGAATTGGAATGGAAATTATTTAGTGAATGAAAATAACACTGACTACCACTACCACTATCACTACCACTACTACTACCACTACCACTACCACTACCACTACCACTATTATTACTACAACTACTACTACTACTACTACTATTACTACTACTACTTCTACAACAACAACAACTACTACTACAATACTACTGCTACAACCAGCTTCAGCGCTCACCTGACGATCTGCGACAGAAAGGCAGTGACGTAGATGATGACGATGGCCCTTATGCAGTTCCTCATGACGCAGATGGACTTGGCTTTCTGATGATGACAGACGCAAATGTATCTCTGCAGTGAAAGCACCACTGTCAGCCAAATGGAGGCGGTGTGGAATACTGAGCAGTGGAAAATACGATCATAGATAATATTACTGGAGTTGGTTTCTATGCTGGTGAAATATTTTTCTTAGCTGTGGTGATGATTGTATATATATATATATATATATATATATATATATATATATATATATATATATATATATATATATATATATATATATATATATATATAATACATGGAGATGATAGATGGAATGATTTTGTAGTGGTGATGGTAGTGATAATGATGATAGTGATTGTAGAAGTTATGATTTTTGTTAAAATGAAAATAATGGTTTTGATTTTAATTCGTCTACAGTTTAAACAACCAACAACTAATGCTAGTTATGCTGTCATCCCATTATCTTGAGATCGGAGAGAGAATAAAAAAAAGAAAAAGAAAAACATAGAGGTTGAAAAAAAGTTAAACAAAAATAAACAAAAAAAATTTTGAGAAAAAAAGTATTTATAAAAATATAGTGAGAAAAGAGAGAGAAAAAGAGAGAGAGAGAGAGAGCTAGTGACAAAGAGAGTTAGAGCATGAAAGGGAAACATATTATTGGTCATGACAGTGTTTGCAGAAGCACTCAGAAGATTTTTAGTAAAGTGCCAACAACAAGATCCAAGTTGTTTCATCAAAATTCTGCAGAGAAAAGAGGAGGAAGAAAACAGCACCTTGTTTGTTTCCCACATTCTTTTTTCTTATCTCTCTTTCTCTCTCTCTTTCTCTTTCTCTCTCTCTTTCTCTCTCTCTCTTTCTCTCTCTCTGTCTCTCTCTGACGCAATTGCAGTCGGATGTGGTCTAATACACACGCACACACACGCACACAAACACGTACAAACTCACTGTTAAACGCACGCACAGGTATCGACACGTGCACTTAAAAAGACACGTAATAGACCAATACAAACAAGAACAAACACTTCGTGGCTTCCGTCAATCGATTCCATGCAAGGACACGTGACCTTTTCATTAATACATTTTATGTATAATCAATTAATTAATTAGTTAATTAATAATAAATAATTTTATCTGTATAAATATAAAATAAAAATATTTTTCCATCTCTCCCACCCCAAACCCCAGTAGTAGTGCTCAAAAATCAAAAAACCTACCAGTAGGAAAGTGCATGGTGAAGAGGTCGTACTGCCGGCAAAGTTCGTAAGGTACATACTCTTTGTACTGGCCCAGGGTGTAGAAGTAGAGGTAGAATGGGGCTGGAAAGAGTCCGGTAAAAGTGTCCGAGATAGCCATGAAAACAAGCAACAGGTTGGTAGGATTTCGCATGTTCTTCTCCATGAGAACGACGCAGACGAAAGAATTGGTGATGATCGTCATGAGGACCAGGATCGGGGTGACCACACCAAACAGGGGCACCTGAAATTAGGGAAGTACGTTTTGAAAAAGGAAATTTATTGTTGTAGTAGTAAAATTTCAAGTAGGTTAGTGAGAATAAAATAGATTCTACCAAACTAACATCACCGTCCTATAACGTGCACAAATGTAACCAGAAATACCACCATGTCAACTGGTTTTTCTTCAAAGAGTTTATAGTCCTTTACACCAGGTGTTTTAAGACTACGCCATGTTAAACCGAATCACCAGTTTTATAAATGTGTAAATACGCCCCTCCTAACCAGCCCTTTTGGACAACCCGCTTTTAAAATTTCATCCTTCCACCTACCGTCAACAAATATAAATTACCTTGATATTCAAATGGTCTTTTATCTCCATGACGTTGAAGGAAGTGCTGTTGTCATCAGTCCAATTCAGCGAGGCATTCAGCAAGCCGGATGATAAATATTCGTCGTATTCCGAGTCAAAGAGCTGCGTCGGTGACGTTAATGACTTCGCTAGCGACTCTGCAGTCCTCACGTCAGCTGATGAATTAGTCGTCGTCATCATACAGGTATGAGCTGGGCAGGTATGTCGCCGAGATCGAGAGATGTCCTGTGACAATCTGGTTGCTGTTGGTTGAATCTTTGAATTGAGTGTTTACCTACGTTATTTTCTAGTTTCAGTTTCAGTTTTTGCAAGAAAATTTGTCGGCTGTGAGCTGTAACAAAGAGAGATAGTTAACTAATATAGGATAATTAAATCTATATATATATACTAGCAGTGCCCGTAGCGGCTTCGCTCGCATGAAATTAGAGAGTTTGAACCGTGCATCCATAGTAGAGATCATTTTTTTAGGTCTCGGCTCGGCCCGTCGACAAATTAGCCCAGCCCGTTTTATTCACTCAGTGATGGGGATGAGAACATTCGTGTGAAAAAACACCGAGTTTGTGAGCACCTGCTATATATTTTGGTTTTCATTTTGAATTTTTGATATGTTATAGAAACACATAATAGCTTTAAAATGACACCTTGTTTGCTATCAACATTTAGCTAGTTTTTGAGATATCTGCTTTATGCAAATTACATTTTTGGGACATGGAGAAATATTTGTTTAGTTTGTATAGTTCCCTGACACATTTTGGTTGAGTTTTCAGTTTTGAATTTGTAATATGTTTTAGTAGCCCATATTTACTATTTAATGTCATTTTTATTTTTTTTAAAATTAGTTTCTATCAGAGATATTAAGCCCAAGCCGAACGCTACATTACCGGTCATTTTGTTTACATTAGGAGAAATTTAAAATAGGTTTTCTGAGGAAAATTTCGGGGTTTTCATAATAAAAATTAATGAAACGTAGTTATTTTGAGTTGCCTAATAAATGCCGATACTTTTTTTATTTTATTTTTTAAATTTTTTTGAGCGTCTGCTAGCTTGACACATGCATTTTACTGCACTTTTCCTATGTTACGAGCGCCTGCTAGCTTGACACATGCATTTTACTGCACTTTTCCTATGTTACGAGCGCCTGCTAGCTTGACTCCAGTGTAAAAACGGACCGGGCACAAATTAGACGGGCCGTGCCGGGCCAGGAGTTTTGGTTTTGAAACGGCTGGGCCAAGTTATCGACGGGCCGAGCCTACACCTATGGATGCACGGTTCAAATTCTCTAATTTCATGCGAGCGAAGCCGTTACGGGCACTGCTAGTACCTAATAAATTAAATTATTGAATATTTAATATAAAAACTATTATAAATTTAAAATATAAACATATTTACTATAATTGCCGCAAACAAACTATTTCCAATCAATACAAACAAATGTTACGATAAAACCCGCTAATGAAAAAAAAACTTAAAAAAACTTTTTAAAACAAAACAAGAAACAATTTTCAAACAGAAAAACAATTCTAAAATTAATGACAATAACTTTAACCTTAAAATAATTTGTTCGTTTAAACTTGAACATAGCAAATTCAAATTTATATGAAGCCGCTATTTAGAATAACATCAATTATAATTAGAGATTAGTTAAGCGAAAAGTTATTATTAATAAAAGATGATAAACATTATTGGGAGAATAAAAACGGAAGCCATAGATTTATAATAAATTTAAGCTCATTATAAATAAATGTATATAAAAACCAACACAAAAAAGTGGACCATAGATATTAGATAAAGTTGAACCACCAGAGATAGGAAAGAAATGCGAGGTATAGATATGAAATAAATGTGGACCAAAGATGGGATATAGATGTTAAAATGGAGACATAGGTGAAATTGAACTATTGATACAAAAACAGATATAAAGTAAAACACATAAATATAAACCATAGATACGATATAAATATAAACCAAAGATATTAGATTATTGTGAAATACAGATATATAAACAAATTGGGATCGTAGACAACAGAGACAGGAGACAAATGTAGAACCTAGGTAAACAAAAATGAACCGTATATAGAAAATAATTTTTAAAAATGGA
>OZ022239.1:31353016-31363016 GCA_963978895.1 Erpobdella octoculata
TTCATTGACGTGTGATGTTGTAAATTATAAATTGTTGTAAATTACAAATTTTTTTCAGCCTTTATTAAAATGTTTAAAACTTAAGCAACGAGATGAGTTGTTTCTTCCAATATAAATGTTATTTTTAGCATTATTCAAAGCTAGGTGAGGGAAACAAAATTGACGAAATGAAAAAACAATTTTTATATCCTAAAAATAATTATTTTTTTCATTAATTTATTATAGTTTTTTAAATATATTTATAATTTTTTGAAAATTGTATTAAACAGAACATAAGCAAACTACAACATAAATGCAAATAAACTAAAATAATTTACTCAAAAGGTTCGTCTGATTGGAAATAAATCCTGCTAACTGGGCGACCAGCAGGTACTT
The DNA here is from genome assembly GCA_963978895.1 of Erpobdella octoculata. Classification (NCBI taxonomy): domain Eukaryota; kingdom Metazoa; phylum Annelida; class Clitellata; order Hirudinida; family Erpobdellidae; genus Erpobdella; species Erpobdella octoculata. Next base: position 31,353,392 of record OZ022239.1, read on the forward strand.
ATAAAAGAAAATACGAAATTTGAATAGAAAAAATTTAATAATAATAAATAACAATATATAACAACGTTCTCTTATGAGAAATAATCCATTTATCGTATTTTTAAAACGTTTTAAATAAATTGGTAATGAAATCGTGAAAATTCGTTTTATAGTAACATTTAGTAGAACTGAAAAAAAAAATAGCTTTTCTCGATATAACATTTTTAATGTTTTTTTCATTTGTTATTTTATTTATCAGTTTAACATTACTTTTTGTATCAATAATTTTCAATTTTTTATCAATTATTTTTTATTACTTTTATTAAAAAAAACTATTTCTAAGAGATAAACAAGAATGCGTAACAACACATATTTGACCGGCACTGCTTGAAAGCATGCATCGCATATCATTTGTTTACAACCAGTGATCAAAACTATCCCAACTTAGAACCTAGACCACAAGACCACAGGACCATAGGACCACAAGACAACAAGACCACAGGACCACAGGACCATATGACCACAAGACCACATGACCAAAGGACCTCGATCTCACCTCACCTCGTGTCTACGACTGAGCCTCGAACAAGTGTTGGCTTGTTGATGAAATAAAAAGTAATTTTATTGGTAGTTTTGGACGATAAAGTTTGTTACATTTTGATATCGGGAAGAAGAAGTGCACCAAACTGATCTTTTGTCTTGGCATGGCGCGTGCCGCAGAACATTGGCTTACTCAATCTCGTGAACTTATATTGTTCGCCGTTGTTGAGTTTGTTGAGCGAAGAGTGAAGAGAAATTATTTTTACGAAAACTTAAAATTCATCACAACGATTTCTACGTGAACGTTTTTAGATGCAAACAGCTTCGGCTAAAGCGCGTTGAAAGTTTCTTTTCCTTCAAGTAACGATGGATTAAATAAAAACGGGTTCTGTTTATTTAAATGTAAAGCAAATAATTCGGTTTATTTTAATTTAAAAACGTTTTTTAATCATTAAATATAAAAAAAAGAAAAACTCTTGAAAAATTCTTCCAAGGTCGAAAAGAGGCTTCTGTTTGAACTGCACTTCACTGATTTCCCTGGAATTCTTGCCTCTTCTATTCTATCTCTCTCCCTCTCTTTCTCTTTTTTTCTTTCTTTCTTTCTTTTTTTCTCTTTTCTCCTTTTCTTTGTTTTTTCTTTTCTTTTTCTTTCTATCTCTCTATATCTTTCTTATTTTTTTCTTGCCTTTTCCTTTTTTTATTATTTCATCTTTTCTTCTATCGTCAGTTTTTATTAATTTTTAGTCAAATCTCTTCTAATCTTGCTTTCTGAAACAATATTTTTGCCCACGCATAAAACCACGCACACACACACATGTACACACATACACAGTAAGGCTTATAGAGACACGTACGAACGCACGCAAACAAACAAACAAAGACCTGCATAGATACTCACAAGCCCCGTATAAAAGATACATCCGGATAAGACCAAAAGCCACGACGTAGGGTCATCTGAACTTTGCCCTCTGACCCCCCAGCTGGTAGAAGAAAAGGAAATGAAAAGACATTTTATATTACCGGTCAGTAACCTCAGTGGCGGTTTAAAAAGTTTGCAGCATTTCTTTCCAGATTTCTCTTGTCTCTCCTTCTCTCTATCTTCTTTCTTTATTTTTTTTATTTTTACATAAAATATTAATTAATTTAATTAAAAAAATATTGAGTTTTTAATTTAAAAGAAAATTAATTCATTTTATTTTATGCAGACCATAAATTAAACTCATTTAATTTTAAATTGTGGTAGATATCGGAAAGTATCGGCCGGAGACATATAGAAGGCTGGTGATTGGTCGAAAACTTTGGAAAAGCGCCAAAGTGATTGAAGACCAGCCAAAGAGCAGACCATCAGTTCCAATTAAATCGAACAGATTTGTCAAAGATTCATTAACCGGCGTGAACGATTGAGAAGATGAGCGGATGAATATGCCAGGAGGGGAATGAAAGAATGAATGGATGAACAGATGGTGGCAACAGTGATTTAAAAGATAGATGGATTGACGAATGGGCGGATGGACGGACGGGCGTACCGATAGATAGACGGACGAACGAACGGATGGATGGGTAAATGGATGGATGGACCTAAGCATGAATGAAAAAATAAATGTATAGTAACAAACATAAAGCCAAAAGATGGAACCCGGATTGACAAATGGTTACAAAAAATGACAACAAAAACTATTTTAAAAGAAAAATGTAAAAATGTCTGGCGGTGAAAAATAAAATAAAAAATTAAATTACAAATTAAAATAAAAAATTCTTTGAGCGACAAATAACTTTTCTTTTTTTCATTTTTTACGAACAAATTCCTAAAATAAATTTATAATTACTTCAATTACTGATTTATTCATGCATTTTCTTAGATAAATATTTCGTTCAATTTTGTATTAATGTGTTTATTTATTTACATACTAGCAGTGCCCGTAGCGGCTTCGCTCGCATGAAATTAGAGAATTTGAACCGTGCATACATAGTAGAGTACTGCACGGATCAATTTTCTAGGTCTCGGCTCGGGCCGTCGACAACTTGGCCCAGCCCGTTTCAAAAACCGAAATTCCTGGCCCGGCACGGCCCGTCTAATATGTGCCCGGCCCGTTTTTACAGGCCTAGAAGTTTTATATACTTGATGAAAAACTTCGGCCCGTCCCACCTTGACTTCAGGTTTAGCCCGGTCCGTCTGAACACCCTAAAATCACGAAAATGTCTATATACTTGGTTAAAAATCTCGGCCCGTCCCACCTTGATTTAAGGTTTGGGCAGGGCCGTATGAAGACCCTAAAATAACGGCTTGGCCCGTCCGTCCGGTGATATACTGAACTCATATACTTTTAACCGGCACAAAACCTCAAAATACTAATTTTCACATCTGTAGCACTTACAGTTTTTGAGTAGCAGTTATTTTAAAATCAAATAACTCTTTTTCCACTTCACATTTGAGGTCCTGGAAACCAAATTTTCAAAAAATGGTGAAACACGTATATCATTATTTTTAGAGTAGAAATAAATACTAATTTTACTTTTGTAGCATTTACAGTTTTTGAGTAGCAGTTACTTTAAAAACCAAGTAACCCTATTTTCCACCCCATATTTGAAGTCCTGGAAACCAAATTTTCAAAAAATGGTAAAACACGTATATCTTTATTTTTAAAATAGAAACTAAATATTAATTTTTACATCTGTGGTATTTACAGTTTTTGAGTAGCAGTTACTTTAAAAAACAAATAACCCAATTTTCCATCCCACATTTGAGGTCCGGGAAACCAAATTTGTAAAAAATGGTGAAACACGTATATCTTTATTTTTAGAAAAGAAACTAAATAATAATTTTTACATCTGTGGTATTTACTGTTTTTGAGTAGCAGTTACTATAAAAGACAATTAGCCCTATTTTCCACCCCACATTTGAAGTCCTGGAAACCAAATTTTCAAAAAATGCTAAAACACGTATTTCATTATTTTTGGAGTAGAAATTAAATACTAATTTATAAGTTTCGAATTTCACGTTCCTAGGATGAGGCGTTTGAGCTCGGCGTTGATTATCAGTCAGTCAGTCAGTCAGTCAGTCAGTCAGTCAGTCAGTCAGGACATGTTCTTTTATATATATATAGAAGAACATGTCTTGACTGACTGATAATCAACGCCGAGATCAAACGCCTTATCCTAGGAACGTGAAATTTGGAACTTATATTACTTTTATTGCGTAAGCATCCACAAAGAAAGGGTTTGTTTGTTTGTTTGTTTGTTTGTTTGTTTGTTTGTTTGTTTGTTTGTTTGTTTGTTTGTTTGTTTGTTTGTTTGTTTGTTTGTTTGTTCGTTTGTTTGTTTGTTTGTTTGCTCACATGTTTGTTCATTTTTTCATTCGTTTGTTTGTTCATTAGTTTGGATTTTTCTTTTCTCTTCCTTCAAACTTCTTGAAAAAATACAAGGAAGCAGTTTTGTTATTTATTACTGGTTTTCTTTCCAAGCATTCCTTCTCCCTCTCTCTTCCTTTTTCTCTCTCTCTCTTTCTTTCTCTCTTTCTTTCTCTCTTTCTCTTGTTTTTCCTCTCTTTCTCTTATTTTCTCCCTTTTTTCCGATCTCTGTTTTTTCTTTCTCTTTCCTTCTATTTTCATTTTCTTTTCCTATGTTTTTTATCGTTTTTTTCAGTTTCGTTCTTTCCATCCAATTGCTCTATTGAAACTTCCCGCATGAACACAAAAGTTATTTTGAATTGGTCACCATGGCAACAAACAGGAAGGTGCCAGCTTCCGACGTTTTTTTTTAAAGTAAGGAATGCTCAATAAAAATATAATATTATGTTTAATTTGTTTATTTATTTCAATAATAATAATAATAATAAAATAATTATTATTTTTACATAAGTATATATGTGTCATCATCATCGTCATCGACATCACCATCACCATCATCATTACCATCACCATCACCATCATCATCATCATTATCATCATCATCATCATCATCATCATCATCATCATCATCATCATCATCATAATCATGGAAAATATCATCTCTAATATATCTCGCATCAAAAACTCTTTAGAAAAGTTTATGCAAATAATTTTAATCAAATTTTGATTGATGTCCACGCAGGATTGACTCTCCATGCAAATATCTTCCACTTTGAAAATCTATTTTCGAATAAATTTTTATTGACGGAAAAAGATGAATAAACACTTTGCGGCACATCGGATTTCTACATAAAATTACGAATTTATTTGTAAATAAGTTATATTTTTACAATTTATAAAGCATCGTAAACAATTATTTATTGCAACAAAAATTAGTTCAAATAAAAAAAATTTGTTATTCCCAATTGACTGTCAGAGCCGTAAAACTTTATAAAAACCTTTTAATTAACCAGTACAAACTAATTTACATTACAAAATTGAAGAAATAAGTAAATCAGTTGAAGCTAGCGGAACTACAGCTGCGACAGGTGCCATAGATAAAATCTACAGCTAGTTAGTGAAGTAACACTTGAGCGATAACAGTTTCCTTTTTTTTACTCTTGTTGATCGGGCTTGAGTGGATCTTCCGAAGGATAATTGGATAGCGGGGAGGGGGAGGATTGAGTTATTAACAGCTCAAAATGTATTTTTTAAAGTGATTTATTACTCGATTGAATACTATGGATTAATCACTCAAGTTAACATTGGTAAATAGCTAATAAGTTTAATTAATTTTAAGTATTATTTGAAATTTGTATTCAATATCGGTTTTTTTCATTTTGAAAACACAAAACAAAAGCTTGTCTGTTTTACATCTGTTTATTTAAGTAATTGCTTCTTAGTTCTTTAATGCGTTTAAAAAAATGCCGGTTAAGTGAAAAGGCACGTTGCATAGCTCACAGCTCACATGTGCATATGCTCAAATGCTCACAGCTCACATGTGCATATGCTCAAATGCAGTTTTGGGAACTAGTTAAAAATTGCATGTAGTTAAAAATGAGAAAAAAACATTCTCGAAATATTTATATGTTTTTAATCTAAATTTTTTCCAACACAACAACAGCATGTGGTTTTTTGTTGTTTTTTTTACTATTGAAAAGTTTTCAAAATCATAAAAACTTTGATTTTTGGTAACATAAACTTTTTACTGATTTTAAAATGTTTAAAAAAATTAATATTAGAAGACATAAAAACCCATTTAGAATTTTTTTTGCAAATGTTGATGATCATTATTATTAAATTATCATTATTTATAAAAATATATAAAAATGTATATATTGTTTGTTTTATTTGTTTTTATTCTATTTCTGTTTTGTTCTTCTTTTTTTTTATTTTACTTTTTTTTTCTATTTGCAGACCTTTTCATATATTTTGATTTATTTTTACAGTTTTTTCAATTAGGTTATTTTTATTTTTTTCATCTCGAAATTGTTTTCATGTATTTTTTTTATTTTTGCAACTTTTCAAAAAAAAATTTCTTCTTTATCATAATTGTTTTTTTCTCTTTTCAAAGCTGAAAATGAATTTTCAGAAAATTCAAAAAACACTCACGTGACCGGTAATGGAAAAAAAACAAAAAGAATCAAAAACAGAAAATAAAAATTAGAAAAAATGACTTTAAACAAACAGCAATGAAGTTTCTAGAAAAAAATGAATAGGTTATTAAAATAATGTTTTTGTATGCGTTTGTTCTAAAATTTTTGAAAATTTAATTTATAAATTGATTATTTTTAATTAGACATTTTTTGCATCATTACTAGGTTTAAGCAAATAAGTTTAAAAAATAAAAAAATAATTATACGCAAACAAAATAGAAATAAATAGAAATTAAAAAAAGGAAAAAAAGAAGAGTGAATAAAATATTACCTACTTGTGAGTTTGTGTACATAAGGCATGTTGACGAACAGGGCTCGTAAATATTTCAGTTTAACTGCGTACACAGCTGATGTTAGCCACCCATCTTAGCCAAAATAAAAAAAAATCTAGCTTCCGGCTAATGCATGTATGCATTTTTTGTTAATTTGAAGTTGAATTGAAAAAAGTCTTTTAGATGTTGTTCTTTATTTGTTTTGATGTTGAAAAATCGCTTGAAAATTAAATAAGGCTTGACGAGAAAATCAGAGATTATTGTCTCGAATTGCGTATAGAAAAATAAAAAAATAGATGGAAACAAATAAAAAATTAAGAAAAAAACTATAAAAAGAACTATATGTATATATATTGCGACGTAGTTGCTATGCTATCCTTCAACATTTTATCTACTGCCTGACGATATTACTGTATATTAATTTTGCTATCATCATCATCATCACCAAATCTTAATTTCGTCATCATCATCATCATCACTAGGTTTTATCTCATTACCATTAATCGCTACCTCAAATGTTATCACATTGATGCTGTAGCTTTATACGGTTGGTTCACCTCCTCAAGAATTCCTTTACCCCATGAAGTGAGTTCACCATCTCCCTGCTCTAACCCCGCGGGCTGAATTTACCCCCTCACGGCAACCTTTACAGAAAGTCTACAGCATTCCCCGAGAAAGGTGCACAAACCTTCCCTTACTGGCACTTCCTCTACCAGAGCTGTAAATCATCCAGAACCAGTGGAAAAACCTACGGCCGTATATGAAGTGTTTGAATTGCGACCGTTTTGCCCCGGATGTGAGACGAAACAAACTCTCATGCAATTCGTGGTTTATCTAACAACCAACCGGCTTCGGATGAATGTGTGCGTGTGTTTACATGTGCGTGTTTAAATGTGCTTGTGTGTACGTGTGTGTGTGTGCGTGTGTATGTGTGTATGTGTGTTTGTTTGTGTCCTCGGATTTTGTTTGATACATGTGTGGATGAAAAAGTCACGAGGAACAAAAGAGAAAGAGTTTGAAACGATTTATGCCAATGCTGTTAGCAATGTCAGTCTAGATGGGAGTTTACCGCCTCTCTTGTACTCTTATTTATATCTTTCTATTTCTTCTTCGCTCACTCTCTCTCTCTCTCTCTCTCTCTCTCTCTCTTTCTCTCTCTCTCTCTCTATCCGGGTCTAATTTGAATTTATTTTCACACAAAATAAATGTTTTATTTATTGCAAATTTAATAAATTTTTGTTTTAGTTTAAAAATCATTTTTGTTTTCAGACATTTCAGTTTGTTTTTCACGGTTTAATGGAAATTTTTTTCTACGAAATTTTCCGTGAACAGCACGCATGCCGTGAAAAATAATTTAACAACAAAATTTTTTTAAACATTTCAAATTTAAAGCTTTGAAACTTTCTGAATTAAACTTAGTTGTTTTATTAATATTTCTGTTTTTTGGTCCATTTTTGTGTTTTTTTTTATTATTTTTTTCTATTGTTCTTATTTTTTACTTTCTTCATTTTTTTGCTAATAATTTTCCGATCGAGAAACAAGTACTGAAAAATAAAATATAGTAAAATTGAGGTCGGTTCACGAGGTCACACACAAGTTCAAGGTCACATTCATCCCCGTTGCTCAGTGGAGACGCAGAATAAAAAAATCCCTCAAATATATATGAAAAAAACTGAAACTAATTTATTATTTTAAAAAAATAAAAAGAAACTTATTCAGCTTTAATGAAAAAAGAAAACAGCCCCATCTATTAAAGTTTAAAGTTTGCAGTTTCAAATGAAAAAAGTAACATTTACCCATAAAACAGAAACTGAAACTTATTTCACTGACTGACGTTTAATGAAATGTTTTTTTGTCATTTAAAATTATTGCTTGTTGTTTTTTTCATAGTTTTCTCCAGAGCTATTTATAAAACATCATCAACAGCACTATATTCGTCATTATCATCATCATCACCAGCACCATCGTTGTCATCATCATCACTAGCACTACCGTCATCATCATCATCATCACTATAATTATCGTCATCACTATCAACATCATTGTTATAATTTTTACATTCACCAGCAACACGATCATAAGAGACAATGTGGGAAAACCCAGATGAAAGTTTTCTTCAAATCGCCATATATTACAAATGTATAATTTCTATCTTTCATCTTGTCAACCATAGTAGCAAGGTCATTCAGAGATCAGATCCCAACCTTTTCAGATCACAACTTTTAAATTACAACTTCTACATCACAACTCCCAGAACACAACTACTAGATTACAACAACCATATCACCCCTACATCACTACCCCCAGAACACAACTACTGGGATTGTAGTTGTGTGCAACCACCACCATATCATCACAACCCCCAAATAACCCCAAGACCAAAACGTTCCAATACCTCTCATCAACCCATTTGTCAACCCCTTTCCCCGAACAACTAAGACTCGACGGTAAGTTCATCAATATCATCTGTTTTCAAATCCAGGATGCTCTTCCCTCCAATCAATTCCAAACTCGTCCAATCTGGCTGGATTTTGCAGAGCTTTGAAGATTTTTTTTCATCACATATTTCTGTGGCAGTGGATATCGGCTCTGGAATTTTCTTTGGAATATTCTTGCACTTCAATTGAAACTTTAATCATCGTCATTATCATCATCACTACCACTACCATCATCATCATCATAATCATCATCACCACTAGCACTACCACCACCACCATCATAATCATTGCATCTGTGTTGTAAACTAAAAAACAAGTTAATAGATAACATTAAAATGTAATAAATTGTCGGAAAACCGCAAACAACCCCAAGAGCAAATCAGCCCCACCGGATGGTCATCAGGGGGACGTGACCCGGAAGAAAAAAACACTCTAGAGAATTTCATTATCTTGTTTTGTGTTTTTTAAATTTTTGTGTTTATTTTTTGTGTTTAAATAAAATAAACACCAACAATAATAATACAAAATGTTCAATTAATAATCATATGATTATTAATAAATATCTTTATTAACTTTCAGTTAATTTATTATAATAATGTTATATTAATATTAATATTCTTTTTGAATATTTTAATAAAGTTTTATTATCATTTACTATAAATAATAATATAAGCTGGATAATAATTATCAATTAAAATTCCACACCATATTTGGGCACAATTAATTTGGATTTAATTAGGAAATCAAATTGAATATATATTCCAGAATTCGTTGAGTTTGCAAAACTCTTCGGAGCTCTGGGCTGCATACAAATTAGATGGACTCATTTTTCAATCTTTTTTTCATTTTTTTGT
>OZ022239.1:31365516-31438016 GCA_963978895.1 Erpobdella octoculata
AGGACAATGTTTTGACGGCGCTGCAAATATGAGCGGCATTCACAAAGGTTTGGCTACAAGAATTATAGAGTTATCTCCACTAGCAATTTATGTTTATTGCTATGGGCATCTGTTACAGTAACAGAAATCAAACCACTCTGCAAAGCTTTAGGTACTATTCAAAGTCTGTACAACTTTCTGGAGGCTAGCCCTAAAAGACACGCTGTTTTACATAGCACTACGTTCGACGGTGAAAAAAAATGTAACAGACACTTAAATCTCAAAGTTTGACCAGGTGGTCATGTAGATATGATTCAGTAAAAGCCGTGGTGGAGCAGTTGCTTAATAGCTAACAGCCTTACTGACTGCAATATGTGACTTTGATTTTTTGTTTGGGCTGGTTGTGTTAAAAATAATACTATCAAACACAAAAAGTCTCAGCAGATATTTGCAGGAAAAAACTGTAAACGTGATAAAAGCCACAGCAACCAGAGACACTCTCCATCAATGTAGAAATGAAGAGCACTTTGAAAATGGTTGGATATACACTGATAAATTTGCGCAAAGTGTAAAAGCAGTAATCCACGACACATGATTCTCGTTCAAAGAGGCAAGAGTTGGAAAAAAAAAAGTTTCTCGTAGAAGGCAAGCCCTAGTTGGCGAAGAGCCAGCAACAGACGCTCAACTACTTCAAACTGCCAAAAACTGTCATAGAATATCGACGTATTATTTTACTCTGGATAACGTGATTGGTGAAATAGACTCCTGATTTAGTGGAAACGACCAAGACACGCTGTGCTCACTAGGATCTGTCATTCTCAACTCTTATGCGTCACACGAACACTATAAAAAAAATTGCCTCGCGGTATAGAGTTGATTACGACTTGCTTAAGACACAAAAGGTAATCTACTCTAATTTTCTCACTGTGCACACTCCTAAAGCAGGTTCACAAGCAGCCGCCGCCGACGTTGTCTCAACTCTTTACAACAATGAATTTCATGTTGTTCTACCAGTTTTCAATCAAGTTGCTAATATTTTGGCCGCAATTCCAGCCACATCTTGTTCTGCCGAACGTTCCTTCAGCACTCAAACGCATTAAAACATATTTACGGAGCACAATGGGCCAAACACGTCTAATCAGTGTGGCAATTTTAAATATTGAACAAAAATATTCTAATATATCTGTCGGTACAAACAGTGACCAAATTATTTATATTTTTGCTTCCAGGAAATCCAGAAAACAAAATTTTTTGAATGTTTTAATAAAATAGTTTCGTTACTATTAAAGGTTTTTTTATGAATATACAAACAAAAATAGAATTGATAAAAAAAATGATTTATTATAACGCCCATGTTCATTTATACCCTATTTTTTTAAACACCTCCAGCGTTCGGGCAACAATTGTTTCCAGCCCCCCCCCACTTTGATTAGCTCCCGTACGCCTCTGCACATAACTATCCACACAACTATCCACATAACTATCCACACAACCATCCACATAACTATCCACACAACCATCCACATAACTATCCACACAACCATCCACATAACTGCCCATATAAACATCTTCTCACCAATCATTCCCCAACGTATATTTTCCACACTTCTCCATACTAACCAACAATTCCATCAACTACCCTCTTGAGTCCAAGCCCCACCCCACGACCCGCACTTGCTAGCCTCCCCTGGGGGTTTGACCCATCCAGCAAAGCAAGTTCGCTCTGGTGAACTTTGCATTAGCACGTGATGGTGGCTTTGCAGTCGTTTCACGTTTTCGCACGTGAAGTCAGACATTACAGACCTGTCTGCGTAGGAAATTGAACGTTACAGATAATGTAACCGTAACCGTTCTGCGTATGGAATTCATCAATACAAAAGTCGTAATCTCTTTTGTATTGTAAAATCAAGCGTTACAAACGATGCACTGTCACATCAAAGTATTATAACTCGACATTTCTTTGGATTGTTCGCAATGCCATAATCATTTCTTGTTATACTTCAACTTTTACTTCTTTAGTAGTTAACCTTCTGCTGGTTGCTTTATTTTCAATGTCTGCTTCTCTCTTTCTTTCTTTTTTTCTTTTTCTTTCTCTTTTTTCTCTCTTTCTCTTTCGTTCTCTCTTTCTTTTTTCTCTCTTTTCTCGATGAGGTCATCAAGAAAAAATTTCATTTCCTGGTGCAAGCCACGCCCCTCTTTTGATCCATTCGTACACAAAATGTAAACACGCGCACATCATGTGTTCATTATGTTGCCAGTCATATATTCACATGTGTTCATTATGTTGCGAGTCATATATTCACATGTGTTCATTATGTTGCCAGTCATATATTCACATGTGTTCATTATGTTGCCAGTCATATATTCACATGTGTTCATTATGTTGCCAGTCATATATTCACATGTGTTCATTATGTTGCCAGTCATATATTCATATGTGTTCATTATGTTGCCAGTCATATATTCATATGTGTTCATTATGCTGAAAGTCATATATAAATTTGGTTTCATCAAAAAAAGAAATGTTTATACTTTAATTAGAAATTTTAGAAATTAACAAACTTATATTAAAATTATAAATACAAATATATTATCAATTTTTTTTACATACCGAGTAAACTGTTATGAAAAACACGAGCAATTACATGCATTGTAAAGAGTGACAAGGGAGACACAAAATATGCCCAAGCCCATAACTGCAAGACTGGCCACTTATCCATCCCTTACAATTCACAGCAACGGAAAACATTTTTTAAATTAAAAAAACTTACTTTTTTAAGGACAAGTCAAAAGCTTTCAATACAAAAACATAGTCTTGAATTTTTAATAGCTATCTAACTCTTCCAATCGACTTTTCCCTTCCCATTTCCCCTTTTTCCCCACACAGCCTCTAAAGTTAAAACCTAACTGCAGCAACTAAGTTGATGGTGGGGGAGGGGTATTGAATTGGTGAGGAAAGTTCAGGGAGTGTTTAAAAAATACTTCCTTTTTCCTGGTTGAACCAAATGAATCGCAAATCAGGAATCCAAAGATAGAAGTGCATTAAAAAGGCTTTGAGAGTCTATGGGATGGCTGGAGATTGTTGGACGGTAGTTGCTAACCGTAGGACCACTCTAGTCTTGATATTTTCCAGTTTGAACCCGAGGCTGTTATATAGAGAAAAAAGGTTCTATTTATGTATTTTTTTAACGGCGATTCTGCTAAAAGCATTTCGAATGTGTTTATTGCAAGACGAAATAAGATGGCGTAATAGATACTGTTAGTGGAGTTTTATTTACGTTTTAAATGTTGATGACAATGACGATGGTGATGATGATGATGATGATGATGATGATGATGATGATGATGATGATGATGATGATGATGATGATGATGATGATGATGATGATGATGATGATGATGATGATGATGATGATGATGATGATGATGATGATGATGATGATGATGATGATGATGATGATGATGATGATGATGATGATGATGATGATGATGATGATGATGATGATGATGATGACGATGATTGTGGTGGTGGTGGTAGTGATGGTGATGATGATGATGATGATGATGATGATGATGATGATGGTGATGGTGATAGTAATGGTGATGGTGATGGTGATGGTGATGGTGATGGTGATGGTGATGATGATGATAATGATGATGATGATGATGATGATGATGATGATGATGATGATGATGACGGCGATGGCGACGACGACGGCGATGATGGTGATGGTGATGATGATGATGATGATGACGATGACGATGACGATGACGATGATGATGATGATGATGATGATGATGATGATGATGATGATGATGATGATGATGATTATATGAATGATGATGTTGAGGTTTGTGATGCTGATGATGACGATGACGACGATGATGATGATGATGATGATGACGACGATGATGATGATGACGGTGACGACGATGATGATGATGACGATGATATGGATGAGGATGATGAGGTTTGTGATGCTACTGATGATGATTATGGTTAGGAAGAAACTGTTCTGTTTTTCAGTTTTTCCTCTGGGCTTTTCACGTGATTAACAAAAAATTCCAAGCAGGATCTGAACCTATCCGTATCAGACAGCGACGGCTTTGCTAATCACCTATTAGGCTACAATTCTTCGAACATAATTTCTACTTTTTATAACACTTTAATTGTTAAAACTTTTTTCAAAACAAATCTCTAAAATAAAGCAAAGGAAGACAAATTTGTTTTTTATTCCTAAAAGCATACCAGTGTTTTTTGTTTTCTACAAAACCTTTGGGAATAAAATTTTTTAAACAAGACAGCTCACGGGTACATGTATCCAGGTAGGTGGAGTAACACTGGAACTTGTACAGGTATCCAGGCAGGTAGGTGGAGTAAACCTTTCTTTTTCAGTTAGATCAACCTCATTCAAGCCTTTATTTGCTGTGATAATGGTGACGCATATAGTGACAATGTCGACAGAAATTGCGATAATGGCGACATAAATTGTGATAATGGCGACACAAATTGTCACAATGGTGACACTAATTGTGATGATGGCTGTGACCAGCAAACTCGACTTTTGTTTAATTAAATTAAAATAAAGTGGAAAATATTTTTATTGAGGCAAATGTTTAACAAAAATTAATTAATTTTTACTAAACTACAATTTTTGTTTTCCTTATAATCATCATCACCATCATTGCCATCGTCATCATCATTGCCACCAACACCATCATTGCCATCGTCATCATCATTGCCACCACCACCATCAAAATCACCATCACCATCATCACCCCAATCTTCTGTGTTGCAGCATTCCTGTCAACAAAGCTATCCGGCATCATCATCATCATCACAACCCTGTTTGTAATGGAAATGACACAACTGAATGAAGGCTACATTTCTGGAAAAAAATAATTTTAAAACAAAAACTTACAAAAATGATAAATGATCGTAGTGAAAAGTATCTGCTGGATCCCTATGTGATGAAACATTTATATAACCATCTCCTTGTCAGTATAATCATCATCATCATCGTCATCGTCGTCATCATCGTCATCATCATCATCATCATTATTATCATCATCATCATCATCATCATCATCATCATCATCATCATCGTCATCGTCATCATCTTCATCATCATCATCATCATCATCATCATCATCATCATCATCATCATCATCATCATCATCATCATCATCGTCATCGTCATCATCATCATGCACCTTAACTCCAATCAAGCTTCACCATCATCGAATCACGTCGCGATATCTCCGGTGTACATTTTACCACTTCAGCGTTCTCACCACCACCAGCACCATTTCGACTCGCCTGGTGATTTTCGGGGAATGTTTGACGGATATAAAGGAACGACACACAAAAACGCACACACACATATATACAAACGCACATACGCTCCACACATGCGCGGGGCATATTAAGCGATGTACGGGTGACAATGACTGATGTTGATAAAATCAAGACAAAATACCTGTTTATCCCCGACTACTACCAATAAGTACCGCGACTGTGCAGGTCTTAAAAAATGTTTCATCTATTATATCACAGCCAGCACTACTAGTATCCGACACCAGCCGCGACCACTACTACTACTGCTCCAGCCGTCATTACTACAGCAGCCGCTATCGCTACAACATTTTTCTAGGGTTGTTAAGATTGGTATTGGCCAAATATCAATACACTATTGGCAATAATTTTTTGTTATTGGGAATAGTATTGTCAATACTTTTACTCAGAGTTATTGACTCGGTATCGTAAATACTTTTAAGAAAAAATTAACCAATACCCAATACCAATATTTTTTTAATTAATACAAAAATTGCAGTTTTTTAATAGAAAGAAATAAAATTTCAGTTTACATTCAAAGCATAGAGAACTTATTTTGTAGATATTGACACGTGCTTTGGTAACTTATTTCCTTTTTCCCGTTGGTTAGTGTGCTCTTGCTCAATAAGTTTGTTTAGTAAGGCGTTACAATGTCTCAGTCAACAACATTTAGTGATTGGTTATAAAGCTGATAATTTCTTTTATCGCCTATCGTTCACCTGATGATGGTAATGGTGGTTTGCCTTTAAAACAGCAAAAGCTAAATACTCAAACAGTACCACAATCTATATATATATAAATGAATGTTTGTATGTATGTATGTATGTATATATATGTATGTTATTTATTCATTGCTACACCATTCATCCGATCGTAATGAAATTTTCACACAACCTTGAGAGTCAATGGGGAATCAAATATATAGTGAAAAAAATTGAAATCCGTCACAAAATGAGCGGAGCGGAGCGGGTGAGTGAGCGGGAACTATATACATATATATACACATACATATACATACATAAATGAGCAAAAACGGGAACGGGAAGCCAACTGAGAGCGAAAGATAGAGCGGGAAAGGGAAAGCGACAGAGAACGGTAAAGCAACCGCGAGCTGAAAAACGACCGGGAGTGGGAAAGCGACCGGGAACGCGACGAAAACGGGAAAGCGGAGAACAAAACGGGAGCGAGAGAGACAAACATTAGAAAAACCTCTAAAACCCCGGGCAACGCCGGGTGCTCCCGCTAGTATTTAATAAATGAATGGGTTATGGACTACTTGGTTGATAGTTTTTTTCTAGTTAGTCATGTAAATGCGCCTGGTTTTTTGTTTATTTGTTAAGCATCTGACTCAGCAACGTTTCGTTCCAAGATGCTAACAGGCGGTAACAAATCATCTGAAACTGTTCATTTTCAAAAGCTAGAACTTAAATAATAAGTTAGCAACTGTTGTGACCGTATGTACCAAACCATGGAAGGTTTGCACCATCGCTCTCTAAGCTAAAAAGCTGAAACCTTGAAATTATGGTTTTTTCGTGTAGCTCATTTTATTGTTTATCATTGTGCAATTATATCTGGATCTATTTGTTTTTTAATTTAAATTTTTCTTTTTTTTCACTTTTGTGCAATTGGGTGTTTCAATATTTATAGACTTTGTGTGCTAACAAGGAAATACTTAAAAATGTTTTGGAAGTATTAGTGTTTAGTATCGGTATTGCTAGCAAGACCTTTTTAGGTTGGTATTGATATTGGTATGGTCAATACTTTTTCAAGTGCCTATTGGGATTGGGATTGTCAATTGTTAACAACCCTGCATTTCTCACTAACATCTCTGCATCCACTGCTACTACAGCTTCTATTACTACAACAGCTCCTACTACCGCAACGTCCACAACTACCGCATCTTCACTACTGTTACATCTTCCACTACAGATTTTACTGTCCATACACACAGTCTCTCAGCTACAACCACAAAAGAACTGATTTGTAGATGTCGCCAGGACGCCAGACCGTGAAACATTGCAAAACCAAGCTTTTCAATGAAAGGCTTTGCACAATGTCACCGCCTGACGTCACTGGCCAAAAAAAGGTTATAAGGTTTGATTCTCACCTTTTTAGTCATCATCATCATCATCGTCGTCGTCGTCGTCGTCGTCATCATCATCATCATCATCACCATCATCATCGTCATCATCATCATCATCATCATCATCATCGTCGTCGTCGTCGTCGTCATCATCATCATAATCACCATCATCTCTATCCTCAGCAGCAGCAACGTAAGAATTTTGTATAATCGAGAACGTCGCATAGTTATTGTTTTGTAATGTTGTTCGTAGGACATAAAACACCAGCGTTGATGGTGATGATGATAATGGTTATGAATAAGATGATGATGATGATGATGATTATAATGACGATGATGGTGATGATTATTGTAATAGTCGTCACCATGGTAGTCGTAACTACTACTATCATCACATCTACCGCATTCCAGGTATCTTTCTCTCATCATGCGCCCACATTTATGTTTGAATAACTGTTGCAGGAGAGAAAGAAAGAAAAAAAAGAAAGAGAGAAAGATAAAGTTGCATAATGTGCTGGAGTTTCATATCTTTTTTTGGAGCTGGATGTGTCGTTTATCAATTAAAAAAAGGAAACAGAAAAAAATCTTGAGATAGCGAGAGAAAAAAAAGAGAATAAAAAGGAGTGAGTGAGAGAAAGAAAAGAAAGGAAACGGAAGAAATCCATTCAGCCGTGAACGTTCGGTTGCATCGAGCGACATTTTTTAGCCGGGTCAACAAAGGAAGTGATCGAAGAAAACCAACTGAAAAACCATCCAATTTCACTGATGTGCTGATGATGATGATAATGGTGATAATGATAATTATGATGATGATATTGATAATGATGACGATGATGATGATGATGTAATGTAGTTTAATAGTAGAAATAATAAAAGTAGTAGTAGTAGTAGTAGCAGTAGTAGTAGGGCTGGGAATTTTGCAGCTGAGGCAATGGGCCCCTATTCTGAGACGAAAAAGACTCAATAGCTTATTAACTCAGGCTAAATATGGCAACGATGTGTTTTTGATGAATGTTCTGCAGGAAAGTCTATCTGTGTTATCAGAAATTAGGAAATTCGGAAGACTTGGGAGTGGAATCGAAGGTGCTCAAAAATCACTACAACTAAAAACAACTGAAAATCTTTATAAATCTGTAGATGGTTATGGTTTGAAGTCTTTTTCATCAGGAATAGGATTGAGTGACTGGATCGTAGACGGAGTGAACAGAGTGCCATCAGATGTATTCATCAAGTGCATTAAAGTTCGTGCAGCCGTTCTCTACAACAAGCTTAGGGCGTCGCGGGGACGACCATTGGCCGATACGTCATGCGACGCTGGATGCAGAATACCTGAATCATTAGGACACATGATTCAAATCTGTCCCAAGAGTGATGGACCTAGGCGAGAACGTCACGACATCATCGTTCGCAAACTGGAAGAAAAATTCCAATCAAAAGGATTCATCACAAAAGTAGAACCGCGAATTAAAACCGAAATGGGTTTGAGAATTCCGGACCTTTGTGCATGGAAGGATGACCAATATTTTGTATGCGACGTTTCTGTTGTTTCTGATCTTGCAAACCTGAATGAGGAACATGACAGGAAAATCAAAAAGTACGATATCAGGGACGTCCACGCATGGATGAAAGAAAACAACCCAGGTCAGGCTCTCAACTTAAAGCCTGTCATTACAGCTTTTGTGTGCAATTGGAGGGGGGTGATGTCAGAGAAGTCCTACAAGTTTTGGACTAGCTTTGGTGTCGGGAAAAAATTGTTGACTTACTATATACTTTCAGTGTTATTAAATACTTACAATATTTGGAAATTCTTTAAATGTTGTACATGGAGAGTAGGTCGGCGACGCAACAAATTGAAGAATGTTGGAAAACGTTGAATTATTTTTTTGCATGAAATTGTATGTTTTACAATGTGTAGAAATTTCATGGTTCAGATTTATAATCGTCTCGGGGAAATCTCAGGCCCACGTTGGGACGGGAAATATTTTTGTCAAGTTTATAGGACATTTTATTCTTATGTTTATTTTGTCCTGGCTGTAAATTATTGGATTTTTGAAATCTGAGAAAATAAATGATTGAACAGTAGTAGTAGTAGTAGTAGTAGTAGTAGTAGTAGTAGTAGTAGTAGTAGTAGTAGTAGTAGTAGTAGTAGTAGTAGTAGTAGTAGTAGTAGTAGTAGTTGTAGTACTAGTAGTAGTAGTAGTAGTACCTGTGTAACGGAGCGCAGCATGAATGTTAAAATACGAGCGTTAAAGAACGTCTTGGGAGGTCTTTTTTACGACGATTTTTCGGTTTTAAATTTCACGCATTATTGAGCACCAAAGGAATCTTAAAATCTTCTTCCTCATCCTCTTTTTTGTACTCATTTTCATTTTTTTCATTTTTCATTTTTATTTTGCTTCAAGCAATAAATTATTTATACAACAAAGTAGCACCTCTTCATTTTGATAATGCACAAAAAAACTCTCATACAAAAATGTATTTGAAAGTTTTACATGCCGTATCGCAAAAGCAATGCTTGGCTGAACGTTAGGATCAATTCGTTCGACCATTCATCATTCGTAGAAATTTTTTTCAATGAATCAATCGCACAACCACTCTTACGGTAAATCGATTGAACAAGGTCGAGCAGATTAATCACAAAACCCCACCCATTCTCGTCCGACGGGTCAGCCAATCATTATAACAGTCTAAGAATCAATCGACCGCCTAATCAACCAATCAAATCGGCCAACCTTGAAAAACCTAACGGTCTTGAAAATACGATCTGACCAATGAAAAAAGAGCGAAAGGTCACGTGACCTGCTTGAACTTGTCACTGGAACTGTGACCCTTTTGCGATAAGAAAATGGAGGAAAAAAACAAAAAACTTAATATAAAAATTGTTTTTAATAAAAATATTATTGAATTAAAACAAATTTTGAATTAAAAAACATTTTTACAGCATTTTGTGAGTTGTTTGTGTTTGTTTACAGTTTCAGTTCTCAAAGTATCTACATTATAAAGTATGAAGTAGAAGTATAAAGAATATATAGAAGTATAAAGTATAAAGTATGAAGCTATTAGAAGTAATCGTGTTTTGATGAAGAAGCAGTGCTAGGAGTGTCCAGTTCAGTTATTCATTTTCTGTCTCTCTCTCATTATTGCTCTTTTTTTCTTTTTTCTTTTTATAATTTTTTAGTTTTGACTTTCAGAAAGAACTAACTTTTTTCTTTTTTTTCTCCGTTTTCAAAACTAAGACAAGAAAACCAAAAACAAAAAATTGCAGAAATAAATAAATAAAAAACTATTTCAGTAAATAAAAGTATAGAAAGAAAAGAAAACAATGAAATAAAAAGAACAGAAAGAAACGGAAAAAACAGAGAGAAAAAAGAGAAAGAGAAATAAAAAAAGAAGAAAGGAAATGTCATTCGTCTAAGTGAAAGTCAAAATCAATTCTTTTTCAGTTCACAAGTTTTCTTTTTCTTTTTTTCAAAGCGAGAGTTCAAGAATGAGTTAAAAATTGAGTGAAAAATCGCTGAAAAATAAATGGTAACATTGCTGTGTGTGATGTGTGAATGTCTATGTGTGTTATTTTTGTATGTGTGTGTAATGAGCAATGATGTCCGTGTGTTGACTGTGCTGTATGGAAGTGTGCAACTGTGTGTGCGTCTGTTTGTGTGTTTGATTATTTGTGATGTCTGTGTGTTAAGTGGTGCTAGATGGATGTGTGTTGAGAGGGTGTTTAAAAGTGATGGGTAGATGTCTAAGGAATTGATAGATGGTTTAATGAATGAAAGATGGGACGGACGGACAGATGCAGAAGGCCGGTGGACGGAATAAAAAAATGTTTTTTTTAGTCTTTTAAACAATTTAATAATTTTAAAACAAAAAGTCTCAAAATAATGTTCAGTTTAAAAAAATTAAAGAATAAATATAATGTTGATGGAAAAAACGAAAAGAAGAAACAAAGATACGAAGTGGTGTGCCACAGGAGCCCCATAAAATGTCGAATTCTGGTGAGGAGAAGAATAAAGGAAATTCATCATAGGAACAACAAAAGTAATAACATAATAATAATAATAATAATAATAATAATAATAATAATAATAATAATAATAATAATAATAATAATAATAATAATAATAATAATAATAATAATAATAATAATAATAATAATAATAATAATAATAATAATAATAATAATAATAATAATAATAATAATAATAATAATAATAATAATAATAATAATAATAATAATAATAATAATAATAATAATAATACGACAAACAAATAAATAGTTAATAATGTTAGTATTATTATTAATCATATATTTATTTATTTAATTGAAATAATAAAGCAGCTTCAGAATTTAAATAAGAGTGAATAATCCCAAAAAAATGTTGGCATCGCAAAACATTTCTACGATAACATGTTTAAAAAATAATTATTTGTCAATTATAAGCTATAAAAATAATTTATTCATCGATTTTACTGTTTTTAAAGACAACTTTCCAATAACACACTCACGACTTATAAAAAAATAAATAAAGTGGTTAATTTTTTTTTAATCAAAACTATCAACTTCGATCCACTTTTTACCGCATTCGAAACATTCCACCAACCTTTTCTCCGATTTTCCTTTATTTTTTTCCAGAAATAATTGAATAAAAAAATTAACTGGAAAAGTTTGTCGATTAATGAAAATTGTTATTTTGACGAGCCATGTTGACAAATTTGGTTTTGTTTTTTTTCTCAAAAATAACTACTAATCTGTAGCGTAGTATGGTTTGGTTTTAAGAATCTATTTCTAAATTTAAAATTGATCTAATATTTTTTATGAATTTAGTAATAGAAAAGTTAATATTTCAAAAATCAAATCAAAGCCAGTATTATTATTCAAGCAGATACCCAAGACACACTGGAGTCATCTCACTTAGTATTGGATGCGTGTTAATAGCGGAAGAGTCTTCAATCTTTTATAACATTCTCTCTCTTTTTCCTTCTCTTTCCACTTTCTTTTTCTTTTTCTTCCACTTTTTCTTTTCTTTCTCTCTCTCTCTCTCTTTTTCTTTCTCTCTCTCTCTTCCTCTCTCTTTTCCTATCTCTTCTTTTTTTCATCTTTCTTTTTTTTTCCGCCAATAACATCGCTCCATCCGCTCACACACTCAATCTATCTCTTACAAATGGCCACCTGGCGACCGATTCCAAAGGCCGTCACATGACCGGAAACGTCGGTGTCTGTACGTGTATATACCGTCACGTGTGCAAATGTTGGCAATAATAACTATAAATATGGGTGTAGTATGTATGTATGTATGTATGTATGTATGTATGTATGTATGTATGTATGTATGTATGTATGTATGTATGTATGTATGTATGTATGTATGTATGTATGTATGTATGTATGTATGTATGTATGTATGTATGTATGTATGTATGTATGTATGTATGTATGTATGTATGTATGTATGTATGTATGTATGTATGTATGTATGTATGTATGTATGTATGTATGTATGTATGTATGTATGTATGTATGTATGTATGTATGTATGTATGTATGTATGTATGTATGTATGTATGTATGTATGTATGTATGTATGTATGTATGTATGTATGTATGTATGTATGTATGTATGTATGTATGTATGTATGTATGTATGTATGTATGTATGTATGTATGTATGTATGTATGTATGTATGTATGTATGTATGTATGTATGTATGTATGTATGTATGTATGTATGTATGTATGTATGTATGTATGTATGTATGTATGTATGTATGTATGTATGTATGTATGTATGTATGTATGTATGTATGTATGTATGTATGTATGTATGTATGTATGTATGTATGTATGTATGTATGTATGTATGTATGTATGTATGTATGTATGTATGTATGTATGTATGTATGTATGTATGTATGTATGTATGTATGTATGTATGTATGTATGTATGTATGTATGTATGCATGTATGTATGTATGTATGTATGAATGTATTATGTACGTTTGTACGTGGAATGATTTTAGCTGAGTGGATCGGTGGAAGAGGATAATTAGAACAAATGTATTGTCCTTAATTAACTCTTAGGGGTCCATAAAAAATATAAATCTATATCTCCACCCATTTATTCATTTATCTCTGTTTCTCTATGTATCTGTTTTTATGTTTTTCCATATTTTTGCCTAACTTTTTATTCATTTATTTATTTATTTATTTATTCATTCATTCATTCATTCATTCATTCATTCATTCATTCATTCATTCATTCATTCATTCATTCATTCATTCATTCATTCATTCATTCATTCATTCATTCATTCATTCATTCATTCATTCATTCATTCATTCATTCATTCATTCATTCATTCATTCATTCATTCATTCATTCATTCATTCATTCATTCATTCATTCATTCATTCATTCATTCATTCATTCATTCATTCATTCATTCATTCATTCATTCATTCATTCATTCATTCATTCATTCATTCATTCATTCATTCATTCATTCATTCATTCATTCATTCATTCATTCATTCATTCATTCATTCATTCATTCATTCATTCATTCATTCATTCATTCATTCATTCATTCATTCATTCATTCATTCATTCATTCATTCATTCATTCATTCATTCATTCATTCATTCATTCATTCATTCATTCATTCATTCATTCATTCATTCATTCATTCATTCATTCATTCATTCATTCATTCATTCATTCATTCATTCATTCATTCATTCATTCATTCATTCATTCATTCATTCATTCATTCATTCATTCATTCATTCATTCATTCATTCATTCATTCATTCATTCATTCATTCATTCATTCATTCATTCATTCATTCATTCATTCATTCATTCATTCATTCATTCATTCATTCATTCATTCATTCATTCATTCATTCATTCATTCATTCATTCATTCATTCATTCATTCATTCATTCATTCATTCATTCATTCATTCATTCATTCATTCATTCATTCATTCATTCATTCATTCATTCATTCATTCATTCATTCATTCATTCATTCATTCATTCATTCATTCATTCATTCATTCATTCATTCATTCATTCATTCATTCATTCATTCATTCATTCATTCATTCATTCATTCATTCATTCATTCATTCATTCATTCATTCATTCATTCATTCATTCATTCATTCATTCATTCATTCATTCATTCATTCATTCATTTATTTATTTATTTATTTATTTATTTATTTATTTATTTATTTATTTATTTATTTATTTATTTATTTATTTATTTATTTATTTATTTATTTATTTATTTATTTATTTCAAATAACAGCACAATCAGACGAACTTCAAAGCCACTGAATATTAATATTAGGGCTTATTTGTTTGCATCTAACTGCCTATATGTTTGCTTATACTTCTGAATTTTCTCTTTCTTGTTTATAAGATTTTCTAGCTATGTTACTCTCACACAGTGATTTTACGGATCGCTTTTATGAAACCAATCAACAATATTTGAAAGTAATAATCATCATCATCAGCATCACTATTATCATCATCGTCATTGTCATCATCATTGTCATCATCATCATCGTTATCATCAGCATCACCAGCACCACCATCACCATCACCATCATCATCATCAACATCATCATCGTCATCGTCATCATCATCGTCATCATCATCGTTTTATCATCATTATGTTCACCATGTTTATTATTGGTGATATTATTATGTGGAAAATACAGCTGGGACGGTTATTGACGCAATTCGCCGCCAATCCCTATTTACCAGCGTTCATCTATAACTTTCACTACTATATATCAGTTCTTACAATCATCTATTATTCCTTCTGTCTATATCCCCTTATCCGATCCATCCATCCATCCGATCCATATATTCCACTAATGCCTCGCGTCCCCATGACGACCATTAAACCGCCAATGACGAACGCCCACACGCACCTACTTCCGGCCCAAACACCTCGACCTTCCTCCATCAAGGTCATTTGATATTATTGTCACGTGATCCACTACTTCTTCTCACGTGACCGCTAAGTTACACGTCGGCTTTTAGCTGTGAGGCTCCGGTTCGCCCGCCGGTTGTAATGTCAACGGTTCAAATTTCGTGTATCCAGCCAGACGGGTAATGTCAAAACGTGAAAAATGAACGAAAAGTTGATGAACGTTCAGGTAGTAAACCAGTGAGAGAAGTGATTTAATGGATTTGCAATCAGAGGGTGGTTTGATTGATGGGTGACGTAATGAACAAAATTTGTTTTTTATTTCGTCAAAACTTCTTGTTCTCTTTTTTTTAACTCTCATCTTAAATACTATTTATCATCCTGGTTTTCAATTTGCCTTGTATTCTGACCAAGTCGCATACTTTTTGCATCATCATCTTCGTTTTCTTCTTCTTATTCTTCCTCTCACACTCAAATGTTTATATATATATATATATATATATAATATATATATATATATATATATATATATATATATATATATATATATATATATATATATATATATTCCTTCTTCAATCTACCGCCATCAATCACCTTCCGATCCTCCATTTTGTTTTGTTTATTAAAACGGCCTTCCTGAGCTTCATTCAACATGGTGGCTCGGTAAAAAATCAACTTTCTCTTTTTTTTCTCCCCGTTACACGTGAAAGGCTTATTAGGTTTATTGCGAGAGCTTTTTTGTCACTTGGCTTTCATCCAATTTTCTTTTTATATATATACATATATGATTAAACTTGCAAAATAATATGAGTCTTTGAATATATTTTTATTTTATTTGAAGTTAGAAGAGATTTTTTAATCATTTTGTTCGTTTATTCACACACAAAAATTATATAACCATGTGTGGTGGTTATTTATCTAGCAAGAACGAGGAGTGATGATGGGTTTTTTTCTTTGATGTGTGTTATCTGTCACGTAATAGATTCAATTCATTATTAAATTAAACTAATTAAAATCATTATTATTAAAACTATTTAAAATTATTAATAAATACAATCATTTAAATAAAAAAATTAAATGTATTAAATTTTACGTGTTCAGGTATATATTTTGTTAGTTTTTAATTATTGTTTTCAGTAGAGACTTTTTATTTGCAGACAATAAATAAAAACCAATTTTGGATGCAATATTCAACTTTTTAATGATTATTTATTTATTTTTTTATTTAGCTTGCTGAGTTGGTGGAGTGTTAGCCTTGAATGTGATAGCTTCACGGTTCGACTCGCACTCACTACCTAGTAGCCCATGTCAACGGTAAACTTAAAAACCGGATAAAATCGTTTCTTTCCGTGGGACATGTAAAAGAGTAGCTTCATAAATTACCACATTTTATATAAGCCCCCTATACGAACATTTTGTGCCCCTCGACTGAAAGTTGTAGCTACTCCCCCACTGAGACCCCTGCAGACAGAAGTGAACAATAAACTATTTTATTACTGATAAGGCTAATGTTCTTATACTATCATAAGGCTATGGCTACTGCTGCTGGTCATGATAATTGATTTCAGCTGACCATGTCCAGATAACGTGGCTTTATAAAGTCAAAAGGCAGTTTCAGTCATTGTGATGTTCTTCGAAACCTTGGCTTGAATATTCAGTTAGCAAAAATGCTGCCTTTTGTTTTGCTTGTCGCTTGTTTGGTAAAGGAAATAATCAAAATAGTGCATTCATCTCTAAAGAATTTAATAATTGGAAATCTGCTCTTGAAACTGATAGAGGTTTCAATTGATATGTTTTTCAAAATGTCACACTGAAGCTAAGTCAAGCTGGTTAACTTTTGCTCACAAATTATCTGGAAAACATTTGAAACGAAACCGTTATTATATTAAGTCAATAGGTGACATTATATAGTTTTGTCTGTTAATGAATTGAGTTTCAGAGGTGACAATGAATGTTTTAATGATGCAATCGATGAAAACAAAAATGAAAGCATTATTAATTTTGGTGGATTCTTTCTTAAACTGTTTGATTACTCTTTGCAAAGAAATGAGAAACTGAAATCCATAATTTCAAACACTTTTTTGAATGCAAATTATACACCTCACCTAAAATTCAGAATAAGGTTATTGACACATTGTCATCTATGATTCAAATAAAGATAGTAGAAGAATTCAAATTATCTGATATTAAACAATTTTTTTAATGTGACGAAACTCGTGATGAAAGTAACATTGAAAACTT
This sequence comes from Erpobdella octoculata, assembly GCA_963978895.1. Taxonomy (NCBI): domain Eukaryota; kingdom Metazoa; phylum Annelida; class Clitellata; order Hirudinida; family Erpobdellidae; genus Erpobdella; species Erpobdella octoculata. The sequence goes on from OZ022239.1 coordinate 31,383,106, forward strand.
GTCATAAGTTTTGCGTTTTGTGAAAAATGGAGTTGCTGTGAATAGTGGATCTAAATGATGTTGATGCAAAAAGACATTGACTTAAAGACATTTGACGCCAGTGTTATGACGGTGCACGTGTTATGAGTGAATGGAAAGGAGGGGTGCAGTAAGTGCATATGTTAATCCAGTATGTGCACTGCTTCAACCATCAACTTCATTTAGTCGTAGTGCACACAATGCAGTGTTGGGTTTGTTACTTTATTTTTGTAATTTGTTACTGTTACTTGTTACATGATGAAAAAGTAATTTGTTACTGTTCCTTGTTACATATTTTCAAAAGTAATTTGTTACTGGTACTTTTTGGTTTTGAAAGTAACTTATTACATTTTTGTTACTTTACAAAAAGTTGTTTACAAACAGATGCAACACCCCATAACTCAATACTTGATTTTTTTTAAAAATAAAAACACAACTTTATTATAAAAATCAAAGAGTTATAACTAATCAGTCAAATGCTGAAGATCTTTAATTGAGCTACAAAAAGCTTTATTAGCTCTGAGCCTGAGCAGCACTTGTCGTTGAAAATGACTATCAGTCAAACGATTTCTTCTTGGAGTCCAAATTTGACCAGCCATGCTAAACAGCCGTTCAACAGGAGCACTTGAAGGAAAAGAAGTATTATATCTTTTGAACAATTTCAAGATACATGGAAATTTGAGTAATTATTCAATATCACGAGAAGTATCGCTAAGATACATATCCACCTCCGCAGTTTCATCAGTTTGTTTAAATGTATCTGTAACAAATATAAAAAAATCATCATCTGGCTGAGGCATCTCAGCTGAACCATTTTGTTGTTTAGCCTGCATTTCAACCTGTTGTACAGCAAGCACTTGCTCATATAACAAATTGCGGGCGTAATTTCTTCTATCGTTATCATCGAGCTGATGCACCCATCCGATTTCATTACCAGTTTCTTCATAATTTAACTCTTCATTAACTTCCATGATCCCAAAACACGATCTGTGAACTCGCAAACGTTTCCGAAAGAGTAAACGATAATAAAAAGAAAGTTTGTTTGCCCTGATATGGCGCGTTGTTAAAATGAATCCAGTGACACACTTTGCTCCTATTGGTCCAGACTCGCGCCATCTTAACGCTTGATCCAATGCTCAAAAATAAAAAGTAACAAGTAACAATTTTAAAAAATCCGTTACTGTTACTTTAAAAAAGTAATTTGTTACTGTTACTTTGTTACAATTTTGAAAAGTAATCTGTTACGTTACTTGTTGCTGAAAAAAGTAATTTGTTACTGTAATTCCATTACTTGTAATTTTTTACTACCCATCACTGATACAATGCAAGAACTTTGTTCAATTTGTGAGCAATTGTACATCTTTTGAGAAGGCAAACTGCTTTAAAGTGTTAATGAGGGCACTACTGTGAAGCGACTTTTAGAACAAAAATGTCAGTCAGCTAGATTCAGCTTCCGTTTTGTTAAATAATAAAGAGCTTCCATATACTCGAAGCATTAGAAATTGTTGCAACTTCACCAAAAGCTGCTTCGGATTTATTAAGCATTAGGCTTAAAAACTAAAATTTCTCACGATGAGTTTAAAGTTGTTGGTTTTATAATTGTAAATACATTAATCTATTCAGAAGCCTTCGAATAATATAATATGCTTCAGAGTAAAAATTGTAATTTTTCTGAATCAAACATCATGTCAGCGGACAATATTGCAACTCTTGAAGAACTCCTCCTTGCTTCTGCAAACCAGTCCCAAGCCTGAGGATAGGTGGAAGGAATGTAAAAAGAATCAATTTATGATCCACGACAGGAAGTACTTAGGTGCTTTCTATTAACTGTCATTTCAGTCTTAAAAAACCTAGTGTAAAGGACTATAAACTATCATAAAAAAACAACTCTTGAGGCTTCCAGAGATGGATTGGATACATTTTTAGAAAAGACAAGTGAAAATCCAGCAATTGAAGACAATGCTAGTCATGTTGAACCATCACCGCAGAGGTGGACATGAGTCTATTTTTGGCGACCCAACCTACCACTTACCCGAATCAACTGAAAAGTTAAATTAAACCCATCCCACAGTTGAAACGTTTTTTTTAAATATATATATATATATATATATATATATATATATATATATATATATATATATATATATATATATATATATATACTAGCTAACCCAGCAAACGTTGTTTTGCATTATAAATTATTTTGGTTTTTTATTAAAAGTTTAAAGTTGCTTTCCCGCTTTCGGTCGTTTCCCCGCTCCCGGTCGCTTTCCCTCTCACGGTCGCTTTCCCGTTTCCTGTAACTTTACCGCTCCCGGTTGCGCTCCCGCTACCTACCGATCGCTTTCCCGTTCCTGGGAAAGCGACCGAGAGCGGGAGAGCAAGCGGGGAAGGAAACGGGATCGAGAGAGACAAACATTAGAAAGCCTCTAAAAATCTCGGGCAGCGCCGGGTACCCCGCTAGTATATATATATGTAAACGTAGAGGAATATGCTTTCTAGCGATTCGTAACGTTAAAGTCGAAGTTATTTATAACACAATATTTCTCGAATTTATTTTAACTTTATTATTCCTCCTTGAATATAATCCTTTTCTTGACTCTAAACTGAATTATATCACTTTGCAGAAGTTAGCCCGGTTCTGACAAATCTTTTTTTTAATTCCAATTTCTCTACCCTACAACCTTACTTTTTTCTATTGAGGACCACAAAAAGGAAAAAGACCAATACCAATTATATATATATACACATATATATATACATATATATATACATATATATATATACATATACATATACATACATCCATCCATGTATATATACACTCAAACACACATATACACATATATACACTAATGATACAAAAATTATACGCACACACAATGTCACAGGAGCACAAATATACACATATACATACATATACATATATATATATACATTTATATACTCACATATACACACATATACACACATATACACACATATACACACAGATACATTCATACATAAATGACTATTGTTTCAACACAACCAAAATATGCACACATAATAAAATAAAATAAACAACTATTATGAAAATACGTAAGATGAATCATCTTCATCTTACAATATATATATATATATATATATATATATGTATATATATATATATATATATATATATATATATATATATATATATATATATATATATATATAAAAGAACATGGCCTGACTGATTGACTGATAATCAACGCCGAGCTCAAACGCTTCATCCTATGAACGTGAAATTTGCAATTTATATTACTTTTATAGCGTAAGTACCCACTAAGAAAATATTTTTGAAATTTTTGCTCCTGAGACAGGTAAACAAACTTTTTTCAAAAACAACGCATATCTCGAAAACCAAAATTGAGGAGGTCTTGAAATTTGGTATCTAGATTCTTTTTAAAAAATAAAAAAATACCTGTTTCACCATTTCTTCAAAATTTGGTTTCCAGGACCTCAAATGAGGGGTGTAAAATAGGGTTATTTGTTTTTTAAAGTAACTTTTACTGTAAAACTGTAAATGCTACAGATGTAAAAATTAGTATTTAGAATCTACTCGAAAAATAAAGATATACTTGTTTTACCAATTTTTGATAATTTGGTTTCCAAGACCTCAAATGTGGTGTGGAAAAAGGATTATTTGTTTAAAAACTCCATAAACTAAAAATGTGAAAGTTTTGCAATTTAGTACCGAGATTATTCTTACAAAATAAAAAAATACGTACTTCAATAATTTTTGAAAATTTGGTTTTCTGGACTTCAAATGTGAGGATGGAAAATATGGTTACATTATTTTTTAGAATAACTACCACTCTGAAACTGAAAATACTACAGATATGAAAAATAGTATTTAGATACTACTTAGAAAATAAAGTTACACGTGTTATACCATTTTGTTTTACGTTTTGGCTTCCAGGACTACAACTCTGACGTGAAGAAAAAGATTAGTTGCTTTAAAACTCAATAACTAAAAATGTAAAAACTTTAAAATTCAGTATTTAGGTTTTTTAAAGTAATAAGAACGTGTTTCATTATTTTTCGAAAAATTAGTTTCCAAGCTTTGAGGTTTTGTGCCCGTTAAAACTGGGTGAGTCCAGTAAATCACGGATTGGACCTGGCTTCGACCTTTGTGCTTATGAAACGGGCCGGTTCGGGCCTAAATTACAAGCCAGGTCTGGAACTTTCTGTCTATTAAAAACCTGACAGGGTTTAAAAATCCGTTTAAGGCCCCATATTATAGATTAAAATACTGCACGGGCCGGGCCGTGATTTTAAGGTCTTCAGATGGACAAGGCCAAACCTGAAGTCAAGATGGGACAAGCCGAAATTTTTCGTCAAGTATATAGAAATTCCAGGCCTGTAAGAACCGGCCTGGAATTTTTGGCTTATGAAAATATTTTTGCCCCACTCCCACTCATGGAAACCTGGCTACAGGCCTGAAGCTAATCCATACCATGAAACCGGAACTGGAGTAAATACATTTTGAAACCTTTTCAACCTGGATTCTTCCTAATTTTTCCACACTTTGCGAGACAATCGTACTCCTTCAGAAGGTTATTTGTGTTTATTAAATATTTTAAATAAACAACTCATTTTTAAATTTTTACAATTGTGTTTATTATAAATTAGTATCGATCAACCTTAATGTATTTTTAAATTATATTTATTTTCCATCCCTATTCAATTGAAACTAATGGATTTTCCAAGTTTTCGCTTTCATGGCAGAGTCTCCGGCTGGATATGTAGTGGAAATATGAACCAGATCTGCATTTGCTTTTGCGGTATTTGTGTATTTGTTTTTCTTACTTTTTATAGATGAATTAGTTTGTCTAGTCGGTAGAATCTGATACTGTGAGAATTACTTTTTACATAACATACTCAACATACAGAAATGCATGTCCTATTTTTTTAAATTAATTCAAATTTATAATTTGTATTTATTTACTTTTATGAAAATATGCAGTCTCGTCTCTGTTTCTGTGTCAAAATTAAGATGGGAAAGCACAAGAAGAAGAAGAAAAACAAGAAAAATCGTAAATTAAAGCAAGAAAAACTCCAGGAACGACAAAATGGTAGTATTAAAAAACTAAATGTTTGATTTCTTGTTTTTATTAATATTTTAAATTTAAAAACTTGTTTTTTTCCTTGCTCTACCAAACAAAATCAACAACACAGATGTGAATCACACTTCAAAGACTAAAAAGGAATGTTCAGCTTTTAGTTCTAGCCCTAGTATATCACCAATGAGAGACAACTATGGTAGATCAGGATCGAAATACGACCGTCGTAGGTCACGATCCAGAGACCATCATGGTAAGTCACCATCCAGAGACCATCGTGGTAAGTCACCATCCAGAGAAGGTCAAGATAAGTCACGATCCAGAGAACGTCGTGATAAGTCACCATCCAAAGACCGTCGTTGTAAGTCACCATCAAATGAAGCTGGAAAGTCTGACACAGCAGTGAGCAAAGTCCTTATTCCAAAACCGGCTCTGCTATCATCGAATGAATCTGGAATGTCTGACAAAATTACCGACAGGAGATTGGAAAGAAAAAGAGCAGCCAATCAAGAAACTTCCAGCAGCACACCGAGTTAGAATATAGTGTGGCTATTTTTTTTTAATTAAATTGAAAACAAGTATTAATTAGTTATAATCCCTTCCACCAAGAATTATTATCTTATTACATGGTATAAATTGTTATTAAATAAGTAACAATTTATACCATGTCAACATGTGGTTAATTGATACTTATTTGATGGTCACATGTGATATATTGGTACCCATTTAATAATCACATGTGGTAAATTGGTACCCATTTGAGGACCACGTGTGTCAGTTGACTTAAGCAATTAAGAATGAACTTAACCAAGTTATTTTGTGTGGGTTTTTTTAGATGCCAGAGGAATTTGCGAGACAAAAGTATCTTAATGATTTGAAAATTGTTAAACTAGTTGAAAGAAGTGTTGAGTGTTTCTTTTAAGTTTAATTTGTTTTTTCGCATACAAAATTCATTGCATTTAAAATAAAACTTGTTTGGATCAATAATGTCTCTTTAGGTAAAAAGAAATCTAGATGGTCAGAAAGTTATTGTAATAATCAAGATCAAATCACAGCGACTGAAACAAACATTGAACTTTTTTTTGGTTGGCAAAGTCCGTTCAGTCAGCACCATCCTTGCCGTTTCAGAATAAAAGGACAAATCTACAATTGTGCTGAGCAGTACTACATGAGCCAAAAAGCAGGTGAAAATTGGTTTTTCATAGCACTTTAGAAAGTCTTAATTACATTTTACAAATTCCAACTGTTTCGATTTCAGCGACTTTCAACGACAAAAAAATCGAAGCGAAAGTCATGTTCAGCTCAGACCCAAAAGAGCAAAAAAGATTTGGCAAACAAATTAGAGGATTTAATGATGCGATATGGAAAAGACGTGCTTCAGAAGTGGTCCTGGTGGCAAATCTAGCAAAGGTTATAAAGTGATATATTATTATCTTTGTTTTTATTATTATTTCTTTTTATGTTTTTTTTGTTTTTAATTAAATAAATTCATTCCTTTTACTGGTGAATTATGCCATCGTAGATGATAGAAAAATAAAATAATACTTTGTTTTATGTCCAGCAGAATCAATTTAATTTATAGGTTTTTGTACTTTAAAAAATTAAAATTTTTGAGAGAATATGATTCAGTTACTGCAGTTTGATTAGAGGTGTGTTATTCTGAGTTTTAATTAGATGTTCTCTTGGCTACAGGGTGGGTTCCTGCCCTACGCAACTTTGCTAAAATAAAGCCTTTAAGGGTGTTATTAGTTATTAATATGTTTTTGACCAAATATATTCAAGCGATGAAATATAAAAACTTTGAATTAAGCCTAAAAGTTGTTTTTTTTTCAGTTTGAACAAAATCTGGAACTTTTAAGAGCCCTTTTTAACACTGGTGACTCCATTTTGGCTGAGGCCAGTCCATATGACAAATACTGGGGTATTGGCTTGAAGGAGAGTGATCCAAGAGCCAAAAATATGTCATCTTGGCCTGGCTTAAATACTCTCGGGAAAATTCTCATGGAAGTCAGAACAAAGCTAAGAAATGTGTATTCAAACATTACGGAAGATTTTTCAAAAATGAATTTTTCATGTTAGTTTCATGGCTGAACGATTTCTAAAGTGATGTTTTTGTTTCATTAGTTGGCAAACAGTTTTTTAATTATTTAAACTAATAAATGTTTTAGTTTCTAAATTGATTGTTTCTTATATATCTGCCATTTAAAATAAATGCTCTTCTAGGTCAAATGAAAGAGAAAGAGTCGTGGACCAATCGGTATGTTGAATGTCCAAGATCTAAAGCGGATATGAATATTACGCTATTTTTTGGTTGGCAAAGTCCATTTAGTCAGCATCATCCTTGCAGTTTCACAATAAAAGGACAAATCTACAATTGTGCTGAGCAGTACTACATGAGCCAAAAAGCAGGTGAAGATTGGTTTTTCTTAGCACTTTAGAAAGTCTTAATAATTACATTTTACAAATTCCAACTGTTTCGATTTCAGTGACTTTCAACGACAAAAACATCGAAGCGAAAGTCATGTTCAGCTCAGACCCAAAAGAACAAAAAAGATTTGGCAAACAAATTAGAGGATTTAATGATGCGATATGGAAAAGACGCGCTTCAGAAGTGGTTTTTGATGCAAATCTAGCAAAAGTATAAAAGTCATATGTTTCTACATCAGGCTTATAGTTGTAGTATTGTTCATTTTTTCTTATTCATGTATTATTATAGTATTTAAAATTTTCGCTATTCTTGTAATATTTAAAATTTTTATTTTTTACTTCTAATTTTATTTAGTGTGGATGTTCACATTTTGTTAATCTCCTACCTCCCGGCATTATTTCCTTCCTCCTCCACATTTGACTCCTCTTTTTTCTAACATGTAGATAACCCCAGCATTCACTAGTTACTAGTAGTTACATTTCAATTAAACTTTTTTAAATAACATTTTAAACAAATGTTTTTTTTTCAAACACTGCTTTCCAGTTCAAACAAAATTCTAAACTTTACAAAAATCTCCTTGAAACTGGTGACTCCATCTTGGCAGAAGCCAGTCCTTATGATCGTTACTGGGGTATTGGCTTACAAGCGACGGATCCCAGAGCCAAATACGTGCAATCTTGGTGCGGTCAAAACATTCTCGGCGAAATACTTATGAAAGTCAGAACGAAGCTGAAAGATAGCTCAGGATCTTCAGGATGATATAATTGAAATTACTGTAGAATATCATTTTATTTAGATCACGGTTACCATACTACACCTGTTCTATATTGATATATATATATATATATATATATATATATATATATATATATATATATATATATATATATATATATATATATATATATATATATATATATATAATTAAATTTTATATAATCTAAAAAATATTTATAAATATAAATAATTGGGTTAGCATAGAAAATTGATTTTTGTTTTTGTTATATTGTTCATTCTGTTCTTATCCTGTTGATTTGAAAGTCTCAACCAAATATTATTGATTGTCAGGAATGTCATATGGGGAGGCAGGGGGACCATTGCCCCTCCCCTGACTTGAATGCAGACAAAAAGCGTTTAAATTATGAATGTAACAAAGGGTATCGACGTTCTTTCATTTTTAGAAAATTGTCCACTGAATCATCAAAATAAAATAGACTAAAGGTACCTACAAAGAGATTGAAAAATAATAGCAAAGTAACTGAATATTAATCAACAAGTATGATAAATATTGCTTTCATCAACTAATCTAAATACTCAATCGTGTGTGAGCTAATAAAAATAATTTAAAATGAATTAGAAAAATCTTGGTGAGAAAGCTCAAGCAACCGGGTAGGATAAGAATATGCTAATTGTTCCTCAAGCTAGGACAGATACACGAGTCTAAATTTCATACAAGTTCGATCGGATGGACCGAAAGCAAGCAATCAATCAATAAATCCATTAAATTTCTATAGCGCGATTTCCTTGGCGTTCAATAGCGCTCGGACACGATCTTATTAAAGAGATAAGTTTTAAGCCCCGACGGAAAACTGTGAGAGAAGTAGATTTAGTAATTGAACTATGAAGAGAGTTTCAGAGAAAGGGACCAGAGTAGGAAAAAGAGTGTTTAGCAAAATAATGCTTAACAGAAAAGAAGAGTGGAGAAGAGCAATTTTGTATTTTAAACATTAGTAAGCAGATTTTAAAAATCATCCTATATCTAAGTGGAATCCAGAGAAGAAAAAAAAGAGATAGAAAGATATGAGAAAAGCAAGAGGTGCGAGAAACTAAGCACTAAACGATTGAAAAATATTAGCAGTAGATTATAAGTAATATAATTCAAAAAGTATGATAAATACTGTTTTTATCAACTAATCTAAATACTCGATCATGGATTAGTTAGAAAAGATTTTTTTTCTATTTCGTGAAAAAATCTTGAGGGGGGCCATGGCCCCCCTCAGCCCTCCCCAATCCACGCCTCTGACTATATATAGAACGAAAATGTCATGAAACAATTTGCATTTACCTATTAACTTCTTTGCATATTTTCCTGTCCCCTTTTGTAAGCTACAACAAAATTAATCGTTCTTTTTGTGTTCTTTTATGTTCTGTTTGTCACAAAACTTAGTAACGTTGACAAAGGCTGTTGGCGGTAAGGCTCGTTAGTAAGTAAGTAAGTAAATCTTTATTATCCAGCCTGACAATGACGCACAGCGGTTTACATTTAAATAATAAAATATTAAAAATAAGAATTAAATAAAAAGAAATGCGAGTTTCGACAATCTAAAGTTAAAGACTTAAAATAAAATCTAAAACTTGTCTTTTTCAGAGATTTAACATAGCGTTCGGCATTGTTTAAGTTATTTTGAGTTCAACGATCTGTGGATAAAGGTTTTTCTGAGTATGGAATCTGCATGCGGAATAACTCTGTCGTGAGCTCGAGAACGAAGGTGATATCCTGATTTCTTGACGTCTGGGAGAAGATGGTGAAGGCGGTTAGACAGAACCTGGTTGAACAGAGTTGAATCCGCCACGGCGCAGCGGTGCACCAAATCAGGGCGGTCGGGAGCCAAGAAACCCTGGCGTGTCAGCCTCCTAATGACCGACTCGATGCGTTGAAGATCTCCCGAACCTATGAAACCCCACCATGATTGAGAGTCGTAGGTGATCCTGGATATAAGTGTCGCCTCCGTGACCGTCCAGAGCTCCCGGCCACACAGCCCGTAAGTTTCTTAGTGCATACAAAGACTGTGCAGATTTTGTGCTGATCCAGTCAACGTGTTCCCGGAATGAGAGTTTTCCGTCGATCAGGGCTCCCAGCACATTCATTGTATCTACCCTTTCTATTCCGACCAAAGGGGTAGGGAGTGTGTTTGCCTTTGTTCTGGGGCGACGTACAATCAACTCCTTTGTTTTTGAATCGTTTAAAGTTAGGTTATTTTTTTTGGCCCATGTCTGTATGCTCGCGAGCTCATCAACGATTAAGTGAGAATTACCCGGTGGTACTATAAGGTATGTATCATCTGCATATTTTTCTAGACGGTTACCATCTATGCTGGGGGAGAGGTCCGATGCCGCAACAATGTAGCAACTGGGTCCAATTCCTGAACCTTGGACGATGCTTGGATTTATTTCTTTTAATGACGACACTTGGTTTTGGAATTTAGTGCAGTGCATTCGCCCTCTAAGGAATTCAACCAGCCTCGTCTTCTATTGGTAGTTTGGCAAACTTTCTCATAAGCTCTGAGTGGCTGACAGTATCGAAGGCCTTAGAAAAGTCCAGCGTTATAAGGTGGACATACGGGTGGAGTTGTAGTTGTTCTGAAATGTGTAGTGTCAGGCTGATTAGTGCCGCCGTTGTGGATCCCGTTGGACGGCTAAAGTCGCTAAACCTTAGGCTTAAATCTTGGACAGTTCTAGTTAAGTCTAGAAGTAGGCCATAGGCCTCTAGGCTTAGAAATGACTATTAACTTGTTAGTTAGATGTTTTGTTAGTCTTTATCATAGTGAGTGCTCGCTGCTAGTTCGCTCCGCGTTACTGCAAAATATGATTGCAATAAGCTAAAATGGCGGGTAGTTCAACCATCCAAGCTGCGCTACCAACGATATGATATAGATTATATATAGATTGTGACGAACTCAAGTATTTTCACAACGACGTTATTTACTTCGCTGCCGAACCGAAAGTAGTTCAAAATTCTGCACGATTAAAATTTATATTTAAAAAAAAAACTCAGAAAAAATGATTAAGTGCAATTTTCCTAAGACTAAAAAACATTTTCAATTTCATCTCAGATGCACAAGTTTTATTTAATAGGGTTGCTGTTGGGGCAGATGGGTAATACCGCGTATTTCAAGTTCGATAAAAATCTGTTTAAAGATTCTAAAATAGGATAAACCATAATCTTGTTTCCGTGAGTGGCGTAAAAGACGCAGCGCCTTCTCAAAAGTGCCAACTTGGGCGGGTAACCCCACTGTCCCAGGCCACTTTTTCTCTGTAACGAACCACCAAACTCCACGCTAGCAGTGCTTATGGATTTCCGGCCGGGTTTACACTATCAAGTAATATTATCGTTATACAAAATGAAGTTTTCTATCAACAGATCTAGCTGCTGGTAGTACAATCCCAGAAGATATATGGACAACCACCACAACCTTACCCACAACGTCATCACACTCAGAGTTAGGTGAGCCAACCAGTTCATAAACGTTTTTAAACTTCAACAAATCGCTTTCTATAACTTAAATTGCAGCCATTACCAGACACAAAAAAGATTATAGAATATTTCAAACGTAGGAGACGTAATTAATTAAAACTACATCGTCTTTTTTCCAATCCACGCAGTGAAAAATTTCGGTCCGTCGGTGAAACCCGACACCACGAGTCCGGAACCAGCACATCGCCAGGTAGAGGACACTAGTGGGGTCATAAAGAACACGGCCTGGATCTCCCTAATATCCGCGGTGGTTTTGGTCGGCGGATTCATAGTCTACCTTCACCTCAAGTCGAAGAAAAACGAAGAAAAACAACTGGAGATCCAGACAGCGACAGCAGAGAAAGTAATGGCTGATCACGTGATCAAAAATGCTTTTCCGCGGCCCTCCCACGAACGAATACGGATAGAAAAGAGTTCATAGGTCAATCAACTCTTCTAGCAAACGCACACCAGCAAAACCGATGCATCTTCAAAATATCTATGACATTCTTGCTCGGTTTGGAAAATTCTCGTTTGGTTTTTTTTATGACTTGTGTTGTAAAAATGTCACCACAAAACCTCTGTTGACGTTATGCTATACCTACATTATAAAATGACACTGAACAACACTCGACATCGCAACACGCCATATAACTCTCATTAATTCAAGGAAGAAAAATAAGAGTGAATTGATTGAAAGAGAAACGAAAAAAGAGGGAGGAGAGGATAAAAATAAAATATGGCTACACAAACATTTGAAGACGAGAGACAGAAATAATTAATCAGTTTTAATGTCACTTGTCGAAAACTTTCGTAGTGTCGATGTAATCCCCGTCAGGTGGGGCGTACCCCATTATAGGGGGCGTCTCCACAGGCCCTGTTCTTTTAAATGGCAAGTTGTTGTCTAACTGTTGAAAGTTAAAAAACGAAGATAACGATAAAAACTGAAATGCTGTCCATAAAGATACAAAAATAATAACCAAACAAAATGACATCTTTTACGATTACCTGGATTGCAAGCTGATACAGGTGTTCCGATTCCTTCCTGAGCTCATCGAGAGCTTCATTTCGAGAGGCCAGCTGTTGGTCGATGGCACGCCCTTCCCGAACAAACTGGACAAACTTGAACTTTTGCCACGACTTGAACAGATTCGCTCTCCTGTCTTCCTCCTCCTCGCTCAGCATGGTCGGCTGCCTCAGTCTTGTTCTGGCGGAAAGCGAGTGAAAATGAGTCATCGGAAAATAAATGTGTGTGCGAGTGTGTGTGTGTCTGAGAAGTTTTGAATAAATAAACATAAACAATCAATTCCTAATAAATAATTATATAACTAAACAATTATTATAAAATTTATTTGACAAAGAGAAAAAATGAAGTAGTCCTGACAAACTAGATCAGGGGTGGCCAACCTTTTTGAGAAAGAGGGCCATTACCATATTTTTGAAACATACGGCGGGCCGCTGGTTTGAAAGAAAAAATTCTCGCTGGAGGAGCGTTGTAATTTTCTACAGTGGGCTCTGAGACGACCCCCAACCAACAACAAAGCATTTGGATACACGTTATGTAAACTAAAAAAGTTATATACAATAATAGCTGGTTGAACACACAAAGCATCTCAAATAAACATGAAATTTGGATACACGTTATGTAAACTAGAAAAGTTATATACAATAATAGCTGGTTGAACACACAAAGCATCTCAAATAAACACGAAATTTTATTCAATTTTGGCTGACTGCTAACTATTTAATTTTGGTAGTAAACTTATTAAAGTTAACTACAAAAGTAAAAAAAACTGTTTATAAAAATATCTATATCGCAAAATAGAATTGTTGACACAAAAAACATTGTATTTTAACTGTTCAAAAGCAATTGTCATTCAGTGTGAAACCTGAAGTTGTTTTACATTAGCATCAAATGCAGCCACTGATATGCGCAAGATGTCTTGCAAATGATTATCAGTAAGTCTGGCCCTGTGGACCGACTTATTGCATATTCATTCTGGAAAATGTCTGCTCACATATGTATGTATTGCCAAGTTAAAAGGGTGTAAAACTACATTAAATTCCCTTTCAAAAAGTTTTGTTTCATAAAGCTATCGGACTGCAGCTCAACCAACTCCATTTGAAACCCTGCTGGCATATATAATTTTTGTACTATTTTTCGAATTTTATAAAATATTTTACTGTAAATTTCAAATATATAAACAAAGCAGAGCGGGCCGCCAATTGATAGACCTCGGGCCGCAATTGGCCCGCGGGTTGGCCACCCCTGAACTAGATGAACCACAAAAGAGATCAACCATTTAACCACATAGAAAATAAATTAATAAACAATAAACAGATTCAATCATTTAATTAATTAATTAATTAATCAGTAACTTCATGGTTTTAATTAATTAATCACTAACTTCATGGTTTTAATTAATTAATCAGTAACTTCATGGTTTTTATTAATTAATCACTAACTTCATGGTTTTAATTATGTCGCGGCATTCTATCTCGTCGATCGGTTTCAAGATGCGGCCGATCATTTCCAACTTTTTTATTTCTTTTTCAATTTTTTTCTTCTTCTTCGCCTCCTTCTCGAGGATCAGTGACGGGTCAACTTTCTTTTTCTTCTTTAAAGGTTCGCCCCTGCAACATGCAGCGAATTATTATAACAACATGAGCGGTTACACACAAACGAGAAATACTATTCCTTATTAGTTTTTTCCCTTCTCTAATCAGGACATAGTACTTGTTCACATCAGAAGACAAGAAGGTTTTTTTTATACCAGTGACAAATAATGATTTATAAACATAAACATTATTTTAATCACACGCGCACACGTAACTACAATAACAACTAAACCAACAATAAAGGCTGCGTCGATCGAATGAGAAGGGGTCCTGATGCCAGGTGAAAACATCTCAACTGTGATTGACCGATTCTAACAAGAAGAAAGTAGTTTAAAAATATTTATCAATAAATATTATAACCAATTATTGAATTAAATTAGAAAATCAACAATTATGTATGTTATAGATAAAAAAATTGAATAAAATAAAGATAAATAAAACAATGCAGGTAACAATTATTTCTTATTCACACTTTAGTAAAATGACTTTTTTTTATAATAGTTTATAGTCTTTTACACCAGGTGTTTTAAGACTAGACTGACTAGACTGAGATAAAGTAAAGTGACTTTACAATTTACTACTTTATAGTAGTTTATTATAGTGATTTACAGAAAATAATCAATAACAATTTGGTATTTTACCACAAAGTGCATATTATATGATAATAATAATTTATCTTATAAATAGTAAATACTTAAAAATGACTTAGATGAAAAATTTAACTCCGCCACAGGCGTGGACACCGAATCACATACGCCGGTGTGAAATAAAACGAAATATACCAAAAAACGCCACTTTAAACCTTCATACTAACTTTCCTAAAACTGAACTCTGCTTTAAAATAAAATTGAACGTCTGAAAGCCATTCATTTTCACCAATAGTAAAGCGCAAAGACAACCTTTACGAGAATGTTATTTTAGAGGTAAGTTTACTTTTAAAAAAGAGAGCAGTGCCATACAAATATTCGAAATTTATTTTTTCTTGGTAAATTTTAATATTTAAATTATTATTATGCAAAATAATTTTCCAGCGGTTTTGTTTTTACTTCTTTCTAGGTTTCAAGACCAAAAACACACCACAACTCCACGATAGAAGAGCTTGCGAACCTTTACCATTATTTTCGAACAAAAAAACAAATAAAGAAACAACTTATAACTGCACCTGATTGCTGAGACATCGCTACAGCTTTCTAGTCAGACTATTTTCATTATTGTCAACAAAAAGAACGTCACAGCACTTTAAAGACAAGTAATAAAGCAACAATCCTCTGCGAAACAAAAACAAAAATGACAAAAAGAAAACCAGAGAAAAAAGAAAATGTGGGAAAGCAGAAAAACAGCATTTCAAAGCTGTGTCACGATCCCGATCTTTCGGAGCAAGCTTTGCACTCAAACTCATCATCTTCTGAGATTTCATCTTTTCTGATTCCAATACAGTTCAGATGAAACCAGAGACTGCACCTGTCACATTGAACCCAGTCAACCTCTTTGCCTAAAATTAAAACATGAGATAATCTAGACATAAAATGTATGGAACAACGTAAACATAAAATATATGGAATAATAAAAACATAAAATATATGGTATAATATAAACATAAAATATATGGAATAATATAAACAAAAAATATATGGAATAATATAAACATAAAATATATGAAATAATATAAACATTAATATATAGAATAATATAAACATATTGAAAATCATACAAAAGTTACTTAAATTAGAAACACAGGAAACAGATCACCGATATGAGTACACAAATACATCGGATATCATGTACCACGACAGCTAGGTACGAGAAAATTTGTACATTCACTAAAAACTACAAATACCCCATAATCACTACCTAAGGGTTTCAGGCACAACTCGGCCGAGCAATCTTCTCCACCTCCGTCATCTCCGCTGCTTGAATCGCTACCATTATCAGCACCGCCGTCGCTGTCGTCGTCGTCGCAGACGACATCGACAAGCTTCAGACGGCGAGTCTTTGGCAGCGACGACGACCAGTTGCCGCCGTCGCGGAAACGTTTCTCGGCTTTCCAAGAAGTCGTCTTTTTCAGCAGGTGCGACTTCGCCGATAGGTTGCTGTTTTTACGACGTCGTTGTTGCTGCGGCGGCCGAGTTGTAGTCGTTGTCGTTGTTGCATGTTTCGTTTCTATGACAACAATTCATCATTATCATCAATATTATCAGCGTTGTCATAACCATGACCATCGTCATCATCATTATTATTATTATCGCTACCACCACTATCATATCTTCATTTTAACCCACCAAATAATGCTGTTACAGTGACCATAACCACCACCATTATCATTATCATCATCACCACGACTACCAATATCATTACCATATCTTCATACCAAAACCTCCATTCAAGCCCACCAAATAATGTCAGCTAAAAAAAATCATCACCATCATCATCATCACACCACCACTATTTTATACTTTTAATGTTCCTTTTCAGCTGGTCGTCATCCTCGAAGTAATCGTCCGCCATAGGTCGGTCCAAGCACTTTCTCTTCCGCTTCCTGGGCGTCCCCTCCTGTGACGAGTCAAAGTTGTGCGACGTCGCAAAAGAAGACACACGAGTCGAAGATGACGCAACCGACAGTGACGACGACGACGACGACGACGTGCTTGCTGGCGACTCCAAAGCACTCTCCTGTGGAAATCGCAAAAATGCAATAATTGGGGTCAGTGAGTTCACGGAATTGATAAGCAGCTTTAATGTAGCGGGTTTGCGATGTAACGTCCAAAAAGAACAAACTTTCTGTAAATGATTAACATCATCATCACCATCATCATCATCTCCACCGGTATCCTATCAAAAGGGCGAAAACAAAAGAGCGAACACAAAAGATCGAAACTAAAAAGGACGAATGATAAAAAGAGTGCACGATAATAAGAGCGAAACTGAAAAGGGCGAACAATAAAAAATGCGAACGTTAAAAAAGCGAAAACCTGAAATTGTTTATTTGCTAAGCATGAAACACAATTATTTCATTCTCTTTTGGGATGTCATCACAACACATCTAATTTTAATATTTCACTCTTTTCTTTCAATATCTCTTTCTCGTGCACTCTTTTTTCTTTATCTCTCTTTTTTGTTTTCTTTTTTTTTTGTTCTTTCTTTCTCTCTCTCTCTCTCTCTCTCTCTCTCTCTCTCTCTCTTTCTCTCTCTCACTCACTCAAAAAAAAACAAAAAAACATTTTAATACTTTATTATTTATATATATATATATATATATATATATATATATATATATATGTATATTTATATTTTAAAAAAGTATAAAAAAAGTCTAGTTCAAAACAATATGATACAGTGTCAAGCTTGCAAATTGAGATTATGTGCAATTCCTCTTAAAAAGTCAAGATGAGAACGGTTTTCGTAATCCGCAACAATCGTTTTAATGCGTTGTGCGCAATCTTTATATTTCTTTTTTGATTTTGGCGGCTGACGTCCAGATGTATACTGTTCCATTTTCAATTCATTCAGGCTTTGTTCTTTTTTAAGTGCATCAATAAACCTCCAAATAGTTGGATGGCTTGCACCTAGAAGTTGACTAAATCCGCGATGCCAACCCTCGACTGAATTATTGGTTTTTGGAAGATCTTGCAAAACTTGATTGTAGACATTCCAAAGTGCGATCGGAAACATTGCCTCACATCGTCCACTACGTCGGTTCGGTCTTCCAATCCAGGTATCTTCAAAATAAAAAATAAGCTCACGGATTTCACGAAAATTTTCAACGTAAAATGGTGACTCAAGAAGTTCTTCAAAAACCTTAATGACATCAGCTATTGGAACAAAAGCCAATGCAGCTAATTGGCGTAGACCTAAAGCAAAACTTGCATCCGTTGTGTAGCGTTGTTGAAGTCCTGGTGTTTGCTGTGTTCTACGCCAAAGACACTGGGTGAGATGGAATAAGCATCCTTGCTGAGTGCTATTTGGAAAAACTGTCCGGAAAGCAGGGAGAGAGGCTCGCTCAAAGTCAGTCATTACAGTAGCAGGGTTAAGACGTGGAGAAAATTTTGAAATTTCTGTCAATACTTTGACGTAAGTATTAGCACTTTTGTCATTCATCAGGATATATATTAAAGGAATAACAGTATTGTTTTTCAGCGCATGAATGGTATATACCTGTTGGAAAAGAGGAGGAGAAGATTTAAAGGTTCCGTCTGCATACCAATGTTGGCAATCTGAAAGCAATTCCATATTCCGATAAGTTGAAAAAATAAGAAATCTCTGTGATCCTGGTCCACTGTCGTGTAGCAAAAAATTTTCTCCTCGTATAGTTGTTGTGTATATAGCTGGTAGTTCAAGATCTTCTAAATTTGTCGGGTTAGGCAACGGTGCTTGGAACTGATGTCGAACACATCTAACAATTTGTTTCAAGTTATTAGGAGCTGGAATTTGGCCTGCGACTGCTTCTCCTAAAGCCTTGGAAGTAGTTGCAATCAGTTGATGCGTAGCTTCAGTTGATGTTGCGGCTTGTTGTTTCAAGGTTGTAATAATTTTTCGAACATCCACGGCAGCAACATTTGGAACGTGATTATGCTCGTTTAATTGTTTTGTTAAAATACCTTCTTCTGTGTGACATCTTGCCATACACTTTGCAGTTCGATATTCAGTACACTTCCAATATACTTTTTCATTGTGTGTTTTTTCTTTTCTGAAAGTATAGTTGTTAACTACCAACATATATTCATTCTTATTACTTTTAACATACTCTACATCCATTTATATTTTATTTTTTATTTTAAAATATAAAACACCTAGTACTCGATTTAACGTAACTGAAATGTCGAAGTATATAACTGAACTGATAGGTCTTCTACGTGGACATATATACACTCTCCATCACATCAACAATAAAGTGCCACAGATTTACGCATATGTACTACACGGAGGCACATGTAAAAGCAAACGATTGATTTATAAGCTGTCACATCAACATGCACACTTGCCAGTAGCAGTGTTGCGACTCCTTGGGATTTGGCCCAGGATCTTGGGATTTTCGGTACCCGTCTTGGGATCTTGGCATTGTGTCTGAAAAATTAGCTTTTTAAGTTTTTTAAAATTTTGAATTTTTTACATTTTATTTTTATTTGAATTTCGTTCTTTCAGACCAACATGTTATATACTTCACGTGTTATATACCTCACTCTCACAGTTATAAAAACACGCTCGCTATGCTTCATTGGGCGCTGGTCATTCAACACTAATTGCGACATCTGGTATACCCATCCAACATGCCTGTCGATTCACTTACAATTCATTAAAAGAGATATATACAAAATTTTGTTCCATATAATTTTATTCTTTTTCTTTGTATGTTTCCATTGTCAGAGATTGATCCAGAGAAAATATAGTATTCATCTTACATCAGATGGTTGTGGGTGATACGCGGGATGCAGGAGCTTCATGGGTGAAATGCGAGATTTGGCGGGAGAGTCCTGCATTTAACCCATAGTTATCATTCATTATCGTTATGAGAATAATATTCTAATTATAACATTTTTAAGATTAAAAAAAACTGTCTTTTAAATTTAAATTTTGATTTACATGGGTGTCGAACCATATGTAAAAATGGCTAATGTTTTGCGACGGCAAATCTTTTTGCATTAATTGAAAAAAAGTTGAAAACATATAACGCCGAAGAACAAGAGATGGAATAAGAATTAAATATTTTTAGACTGTCTTCCTTCGGGCACTGAGTTTCACACAATTGCACAAGCTTTTCGGCCCAATTGACGCGTCTTCGTTCGATGCGTATTTACGTTACCACGCCTGCGGCAAACCGAATGTATATGTTGAATGCCTCACTATCTTTCCGAAATAGTTTGGGCCACATCCATAAAACAAATTTTGCGCAAACACCTTAATTTCAAAACTGATGTGCTACTATACGGGGAACTGTTGAAGCAATCTCGAAATACAATTTACCTAGTTGCATAGAGTATAACAGTATAAGCATTGCATGTCTATAATTATAATTATAATTATAATTATAATTATAATTATAATTATAATAATAATGATGATAATGATGATAATGATGATGATAATGATGATGATAATGATGATGATAATGATGATGATAATGATGATGATAATGATGATGATAATGATGATGATGATAATAATAATAGTAATAATAATAATAATAATAATAATATCCTATTTTTTACAACACACCTAACCAGTTTGACAAAAAAAGGAGAGAGAGAGAGAGAGAAAGAGAAAGAAAGAGAGAGAAAGAGAGTCATTTGTTCAGTCAAAGACTCGATCAAGCACTCGTAACACAGATGGGTTAATGGTGAGTCGGAACTATTCGTAGCTTGAGTGTGCGGTTTTTAAAAGAATAAGTTTATGTAAATAAACCAAGCTATAGGTTCCTTGACATTGGCTGGCAAGTTTGGTAAGCTCCGCCTCCAAGCCAATTACGTAAATGAACCAAATAAGACTGAACGATTTTTTTTAGATTTAGTGAATCGACTCAGTTGGATCATCTCAATGAATCGTTTATTTTGAACGATTCGTTCAAAATTGCCCATCTCTATTATAGATATCATTTCAAATAGATAATACAAACTTATTTTCGCCTTTTTAATGTTCGCTTTTTTTATTGTTCACTCTTTTTAGTTTCGCCCTTTTCATTTTCGCTCTTATTATCGTGCGATCTTTTTATCATTCGCTCTTTTTAGTTTCGATCTTTTGTGTTCGCCCTTTTGTTTTCGCCCTTATATTTTCGCCCTTTTGATAGTAAACCTCTCCACCAGCACAACGTTCGTCATCATTACCTCAGCTAGCCTCATCTGTCTTCTTTTTTCCACCTGTTCTTGATATCTGTAGTAAGCCGACAAAATCTCATCCAGGTACTTGCACTCTTGGCTGGTGACTTCCATCAAGTCGGCCTCCGTCGAAAGCCTCTCCAGTTGGTTGAAAACGTTGATCAGGTGATCCAAGCCGGGATGGAAAAGTGATGAGAAAGTGGGTGAGATGGCAGAAGTGTTAGACAGGAATTGGTTTTTCGATGGGGAGAAACTGAGACCGTGATCCGCTGTGATGGAAAATAATTTCAACATTTTAAACTTTTCCTAAATAAATTATTATTGCAGCTGGTAAATAACTAACTAATTCAAAATCATTAATTAACCATCCCTCAAAAGACACTCACTGACAAAATTGACATTTTTATTGGCATAGGCATGCTCCACCGGCTGAGTCCCCGGTGGCTGTTCATCGGCCATATCAGAAGAGATCACCAGCCTCTTGGGAACCGCCAGAACTTGCTCATCGTCGATAGCCGTGGCCAGCTGCGATACGGCAGAACGACAGCCGTCCGACGTCAAGAATTGGGTTACTTTTTTCTTCCATGCCATTGATCTTTCAATCAGGGATTCCAACAACTGCCCTTCTGCAATCCTCAACGGCAGATTCTGGAGTGTCACCAAAAGTGGGAGAACCTGCTCCAATCTGGGACGCTTCGAGCGACAGCAGACCGAGCACAGGAATCTTTTTGCGGTATCTCTACCTGAGCCTAACAACGGTGACAAATGACCGGCAGATGGACTGTACCCAGATATTTCTGAAGGGCAAGTCTTTGGCACGTCGCAGGCCAAAGAGGCAGTAGGTGATAGGTTGAGGAAGGAAGGTGAGATGGAGAGGAAAGTGAAAGGCTTGGAGTCGTTGAGTCCGGCGATGCAGGAATCTGCAATGAAAATATTTTAACCCAAAGTTATATCATCACTATAATCATTATCACCATCGATATCAGCAACAAAAAATATCAGAATATCAATCGCCATAGTGATTTCTACCACCATGACCTCGAGGTCAGCATATGGACAACAACTGACCGTGATAGAGCTCCTTGCACAGTCGGCACTCGATCATTCCGTCGCTCTTCGCCTGCTTGCACAGGCAGTACCTTGACTCTTCCATCAGACATTTGTCCTTGTTCAATTTCTGGAGGATCAAGATGTCCTCCATCTCCCTGGCAACTGCAGACTTGAGTACATCGTCCTTGATAGAGGTTGTAATCATTACTATTACTACCAACATCATCATCACTTCCACCACCACCATCACTCTTACTACCATCATCATCATCATCACTACCATCATCATCATTGTCATCATCATCATCATCATCATCATGACCACCACTACCATCATCAACACAAACCTTAGAACAACCTGTTTTTTATTCACCAATAAATATATTTAGCCATTTATTTTATTTAATATCGTAATCCAGGGTTGTCCAACCTTCATGCTATTGTGGGCCGCATAAAAAATTGTTAGACCCCTGGCGGGACAAGCAAATTTTAGCACTTAATATCGCATAATTATGATATATGTATGCCATATAAAACTGTTATAAAATAAGACAATATATATAAGACAATTATAAGTGTTAACCAAGAAATAAACAAGTAAAGGAAAAACGAGTTTTTCAACACAAACTTTGATTTCAAATACACTCGATTTAGAAATACGAAAGATGTTCAAATTAAGTTTCTTTTTTAATTGAATCATGTATTGTCATCCAATATAAAGCTATGCTGAAAGTTTCAGCTTCGTAGCTAGTCAAAAAACTGGTTAAATTTTACTTGCAAGATTTGCATACAGAGAAGGAGACACACACACATACATACATACATACATACATACATACATAAACACACACACAAACAGAGATTGTAACATAAATAAAAGTTTGTAAAAAACGCTTTGATGGTAACTGCTATAAAGAGCTATATTGCTATAATATTCTTTTAACGTAGTGTAATAGTATTTCAGTTAAAGTTAAGTAGTAAGTATTTTACTGACTTAGTGTCTTAGTTAGCACCAAGACTTGTTACAGTCGTTCGATTGATTCTGTTCAATTCCAATCTAATGATCCATTCTATTCTATTGAATAAAGTATTTCTAATCTAGTGCGAGCACTGCCGAAAAAGTTTTTCTCTAACAATAATAGCAATGTCAACATCAATGCTTGTGGTCTTATGGTGCTAAGTCGGATACAAGAAATGAAAGTGTCATCGTGGAACCTGCTAGGAGTGACTTGACATGTTTCATGATAATGAACGCTGCTTCACATATGTAGGTGCTTCCAAACGTAGAGCACATCTTTAAAGCAAAAGTACCTACGTAAAGTTGGAAAACGATCATGGCTGACCAATTTCCAAAATTCTTCCCACATAGAAATGGATCGGTCTGCAGCTCACAAAGTTGAAAGCTCGGATGTTGATTCTTAATAAATGCACCTATTGGATTACTGAACAATGCAATGTTGCCTCTAAGGTTTTCGAAATCTGAAAATCTGGTTGAGAACTCGTTGATTAACGTATCAAATATATCAGCATTGCGAACATATCAATGATATCAGCATGCGAACATATCAATGATATCAGCATGCGAACATACCAATGATATCAGCATACGAACACAAATCTGTGTGATCAATCATTTCAGTAAGTTAAAAATATGATGGAAAGTAAGTTACATCATTATTCCGCACACGTGCGTGGAATAGATCAAATATCTTGCGCTACAGTCAACACGCCCCAACAGTGTTGCAAAATTTTTTTTACTCAAACTCGGTGGCAGGCCGGATGAAACTGTCCGGCGGGCCAGCAGTTGGACAACCCTGCCGTAATCCATCCACTCATCTCCAAGCCATCTGAGAACTCGCTCACCCATACCCCCAATCATCCATGCCACCTATCCACCCACAATCCAATCATCCCCAGGTAATCAATTTTTCATCTACCAACCATATCTCCTGCCTTCGGATCATCTTTACTGAAGAGGCTCAAAAGCATTTGAATTCTTTTCTTCTTGACGGTCTTCTTGGAACTTTTCACCTCAAGCAAGTTCATTTTCGGAGCAAGGATCTGAATTTGAAATAAAAAGAAAAATTTTCTTCAATAAAATAATCAATGATAATTATTCATTAATCTGTATTAAATGAACTTTAAAACATTTTTTTACATTTTTAAATCAATAATACACGAACTTCGATCAATTCCTCGTTCGACCTTGACCTCTCCTTCTTCAGGAAGACCTCCGACAGCTGCTCGAGCCACTCCTCCGAAGTTTTCACGTCGGCTTCCAATTGGCTGAAGGTCTCCATGACGACCGGGATGCCCCGCCCCTTCAGCAGCAGGCTCTTGACGTTGTGAAGGTACGGAGAGTAGTCTGCGTTCTGGATGACGGATGCGATTTAAATGTCGTAGACTTCTTTTTTTCCGAGATACGGAACGTCAAAAGAATATTATTATTATAATGAGCTCACCATGATGTCATCGACATGCCTCATCCAATCGCAAGCTTCGCTGAGGATCTTCTTGAGCGGTGGCAGGTTCGGGAAGTTGACTTTGGCGTAGCCGGATGACTCGCTGAGCAGGGATTCGATCTCTTTGAAACTATGAGGTGTCCTGAAATGGCGTTCAAAGAAGATATTTTTTTTGTAGTCTAAAATAAACTAAATGAAACCCGATTTCAGAAACGAAACAACTAATTATAATTCAATGAAATGAAAAAATAAAACGGGGACATGTTGGCATGGAAGAAATAGGTTTTAAAATCGCCATCACCAACCTGTCTCTTTCTCTCATCTCACCTCTCTCACTAATTCTACATCACTCACTGTTTCAATCATCGTTGGCTGAAAACCTCCCTGTCCGATATGTTTAGCACCAAGCTCGCGCTATTGCAAGCCCCTTAAATAGTGCCATAAAAATTGGATCGAATGATTGCCACCATAATCAAGTATCAAGACACAGGTGATTTTACCAGTCATTCCAGCCTTCAGAAAAAAAAATATACTGACTTGGAATCTACGTATTCTTTCATCTTTCCATCCATCTCCTTCAGTCCATCGATGCAACCTTGAACGGAGACCACGACTTCTCTAATGACGGCCTCCAGCGGACCACCCTGATCTGCGTACCTCGACCCCTGAGCGATCAATTTGGTCAGCTGGTCGACCGTTACCGTGGCGAGGGAGGTGGAGAGGAGCAGACGAGCTGTCTCGATCCAGTCTCTCTTCTCCCGGAGCTGATCGTATCGTAACGAATATTTTTATTTCATTGATTGATTTATTATTATTTAAGTTAAAGAACTAACACATAAATTATAATTTTAAATGCGTCATCACGTTAACACAGACATAGCAGAATAGTCAAACACTGCATACTACATATAGAACCAAAAAAAAACATTCTCTAATTAGACTGATAAAATCAAATTTAAAAAAACCTTCTTCAGTAAATCTATTTCGGGGACTTTAACAAGAAGATTGCTTGACGTATCGAGAAGCTCGTTGATTCGACGCAAGTCATGAGCAGATGTCGGCAGTGATGATGATGATATTGTTGGTTGTAGTGGTGATGATGATGATGTCGTTGGTTGTTGCGGTGATAATGATGATTCTGATGGTGGTGATGAAAACGATGATGACACTGGAATGGATACGAATTCTTTAACCTCTTCAACAAATCTTTCCGCTTCTTTTATCGCCACCTGCAAGCGTCGGACAAGAAACGGTTCAAATCATTTTGTCTCGTTTGATCGGCCGCAAACCTTACTTAAACTCTCGTCAACATCACTAGGTTTATTATAATAATAAGCATTTTATATAATAACAAATAATTAAAATAAAGAATTTATTATTGTAATGTGTAAAAATATCATCACAACCATCATTATTATCATCATCACTACCATCAACATTATCATAATAACTACAATCATCACTACAATCACCAGAATCATAATCACTACAATCATAATGATCATAATCACTACAATCATAATTATCATAATCATTAGAATCATAATTATCATAATCACTACAATCATAATTATCATAATCACCAGAATCATAATTATCATAATCACTACAAACATCATTATCATTACCTGAATTTTGTCTAACTCATCAAGCTTGCACTTTGATGTCTTGAGAGATTCAACCAGTTCTTTGAGGTCACCAAGGGTCGGCCTGTTCCTCCGCTCAGAACTGTCATCGTCACGTGACAACGAAAATTATATCTTATTTTATCATGAATACCAATTAATTTAATATATATTTACGATTGACTACAATATCACACACACACACACATATATATATATATATATATATATATATATATATATATATATATATATTAATGTAAAATCGCTGTTTTTACAATAGGTTTTCCCATTGATAGACGTTAAAGGACGTCGAATAACTATTATGGACATTATTATTAATAGACCAGAAGGTATAACTAGCCTTAACAAAGCTTCATTTATTATTTTCCAATAAAACTGCAAAACCATTCTATTGAGCCCGGTATACGATTTGGTGATATCGTAACATTGGTGATCAGAAGTAGGATACAAGAATGGTTTTGAAATCATTGGATGAGCTTTGGGCGAGTGAAATGAAAGACGAGCTGGAGAAACGTGGCCTGAGCGATACAGGTAAAAAGGACGAACTTATGGAACGCCTCTTAGCCGCGTTAGTGAATGAGGGCTATGGGCCTGACGACGACGAATATCTATTCGACATTGACGAGGAAGCTGTGGTCAAGCGAAGGAAGTTAAAAAACAAATTGCTGGAGGAAGAAAGACAACGAGCGAAAGAAAACATGGCAGCACAGAAGAAGACAGGAGAAGGAATGATTCTTGGCCACGGAAACAAAGTGGCAGCAGCCGGTACAACTGTTGAGAGTTTGGTCGCAGGGTTGGCTGAGGCAGTGGTGGACACGGTTCTGGACCAGCGGGCTGCTGGTGATGTGGGTTGCTGCGGCGAAACCCAATTTGAACTGGAGTCCACCAGCTGTGTCTCAGAGCATGTGACGGATGACGGCCGTACAGACTGCACAAGTCAGGTGGGTCATGATGATGAGCCTGTCAAAGACGGTCATGATAAGGAACCTTGCAAAGATGCTCAAGATGAACCATGCAAAGATGGTGACAGTGCTACAGTCGGTTTGGACGTCAAAAACCAAACTAAAGAAGATGAGAAGAATGTTGAAAACGAAATGCAAAACGATGAGGATGAAAGTGACGATGATGATTATAATAATGGCAATAACAACTATGGCTTTCACCCATACAGCGACGGTTCTGAAACGGAAGCCTCCATAACAGACGACGGCACCGAATATTCAGGGTCAGATTTTAGTGAAGAATCTGACTCGGATGAAGCAACCGAGGATTTAGAAACGGACGAAACTCCAATGGAAAAATACGTCAAAGTTAACTTGACAAGAAAAGAAGACACTGATTTGAGAGACGATGGCGATAATTTGAAGAAAGATCCGCTGGACGATACGAAAGTTGACACCGACGAAAGAGCCGAGTTGGAATGTGAAAAGAAAACGTTCGATTGTAGCTTGGAAGAAAACAAACATGACGGCGATGAACTTCTCCAAAACAACAATAGCAATGCAGCAAGCAAAAACTCTGGAAAAAATGAGACAAGAACAGAGAATGGTACCGAGGGTTTTAAATCAGATGAATCCACAGAAGATTCTAGATCAGATAGACTAAGAGTCATTGTAAAATCAAATAACAGTTTGATGAAGGGATTTATTGGATTTATGGAACGATGTGTTTTCGAAAAACCTTTTGAAGAGTTTCTTGAGAAAGATCTAAAGGATGTGAAGGAAGAAGAAAAAGCAGACAGTTCCGATAAACCGTGCAAAGGCTGTGATGAACCGTGCAAAAATGGCGACGATGAGCCAAAGAAAGTATCTGTTGATGAGCCAAAGAAGGACTGGAAGAAACTGTGTCAAACGGTCAAGAGACTTGACCATGTTGTTTGCGAATTGCGGTCAAAGCCACGAGTAAAGATCAAGGTATTTTGGTGTTCGTGGCCGAGTCGCATTTCTTAAAAGCGATATGCTGTTCGGGACGAACAGAATTAAGAAGGGGGTAATAATGTAAAATCGCTGTTTTTACAATAGGTTTTCCCATTGATAGACGTTAAAGGACGTCGAATAACTATTATGGACATTATTATTAATAGACCAGAAGGTATAACTAGCCTTAACAAAGCTTCATTTATTATTTTCCAATAAAACTGCAAAACCATTCTATTGAGCCCGGTATACGATTTGGTGATATCGTAACAATATATATATATATATATATATATATATATATATATATATATATATATATATATATATATATATATATATATATAATATATATTTCTGTCAGTTCCTCATCCTCACAAGCCCCTCCCCCCACCACCAATCAGATGATCAACCGGCAGACAAGTTCGACGGCCAGTCCACCTTCACTACACCTTCCTGATATCATCATCACACTTTTTTAGATCATCATCATCATCATGCTTCCTTATATTATCATCATCATCACCACACATCCTTATATTATCATTATCATCATCACACTTCCTTATATCATCATCACCACACTCTCTTATATCATCATCATCATCACCACACTTCCTTATATCATCATCATCATCATTACCTCTGCTGGAACAGAACATCATTGGCCCTGTGAACGAGCCTTTGACTTTCTCTCAAGGCTGTCTCGAGACTCCTAATCAGTTCCCAATCTTCAACTTTCAACCGCGAACCTTCAACTTTGAACTCTTCCATCTCTTTGATGGCTAAATAGAAATAGATGATCAACATTGCAATGATAATTTGGAATAAAAGTCCTGATTACCACATCTCAACTCTTATTTCAAATTAATAATCATCATCACTAACATCATCACCATCATCATCACTAGCATCAACATCATCATTACCATCATCACTAACAACATCATCATCATCACCACCGTTATCTAAAACGACTCACTCAATCTCTCGTCCTCATCACCACAGAGAACTCTCCTCCCCTTCTCGATCCAACTCTTCTGGTTTTCGACCAGGGACGTGACGTCCGAGAGTTTCTCAGTCATTTCTGACTCCGTGTAACGATACCTTAACGTGACCGATGCAGGCGAGTTGTCTGCGTCGCGGCAGCAGTGAAGGCGACTACCGGAGAGGTCGGAGGTGAAATGTCGGAGACAGGAAACTGAAACAAACAAAGTCATTCAAAACTGAAATCTTGCTAATTTGACAAGGATGCTGACAAAAAAAACTATACTTCTCGGTAAATAATTTATTCATAAAGTTGAGATGATGATTATAGTGATGATAATCATGGTGGTGATAATGATTATGATGATGACATTCATGATGGTGATAATGATGATGATCACATGTTAATGGCATAAAACAAGCAAATAAAAAAGAAATACTTTATATTAATGAGTAATGACTAAGCCGAACTTTAAAAAGACACTAAAAAATCTCTAACCCATCTTGCACGCGTGACACAAGATGGCCGACAGGAAGCAGACGTTTCTGCAGACTTTGCATTTCCTTTGATCATCCAAATCGAGCTCAAAGATTCTTCGCTCTTCACTCACATCAGGGTGGTTCTAAAACAGCGTTATTAAGATCATAATAATGTTAGCCATTTGTTTTGATGACATTTATTCTAAAAGTAGAGACGTGATAATAATTAAAATCTCAATTAAGACACCTTTAATCAATAATATACAACCATCAATATTAAATTAAAATGTATAATTACAAATAATAAATTATTATTACATATATATAATCAAATAATTATTGATAAAAATATTTGCACTTAAACGTGCTCAAGTAACAAAGAAATTAACCTCCTTAAAACTTTTTCTGATTTCCAACTCCCCAGAAACGAGGTCGCAAAGAACCTTGCAGGTTGCCACGACGAGACGGGAGCCAATCGCGTTGAGTCGTCTCAGAAATTTAAAAACAAGTTCTTCGTAGGAGAAAGGAAACGGAAGAAAATTCGGGATTTCCCCGTGGCTGAACTTCCAATACGAATGACCATCTTCAAGCTATGGTGAAATAAAATATTTACTGTTGATAGCTTCATTTTACCACGATGGGGGGTCAGATAGATGTTTCTCCCATAGCAGCACTCTTCCCCTTTCTCGATAGTCCCTCCCCTTCCGTGATGGCCCCTACTCCCCCACTCCAAACCGAGCCTGCCCTATCGATCTGTGCTCAATAACCATAACCAGCATCATCATCATCATTCCGACTAACCCAATCGTATGGAAAGTACGTAATCTTCTCCAGGAAATTGAAGCCGTGCGATAGAGAGAAGAAAGCAGATCGGGGATGAACGAGAACGAATTCCCCGGACTTTTGAACTGTGTGGGTGACCACTGACTGTAAAAAATATTTTTAAAAAAGTAAGCTAAGATGGCTAAAATTTTTAACTACATTTTCTACTTTTAGTGTTCATTTGAATAGATCAGTCACAACTACATTCTTGTTTTTATTGTAAAATTACCATATTTTTTCGCTTCGGAGTGCACGTTATATGCGTAAAAAATCCAGTAAATTGTTTAAGTTGGAACCAGAAGAGAGGACTAGGAACAACTCGTGCAAATCCAATCTCTATACGTGATCAGATTTGAACTACTTCCTTCATACTCATCTTTATGATCCCGGTTGAAACAGCAGCCAATTTATTGTTTCTAAACCCTGATTCTCACACATCCTCAGTCAGAATCAGAAACTCAAAGTTTTAAATAGATATTCGACTAGATATTCATATTTCATTTTTTTTCATTGAACTTTTTTTTAAAACATTTAAAAAATTATTTTTTTAATAATGTAATATAATATCTGCAATGCGATGGACTGTATGCACCAATGTGATGTGTACCATTAATAGGCCAAGAAATAACTAAAATAATAATAATAATAATAATAATAATAATAATAATAATAATCCACACACCTTAGACTGCTTGAGGTTCTCCTGCGTGACACTGAGCTGTTCCCCGTTCCACATCATTCTCAGGTCAGACTCGCTGAGCTTCGGCAGGCAATACCACGAGACGCTATCCCCCCTGAAATAATAATAATAATAAAATGTATTCAGAATTTTTTTAGTATTTGATTGCAAAATAATAAAACAATTAATAATAATAATAATATTTAGCTCTAATTAAATTTAAAAAATATATTAAAATAATTATATTTGATAAAATATAATAGAATTTTTGAATTTAATAAATTTAGCTCTAATTAAATTTAAAAAATATATTAAAATAATTATATTTGATAAAATATAATAGAATTTTTGAATTTAATAAATTTAATTATTACATTTCTTTTGTTTCATTGATTAATTAATTAATTAATTGGGTAAATGAATACCAACCAATGCAAGTACTGCAAAGAGCAAGCAAATGCTTCGTTGATGTTCCAACCTTCGTTTGAGAAGCAAATTTGAAGTTTCGATTTCCTGTTTTTCTGTAAACAAATAAATATCACCATCATCATCATCATCACCAGCATCACTTTGTTTATCATCATCATCATAACTTTACCAATCATCAACATAATTTTCCTAATCATCATCAACATAATTTTCCTAATCATCATCATCATAACTTTGTTTATCATTCTCATTACCTTTATTGTTATAAAAATTACTGCTTGATTTATCATCATCATCTCTTCATAATCATCAACATCATTCTCACTTCACTTATTATCATCACCACTTTTTTTTTATCATCATCATAACCATCATCATCATCATCAACACTAGAACAAACCTGAACGTATCTACTCGAAGGCAAGAACTTCATCAGCGACGATTCATTGACGTTATTCAAATTCCACAGAGATTTTAGATATTTCTGAATGGAAATAAAAAACAAATAATAAATTTATTAAAATTAAATTTATGAAAACTAAATTTATTAAAACTAAATTCATTAAAACTAAATTTATTAAAATTAAATTAATTAAAACTACTTTAAAACACCTCAAGTTATAAACAACTTTCAATCAAATGTTTAAAAAAAAATCAGAAGCAGCTTGGCAAAATCCAGTTATTATTATTTCAATCCATCTTGTCCAGTCAAACAAACTTACTCGATCCTCGGAAAGAAGATCCAGTAGATCGGTTGAAGCAAAGCCAGACTTTTCCACGGTTTGAGCGATTCTGGCAGGAGCTTCTTTTTCGTCGGGGTGATTTTTCCAGAACGTTCTCTCCAACTCGTATGTTGTCACCATCTGGAAACATGTATTCATCGTCGTCATCGTTGACTTGGAAACACGACATGATTACAAAGTTCGTCAAGTTTTCTCAATTAATTTTTTTTGCAAGTAATATTTATCATCTCTAATATTAAAATTTATAATAATTATTTTGCAATAAATTATTTATTCAATATTTTAAAACATAATAAATTATAATTTTAAAAACTAATGGATCAATTGAATAAACTATTAATGCTATCTATATGTAGTAATATAACTAATAATAATAATAAGGAAATTTTGTTATGTAACTAGTAAATAATAAAAAGATTTACATCAACTGGCTTTCCAAAAAATTCGATTTTCATGTCGTCTGCTACGTCCCCAAACTCCATTATGCTGAGCTTTTCTTCGTCCATCTGAAATATTCCAATATGCAGCCTTTAATATTATTGGCTTTTCTCGATATTTTGATTTTTAATTTATTTAATGAGCAGCTTGTAAATATATATGTAATTTTTTAAAAACTAAACTTTAAAATTTTTTAAAAAATTTATAAACAAATTGAAATATATATCCGTGATTTCTATACTAATTAATTTTATTACATCGGTGGCTCTCACAAATGATAACTTATTTACGCTTTCATTCTACATCCCATACGACGAAAAAAAACTGTAGGAAAATTAGCATCTTTGCAACAGTGAGGGTTTACACGAGACAATTTCAAAATGCAATAATTTCTGCCAATATTGTGTGCGTGGGTGCGTTTTGCTATTTTTGCTCTAGTTTATTTCGCAAAAATGTGTTATAAAAAAACTTAGTAAAAAATTTTACTTCAATTTATTATTTTTGTGATATGAAAAATTGCAAACATTAAAACAGCTGTTTTCACGCCGATGACTATTTTCAACGTATATATAAAAGAGATAGCAAGAACTGTTGGCTTGCAGATGATCGTGTCGAAACTAAAAAAAAATAAAATGCAACTTTTTTATAATTTTGAAAAACATTCAAATCTATATTTTTTACAAAAAAAAAACAAAAATTGTAATTAATAAAAGTGACTTTAGTTAGGCTATTTTAGGAGAAATGTCGAAGAGCGCCCAAGTGACACTCTAAATATTAATTATTTAATTATTCAATAAAAAAAATAAAATCATACAAAGTTTTTATGTTTTAAATAATTAAAATTTATAAAAAAAAGCATTTATTTTTGTCTTGCGGATTAGTCTAATAAGTAATGTGTGTTGCGCGTATGAATACATTATTCACTTGGCGCATTGAAAGTTGGAAGGCAACCAACATTCAAAATCTTGGCTGCCAAGATGTCAATGTCATGGGTGAGAGCGTTTACACAGGCATTTTTTCTAATTTCAGGCGACATTGACATTTGGCGCCAGCGAATCTTTGCCTGTGTAAACGTGCCTTTAGAAAAGATAGTATAAAATGTTATAGACATAAAATTACTACATTACTATCTATATTAATGCATTACTACAGAAACTATCAAATAAAACGTAAACAACTCGTGACCCACATCCGAATTTTCAACCTGAAGAGAGATGAACTTGTCGTGAAGGTCAATAACAAAAGTAGG
Source organism: Erpobdella octoculata (assembly GCA_963978895.1). Taxonomy (NCBI): domain Eukaryota; kingdom Metazoa; phylum Annelida; class Clitellata; order Hirudinida; family Erpobdellidae; genus Erpobdella; species Erpobdella octoculata. The sequence goes on from OZ022239.1 coordinate 31,417,202, forward strand.
CCTCCATTCCTAGAAAAATGAAAATAGTTTAAGATATAAAAATTCCAAGAAAAATAAAACTAGCTCAACTGGTAATGTTTGTGGCAATCATTTACTTTGATGGTTTGAGGTGGTTAGAGAAAGATTCGCAACGGGACTACTGTAGTTTCATAACGAGACCACTGTAGACCAAACCCATCAAAGAAAATGATTACCATGTTTGTTATATACAAATTGTATACACGTTTAAAATATTAAAATAAGTATTTTTATGTAACCTACTACGCAATTTTCCAACACCACGTTATTTTTCTTTAACAACTTTACAGGAAAAATGTCTCATGTATGAGCGCGACTACACTCTTACAAACTTACAATAATACGAACAGTCACACCGACTTACCTGTGTTATACTATACTTACAAATTAGGTAAAGTTTCCCACGGACGGCCCGTGTGGCGGATTAATACATAATTCTCGGCTATAATTAACTATAAACACGATTAAAAGTAAACACTAGTTTAAAAATTATGATAATTAGTATAAGTAATTTATTTAAAATGGGAAAATGTCATATAAAAAAATAAATAATGTAATTATAATTTATGTACGTTTGAGTTTTAAGGAAAAGTTTAAACGAAGGATTTGAAGGAAAAGTTTAAACGACGCAAATACACAATGTTCGCTTACAAATATTCAAATATCGACGTTGCTTCGAATAAACTACTTTTTTTAACATTTATTTTTTAGTTTTTCTTTATTAAAAATTTGAAATTTTGTTTATTTAAAGAAGTTAACTTAGTTTAATAATTTCCAATTTTCTTACTTCTTGCAAACCGTCCCGAGTTACCGGGCGGTGAGTTTTAAAATTTTAATGGAATTTTTATTTACAACTGATAGTTTGTTTTTTAAATAAAATTTTATTATAAACTAATTTTATTTATTTTTTATTCATTTCATTCATACGATCATCGTACCTCACCACTCACAACTACGATGTAAATAGGGCTTGGAAGGGTACTACTTACGTTTTCAAAGTCTCTCAAATTACGATAAATGTTTTTTTTTAAATTAAAATTGGTATTAAATTTGTTTTTTTATGTTATTGTGACAAAATAAAAATAATACGATTATTTTTCGGCACGGGCCGTCCGTGGGAAACCTTACCACAAATTAAATTATAAACATTACAATACAAGAACTGTAATATAGTCTAACTATAGTAAGAGTAAATAGTCCTGAAAATAAATAGTTACTTTAGGTGGTCTGATTATACAGATTCCTTGTTCTTCGGTGGCACTTATAACTCGTTTTAAATAAGTCACAAAATCAGCGAATTCCACTGCATTCGGCGTGAAAACAGTCGCTTCCGTAGTCTCCACGTCTAACATTTCAAAATAAAGCGACAGCACAGCAAAACAGTGCAAAAAAATAAACAACTATTTCAAAAAACAAAATAATACGCAAATGCAAGGAAATTCCTGCACCATACATTTGGCTCAACTCAGCATAGCCATAGCCATAGCACTAAATTTTAGTGACTAAAAGTGTTGAGGCATGGAATGAAAAGTAAACTTGTGTAAAGTAAATAATTCACAAATGGTTCCCGAAAACAAAACAACTAAAGGTAAACTTCTAATTGCTTATTACTAACGTTTTTATTATTTTTACACATTTTACAACGTTTTTCTTAAGTCACATTTTTATGTTTGTTTGACTGTACGCGAAATTTTGCAAGCAAATTTTAGACCATTTTTTGACAAGTTACAGCTCTGAAACTTTTAATATAGCTCTAAACCCGGTGACAATGCAATATTATTCGACCCTTTTAATCATGAAGAGTTTCTTAAGCAAAATAAAATTAAGTATGGCGATTAGTTCCGAAAGTCGCCAACGCATTTAAGAGTCGCTGCAATCGCGATAAAGTTGAAAAAACGAAGTTTTTTACGGTTCGCTTGTTTTACTTTATTTTCTATATATAAAAATGACTGTAAGTATGTATGTATGTATGTATGTATGTATGTATGTATGTATGTATGTATGTATGTATGTATGTATGTATGTATGTATGTATGTATGTATGTATGTATGTATGTATGTATGTATGTATGTATGTATGTATGTATGTATGTATGTATGTATGTATGTATGTATGTATGTATGTATGTATGTATGTATGTATGTATGTATGTATGTATGTATGTATGTATGTATGTATGTATGTATGTATGTATGTATGTATGTATGTATGTATGTATGTATGTATGTATGTATGTATGTATGTATGTATGTATGTATGTATGTATGTATGTATGTATGTATGTATGTATGTATGTATGTATGTATGTATGTATGTATGTATGTATGTATGTATGTATGTATGTATGTATGTATGTATGTATGTATGTATGTATGTATGTATGTATGTATGTATGTATGTATGTATGTATGTATGTATGTATGTATGTATGTATGTATGTATGTATGTATGTATGTATGTAAGCGTAGGAGACGGGGGAAAGGAGAGGCAAATGCTTCCCCCCCCCCAATTTTTTTTGTCTCAATTTTTCTGGCAAGCTGTTGCTTCTCAAACCTTGGAAAAATTTAGCATTTGCTGCATTTTGCAAGCGATTAAATTATTAAACTCTTATTCTCGTCGAATTTCTAGACGTTGTGAAGGTATAAAATATACAATAATTTAAATAGGAACTAATTAAAAGTGACTCAGCGGAGCTTATGAAATGAAATCACACAACTTGACATGCTCAATTTTTCGGGCAAGCGGATGCCTCTCAGCCTTGAAAAAATAACGCATTTGCTGCATTTCTCAAGCGATTAAATTGTTAAACTCTTATTCTCGTTGAATTTCTAGATGTTGTGAAGAGATAAAATATACAATAATTTGAATAGGAATCAAATAAGAGTGACTATGCACACATAGGAAAATGCTGAAGCTGACAAAACTGCTCAAAGTAAAAATGTGCACCTACCTTCTGTCGAAAACTATGGATGTCATCACAGCAAGGGAAACCGGCGAATTTACAATAAAACTTTGCTTGACTGCAGAAATGACAAATCTTCTAATAAGTTATGGGAGCAACAGCCACGGACAAAAGAAGCTATCTCAGCGACTACAGGCACTGGTGGGCAAAAGAAGTGGTGGTGATCAAAATTTTCACTCTGATCAAGACTTTTACCGTGTTTCGGCTTATTGCTCAAGTCTGGATATGGTGACTACTGAACTGAAATCACGATTCGAAAAAAATGATCAAGATGTTCTTTGCGCACTGGGAGATGTTGCTCTCAAAACATATCCAGAACAAAATAGCTATAAAATTGTTTCTGAACACTACGGCATTGACGTTGATCTTCTTAAAAGTTAAAAAAAATATTTTAAAGTTCATAGAGGAATCCAGCTCTGCTGTACGGCTGTACGTAACGCTTGAGAAAGATTTTAAGAAATTTGAGTTTGCCGCAGATCTTGTCCAAACTATGTGGCGTTATGACCTTAATAGTGTTCTTCCAGTGTTCTGGAAAATAGCACACATACCTACTTGCTGTAATTCCCGCAACTTCATGTTCTGCAGAACAACCTTTCAGTGGACTCAGGAGGATGAAAACATGCTTGCGTAGTACCATGGGACAAGAGAGACTCAATAATTTTGCAATTATTAACATTGAACTTCAACTGCAGATGAACCAAATAATAGACACTTTTGGCAAACGAAAGAACAAAAACTCTTTTTTTTAATCAAAAATGTATATTGCCTTTGCCTCTTTACAATATTAATAAAAATTTGTTGAGCTTGTTATAATAAATGTGTAATTTTGGCTTTTAAAATGGAAAATTAGTATTGATACATGCCACAAAAAATGGTCATGTTATGATTGCAAATTACTTGTATTTTTCGGGAAAAAGCCGGTTTTGCCCCCACCGGAAACGGGAAAGCAAGTGAAAGCGGACAAGTGACCGAGATCAAAAGAGCGAGCGGTAAAGAGAAAGTGACCGGGAGCGAGAAAGCGACCGGGAACGGGAGAGCAAGCGGGAAAGCAAGCGAGGAAGGAAACGGGAGCGAGAAAAACAAGCATTAGAAACAAGTGAATATAAAAACAAAGTTTTTTTAAAACACACTTTTATATAATCGATCGTGTAGGCCACATTCCGTTACATAAACAACGAGCCTATTAGCATAGACAATAAATAGTTCGACAAAAATATCACAAGAAATTATTTGATTGAATTTTGTCCAATCGATCCGAAAATTTGATAGAATGCATTGTTACATTGTTTGAAAAATGCTGGTGACAGACGTTCGCAGTCGCTGGCCCGAGGCGCTAGTATTTTATAAAATTATACCGATGTATGTATGTATTGAAATGAAAAATTCCACGTATTTTTACTTTAACATAAAATACAAATCTCCCCTATTAAACTCTGAATCATAAAAAAAATTGAAAAAAACTTCAAATTGTTGGGGTCACTGCGGAGGCTGAAAATCTTAATCAAATGAAATGAAAAATTCCATATATTTTTACTTTAACTTAAGTAAAAATCAACTCCGCCTCGCTAATTGCGAGCCAGTCCCAAGCCTGGATGAAGGAGGAGGGACAGTTAAAAGAATCAAACTTTGATCCACGACAGGAAGTACTTATGTGCTTCTTACATACAGCCAATTCAGTCTTAAAACACCTGGTGTAAAGGACTATAAACAATCATAAAAAAAAATAAGTAAAAATCCCCTTATTAGAACTCTGAATCATGGAAAAAAAATTGTGCGACAAAAATTGAAATAAACTTTTTCAATTTTTGGGGTCACTGCGGGGCTGAAGATCTTAATCAAGTGAAATGAAAAATTCCAAATATTTTTACTTTAACATAAGGCACAAATAACCCTTTATTAAAACTTTTAATTCAAAAAAAAACTTGTGTGAAAAAAAATTGAAATAAACTTTTTCAATTTTTGGGTTCACTGCGGAAGCTGAAGATCTTAATCAAATAAAATGAAAAATTGCATGTATTTTTATTTCAACACTAGCGGGGTTACCCGGCGTTGCCCGGGGTTTTTAGAGGTTTTTCTAATGTTTGTCTCTCTCGCTCCCGTTTCCTTCTCCACTTTCCCGTTTTCGTCGCGTTCCCGGTCGCTTTTCCGCTCTCGGTCGTTTTCCAGCTCCCGATCGCTTTCCCGCTCAGAAGTTTTGTTATCGATTTTCTCTCTTGCTCGCGTTTCCTTCCAAGCTTGCTCTCCCGATTCCAGTCGCTTTCCGCGTTCCCGGTCGCTTTCCGCGTTCCCGGTCGCTTTCCGCGTTCCCGGTCGCTTTCCCGTTCCCGGTCGCTTTCCCGTTCCCGGTCGCTTTTCCGTTCCCGATCGCTTTTCCGTTCCCGGTCGCTTTCCCGTTCCCGGTCGCTTTCCCGTTCCCGCTCACGCTTGCTCTCCCGTGCCCGGTCATGCTTGCTCTCCCATTCCCGGTCATGCTTGCTCTCCCATTCCCGGTCACGGTTGCTCTCCCATTCCCGGTCACGGTTGCTCTCCCGTTCCCGTTCACGCTCATTTTCTCTTTTCCATTCTTTCATAACTTCTGTTAGCCTATAAAACGTAAAATAGATTTGCTAAGACTATATATATATATGAATGTTTGTGGGTTAGTTTGTCTATTATAGAAACGGGAAAGCGACCCGGAACGGACAGCGAGCGGGAACGGAAAAGCAAGCGTGAGCGGGAATGGGAGAGCAAACGTGAGCGGGAACGGGACAGCGACCGGGAACGGGAAAACGACCGGGAGCGGGAAAGCGACCGGCAGCGGTAAAGTGACCGGCAGCGGGAAAACGACCGAAAACGGGAAAGCGAACAGGAGTGGGAAAGCAGGTGGGAAAGGAAACAGGAGAGAAAGAGACAAACATTAGAAAAACCTCTAAAAAACTCGGGCAACGCCGGGTATCTCCGCTAGTACATACATAAACACACACACACAGACACACATACATGCACATACACATACATACATACACACATACATACGCACATACATATATATATAGTTCCCGCTCGCTCACCCGCTCCGCTCCGCTCATTTTGTGACGGATTACAAAAAAATTTTCTCTATATTTGATTCCCCTTGACTCTCAAGGTTGTGTGAAAATTTCATTACGATCGGATGAATGGTGTAGCAATGCATGAATACAATACCTATATACATACATACATACATACATACATACATACATACATACATACATACATACATACATACATACATACATACATACATACATACATACATACATACATACAAACATTCATTTTTATATATATAAATAAGTGTGTGTGTGTGGTTCTTAACCTTTTTTTCCCGCGCCCCCTTTCGGACAAACTCGATTTGACCGCACCCTCCTACTTTTTCATATAAAAAGTAAAATATAAGTGATTTGCATCAAGTTTTTTATTTAAATTATTTTCTGTTGCTTCCCACCGATTATGTCAGAAAAATGAGGACCAATTTTTTTTCCTCGCATATCATCACCGGCCTCCAATCAAATTCTTTGCTTGGTTTCCTCATTTACCAAAGCAGAAAAGCTAATCTCACACAAGTAGGCAGTAGCAAAAGGAATGATGAACATCAGAGCACTTTTGGCCAAAGTTGGTTAGCTATCTAAAAAAGAGTAAATCTTTTTACTTTTAACATTTTGATAAGAAACTAAGTAAGAGACAATTAGGGTTAGTTTGTCAATAATTGACCAAAATCCTAGTTGAAGTAAACTTGCCGCGGCTCTACACCGATCGATTTCTTTTCTGGTTAAAAACGTCAAGCGATTTGGAATGCACTGCACTAAATGCTCTTTTAGCTTGTTCTGTTTTAAATTGTCGTTTGAGGACTTTGTCACATTGAAAACAATTCGGTCGTTCGTTGTGTGTCGTCTTTGTCAGTGTTAAAAGTGAAACTATACTGAACACAGCTTTCTGAAGACTTTCGTGTTTTTACACCTTTCAGTTTTGAAATGCCAGTTGAAGTGATAACCAGGGATGGATCTGGGGGTGAGGGAATGCATCTCCAGAGTAACAATTAGAACGTTTTTTTGGTAAAATATCTGGTTTTGGAAAATGACTGTTGCTAAAAGTAAAATTACTGAAAAATACCTACAACTACCTTCCGGTCATTAGCTTTTTTGAAGGAAAATGTGGAAGTCTTTCAAATTTTGGAGTTGCACAGCAAAAAATTAACCCACCAAACTTCAACTCGATTGGATAACGGAAAGTTGGTTTTTTAGTGGTAAAGGGTCCAAACTTATGGTTTAAACATTCAAACACGGTTAAGATAAAATAAAGGATTTCAAAATACAAAAATTGCCAAAATTAAAGATTTTCCAAGCTTTCTAATTATTCTCCGCAAAAATTAAAATTGTGTAGATTATTTGTTTTCAAACTAAAAAAATATTATTTTTTAAACTTTTTATTCGCACCCCCCTAAACTAGAACGGCAGCCCGCCGTGGGTGCACCCCACCGGTTAACAAATTCTGCTCTACTAGGAATCGAACCCACGTGTCTACGGCAACACCGCCTCGCCTAAATACAAGCGCTCTTACCAACTGAGCCACCGACCATCCCAAAAAAATTATGGCTAGAAGTCCCAGTTTCTCGGAGCTACTTAACATTAGACTACGACTATGATAGGCTCAGAACTCCTTACTTCGGCTCAACCGCTAGTCTGCTGCCAGATAGATAATTTATGAAGTGAAACATTGCGTTGAAATGTTTCGAGAGCCTACAAAGAGTATGACTAACTGTTACCCCAAATAACGCAAATTTGTATAAGATTCTATTAGGAATCGAACCCACGTGTCTACGGCAACATCTTATATATATATATATATATATATATATATATATATATATATATATATATATATATATATATATATATATATATATATATATATATATATATATATATATATATATATATATATATATATATATATATATTTGTGCACTTTTCGTATATATATATATATATATACTAGCGGGGTACTCGGCGTTGAGAGGGCTTTTAGAGGTTTTTATAATGCGTCTCTTTTGCTACAGTTTCCTTCCCCGCTTGTTCTCCCGCTCCCGGTTGCTTTCCGGCTCTTAGTCGCCTTTCCGCTCCCGGTTTATTTATATAATATATATATATATATATATATATATATAAATGAATGTTTGTATGTTAATGGCCTTTATGCATTGCTACACCATTCATCCGATCGTAATGAAATTTTCACACAACCTTGAGAGTCAAGGGGAATCAAATATAAAAAAAAATTTTGAAATCCGTCACAAAATGAGCGGAGCGGAGCGGGTGAGCGAGCGGGAACTACATATATATATATATATATATATATATATATATATATATATATATATATATATATATATATATATATATATATATATATATATATATATATATATATATATATATATATATATATATATATATATATATATATATATATATATTTATATATATATATATATATATATATATATATCGTCATTAAAACATCGTCATATATTGAAAATTGGCTGAAAAAATACAATTTCAAATTTCAAATCTTTCTATCGAATTAATTATGCCACCTAAACGAAAAGCTATTGATTCCACAGTTTATTCACAATATATATATATATATATATATATATATATATATATATATATATATATATATATATATATATATATATATACTAAGACTATATATATATATATATGAATGTTTGTGGGTTAGTTTGTCTATTATAGAAACGGGAAAGCGACCCGGAACGGACAGCGAGCGGGAACGGAAAAGCAAGCGTGAGCGGGAATGGGAGAGCAAACGTGAGCGGGAACGGGACAGCGACCGGGAACGGGAAAACGACCAGGAGCGGGAAAGCGACCGAGAGCGGGAAAGTGACCGGGAGCGGGAAAGTGACCGGGAGCGGGAAAGCGACCGGGAGCGGGAAAGCGACCGGGAGCGGGAAAGCGACCGGCAGCGGGAAAGCGACCGGCAGCGGGAAAGCGACCGGCAGCGGGAAAGCGACCGGCAGCGGGAAAGCGACCGGCAGCGGGAAAACGACCGAAAACGGGAAAGCGAACAGGAGTGGGAAAGCAGGTGGGAAAGGAAACGGGAGAGAAAGAGACAAACATTAGAAAACCCTCTAAAAAACCCGGGCAACGCCGGGTATCTCCGCTAGTCTATATATATAAAAGAACATGTCCTGACTGACTGACTGACTGACTGACTGACTGACTGACTGACTGACTGACTGACTGACTGACTGACTGACTGACTGACTGACTGACTGACTGACTGACTGACTGACTGACTGACTGACTGACTGACAGATGACTGACTGATAATCAACGCCGAGCTCAAACGCCTCATCCTAGGAACGTGAAATTTGGAACTTATATTACTTTTATAGCGTAAACATCCGCTAAGAAAGGATTTTTGAAAATGTTGCTCCTGAGGGGAAAAAACTGGAAATCAAAGTTTTTTTCTAAAACAATGTATATCTCGAAAACCAAAAATGAGGAGATTTTGAAATTTGGTATATAGATTCTTTTTGAAAAATAAAAAGATACGTGTTTCACCATTTTTTGAAAATTCGGTTTCCCGGACCTCAAATGTGGGTTGGAAAATTGGGTTATTTGGTTTTTAAAGTAGCTTCTACTCAAAAACTGTTAATGCTACAAATGTAAAAATTAGTATTTTGAAGTTTTGTGCCGGTTAAAAGTAGCTAAGTCCAGTTTATCACCGGTTGGGCCAAGCCGTTGTTTTAGAGTCTTCACACGGGCCAGGCCAAACCTTAAATCAAAGTGGGACGGGCCGAGGTTTTTCACCAAGTATATAGATATTTTAGTGATTTTAAATTTTAGGGTCTTCAGTTTGGCCGGGCCAAACCTGAAGTCAAGGTGGGACGGGCCGAAGTTTTTCATCAAGTATATAGAACTTCTAGGCCTGTAAGAATGGGCCGGGCCTAATTCAAACGGGCTGTTCCGGGCCAGGAGTTTAGGTTTTTAAAACGGGCTGGGCTAAGTTGTCGACGGGCCGAGCCGAGACCTAAAAAATTGATCTCTACTATGGATGCACGGTTCAAACTCTCTAATTTCATGCGAGCGAAGCCGCTACGGGCACTGCTAGTATATATATAATAGATATATAAAATATAATATATATACATAAAATAAAATCGTGGACAAACAGAAAGTTTAGAAAAACGTGGTAAAAACGTGGTATTTTTAAAAGTTTTTTTTAAATATTTTATTTTTGAAATAAATTGAAATAAACATTTTCAGTTTTGGGGATCACTGTGGAAGCTGAAGATCTTTATCAAATGAAATGAAAAAGTCCACGTATTTTTACTTTAACATAAGGCACTAAACCCTTCTTATTACAATTCTGAATCCAAAAAAAATTGTGAAAAAATTGAAATAAACTTTTTCAATTTTTGGGGTCACTGCGGAAGCTGAAGATCTTAATCAAATGAAATGAAAAAATTCACGTATTTTTACACACTTGTACTTAATTTGACTTCTCTGTCTGTCTGTCTGTCGTCAAATTTTGTAATCGATTTTAATCTAACTTCCCGATGAGCTAGAGATTAAAAAATTTAAACATACCTCCGAACTGATTAACAATGAATTTTATCAAATTTTCGGATCGATTGGACAAAATTAAATAAAATAATTATTTGTGATATTTTCGTCAAACTAAATAAATAGTTTGCTATGCTAATATGTTCGTTGTTTATGTAACAGAATGTGGCCTACACAATCGATTATATAAAAGTGTGTTTTTTGTTAAAAATTTGTTTTTTGATTCACTTGTTACTTTAACATAAAGCACCAAACCCCTCTTATTAGAACTTTAAACCATGAAAAATTGTTAAAAAATTAAAATAAACTTTTTCAATTTTTGAGGTAATTGCGAAGGGTGAAAATCTTGATCAAATGAATTAAAAAATTCAAAATATTTTTTACTTACACATAAGGCACAAATCCCTTCTATTAGAACTTTAAATCATGAAAAAGTTGTGTGAAAAAAATTGAAATAAAATTTTTTAATTTTTGGGGTTAGTGCTGAGGCTGAAGATCTTATTCAAATGAAATAAACAATTTCACGTATTTTTACTTTAACATAAAGCACCAAACCCCTTCTATTAAAACTCTGAATTATATAAAAAAATTTGTGAAAAAATTGAAATAAACTTTTCCTATTTTTGGGGACACTGCGGAAGGTGAAGATCCTAATCAAATGAAATAAAAAATTCCAAATATGTTTACTTTAACATAAGGCACAAATCCTTTGTATTAAAACTTTTAACCATGAAAAAAAATTTGTGTGAAAAAAATTGAAATAAACTTTCAATTTTTCGGGTTAGTGCGGAGGCTGAAGATCTTAATCAAATGAAATAAAAAATTCAACGTATTTTTACTTTAAAATAAGGCACAAATCCCCCTATTAAAATTTTGAATTTAAAAAAAATGTTTTTGAAAAAAAATTGAAATAAACTTTTTCAATTTTTGGGGTCCCTGCGAAGGCTGAAGATCTTAATTAAATAAAATAAAAAATTCCACGTATTTTTAACATAAAGCACAAATACCCCATATTAGAATTCTGAATCATGGAAAATTTTGTTTTTGAAAAAAATTAAAATAAACTTTTTCAATTTTTGGTGTCACTGCGGAAGCTGAAGATCTTAATCAAATTCCACGTATTTTTAAGCACAAATCCTATTAGAACACTGAATCATGAAAAAAAAGTTTTATTACATCATCCTTAAATCTTGCGTAATTTAAAAACCTGTCTAAAACAGTTTCTATCAGTCATTATTTATATTCTTTGATCATCAGTTTTTTTTCTATAATGCATTCATTCACTCATTTGGTCTTACTCATTTTTTTCTCTTTATATTTTATCAAGTCACTTAGTTTGATGTCAAATTGAAGAAATTTCTTTTCTTTTCTTTTTTGTGTTTTGTTTTGGGTGATCCGCTAGCAGGACAACTGTCCGTTTGGATTCTTCCCTTTTGGACTTGTTTGTTTTTGTACGTATTATTGTAATCATCATGAACTACTTGTTGTCCAAATAGTATATATATAAATGAATGTTTGTATGTATGTATGTCCTTTATGCATTGCTACACCATTCATCCGATCGTAATGAAATTTTCACACAACCTTGAGGGCCAAGGGGAATCAAATATAGAGAAAAAAATTTGAAATCCGTCACAAAATGAGCGGAGCGAGCGGGAACTATATATATATATTAGCGGGGTTACCCGGCGTTGCTCGGGGGTTTTTAGAGTTTTTTTGTCGTTTTTCTCTAGCTCCCGTTTAATTCCCCGTTTTCTCTCCTGCTCCCGGTCGCTTTCCCGTTCCCGCTTGCTCTCCCACTCCCGGTGACTTTCCCGCTCCCGGTCACTTTCCCGATTCCGGTCGCTTTCCCGCCCCATCTATCTCTTAATAATTTGTAATAACGCGCAATCGGTCACATTATGTAAGACTGGGAAGCAAGTTATGGACTTCTTAATATTAAGAAGTCCATTAGCAAGTAATGCCTGTTACACAATTGTAAACAGTGCTTCGAAAACTTATGCACTGATCATGTATAGGCACTTTTGGCCCGGAAGGTTTTTTGGCCCACTGAGCCGGAGGATCGGAGAAGGAGTCCAAACCTTCTTAACTTTTTCCCCTTCTTAACTTTCCAGGCCAAAAGTTCCTATGTACGACCATCGAAGGTAATTGCGTAATAAAATTCAAATTTTGTTTACGTAACAACGTTTGAAGGCTTCAAGCAACTTTTAGCAAATCTATTTTACGTTTTAAGGGCTAAAATGAGTTATGAAAGAGTGGAAAAGAAAAAAATGAGTGCGAGCGGGAACGGAAACGGGAGCAAGCGGGAACGGAAACGGGAGAACAAGCGGGGAAGGAAACGGGAGCAAGAGAAAAATGATAAAAAATCTCTGAAAACCCCGAGCAAAGCCGGGTAACCCCGCTAGTCTAGAATAATTTTAAGTCGTTCTGTTTTAAATTCACACACTTTGAGCAGAATATGACGCGTTAAAATAAGTGCACGTTAGTAAATAACCCCCAGCAGATTATGCATTAGTATATTATATAGCTAAATAAATAGTGAATATAGGTGTGCAGTGTATAATCCAGCGTTTCCAGGCCTTTTAAAACTTTTTTTCCTAAGGAATTCCGCAGTTGGCTCGAGTATGCAATACCGGCGTTTTGATGGGCTCAAAGCAGTATAGTATAGTGTGCAATACAACATATTATGTATGAGCTGGAGCTTTTGTACTGGAAAAACAACTCTAACTAACTAAATGATAAACGCTGCTTTCTTCGCCTTTTTCTCAAACAAACTAAATTTCGTAGTAGAAACAAAACGTAATAAAATAAATTTAGTATACAGCCAGTTTATGTGTATTTAGTTACTATAGTACCGATTTTAAAAACTATATTAGTTATTACTTTATAAAGTAAATAAATAGTCGGATCTTTAGATTTGAACTGTTGACCTTGACCCGGTGAGCTTACGATTTATCTACTACGTGAGTGAGTTGTCGTTTCGTTACCTATTTTAGTATTACTAAATTAGTAGTGTAATGAGAAGTGAGATGTCGCCGAGACATGATATTGTTACAATTCGTCTCAACGATTTCTCTAATCGAGAGTTTTTTGCTTTTTTATTTAAGGAACTTTTCGATTGTGGACTTTTAAAATGCCAGCTATGGCTATAAAATAAACTATAAAGTTATAAAGCTAGCTATTAGGTCAGGAGGTGAGCGAGGAAACTGGTCATTCTATCTAATAATAATAATAAATCGCCGATTGTTTGCCCTGTTGGTGAGAGAAATAGAAACTAGAAAACTGTAAAGTGTTGTTTAATGAATTCAGTAGTACGCTTTTTAACAGACAGCTTAGAAAGAAAAACAAGTAAATTAAAAACGAATTTTTAAAACCAATGCTCTTATATGTAATTAAGACACAAATTTTGCAATCAATTTTTTCTTATATTACTCTTTTATTTTATATTAAAGTCTGGCCTGGCGTAATATGGTTCGAAGAGCATTGCGATTTCCATTAAGCTCATAAACAAAAATTTTGCAATCAATTTTTTCTTATATTACTCTTTTATTTTATATTAAAGTCGCAATATACAACAAATAAATATAATAAACATATATATATATATATATATATATATATATATATATATATAAAATCCTCAAGAAAATTAACTAAATTAATTGACTTATTGTAAAACTAATAATTGAATATTGCATTGTCTTCTATCTTGAGCATGTATGCAAAATTTGAAAAAAATCTATCATCAGGAAGTGACTCAAAAATTGATTGCAAGATTTGAAACAGAGAAACAGACAGAGAAACAGAGCCGACGAGTTAATAAAAGCATTGGTAATAAACTTTTTTTTGTTTTAAAGTTATTTAGAATTTACAATGCTGAAAGAATAAGATATTTGCTACTGAAATTAACTTGCACTCTTAAGTTTAAGAAACTCATGAAAATCACTCGTTCCACCACTTCTCTCGAATGATGGCCGTTGAATTCCCGAGCTATCTTCTCGCCTCGAGTCCGCCCGGATTCGAACTGCTCTCCCCCAACTGGCTCGAACGAAAGACTTCGGGGACAGCCACGGGCGACAACAGAAGCGAGAGAAGTCGAAAATGGTCCCTCATCAAGACCGCAAACTGTCAAGACGCCTCCTCGGAGAAATCTACCGCCAGAAAGGACTACGAGTTCCGAGACGAAAGACTCGACACGACGAGGGACAAAGAACTGGATAAACTGAGAATCAAAGAGTGGGAATCGAGTTACAACTGCGACCCCGAGAACTGCGACGACATCCACGAAACTTTAGAGATTCGATCCGGCGGTGGAAAAATCTCCCGGAAGGTTTCGTTTGCAGACCAGCTCGGGCAGCAGCTGGCAGAGGTCAAAATAGCTTCCGAGCCAACCGATGTGCCTCCGATTTTCAGCCCAGAAACTATAGAGAAAATAGAAAAAACTCTTGACGGCGTCACAGTCGGGGTGTCACAGCTGGAGGAGGAGTCCTCTGAAGGACATCTGTTCAACGTCGTCTTGCTCAATTTCCGCGAACCGGGCTCCGACCTTCTCGGTCTGCACAACAGAGTGGAGAATTGTAAATTAGCGCTGACCTGTATCGATGCCAGACCGGGCAGGAAGATTGGTGGAATGGTAGAAGCGAAACGGCTGAACGACTGCGAGGGCGCGGTCATGCTTCGTGTCACGACTGACGGATGGAAGAGCGTCGAAGACGTTTCTGCCACCTACGTCACTTCGGTCGGGGGCACCGACCACTTGTTGTTTTCGTTCGAGTTCGATGTCGCAGGTTCCGCTCCGTGCTCGTCATCGGAAGTGGAGTTTGCCGTCTGCTACCGGTCCACCTGGGGCGAGTCGTTCGAACACTGGGACAACAACGAAGGAAAAAACTACAAAGTTCTATACTGCGAGAATATCCCTCACCACGCCAGTACCCCCGAGTTTCACCTGGAATCGAAGAACGCTGACGACTGTCGAGACGAACACTTCCACCGATCGACGTCTGCTCCCTCGGAATTGAGCATGTGGGGGGTTCATGAATTCGAAGGGGAGCTGATAATGATGCAAGGTCCTTACTGGTGAACGGGGAGACGAGTGCCAAAGGTGAAGGACACGATCGACTGACCTGAGTAATCTCGTATTTCTTACTTACTTACTAATATTGATCTTGTTTTGTTGGTTTATCTATTCTTTCTTAGAACATTTGCATCGTAACCTTTTTCGATCGCCACTGCATTATTGCTCATGTGATAATTTTACATCAATTTTTTTCAGAAGGATTGAAAAAAACCTATCTGATTTATTTTACTCGATTAATATTTAAATGAAATGAAATTTATTTTCAATTTGATTAATTAATTTTAATTAGATTGTTTATCGACTCGATGACTTACTTTAATACCCCTGAGTGTATAGAAATTTAAAGAGTATTACACACATTCTTTAAAGTTATAAATATTGTGTTTTTATTGACTTTATTGATTACCACGTGTGTAGAGTTATTGCGAGAAAGTTGGATTCGTCAACTTCTTTTTTTTAAATCGGTAATTTGTAAATTATTTCGAATCTTCTTTTTATCACTTTTTTGGTGTTATTTGTAATTTATTTATAACAGCAATAATAATAATTTCTCGATATTTCACGTGCGTTCCATCGCTTGATACGGTAAAGTCATTACATGATTTTTTTAACAAAATTTGGGATGATGAATTTCAAGCATCCATCTCCAGTGATTTCCATGGTGATTTTCAGACGTAAAACTTATCCCTCGCCAGGTTTTGTAAAGATGTACATTGCAACGTTTTTCAATTTATTACGACGGTTGCCACTAGCGATAGTAATACTGATGATCGTAATAATGGAGATTCTAGTGATGAAAGCTTTTATTATTTTTGTTTTTACGTTCAAACGTCATTGTAACGTCACCGTCCCAGTCGTCATTCCTTTCGTTGCTAAGTGTACAAATGACTTACGGTTTTCATACACACGCTCTCTAGCTGAACGTTACGATCCGTTCGCTGAGTTACGGGTTTTCACGAATGTTACTTCTGTTCGCAATTGCAACGTGCCGTAAAACTTGAATTTTTTGCGTCATTTTTTATATCTTGATTTGCCTCTATGATTGGTCGGCAGAATTTTTTAGCCTTCTTCTTAGTCTTTTTGTTATTTTTTGTTTAATTTTTTTTCAACTTGAGAAATTTTCTTTCTGTTTAGAATTATCAATTTCCTTTTTTTTTATCAGAATGACTTGCTGTTTTCTTTTCTTGTACATCATTTTTTTTAGACAAAATGAAGGATATAACTATTTTCATTATATATATATATATATATATATATATATATATATATATATATATATATATATATATATATATATATATATATATATATAATGTTCTTTTTTTATTCATTTTTATTAATAAGATTAATTAATTATGCCGATTAAATTTTTTATTTATTCAATTTAATTAATATTTAATTATATTTTTCCTTTATTCTGCAATTTCGTGCCTTCGTTCAATTCAGAAGATTCTCCATAGATTGTAGAGCGAACCATGGTTGCACACGCTTGATTGATTGTTTGATTGGTCGTCTATGAATAAAGGCTTGTATTGCTCAATTTGAAATCATATTCATTATAACATCACTATTTTTATTGTGATAATAAAAGATACAAAGTAGCACTTTGTAGCTGTAGTAGTAGGAGTAGTATTTTTTTGGCATTTTTATTGTCTTTGGCATAGAAGAAGTAATATGAGTGATTCTTTTTTCGTAGTCGATGGTAGGTCGTTTGCTGTGTTTCTTTGTTATTGGAGTGTACTCGGTTTGTATTGATTTAAAAGACAAATCAGACGTTTTGATTCACAAAGCGATTTTACCAATTGTATCATCATCGTAATCATATTTCGTTTATCGATACGACAATCATTCGACTGTTATCCTTTTTACGGCAGTGATTAACTGCAATATCATTGTTTACTTTTATACACACGCATTTGCAGATTTGCGTGGAAGAATATATTTCACGCGAAAGAATATGAAGTTTGTGAAAAGCTAAATTTAGGTTGTATATTTTGTTGCTGGCAGAATGCGCGGAGATATTTACATAGTGCATGTATGTTTGTACATTTGTGTTGTGTGTGTGTGTATGTATGTATGTTAGCTCGTTTGTGTGCCTTTCCTGCAATCACGTCTGTCAGTCCATATTCGTATTGGTTGGTTGTGACTGAATTTGTATACTCTCATTATTGTTATATATATATATACAAATATTTTATTCTGAAAGTAACCCTTGAATTTAGTATTCGTTAATTTATATTTATTTAGTAAACAAAAATTGTAAATGGTAATTTTTTTTATTAATTATAAATTAAATGGATTATTTAAATATTGCTTTGTCATCTTTCAATCACAAAGTTTATTTTATTCAATGACTTGCTTATCTCTTTCTGTACAATTTCATTCTTCTTTTTCTATCTTTCTTTTGCTCTCTTTCTTTTATTTATCTTTTATAGTTGTTTGGTTTTTCATTCTACTTATAGATTAATCATTGAGAGATAGAAAAAAATGTAACCATTAATAAAAAATTTTAGGCCAAGCTTTTAATTTAATTAACGATAATTTATAAATATTTCTCTTCTCTCTTCTACCTCTCTGTTAAAATATTTGTTGATCTGTTTCTTTCTATCATTTCATTCCTTATTATAGCTTATTGTTTTTGTTTCTCAACTGGATATGAACTGGCAGACGCTGATGAAACAAAACAATGCAAACTACCTGCTTTCAGCTTTTTTTCTTAAGCAAATTATCTCTTTATCTCTGTTTGTCTTTCTGTCCTATCTCTCTTTTTTCCTTATTCTCTCTGTCAGTCTTCTCTCTCCCTCTGTGTGTCCGTCTGTCTGTCCTCTTTCCCTCCCTCCCTCCCTCTCTCTCTCTCTCTCTCTCTCTCTCTCTCTCATCTCTATTTCTCTCATATCTCTATTTCTCTATGATGCATGGTTTTAGTTTTAGCAGAAAACATATGTGCAGTGTTTTTAACCAGGGATTTGCGACCCAAATTTAAAGTCGGTGCTTGGTCCAGGCCACCTGATATTAAGTGAAAAGCTTAGTTTATGTACAGGCCATAGGTCGCAGGCTGTAAATCGTAGAAGATCCCATAAAGTATATTATTATTACCGACTAACAAGTTGTGGATATCACGTTACAAGACTGTAAATGATTACACAGCATAAAGGTTGTTAGAGTGGTAATCATGCCATTCATAGATAAAACTACAATTTGAGAAGATTTAGAGCGGCTGCGTGTCTGTAAATCAAGACTTTCACTTGAAACGAGACAAGGTCTAGTCGAGACTGCAAGTGCAAGGAGCCAAGGTCTTATGGGATCGAAACCTCAATGAAAGAGAACTCAGAGCAATCTTAAGACTGTTTTAGGCAGTAGTTGTCTGAAAAATCTAGCTCTAGAAGAGTTTATTTGCTGATAGGTCATTCGAAACGATAAGGGGAACCTGAAGCAACGGTAACCAGCGCCGAACCGAATCTCCAGCAAAAATTTGAAATGCTCTTATACTTTTATAGGTTAAAAAAAAGTTTTACAATTATTATTATTAAGCTGCTTAAAAATATCTTTCATATGCATACCACACCGACAGTGTGGGTATTTTTTTTTTTTTATAATAGTTTATAGTCCTTTACACCAGGTGTTTTAAGACTAATGGCTGTATGTAGGGAGCACTTATGTACTTCCTGTCGTGGATCAGAATTTGATCCTTTTTACTTTTCCCTCCTCCTTTCTCCAGGCTTGGGACTGGCTCGCAATTAGCGAGGCGGAGTTACAGTGTGGATACCTACCGTCCTACTTATATATGATGATATCTGTCTCGACAAGTGAGATGAAATATTTTTTGTTTGCCTATAAATAGAATACCTCAGTCGTCAGTTTGAGTCTACTGTCTCTTTCTCTCTCTCTTTTTTTTCTTTCTTTCTCTTTCTCTCTTCTTTCCTTTTTTGTGTGTAGATAGGGAGAATGTAAATGTAGGGCTTGAGAGAACCTCATAATAAAAATAATACATGGTTTATTATTTTATTTGTGCTTATCTGCTGCTGCTGCTGCTCATATTGATGATGATAAATGATGACGCTTATTTATCATGGTTATTTTATCTGAAGCTGGTGCATCACGGTAACGAAGTTGATGATTGTGATGATGCTGTTGTTGATGATGATGGTGGTGTTGGTGTTGTTGAAAGCAATAGTGATGAAGTGTGTAATGATGAAGATGATCGTGGCGATAATAATGATGGCGATGATGATGCAGCTGATGTTGGCAAGGTTAGAACTTCATAGTTCTTTCGCAAAATTTAGCCTAGATTGCTGAACTTTCTTATTCTGTTCAGCTTATCACTGTTTTTTTTAATTTATATTTATTAATATGAGACCGAAAGAGAGAGGGAGGAGAGATAGACAAAGTTCAGTGTCTCAAATAAGCGCAGACCTGAGTTGTTCATATTTAAATTTTGAGATTTGGTTTAAAAAATTGTCTTTGGAAAAATCTATAAGGTCTTAAAATTGAACAAAAACTCAGCATCCTCCTAGTTAGTTATTCGGCACTAAAACAGTCTATCAGCTCCCGTAATGGACTTTGTCGATAAGGGAGCGCCTAATCAAATGATTCTTTGATATGATTTGATTTGATCAGAAGTTAAAAATTCTATAATTTATTTTCATTCCCCAGGTGACTCTACAGTGAATACATAGATCTATGTTTTCACACTAGCGTCACCTGGAGAATGAAAGAAAATTTTAGAATTTATAATATTTAACCTATAGCATAGAGCACTACAACATGTAGTTTTTAGTACTCTACTCTATGTCTATAGATAGAACCTATTGGTTTAAATTCACCAAAAGAGGACACCACAGATGTAATATCTTTGTGTGTAAACTCACCGGAAGAAGACAACTCATGAGACAATTCTTATCATCATTCAACTACACCAACTTCGTCGAAGAAAGAAGTTCTGGGATATTTGTAGGCAGTTAAGACAATCTTAAAACGTTTTAAAATTGTTCTAAAACATTTATCAACTGTTCTAAAACTCTTTTGAAAGCAACGTTCTATACAGCCAGCCACCTTTTACTTATTTTACTTGAACTTTATCATTTGTGGAGTGGGGTCATTTCATAGTAACAACCATGGTAGCCCATCAGAGCACCTCTCCAACC
>OZ022239.1:31445516-31610516 GCA_963978895.1 Erpobdella octoculata
CTCTTCAATTTCGCGAAGGAGTCAATGTGCGCATTGAAATCGTATTCTAATGTCTCCTTTGACTCAATGCATAAAATAGACAAATCTCCCAGCTTACATTGGCTGATGGAATTCCGCAAGTAATGCTTGATCCTTTTCAACACAGAAAATGACCGTTCTCCAGTTGCGTTTGATATAGGAATGGTGAGAAAGATTCTTAGAAGGGTTTCCACATTGGGAAATGTACATTGTAGTCCACCCACTACTATAAGCTGGTACATTTCTACCGCAGATTTTGCGCCTTCTTCTTTAGCGAAATGCAAAAACTGTTTGATTTCATCGCCAGTGGTATCAGAATTAACATCGTCTTTGTATTCTTCGATCAAGGCCGAGATCTTTGTGTTCATGTCATCTACCTTGTCCTTGAAAAATAGACTGAACAAATCATGTATACCTTTGTATGCTTCGATTCTGTGATCAAGTTCCGTGATCAATTTATCAGAAATGGCGTTTACTGTGTTAACAATAAAATTATCACGACCAGTTAAAATAACTTCCGCTTCATTGCTTTCATCAGAAAACGGTTTTCGCTTTTTCTTGCGGCTCACTTCATCTTGATATTTACAGTTTTTCAGGTCATCGTTAATAAGCAATGCTGCTCGTTCTTCAATACGAGTGAAACCGTTTCGGACTTCATTGTTAATAAAAAGCTTCAGTGATTCTAGAAGATTTACACCAGCATCAAGATATAAATGTGAATTTTGCAGGGATTTGCTGGCTGCATTCATCCGCTGTAAAACTGTATCCCAAAGAACAGTCATCAATGCAGTTTCAAAAAGATCCATTTTATTAGCAAGAGCATTAGCCTCATTTCTTACAGACGCCAATAGTGTTCGAATTTTACCACAATTCAAAAGTTTGTTTACATTTTTAATTTAGGGTTGAGCGAAAATTCATGCGCGCATTTTTGGCAACGCAGAAATTGTTGTTTATATATTTATTTTTTTTTCATACGTTGTACAAAAATATTTAGAAATAATGATGAAATATATTATCTGAAAATGTAAAATTAATTTTTCTCAAACTTATTAAATTTTTTTGGGCGAAATATTTTGAAGCCTCCAAAAAACTCATTTTTCAAGTTTTGGGGGCCCCTAAAATCTGGGGGCCCTAGGCCCTGTATTCAGTTTGCATTATTTAAATTTTATTATTATTTTATTATCGTTCAGAAAATAATTTTCGTTATTATTATTATTCAGTTTGTTCCATTTAAATATAGTTTTTATTCTATTTACGTTTTTCAAATAATTATAGTTCTTTTTATTACCAATGCTTTTATTAACTCGTCGGCTCTGTTTCTCTGTCTGTTTCTCTGTCTGTTTCTCTGTCTGTTTCAAATCTTGCAATCAATTTTTGAGTCACTTCCTGATGATAGATTTTTTTCAAATTTTGCATACATGCTCAAGATAGAAGACAATGCAATATTCAATTATTAGTTTTACAATAAGTCAATTAATTTAGTTAATTTTCTTGAGGATTTTATCGAGGGGTTTCTTGAGGGTTTTCTTGAGGGTTTTCTTGAGGGTTTTCTTGAGGGTTTTCTTGAGGGTTTTCTTGACCACAAAACGCTAACCGACTGGCAGACTATTTTACCAAGTTAACACGAACCATAGATTTTTTCAAATTTTGCATACATGCTTAAAATAGAAGACAATGCAATATTCAATTATTAGTTTTACAATAAGTCAATTAATTTAGATAATTTTAATTAATTTCGATATTTCGATATAATTAAGATATTTCGACTTTAACATAAAATAAAAGAGTAATATAAGAAAAAATTGATTGCAAAATTTGTGTTTTAATTACATATAAGAGCATTGGTTTTAAAAATTCGTTTTTAATTTACTTGTTTCGTTATTATTAACGAATACAATAAAAAATTTCGTTTTTATTCAGTTTTCGTTAACAAAAATACCACTGAACTGAACCAGTAATATCAGAAAAGGAAAGCGAGAATGAGAGAAAAAGTGATAGAGAGAGAAAAAGAGAAGAGAGAGAGAGAATAAGAAAAAGAGAAAGGCAGAGGGAAAAGTAGAAAAAAAAAGAAATTATAAAAAATGAAAACTTTATTTCCATAAAATACAGGAACTCCCTCTATTGCGGAACTCAAGTAATTTCATTATCTCCCTCTCTAGGCGACCGACCCTGAAACAATAGCTTTAATAATTTAATGTAACAGACTGGCGGTTATCATTCTTGCATATTTCATGAAATTAGTTTTTTGTTTCTCATCGTATGTCGTAGTAGAGCCTGAGAGAATTTCAGCTAAAAAAAAATAAAAAATAGAAAAAAAGTCCTGTCGTCTCGAACAGCTGTTGAAAATAATTTGCATAAATACGATTTAATCTGGCAAATGCCGTTGAAGGATTTTATGCATGTTGATTGATTATTCATTAATTAATGGTGGAAATGAATGAATGAATGAATGAATGAATGAACGAACGAACGAACGAACGAACGAACGAACGAACGAACGAACGAATGAATGAATGAAAGAAAGAATGAATGAATGTATAAATGAATGCAATAGAATGGTTGGGAAAAATGGATAGTGTGCTGTGAATGAATGGTGGGAAATAGATAGTGTGCAATGGGTAGATGGGAAACATAGATGGATAGGGATGGGATGGAGCTCTGTGAGATTTTATTCAAAAGTGTTACCTCTTTTTCTCTGGATTTTTCAAATTTGCAGAGACAAAAGCGATTAAATAAAATTATTTAACACGTAAAATAAAATTAAAGCTAAGAATTCTACATAAACGTTTTTTAATTCCTGAGTGAAAAGTGAAAATTTAAAAAAATTGTGCTTTTTAGGGGTCTCATGGGTCAATACACATTCAAAACTCTTTTAGTACTCTTATCGAACCCATAAAATCCCTGTCTTTTCCTCCCGAGAATTACAAAAAAAACAATAAACAAAAAAGAGCTCGGTACAATCTATTATTACTTACCATAAATCCTTTGTACCAGGCTTTGATCTGGTCCTTGCTAAATTCAGTGTTGTCGATCAGAAAGTTCAGATCGTCCTTTGACAGTTTCTTGCTGCCTCCGTGCCCCATCCTGTGCGTATCTTTCTAGCGGATTGATTGAAAATATAATGATAATTAATTTCACTATCTTGAACTCGATTCTTCTTCTTCTCCAGGTGAATTTTTCTTCACTTCGTTGCCGTTTTCCGGGTTTATTCAAAAGCCAAATTTACGACAAGACCTCTCCAGTAGCAATACGAGCGACAACAACAACAAGTTCCGTGGTTGTCGTTTTTGCTGTTTTTGTTTTTATTTTCACTGCAGCGGAATTAATTCACTGAAATAATTAAGTTCTCTTAATTCCTTCGGACGTAGCTTGTTCTGCGGAACACAACAACAACAACTACAGCGCCGCCGTAAACAACTACAAGAACAAGTCAACGATGACGACGACGACGACGTGGTGACGATGACGACTCTTCAAACGGCTACCTGACAGGAAGTTCTATCGATTATATCACCGCTCTTTCTTTCTTTCTTTTTTGTTTCTCTCTTTCCTTCTCCCAGGTTGATCGAGAGCAACGACTTCGGAGAATTTGTTCGATTTTTCGAATAACAACACAAACAAACGTCGATGTTAATGTTCTTCAAAGTTGTCAAAAAAAAAGTTTTACACCGAGAGAGTAACCGAGATGAGAAATTTACAGACAGACGGACAGACAAATAGACAAGTAGGTAGTCAGAATCTGTTTTATTTCAACGGCGAGTTTGTAGGTAGATTGTTCAGGCGGTTCTACCGCATACCTTTATACTTCTAGGCTGCGTTTTCTCTTTGCGTTTGCGTTGGTGCGTGCGTATTGATAGGGAGATAGGGATAGGGGTGTTTTGGGGGTGCGTATTGATAGAGAAAGGGATAGATAGGAGTGTTTTGGGGTGCGTATTGATAGGGAGAGATGGAGTGAGGTGTTTTGGGGTGCGTCTGGAGAGGCAATTGTGTTTTTTTATGGAGCAGTGTGTACTCTTTATAAGAGAGTTTTCGTGCGGAAATGTTTCTCTGTGTTATTTGACATGTCTGTCTGTCTGTCTGTAAGTAAGCATGCTTGTAAATGTAATCTGTTTAAGTGTGCATTTGTTCGTGTATGTGTATGTATGCATGTGTGGATGTGCGTGAAATGTGCTAGGTTGATGGGATATTCATGTGTTCAGATAATTTTGTACATGTGTTATGTGTAATTAGGGGTGGGGGTGGTAGAACATAACCTCCACCCTTAAAATCAAATTAAATCAACGAGCTGACGAACATGTTGGTTTGTTAGTAAAGAACCTGTAAACGAACGAACGAACGAACGAACGAGTCGTGAATAAACGAAAAATCGAACAAAGGCATACAAAAACTGAATTAAAAGATAAGAATAGCAGGCCATATATAATTATATAGTACGAATAGTTGCAGTCTCCTGTCCCTCTATCTGTCTGTCTCTATCTATCTTTCTGTCCCTCTATCTGTCTGTCCCTCTATCTGTCTGTCTTTATCTATCTTTCTCTATGGGCGTGTCTTTTATAAACTTTTATTTAGGTTACAATCTCTGTGTGTGTGTGGCTTTCTCTGTACGCAAATCTTGCAAGTAAAATTTAACCAGATTTTGACTAGCTAGGAAACTGAAACTTTCAACATAGCTTTATATTGGATGACAATACATGATTCAATAAAAAAAACTTAATTTGAACATCTTTCGTATTTCTAAATCGACTGTATTTGAAATTAAAGTTTGTGTTGAAAAACTCGTTTTCCCTTTACTTTTTTATTAACCAGGTTATCAACCACACTCACCAAAGCATTTTTTAATTCATCAAATTTCTTCGTTACGCGTTTTTTCATTCACCTGATGAACCGCAGCTCAAAACCAGAGCATTCATCCGGTGAATGAAAAAACGCGTAACGGGGAAAGTTGATGAATTCAGAAATGCCCATGATTAGTGTGGTTGATAACCTGGTTATTAAAAAAACACACCCTATTTCTCTCTCTTTTTCCATAGCTCTCTTATACTTACAATCATACAAGGGAGTAAATTTTCACTTGTATGCATTTAAACAGTACCGCAAGCGTTTGATTATTTTTATTTGCATAAATGCAGCTACACAGAAGCCTCTGAATAATTGTGATGAAACGCAATTTCCCACACAGGCAAAATTAATCTCTCTGTTAGTGGATTTCTATGTGTTCGTGAATCTGTTTGTGTGTGTGTGTGATCGAATGTCCGTACGCGTCAGTGTGATCAAATCAAATGACTACGAACTTTAGTTCAGTGTGATCAAATGTCCATGAACCTCGGTGTGATCGAATGTCCATGAACCTCGGTGTGATCGAATGTCCAACGTCATTTCTATGAAAATTAAAAAAAACAGTGAAAGGACTTGTAATTCAGTGCAACATAAGTTCGGCCACGGTTTTTTGTTTCTATTCTTCTGTTTCGATTTCAAAGCAAAAAAAGTAATATGAAGAATTTATTAATAAAAATAAAAACCAAAAAATTAAATGACCTTTGTAATCAGCTGACGAATTATAGTCATTTGTAATTTTTTATCGAATACCACGTGTGAGGGTATTCTGACAGGTGGTTGGTTAGTTGGTTTATAAGAGTTTTGGAAGTCTCGCCTTTAAAGGCGGTATTTCATTTCACGATACCTGATCCCCGGGCTGGTATTTAATGAATACCCAAATACTCACCCACCAAACCCTGGTATTATTTTTGTTTTGTATTTATATATATTAATACCGACCTAAGAACGTCAAATATTTGCGCTTCAAATCTTATACTGAGCTGAAGAGACATGCGATGGAACTTGATGAGGAAAAGAAAATATTAGCGCTTCAATTATAAGTATTACTGATCAACAAAGTAAAGGTTGTGGTGATGATGATGATGATGGTGGTGGTGGTGATGATGATGATGATGATGATGATGATGATGATGATGATGATGATGATGATGATGATGATGATGATGATGATGATGATGATGATGATGATGGTGATGATGGTGATGGTGATGATGATGATGATGATGATGGTGATGGTGATGATGATGATGATGATGATGACGTCGACGACGACGGCAATTATGACGATGACTGTAATGATTGTGATGCCGATAACTATGATGATGACGGTGATGATGACAATGATGATGGTAGACTTTCGAATATAAATAATAACAGCACTTACAATTAACAAGATTGCCTACACAGAGGACAACTTAATAATAGAAGTCATCATCAGTAACCAGTGAATGCCTCTGATCACGTGATAATTAATTATATAAAATATGATAATTACATTTAAACGCAGGCACAACGAAATGAAAAATTTAATTTATTTATATAACTCGTTAATCTCTCTCTCTCTCTCTCTCTCTCTCTCTCTCTCTCTCTCTCTCTCTCTCTCTCTCTCTCTCTCTCTCTCTCTCTCTCTCTCTCTCTCTCTCTTTATTTCTTTATTTCTTCTTCTATTTTAGATAACATTTCAACTTCACTTAATATTTATGTGCGCGTGCTTGTGTGTGTGTGTGCGTGTGCATGTGCGTGTGTGCGTGTGTGTGGGTGTGTGTGTTTTTCTTTCCACTTCTTCGAGGAGAAATTTTTTTCTCGCACATTCAAATCCTTCAATTTCGTGAAAAAAATTCAAACTTCGGAAAAATGAAATTTTGTTCATAAAATGCATTTTTGTTTGGTTGTAACTTCTTGCAAGTATGGCTCTTTCTTCTTTGTATCTCTCTCTCTCTCTCTCTCTCTCTCTCTCTCTCTCTCTCTCTCTCTCTCTCTCTCTCTCTCTCTCTCACTCACTCGCTCTTTCCTTTCTCTCTCTCTCTCTCTCGCTTTGTTTTTTTAATTTCTTTAAAGATGAGTAGAAAATAGTAGAAATATAAAGATATGGAAGAACAACACACGATGAATTAGATAATGAGGATAGGAGAGGGGAGGCCAAATGCTTTGCTTAAAGGTACCGTTCCACCGCTAAATTGCATTGATTGAGATGATGATAGTGGTGTTGGTGATTATGGCTAAGATGTTTCATATATGTGATCATTACCCTTATCAGCATCATGATGTATTATCGTTAAGTATTGTCAAAGTACCAGATCAATAACAAATCTACCACAAACTCCGGTTTATTTTTCTCTAATAAATCAAGAAAAAAAACGTTTTCCACAAACGTTATAAAATTTGTTTTTTGTCTCTTCAGTTATTTGTCTCAGTTGTTTTCTCTCTCTCTCTCTCTTTCACTGAGATTAAGATGGCGGTTGTAATAATGACGTAATTATGCGTGGGCGTACTGGTTATCATCTCCTCCCCTTCACTCACTTGCGAATGGCTTCCACCTTTTAACATTCCCGTCACGCGTTCGTAACTTTTTTTCAGAAGCTCACCACCGGAAATGACGTTCGACGCCGCTTCCGCAAAAGGTTCTAAATTTAACCACATGTGTTTTTACCATCGGTCTTATTTTGCCTTTTTTCTATCTTTCTTTCTCTTTCTTTCTTTATTTGTATTTTGCTAAATAAAATCACTTGCTTGTATACTTTCGATGAGAGAGAGAAAGAGATATATATATATATATATATATATATAGAAAGAGAAAGGGAGGGAGAGAGAGAGAGAGAAAGAGGGAAAGAGAATTTAAAGCAGAATTAAAATAAATAATAGCATCTCCCCACTACCTCAATTAAAAACATTTCAACGTTGCCCGCCCCAGACCCAGACCCACACACACAGCGAAAATATTTCACCGAGTTATTCGACCGCATCTGATGAGCGGCCAAGCGTGAGCGCTGCAGGCACCTGCTCTGAGATGGAACACCCGCTAAAAATATAGACATTTGCGTCATAGCTGTCATCATTATCATGACTGAGTCTGCCTAGACCAGTGGCGCACCTGGGATTTTTCCCCGGGGGGGGGTTCAAACCCCAACTCACACCGTGGGTGAGCCAATGGCAAAGACTATTCACAGATTTATTATTTAGAACAGTTTTATTAACCTTTCTTTCTCCGGCGATTTTGTTGGAATAGCAAAATTTCGGTTTCTGCACAGGGGCCTCCGACGGTTTACCCAGAAAATTACTGAAGGTCAAGGTAAGTGAGGGAAGGTAATGCTATATTTGTATCGGGGCTTATATTTATTTCTTTTTTTAGCGTTTAATAATTCAACAAGGTTGATTAAAGCGAGACAATCAACCTTAAAATAGTGTAATCACTCAAAACAAATAAAGTCAATACAAGGTCATAATAAAATAAAAAAAAGTCAACAGAAAACTGAAAATGTCATAAAACGATCCTAGGTTGTAGTTTCCACTTAAAAAAGATTTCAGCTGCGGTGATGATTATAATCATCTTCCTCTTAGTTGTGGAGGCTATTTTTAGCCGGATCTACCTCTGACGTTTACAAGTCTGACCAATAGCAAGTCAGCCTTGTAACCACGTGATCTCTTACGTCACTATAATCGGGTCATGCTCTATTGGACGACTGCCTACCCGGTGATTGGCTGTCTGCAAACAAGGCACTACAATAAAACCTTACCACATGACGTCATATGCTTCCAGATGCTGATACTCTCCCGAATTTCATTAATAAAAAGTAGTATAAAGTATTTTTAGCATCTCAATTGGCAACCAATAGCGTGTACAGCTACGCGTAACCTTGAACTTGGTGTACAGCTTCTTCTCGTATGTAACCTTTTATGCGGTGTAATAGAATTCTGTACGTGCCGCTTTTTTTGCGTCCCGGCTTGTACATAGGCACAAAATTCCAGACCCGACCTTACCCGTTTTTAGAAGCCTAAAATCCCTAGACTTGCCCCAATAACATCTCTGCCCGGCAAGAAAACCCTAAAATGAAAGCTCAGCCCAGTCCAAATCTCTAGTGTGTAACCTTTAACCTGGCGTACAGTACAGCTATGTCTTACCTTTTACCTGGCGTACAGTACAGTTATGTAAGACCTTACTTATACCAGATGTACAGTACATCTATGTGTAAAACTTCTAACCTGATGTACAGCTACTGTTTGAAAAGAATTTATAAATGAATTGTAAATTAATGGCTTACTCAGAGGAACTACTGGATATCATCCTACACACCAACATCTCCTGAATCTCAAAATCAACTTTTACAATTCGTTTAACCTATTCGGTTTCAGCACGGACAGGGAAACAAACACACACAAAAACACACACTCCCAGAGATACACCCACACAAGCAAACAAGCAAACAAACAAACAAACAAACAAAAGTTCTGTTATTTTATTAATTGCATTCAAGCGATTGAGAAAACAAGCCACAAAAAACTATCGTAAAAACATCACCATTGCTGCAATTCCAACAACAACAATGCGCAAGAAAATTTAACATTACATTGCTTCCTGGCTGGAGTTAGCTGTGTAATGTAATCGTGTGAAAAAAGTTTGTAATAAGCTGCTGAGTTTTTCAGTTTCCTTTCGTCAAGTTTACGCACGGCAGCAAGATAATGGTCAGAAGTCAGAAAAACAAAAACTTGGTAGACTTCAGCATCTCTTACACGGTCAAATGTCTGCAATGATGATAAGTTTGACGACAAAGTGTGATACAAGAAGATAAAATCAAGATGGAAGAAATTAACGATCATGATAATGATGATTATGAATACTGCAAATGTTATTGATTGAAGATTTGCTGCAATCAAAGCAGAAGAAGAAAACATACTTCAGTTATCAACGTGCAAGAACATGGCAGACCAAACTTAAAGTCCCCCTCCCTCTCAGGGTCCTTAGCAGAATGCAAAATGAATTATATATTTTTTTAAATAATAAAGCAGATTACATAATAATGATATAATAAATATTGAGATAGTGAACACTTCTGGACAATTAAGTTATTAAGAATTTTAAAAAAGCTAAAAATAATTTTTGATGCAGCAGAAATGCTAAATCTGTAATCGGAGAGGTGAATGATGTGATATTTATGGAGTAGCAAAAAAAGAAATAAATATAAAGAAATAGAGGAAAAAAACAAATAACCAATTAGAAACGAAAATTTGAGAGAGATAGAGATAGAGAGAGAGAGAGCAAGAAAAAGAGAAGAAAATGGAAGAAAGAGATAGAGGTATCAAATTCGAAACTCTAGAAACTTATTAAAAATATTTCAAATTATAAATTTGATGAAAAAAGATTAATTATATAACTAATCAAAAGAAAGGCAAAAACAGAAACAACAAAAGCAAGTAAACAATAATATTAATAACAATAATAATAGGAAATATCATTATTATGCATACCCAACCCACCCATCTACATCATGGAAGCACACTAACGTTCCTTTAAAACGCAATCAATAGGAGTTATATTAAATAATAATTTTAATTCCAGATATAACTGAAAACGAGAAGAGATAAAGATAACGAATATCAAACAAAGAAGAAATAAATATTAAAGAAACAAAAATTATACAACTTGAAATATTTTTCTTATTTCAAAACATGAAAATAATAATTATTATTAACAAAATTAACTCAATAAGAAATGCAAACAATAATAATAATAATAATAAACGCACAACTTGCAGATCGTGATAAAAAACGCAAATATTTTTCCACTTCTCCCACCTGGATTGGTGCATCCGTGATTTTACAACGAGAACAAACTAATCAAAAAATTTAAGCTTTGAAGAAAAAAGAACGAAAGCTAAAAAGATCATAAAAATATTAAAGAATAATTTTCTTTGTTAAAATAATTTTTTCTTTTTTAGTACAAAAACATCAAAACAACC
The DNA here is from genome assembly GCA_963978895.1 of Erpobdella octoculata. NCBI lineage: Eukaryota > Metazoa > Annelida > Clitellata > Hirudinida > Erpobdellidae > Erpobdella > Erpobdella octoculata. Next base: position 31,456,325 of record OZ022239.1, read on the forward strand.
CATATTCATAGACCTACAGACATTTGTTCATCAATCAATCAGCTATTCCATCAATTAATTAATAAATTGATCCATTAATAAATCAATTATTATTCAATCAATTAATCAAGCATATTTATATCATTAGCGATGTGCTTTATTTTACTGTCTCCTGCCATCAACACAACCCATGGAAGAACTTCACGAGTACATTGTGATCAGGATGAACTGGAATGATGGAAAGAAGAAAAAATAATCAAATTTAAATATTTCTTAAGAAATAATACTGAAAAAAATATATAACAAAATAAAAACAAATAAAATGAAGGAATACGGAACAGTCGACAAAGAACAAACAACCTCTTCCGTTGAAAATCTGGTCCTTCCAGTGCTTCCTGGATCCTTCTTGTTGAAGGTATCTATGGAAGAAATAAAATGGAGATGAATACGATACAAAGATGATGATGATGATCATCATCATCATAATCTCAATCATTTAAATTTAATTTTGTATGGAAGTAGTGAATATGCTCACACTATCCCCTTATCTCTGCCTCATTCACCCCTCTCTCTACCAACCCTTCTAACCATCCTCCATCCCCACCCATCTCTCCTCCTCATTCACCTCTCTCTACAATCCCCCCCTAACCGTCATCGACCCCCACCGAATTCTCACCAAAGAGAGTCTTGAGCTTGATGTAGCAGGCAACAAAGTCATCGAATCGCACCTTGCCTTCCTTGTCGCTGTATCTCACGATGATGGCGTTCAGAGTTGCGTTGCTCACTCCGAAACCTGGAGAGCCGATTTTCGGGTTTATGATAATGAGATTCAATGATTTATGATGAGATTCAATGATTTATGATGAGATTCAATGATTTATGATGAGATTCAATGATTGAATGAATATGAAAATTAGGTTAATGATTTTCAGGTTTATGATAATGAGATTCAATGATTTATGATAATGAGATTCAATGATTTATGATAATGAGATTCAATGATTTATGATAATGAGATTCAATGATTTATGATAATGAGATTCAACGATTGAATGAATATGAAAATGAGGTTAATGATTTTTGGGTTTATGATAATGAGATTCAATGATTGGTGAATGAATATGAAAATGAGGTTAATGATGATGTTATGGTGGCCATGAAGATGATGATAGTGTTTGTGATGCCAATTTTAGTGATGGTGGAATTAAAACTAGGTTAAGTAAACATAATTATTATATTCATTATAAAATAACACAATTTATCAGAGCATCAAACTAAATTAGTCTTTGATAAATAATTTTTAACAAATATAAATTTTGTTAATTTAATGACATTGAAAATCATCTTTTCAGTGAATGATCAACAATGACAACTCTAATTTATTTCATCATCTATAACATGCAAAATGGAAACACAAAATGGAAATACAAAATAGAGCACACATATATAAATACAATCGTACATAATTACGCAGTACACACATACATAAATAAATACATAACACACATACATACCAGCATACACAGACACTTAAACACAGATAATTTTAAAATCTAAACAAAAAGGTAATAAAGTGAACATTAATTAAAAACAGGAACAAAACAGAAAACCAAACATGACAAATGGACTCAACCGAAAAAGCCTTCGTAAAATAACAACCAGAGAAAATCGGATTTAACGTTCATAGATTTGTTTCAAGTTAACTAACAAATCGTATATTAAAGTAAAATAAACATTAAACTCTTAATTATGATTATTCATAACTATTAATTATTGATAAGAAAGCTATAATTTTTAAAGGCAGGTCTGACAAAGCAGCTGTAATTGTAATGATAAATAGTTTTAAATGTATGTAGTTGTAAACATATGTGGTTGTAAAGATATATAGTTGTAAAGATATGTAGTTGTAAAGATGTGATTGTAAAGATATATAGTTGTAAAGATATGTAGTGGTAATAACAATTGTCTGTCATATGTAATGGCAGACATATTAGCAGTATGCATATTAATAGCTGTTATAATATCAGAAGCAGCTGTGGCTGTAGCTAGAGTTGCTGAAGCGGCTAGGAAAATAGCATCCCAGAAGAAGAATAAAAAGCTCCAAGGATGTCATATATGGACGGGTTCAAAGGTTATGATATTCGCTACAAATGGTTCTTAATGTCACAGATAAGAATGCAGAGAGTAGTTGAGAATGATAAAGTATCAATCTTTCAGGAAAAAAATCAAATTGAGATTTAGATAAGCCGGGTCTCATATGTTATGGGTCGTAGAAACTATCAGTAGCCAAATAAACGAAAACAATAACATTATTAATAACAATAATACTAATTTCATAATATAATTTAAAACAATTCGAGAGAGCGAAAATATTTGATTGGCTTAATTAACTTTTCGACTTGACATCGTTTACCTGATAATCCTCCGCGTGGCTGCCTGGCTGTACGAAATTCGCGCAACGCATCGAGATTTGTTGGAAACAAAACGAATTCAAAAAAAAGTGAAATAAACTAAAATAAATTATTTTAAAAAAATCAAGGCAAACAAAATTTTTGTTTTCAACCAATCCATGCAGCTTTGCATTTGAAACATTTTTAGAAATAACAAAACTAAACTGAACAAATTATAGTTAAAAAAAAAAGAAACTAAAATTCCACAAAACCAAAAACACGTGCAAGCCACAAACACACACACACACACACACAATTTACTGCATGATTGAACAAAGTAACATCTAAATTACACTTTATAACCTATTAATTTCTAATTAGTTACTTAGCCTACAGAAATAATCATAACCCACCAAAAAAATCAATTACCTATATGAGTAAATAACTATTTACATGAATAATTAATTAACCATATGATTAATTAATTATCCATATGAATAATCTACTATCTATATTAATAACTAATTAACGAGCTAGCTATTCAACAGACCTAGGCTGTTGAGGACGGATTTGAACTCGTAGCTGTTGAAGCAGCCGGTGTTCTCTATGTCAGCCATCTTGAAAGCTCGCTGAAGGAGATGATGATGATCATAATAAATTATAATAAAATTAAAATTATGCAAATGACGTCGATGGCAACGATAAGGAAAATTATCAGAAAAGCCGCATTCAAACGACACGATTAAATTAACAGAATGTCCTCTGACAAACTTCTATTAACTAAATCCACTAACCCTTAACCTTAAACCTCCATGACCATGACAAACAAACACCTCTACTACCCCCCCCTCCAACAACCCCCAGTCGTAACTACCACCTTGCACATGTTCAGATCAGTCCAGAGAGATTTGAAGTCCTCAAATCCGAGCTTGCCTGAAAAGTCCATCTGTCGTTAAATTAAATTAAAAAAATAAATTGCTAATTAATTATAGCTGTATGACTAATTTGTTGTTATTAATGTTAGTATTTACTACTTTTAATTAATATTCATTTGGTATAATTTATATTTTTTCAGTATATAATAATATCATTAAATATCAATTCTTTTTATAAAGACAACTAAATTCTTAAATAACTTGACAAACTAACACATGCTTACTAATAACACTCATAGCTGATATGAACTAGTTTACTGATTTATTATGTGTTTAAACAGCTAATTTGCATATCATACTCAGGCCAGCAAATAATATATTTTCAACATCTAATTATAATATTTAAATTATCAACAACAACAAGTGCCAACATCTTTCATGGCGACCATGCTTCTTGTGAGGTCGGTGCTGAAACCTTTGAAGGAGAATTCTGAAATGTTGAACATGTCTGGGTATTAAGAAAAAGTTTATGAAAAAGAAGTGAAGAGAATTTTTAAAAAATCAGAAATGTGAAGAAACTAATAAATAACTATTATATTATATTATAAAAAGAAATTATTTTACAGGTACAGAGAAATTAATTAAACCGATAATGTGATAGGATAAATAAATAACTGATGAAGAGGAAGAGAAGAAGAAATAGAGACAAGAGATAGAAGGGGAGAGAGAGAAACAAGCAGAAAGATAGAAGGAAAGAGAGAAAGATAGAAGGAAGAGAAAAACTGAGAAAGAAATAGAAGAAAACATAGAAATAGACAGAAAATTAAAAAAAATGATAGAAAAAATAACGGAGAAATAGAAAAATAAAGCCCAATAGAGGAAAGCAAATAGGTAAGATACAAAAAAACCTCATATAACCTGTACCTAAAGTACCTGTATTAATTTCAAAAACAACAATCTATTTATATTCATTTTAAAAAAATGCATTCAAACAAAACTAAAAGAAACAAGTAAATTAAAAACGAATTTTTAAAACCCAATGCTAAATTCTGCTAGTCACGAATATAAATTATTATATTTCTTCCCATAGAAAAATGAAATTAATTAAAATTAACTAAATTAATTGACTTATTGTAAAACTAATAATTGAATATTGCATTGTCTTCTATTTTGAGCATGTATGCAAAATTTGAAAAAAATCTATCATCAGGAAGTGACTCAAAAATTGATTGCAAGATTTGAAACAGACAGAGAAACAGAGACGACGAGTAGATAAAAGCATTGGGAAAAAATCTAAACATGGAAGCAACAACAGGCAGCTTATTCCATGGGACTTGTCCCCAAGAAATGAATAAATGAATGAATGAATGAATGAATTAATTAATTAATTAACTAATGTGTGTATGAATGAATAAACGAATGAATAGATAAATGACTTAATGAATAGATGAATGACTTAATGAATAGATGAATGACTTAATGAATAGATGAATGACTTAATGAATAGATGAATGACTTAATGAATAGATGAATGACTTAATGAATAGATGAATGACTTAATGAATAGATGAATGACTTAATGAATAGATGAATGACTTAATGAATAGATGAATGACTTAATGAATAGATGAATGACTTAATGAATAGATGAATGACTTAATGAATAGATGACTTAATGAATAGATGAATGACTTAATGAATAGATGAATGACTTAATGAATAGATGAATGACTTAATGAATAGATGAATGACTTAATGAATAGATGAATGACTTAATGAATAGATGAATGACTTAATGAATAGATGAATGACTTAATGAATAGATGAATGACTTAATGAATAGATGAATGACTTAATGAATAGATGAATGACTTAATGAATAGATGAATGACTTAATGAATAGATGAATGACTTAATGAATAGATGAATGACTTAATGAATAGATGAATGACTTAATGAATAGATGAATGACTTAATGAATAGATGAATGACTTAATGAATAGATGAATGACTTAATGAATAGATGAATGACTTAATGAATAGATGAATGAATGAATTAATTAATTAATGGAAAGATAAATGGATGACGAACCCTTCATGAAATAAGAATTGAGTATGTACTGAAGTTCAAAAGCGTCAATTTCTCCGTCCTCTCCAGCCATGTTGAGAAAAGCCTGCTTGCCCTTTTCCTTGTTCTCCTTGTCCTCGGGAGTCTTCGGCAGGACGTTGGCGTTCTGGTCGGAAGAATATTGTCGTTAAAATCAAAATCATTTAAATCAACATCAGCGTCTTTGACATTATGGCTGATGACCCTGTCATTCATTCGAATCGTAGAAAGTCATGCATTCGTCGACGTCATCATCACGTTCATTTTCATTTTCATTTTCACAACAATTATGATCGTCCAATCACCTTGTCAGTAACTCCAGTAGCGTCGTCAAGTTCCCTGTTGGAATAAATCGGTGATTTTATTATTTTTTATGTATGTCTAAGTAATTAACTTACATCATCAATAAATAAGTTAGATCAATCAAACAAACACTCAATCAATCAATCAATGAAATCAAGCAAGCACTGATCATCAATCACTGAAAGGACGCTTTCCACGCTAAACTAGGATTGGATGTTTTCCCCATATCACGTTCCACTACAAGTCTCAGTTAAGAGTAGATGAAGTTTCTGACTAAGCACATCCATATCTCATCAAACTGACTAAATCAATCAATAAAATCACGCAAATATCCAATCAATCAACTTAAGCATGTATTTGACCAATCAACTTAAGCATATATTTGACCAATCAACTTAATTAAGTATTCAATCAATCAACCAATCAACTTAAGCAAGTATTCAACCAATCAACTTAATTAAGTATTCAACCAATCAACTTAATTAAGTATTCGACCAATCAACAACTTAATAAAGTATTCAACCAATCAACTTAATTAAGTATTCTACCAATCAACAACTTAATTAAGTATTCGACCAATCAACTTACACTCCCTTATCGTTGACCCTCTCGCTGAATATTCTTAAGATGAAATCTCCCTCCTCGTTAGGTTCAAAGGTCGAAGGAACGACGATGTAATCACCAGGTGGCAGCTTGTGATGGTCCGAGACTTCCCGCAGGTTGCTGAAGGCGTTGCACTTGGCGGACGCCTGGTTGGTCTCGAAGAAACGGCGTTCCAGAGTGCCCGTGTCGTATCTGGGAGCCTGTTGTTGTTGTTGGCGGAAAAGGAAATGGAGTCAGGTTGAAGTTGCTGCTTTTATGGCGATGATGAACTTTTATGATATATGTTTAGAAAATAATTAGTATTAATGAAATGAAAAAAACGTTGAAGAGAAGAAAAAAAGAAAAATGGTAGTCATTATGAGGATAAAAATGATGATGATAGTAGTTATGATAATGATACATACGATGGTGATGATGATTGGTAACAAAACTGCGTAAAAAATAAGCCATGCTAAAACGATAACAATGACGACGATGATGATGATGATGACACAAAAATATGATGATGCCACTAAATCATGATGACATTCACAGACACACACACACACACAGTGATGGTAGTTAATAAGAAACAAACACTGATCAGAAAAACTTAATTAAAAACCAACTTAATTAACTTTCAAACAAATTAACAACTAAATTAATTATTCAACAACAAATTTAAAAATATTCATTTTAAAAATTAATTTACTCAAACAAGCGGGATGCTTTTTCGGCTTACCTGAGATGTCTGTGTAAACGTAATAACATTTTTTTTAAGATCCTTTCAATAGTGGTTTAAAGACAAGCAGACGTATATACACAGGCATACGAAATAAAAATAAATATAAAATAATATACTTAAAAACACAAACTTGATACAAACTAATTACACATATGATACAAACTAAATACACAAACGATACAAACTAAATACCCCCATGCACACAAGCAGAAAACCTCCTTCGACAGATGACTTCATCATCATCAACGTCAACTGTTTAACAGGGCTCATATTTCCATGTTTTTGCTGATTGGATGGCTCTGCAAATCAAGTCTCTTCAAATACAGCCTTATATTCTGTGCAATTTTCCAGATCAACACGTGAAACCTAATGTACAAAACTAAATACACATCTAAAACATAATGTACAAAACTAAATACACATCTAAAACATAATGTACAAAACTAAATACACATCTAAAACATAATGTACAAAACTAAATACACATCTAAAACATAATGTACAAAACTAAATACACATCTAAAACATAATGTACAAAACTAAATACACATCTAAAACATAATGTACAGAACTAAATACACATCTAAAACATAATGTACAGAACTAAATACATATGTGAAACATTATGTACAGAATAAAATACACATTTGAAACATACTGTAGAGCATTAAATACACATGCGAAATGCGTTGATGAAATAACTATTTCTTAAACCATCATGCAGGACTTTGAACAAAGTTGATGGCTTCAGCTTTGATCAATACCCCTCTTATCCAACAAACTCTGTCCTAAAAATCCCCCAGCTATCAACCTTGTAGATGGCATATCCTATGGCTAGCAGATCACACCCCCCACATCAATCTACCTTGTAGACAGCATATCCTATGGTTAGCAGATCGACCCCTTCCTTTTTCATCCTCCGTCTCTCTTTCTGCATGACTCCAACGATGATCGTACCCTTACCGTCCCTGTTGTCAACGTCGGCATCGGAGATGGAGACTTTGTACTGAGGGTTGGTCGGGAAGGTTGCTGCAACATGTTAGTGGAGCCAGTCAGATACAGAGTGAACAAGATACCGACAGAGAGAGAGAGAGAGAGAGAGAGAGAGAGAGAGAGAGAGAGAGTGAGAGAGAGAGAGAGGGAGAGAGGGAGAGAGGGAGAGAGAGATCAAGAAACAGAGTGAAAAAAAAAGAAAAATAACAAGACATGAAAAAAAGAGAATATCTATATATAAACAATAAACAATAATAAAACTATATAAACAAATATGCAAAATAATCAAGTCCCTCAAGAGGGCTCAGACACCCACATATGTAGTTCCTGCACCCCCCTGCATTGACCCTCCTTCTCCACGATCCTTCAAACAAGATGCCCTCCCATTTTCTCTTTCCCTGCTTTTCTTCCTTCTCTGCCAAACTGTCGGGTCCGAGGAAGCAGATCTCCATCTTCTCAAAGTTTTTTACAAAGTCCTTGTAGGCCATCCTGTGTTGTCATAACAGTACTAAAGCATTAGTAATAGTAGCCTTAGTAATAGTAGCAGTAGTAGTAGTAGCAGCAGCAGCAGTAGTAGTAGTAGTAGTAGTAGTAGTAGTAGTAGTAGTAGTAGTAGTGTTGGTTGCAATTTTGGTAAACATTTCTCACCAGAACTCTCCATCATGTTCAAAGGTCAACCCGAGTGCCCTCTTTTCCTCCATGGGAACCAACTGCCATTCCTGAGAGCTGCGTCAACGGAAAAATTATTACCCTTGTCAATCCGAACGACCAATAAGATTTGAAACGTACAAGTGAAGAAGCCAATAGAAACTTATTTACTTATCACTCCAGGCCCCCTTCCATTCGTGATCATCTCCCCAAGGGTTTCTCACCCTCACCATGGGTAGTGACCCCGCCTGATTGGACGTTCTTACTTGAACCTTTGAAACGAAAAATTACATAAAATTAAGTCACAACTATCCCCATCATCACCATCATCATCACAGCCACGTCATTATCATCACAGCCATGTCATTATCATCATCATCATCAAAACCGCACCATTCTCACAGCCACCACCACAACATCATCACCATTACCACAACACCTTCATCATCAAAAATGTGTTGTAATGACTCACACTTCTGACATCAGTGATGGAGTAGGCGTGGCCAATGATGAGCCCGTTGTTTAACTTGGCCTCCATTTGGCTTTCCTCTGCCTTGAAAAGGAAAATTGAAAGGTCAGCAGTTGGCAACAAAAGTCAAATTTTTAAAAATAAAATTGATAAGATAGAAATAATTATATAAATAGCTTTTAATGGATTAGATAGATTGCATGGATAGATGGATGGATGGAATAATGAATGAATTGTCTGGAGAGATAGACAAATGAATAGATTAAATAGATCAGCGGTTCTCTACCTGTGGGTCGCGACCCCAACGGGGGTCGCCTGACGATTTTATAGGGGTCGCCTAAGACTTTCATAAATTTGAGTTTTTTTAAACAGGCTTTTTAAACTTGAAACTTATCTGCGTTGCTCAAATAGCCATGCATAATGGTACTTATTCCTTTTGCCACAACACACCTTTGTGAAAAAGGCTTTTCAAGTTTATAAGTTATCAAGTCTAAATACAAAAGTAGACTTGATGCTGAAAAAAAATTTGTGTTGTGCTCTATCAAAGACTGCAAAATTTTTCTAAAACTCTGCCTTGAAAAATATCTGATGACCGGGGGTAATCAGAGGTAGTTTTCCAAGAATTTTCTAAAACATTTTTAAATTTTTGCCTCCTAAAAAAGCTGATGTCGGAGGTACATTTGTCCAAATTTTCTTAAACCGTCCGTTATTTTATACCCAAAAAATTTCTTTTTAAAAAATCCTTGAGAAGGAAATGGCCCTCCTGCCCCCGAAATGACGGCCCTGAAAAGCCCCCCTAGAATGTCTGACCTGGTGAGAATGAAGCAAGCGCAGACAATTTAGCAATTCTATTTTGGAACTGCAGCATTAAAATATTAAATTAAAAATGATCAATCTCATTTGCTTATAAATTGTAAAAATATATTGCTGTGAAAAATATGTTTTATTTGTTTGATAATAAGTTTAATTATAACTTTTATATACAATTTATAATATATAATTTTTTATTGTGAATGCCTAAAAATAATAGGCTAAAATTCTAAAATCAAAACTGTCTCCTAAAAAACTAAAATATATTGTAGGAGTATGACTGTTAAGTCTAAGTGCAATAGTACTTGTTGTAACAATGCAGTGATCCAGAGTGAAAGATAAGCAACCCACATAATTTTATTGTTGGGGGTCGCCACAGCATGGCAAATTTTGTCAAGGGGTCGCCGCACTAAAAAGATTGAGAACCACTGAAATAGATGGATCGATAGATGGATTGGATGAATGGATAGATGAAAAATGGATTGGATAAATGACAGACTTACATCAATGGAGCAGCCCATCAGTGCCCCCTTCTTGAATGCCATGAGCATAATCTGGAACAAATCCGAGGGTGCTTTGTCCCTCAGTTCGTACCTCTCTACCACTCCGCCAGTGAAATCAGTAAGAGCCTCGCTGGTCAGTCCACCGCTTAGAGATTCGTAACTCCCGCACAGCCTGAGAATTGAGGAAGCCAATTAGAAAGAAAATTAATTATACAAATACTCACTCGCTGCCTCACTCACTTGGCATAGGCTTTCTCAAGAAGTGCACTCCAGAATTCGTTCCTATCCTCAGAGTGCATGTAGATCAGCTTGTTTCCCTGGACGGGCAAGCGATCGTCGATGAACACCTCCACCCATCTGCCGTACTGCCAGAACCTGAACCTGAAGATGCCTGGAAAAGCGTGAGTGAACGAAATGAAATATGTGTCTGAGTGAGTGAGTGAGCATGTGAATATGTGAGTGAGTGTGTGAATAAGATAATGTGTGCGTGAATGAGTGAGCGAGTGAATGAGTGAGCGAGTGAGTGAATGAGTGTGAGAGTGAGTAAGAAAACTAGCTGACCTGAAAGATCCTACACTGAGTAGCATTACAGACAATCAATAAAAATGATCAATTATTCAATCGAAAAAAATAACGGCAGCTTAATTAATATGCAAATATATATATATATATATATATATATATATATATATATATATATATATATATATATATATATATATATATATATATATATATATATATATATATATATATATATATATATATATATATATATATATATATATATATATATATATATATATATATGAATATTTAAATGAATCAGGCTCCACCAACCGCCGTAGTTCTGACTGAACGATTGGTCGGGAAGAACAACTTTATGCAGAAGCTGCTCGTTGGTCGTAAGACAAGCTATGGCAGCCAATAGCCAGCAGTCGCCTAGCGAAGTGGGAGATTGAAAAGAATAAATTATAAACGAAAATGAAAGTTTAAAATAAAGAAAATTATATAAAATTAAACTAATAAAAATTAATAAATTGTTATTAAGAATAATATTTATAGAATTTTAACATAAAAACATAGGAAAACAAGTGAAGAAAAAACGAGTTTTTCAACACAAACTTTTATTTCAAATACACTCGATTTAGAAATACAAATCTAGTTTTTCGGTTTTTTGTAAATAAGAATTGAAATTAATCTAAAAGCATGAATGGTTGTATAATGGGATGAAATTTAAAATATCGCCCTGTATCTTTTAAGGGAACATTTTTTCAGACTCAACAAAGCCCCGGTAGCTGGCTTACCATTCCGACCTATGTTTAATTCCTAGCCGAGATGGGCCACAAAACCAGTAAGGGCACAGGGCGAAATTCCCGCCAGCCCCCCTTCTCGACGGCCCTGAGGACAGGACAAAGAAAAAAAATACAGGACAAGAATAAAAAATATATATATAATAAATACGCGAGCTTCAGATGAATCATGTGCTTGCTTTGCTGCACGATAATCACGGATAATCACGCTTTTTACAACGTTTATATAAAGTCACTTTCTTGTTGGCGTGTCTGCTGTCTACGAAACGACTTTATACTCTCGCTCTCTCCTTATCCCCCTCTCTCTCTCTCGTGCAGGCGTGCATCGCATGCATGATGCTAACCAGTTTTGGTTAGGATTTGAAATCAAATCATTTCAAATCACAATTTTTATCTGTTTAGAAATATTTCGAAATTAATTGAATAATGTATTGTCATCCAATATAAAGCTATCCTGAAAGTTTCAGCTTCCTAGCTAGTCAAAAAGCTGGTTAAATTTTACTTGCAAGATTTATGTACAGAGAAAGCCACAAACAAACAGAGATTGTAACCTAATAAAAAGTTTGTAAAAAACCGACAAGCAAACAACACAACAAGCATACAAACAAACAACTAAACACAACAACACCAACCCAACACTCCCTGGATAACGTCCATCCTGCTTCCACCACCAACAAACAGTTCAGGGTTCGAACAGATCTCCTGACATGAGTCGGAAAAAAATTTAATTGAATTGAATTGAATAAAAATTCTTATTTATCACCTTAAATACTATTATTATAATATTTATTTTAATATACTTATTTATTATAATTATTATTAAATATTATAATATTAAAAATATTAATATAATTAATTGAAAACTTTCATCTAATAACTCACGTGGGGCCTCTTCCACTGGATATTCGGCCAACCGGACGGTGGCTTTTTGAAAAAGAGAGAGCCCGCGACAGGCTGGAAGTCCGGGTCTTCCCAGAGTTTTCCCGTCCGAACGCACTCTGCCTTGATCTCCTCAAACGACTTGAACTGCTGCCCCGGCTGTCTGGGGAGGTAGTCGGATGTCCTGGCCTGGAAGATGGGGGAAGAGAAAGGTGATGATGTCAGAGAAAGGTAGCGAGAAGAGGAAAAGAATTTAAAAGTTATTTCTGAAAAAAACTGTTACAGTTTAATATTAAATATTGACTGTAATATATAATAATAATAATAACAACAATTCAGTTTAATGAATCAACAACTAAATAGGTGTAATATATTTTAATAGTAATAATTTACTATTAAATAGCTGCAATATATTCTATTAGTATTATTATTATTATTATTAATTATTATTCAACTGAATGAATATCATCAAAAAACTGTTGACAATCACGTAAACAAATATTTATAAGTTACGACAGTTGTGAACCACCACCCACCTGCCCTTTTCCAGTGTCCCTGATGGTAGTCCTGACTTCTGTTTCACCACCTTTGTCAATGCGGGGCGTCCACCCTTTGACATATGTCTTGGACGTGGGTAACCCCATGGGAAATTTGAGCCCGGAAGGAAGCGAGAACCCCCCGATGGAGATCTTGCTGAGGTCGAGCTCTCCTGTCTTCTGGACATCATCGATCAGACCAACCGCGGTCTTCTGGAGAGATTTGAGGGCTCCCCCGATCTGTTGAGATCAGATAGTATATATATAGATATACTACTACTACTACTACTTCTACTATTACTATTACTACTGCTGCTACGCTACTAATCTGCTCCTGCAACTAATACTGCATTACAAGTTCTACTACTGCTGCTGCTGCTGCTGCTGCTGCCACTACTACTACTACTACTACTACTACTACTACTACTACTACTACTACTACTACTGTTCAATCATTTATTTTCTCAGATTTCAAAAATCCAATAATTTACAGCCAGGACAAAATAAACATAAGAATAAAATGTCCTATAAACTTGACAAAAATATTTCACCTCCCCACGTGGGCCTGAGATTTCCCCGAGACGATTATAAATCTGAACCATGAAATTTCTACACTCGGTAAAACATACAATTTCATGCAAAAAATAATTCAACGTTTTCCAACATTCTTCAATTTGTTGCGTCGCCGACCTACTCTCCATGTACAACATTTAAAGAATTTCCAAATATTGTAAGTATTTAATAACACTGAAAGTATATAGTAAGTCAACAATTTTTTCCCGACACCAAAGCTAGTCCAAAACTTATAGGACTTCTCTGACATCACCCCCCTCCAATTGCACACAAAAGCTGTAATGACAGGCTTTAAGTTGAGAGCCTGACCTGGGTTGTTTTCTTTCATCCATGCGTGGACGTCCCTGATATCGTACTTTCTGATTTTCCTGTCATGTTCCTCATTCAGGTTTGCAAGATCAGAAACAACAGAAACGTCGCATACAAAATATTGGTCATCCTTCCATGCACAAAGGTCCGGAATTCTCAAACCCATTTCGGTTTTAATTCGCGGTTCTACTTTTGTGATGAATCCCTTTGATTGGAATTTTTCTTCCAGTTTGCGAACGATGATGTCGTGACGTTCTCGCCTAGGTCCATCACTCTTGGGACAGATTTGAATCATGTGTCCTAATGATTTAGGTATTCTGCATCCAGCGTCGCATGACGTATCGGCCAATGGTCGTTGTAGAGAACGGCTGCACGAACTTTAATGCACTTGATGAATACATCTGATGGCACTCTGTTCACTCCGTCTACGATCCAGTCACTCAATCCTATTCCTGATGAAAAAGACTTCAAACCATAACCATCTACAGATTTATAAAGATTTTCAGTTGTTTTTAGTTGTAGTGATTTTTGAGCACCTTCGATTCCACTCCCAAGTCTTACTACTACTACTACTACTACTACTACTACTACTACTACTACTACTACTGCTACTACTACTACTACTACTACTACTACTACTACTACTACTACTACAACTACTACTGTTGTTACCAATAATGCATTTGCTTTCTTCTAGCAACTTCAAAAAACAACACCCTAATTGCTTAGTAAACACCATCAAGATGTTACATATATACATACATCAGACAACGATGATGATGATGATGATGATGATGATGATGATGATGATGATGATGATGATGATGGTAATGATGGTAACAGATAAGGTGAAGAAGATGATGAAAATAACCAAACAGTCTTCTTTATTCACTCATTTCTATTTATTTAATAATTTAAAAGCTTTCATTCTACCTAATTTATGCAGTTTGTGACATGGCTTCAAATTTGGCTCATTAATACGAGTACACAACAGACCAATAACAGATAACAACAATGACAATAATAACAAAGCAATCTTTACAAATAAATTCACCTGATCTAAAATTGAATAAGAAATACTACACTTTTTACACTGTGTAAATACTGCAAACAAAAATGCTTGATTTTTCTTTAGTGTTTTCTCTTTCACTCTCGCTGCTGCTTGTGCACATTCATTCAGTTAAATCCACATTTATAATAATTAATTATAAAAGCTGAATAAATGTCAAGCACGCAGAAATATATAATTATTAAACATCAAATACAATAATAGAAAGCTTTCATAGAGTACATGTACTTAAGCTGATCTCACTGAAAGATAGCTAAAAAAGAAAAAATGCATGAACAAAATATTTAATACATCAATGAATTTAAAATGTCAAATTTCCCTAATAAAATTTAATGAATTAAACATTTTCAAATTTACCTAATAAAATTTAATGAATTAAACTTAAAACACAAGAAAGGAAGCACGCTTAAAAATAATTTTAAGTATCAAACAGAAAACATCAATAAATAAAACACTACTATTTAAAATAAACTACGACCTACTGCAATAGCTTATGCTGCTATACAGAGCTGTCTGCCTTAAGCGAAAATTGTTCCCGTTTCTGTGGGATCTGTAGACACTGACAGAATTTATTGATTAGATGTGTGTAAAAAATAATGTTCTATAATGGTACTTTTATTACGATCTTACACAATATCTATCTGCATCTAATTGCACCAAACTATTCAGAATTTTTTAGATTTGAATCTAAATCTTCTTCCAACAAGCATTACTAAGTTACATTTTTACAACCATTCTTTGTAAAATAGTTCATACATTCCTTTAAGTATTTTTCTATTCCTTAGGCCAGTCTTGCAAGCATTTTTCTTACAGAATTAATTTCATATTAATATATTAAAAGGGTTAATATAATATTGAGAATATTAATATAAGTAATTATAAGAAAATAAAGTTAAGTTGAAAGACATCTAAAACAAAATTCAATAACAAACTGCAATCTATGATTCCAAAAGAAATTTTTATTTTATAATGACAATATTTAAGTAACGACATTCTCAAGAAGAAAATGAAAAGTTTTTCAATCTGTTCAATTGTTGTTGATGAAAAGAAAACTTATAATAATAATATATAAAAATAATGTCTGTGAGTTTGTGAGTCAGTCTCTTATATAAATCTAAGCCGCTGGAACGATCTTGATGAAATTTGGCAAGGAGGTAGTTCTCATACAGGGGAAGAAAGTTAAGAAGGTTTGGACTCCCTACTCCGATCCCGTGGCTCAGGGGGGCCAAAAAACCTTTCCAGGCCAAATGTGCCTATGTACGACCATCAGAAATAATTGCGTAATAAAATTTACGAAACAACGTTTGAAGGCTTCAAGCAGCTTTCAGGCAGTTTTAGCAAATCTATTTTACGTTTTATGGGCTAAAAGAAGTTAGGAAAGAAGAAAGAATGGAAAAGAAAACATGAACGTGAGCGGGAACGGGAGAGCAAGCGTGAGCAGGAACGAGGGAGCAAGCGTGAGCAGGAACGGGAAAGGGACTGGAAGCGGGAGAGCAAGCGGGGAAGAAAACGCAAGCAAGAGAAAAAACTATAACAAAACCTCTGAAAACCCCGAGCAATGTCAGGTAACCCTGCTAGTAATGATAATAATATTTACTACCCAGAAGTAAACATATTAAAAATAAACTATTGCTCATTGTAAATCTTAAGCAGCAATTGATTCTTTTTTGTAGGATCAATAAAAATTGAGGTAATCTTTCCCACGGACGGCCCGTGTGGCGGATTAATACATAATTCTCGGCTATAATTAAATATAAACACGATGAAAAGTAAACAATAGTTTAAAAATTATGATAATTAGTATAAATAATTTATTTAAAATGAGAAAATGTCATATTAAAAAAATAAATAATGTAATTATAATTTAAAAAATTTTACATAGAAAAAATTTGAGTTTTAAGGAAAAGTTTGAACGAACGGAATCGCGTACCGTGTTATATAAAGTGACTAGCGGGGTTAAACCATTGCTTCTCTCGCCTTTTGTTCTTTATCGTTTTACATAGAAAAAGTTTTAAAATTTTAAATGAATTTTTTTATAACTAATAGTTTGTTTTTTAAATAAAATTTTATTATAAACTAATTTTATTTCTTTTTTATTCATTTCATTCATACGATCATCGTACCTCACCACTCACAACTACGATGTAAATAGTGCTTGGAAGGGTACTACTTACCGTTTTCAAAGTCTCTCAAATTACGATAAATGTTTTTTTTTTAAATTAAATTTGGTATTAAATTTGTTTTTTTATGTTATTGTAACAAAATAAAAATAATACGACTATTTTTTCGGCACGGGTCGTCCGTAGGAAAGATTACCAAAATTGACACTTAATTGGCTGTGTGAAAAATTATATTTCTATGTATTTATTATCAATACTTTAATATTGGATAATTATGCAAAGAAAATAAATTATTTGAGCTTGGCCAGTCGGGCATTTAAGCAGAATTCAAATAATAATGATTTCAGTGAATGTTAGTTTCATGGGCATAAAAAAATGACAAAGTTATGTTGGCAGGCATAAGCCGCATAGGAGCTAGTCCTAGTCTTGGACTCCTAGGCGACTAGGCCGCCCTAGGCCCTAGGGTCTAGGCCCTACTAGTACTAGGTCCTGGCTAAAGCTAAGCTAACTAGTCCTAGTGGCTAGCAAGTAAAACTCCGATTCTAGACATCGAAAAACTAAATTATAGTTCATTAAAATTTTTGATAATACAAAATTTAAATTAAAAGTATTGAAAATCAAAATTTTTTAGCTTGTTGGTAGGTCGATAATGAATTATAATTTAACAAAACGAAAAAAATAAAACTAAGCAACTATCAATAACAATCGTAAAGCACAATTACTTACGTTAATATTACCCAAATTAAACATGTTAACAGGACAAATGATGAAAAAAAATATTTACTCTACCAAAAATGGAAGTTGCCAAGAGATGGCTATATCCCAAAACTAAAATTACCATCCAAGAAATTTTTAATGCTCAACCACAGCTATAAAAAACTTAAACTTAAAAAAATTTTTTTTAATAGTTTATAGTCTTTTGCATCAGGTGTTTTAAGACTCTAATGGCTGTATGTAGGAAGCACTTGAGTACTTCCTGTCGTGGACCAGAATTTGATCCTTTTTCCCTCCTCATTTCTCCAGGCTTGGGACTGGCTCGCATTTAGCGAGGCGGAGTTAAACTTTTAAATTGTTTAAAATAATAAAAATTAGTATTGCGTCCTTAAGAAACTCACGCCACGTCAGTAGTCCGAATGACCAAATTAATTTTTATTACCAATGCTTTTATTAACTCGTCGGCTCTGTTTCTCTGTCTGTTTCTCTGTCTGTTTCAAATCTTGCAATCAATTTTTGAGTCACTTCCTGATGATAGATTTTTTTCAAATTTTGCATACATGCTCAAGATAGAAGACAATGCAATATTCAATTATTAGTTTTACAATAAGTCAATTAATTTAGTTAATTTTCTTGAGGATTTTATCGAGGGGTTTCTTGAGGGTTTTCTTTAGGGTTTTCTTGAGGGTTTTCTTGAGGGTTTTCTTGAGGGTTTTCTTGAGGGTTTTCTGGAGGGTTTTCTGGAGGGTTTTCTTGACCACAAAACGCTAACCGACTGGCAGACTATTTTACCAAGTTAACACGAACCACACTCACTGACCGCGATTCTCAAGCGTGTACGAAATTTTCATGAAAATAGTTGAGATATTTAAATTCGATGCTTTTTGATGATATTTTTATTATTATTACCAATGCTTTTATTAACTCGTCGTCTCTGTTTCTCTGTCTGTCTGTTTGTTTCTCTGTCTGTTTCAAATCTTGCAATCAATTTTTGAGTCACTTCCTGATGATAGATTTTTTCAAATTTTGCATACATGCTTAAAATAGAAGACAATGCAATATTCAATTATTAGTTTTACAATAAGTCAATTAATTTAGATAATTTTAATTAATTTCGATATTTCGATATAATTAAGATATTTCGACTTTAACTTTAACATAAAATAAAAGAGTAATATAAGAAAAAATTGATTGCAAAATTTGTGTTTTAATTACATATAAGAGCATTGGTTTTAAAAATTCGTTTTTAATTTACTTGTTCAAACTTCTGTTCATGTTCAACTCAATTATAAAAATAAACTAAACGTTTTAGAATAGAAATTGTTTTATATAATCAACCTACATACATATCATTACTAAGTAATGGACATCAACAATTTTAAAACTATAACCACTTATTTAAAAAACCAGTAGGAGGAGTACCTAGTTATCCTTTCCCTGTTCCATATCAAATCCGCGTGGTAATTCAGAACTTGCTATTAATAATAACCTATTATTGAATTAGAGTGATTTTCAAAATTTATCTTTTGATGCACAAAATTAAGAAATGTTCTTCTTCGCTCTAATTAACTAATTTAAATACTCGCTAGTCTGCCCTTATAGATCTTCTCTTATTAGCTTCATTAGTTTTCTGAACTCTTAATTCGTGTTAGTTGAAATTTTAATTTTTGAAAAAACTAGTAATAACAACAACTAAAAATTTTTCATTTATATTTGAACTTTGCTTTGCCAGTAACAAACCTAGATAAACTAGAAAAAACAGGACTAAAATGTGATCTACTAGTGTAAATACTTCAGTACTAATGTCTTAAATAGTTCAATTTCAGTTTTTAACAAAATGGACAAAGGTCTATGAACAATATATATATATATATATATATATATATATATATATATATATATATATATATATATATATATATATATATATATATATATATATATATATATATATATATATATATATATATATATATATATATATATATATATATATATATATATATATATATATATATATATATATATATATATATATATATATATATATATATATATATATATATATATATATATATATATATATATATATATATATATATATATATATATATATATATATATATATATTCAGGACGTCGTGGACGTAATGAATGGACCACCCCATGTACTGAATGGACCGCTCTATAAATCGATGTTCCGCTTATAAAAAACATTAAACCAATCATAATAATAGTTTTACATTACAAACTGCAACAATTTTATTTTTCACCACCCCCAATAATCACATTAAACGATTTTTAATACATTTAATTGAATAAAAATGTCAAACACTGCAGAACGACATTTAATTGGACAACTGGAGAACCTAACATTATGACAGATAAAACTTCATGGTTATTCAATATTAATCAGATTGGTGATGTTTTTATTGTTTTTTTATAAGCAATGTTGGAATCGCTTGAAAAGAGTTGTTTCCGCTACCCAGCCGGTTGATTGAATCCTACTTGTGCATCACGGTGGTTCATTTCGCAAAAAAGTGTCTTTGAAATTCGCTCTTGGGATGATGTAAAATGATGTTATTAAGCACCTATAAGCATTAAGTGCATTGAAAATAGTAACAAGTATTTCCTGTTCATCACTTGTCACCGTCGAGTCATCGCTGCCACTTAGCGATAGCCTAATGTATGTTGTGACATGTTCCGAAACTTGCTCAGTTTTCATTTCTGTTTCGTCGCATTTTTAGATGTTCCTTGTCTCAATTTTATATTTTGTCTTACACACACGTCCAACACTAACTCCTGGATGAGTGCTTGATCACTATTGTGATTGCAACTATAATCAGCAGTGATGGGTAGTTACTAACTATAAATAGTTAACTACTAGTTATTAACTACTCTACAGTAGTTAAGAAATAGTTAATAACTACTTTTTGTTAAACTAGTTAACAACTAGTAGTTAACTACTTTTTTAAATAGTTATTAACTACAGTAGTTAACTATTTTTTTAACTACTTTACTTTTTTGGTGGCTGAAAATTACCCTATAGACGATTAAACTGAAGTGGAATAGCCAGTTTATGACATGTATGTAATTAATGAAAATCTAGTGGTGTAAAGCCTGGAAAGTTAAGAAGGGGAAAAAGTTAAGAAGGTTTGGACTCCTTCTCCGATCCTCCGGCTCAGGGGGCCAGAAGACCTTCCGGGCCAAAATTGCCTATACATGATCATTGCATAAGTTTTCGAAGCACTGTTTACAATTGCGTAACAGGCATTACTTGCTAATGGACTTCTTAATATTAAAGTCCATGACTTGCTCCCCAGTCTTGCATAATGTGACCGATTGCGCGTTATTACAAATTATTAAGAGATAGATGGGGCGGGAAAGCGACCGGAATCGGGAAAGTGGCCGGGAGCGGAAAAGCGACGGGAACGGGAAAGCGACCGGGAGTGGGAGAGCAAGCGGGAACGGGAAAGCGACCGGGAGCGGGAGAGAAAACGGGGAATTAAACGGGAGCTAGAGAAAAACGATAAAAAACTCTTAAAACCCCGAGCAACGCCGGGTAACCCCGCTAGTATATATATATATTAGAGAGTGACACGGGGACAACATTTCTTCCCCATCCCCACCCCGCAAAGAAACCTCTTTTCCCGTCCCCTCACTGTCCCCTCACCCCATGTCCCCATCCCCAGCCCATCCCCTCAATATCTGTCCCCATCCCCTACCCATCCCCGCAGCTATCATTTCCAAACCCTCATTGTCCCCGCATTTTAAATTTGTGTGCAAGTTTATTTTGAAGTTAATTATTAAAAAAATTGCAAAAAGATAGTTATGTTTTAAATAAATAAGAAAGTAAGAAATATTAGTTCTTCAATCCATGAGTGCCTTGACATTTGTCGAATCGCAAGCGTTCACTTTTGATTGAAATTAATTTTTCGATGTCGCATTTTCCCATTTCCATGTGACGGATTTCAATTTTTTTTCTATATTTGATTCCCCTTGACTCTCAAGGTTGTGTGAAAATTTCATTACGATCGGATGAATGGTGTAGCAATGCATAAAGGACATATATATATATATATATATATATATATATATATATATATATATATATATATATATATATATATATATATATATATATATATATATATATATATATATATATATATATATATATATATATATATATATATATATATATATATATATATATATATATATATATATATATATATATATATATATATATATATATATATATATATATATATATATATATATATATATATATATATATATATATTCAAATAATTAGGAACAAGCTGTTCTTTCAGACACGCTTTATTAAAGACTATGGCCCATTTCTTATTACAAACGTTTTCTATCAACCGTGAAACTTTTCGAAAATCGGAAATACCAAGACACTTTTGAACCAACTGGTATATATTTTTATTAATGTTTTAGTCATGAGCTGACCTGCAAGTTTCGGCTTTATTAGCCATCATCAGAACTCATAAAAATAATTTAAAATTACAGCTACAATGAAAATATATAAAGTGGTGTGGCGAGACATATCAGATATGTTTACACATCAATCGAGGTCAAAGTACAAAGAAGAGTAAACGCAAAATATGAAAACCGCTAAAAAACAACCAAATTTTTTGCCTCAGAGTAAATAAATAAACAAAAAATAAGAAAAAATAAAAAATAAAGAATTACATGTGCTAAACTATACAACCAAATTAAGTAGTAACATATAACTATTAAAAGAGAATTACTAATTAAAGCAAGGAAGTAAAATAATAAAATAAGAATTTAAAGCTACAATTCAAAGATAATAGGATATCGATAAAATTGAGAGTTTAATTAAAAGTTGAAAATGATCAACGTCTACGTATAGTAATATTGCAGTTATCGATCAAATGCGGACACATCGCACCGGTCCCATCACCATCACGCAGGTCAGCAGTCTCGAGGCCTCGAGGAGGTTGGCACATGGCTGACAAACCGGTGGAGCACTGTTCGACCGCGTCCAACGCTTCAATATGGTTGGTAGATGGAGGAAAGAAAACAAGACCACAACCTGGGCCGTTGTCGTATTGGTCGTGTATATATATATATATATATATATATATATATATATATATATATATATATATATATATATATATATATATATATATATATATATATATATATGAGTTTGAGTTTGAGTTTGTTTATTCAGTTATCAATACATACATTCAAAATCACAAATAAGACAGAACAAAAAAAACAATAATAATTAAATAGTCATTATAATAGCATGTATGATTGATGAAGAGGTGCTGCATCAGGCCCCTCTGTGCTGACGAGTTATACTGCAATCAAAGTAGAGCGAGTTGATCTTTGAAGGCATTCACCGAACATGCGTCCACTGCTTCCTGCGTCAAGGAGTTCCAGATGAAAGCTACTCGATTTGTGAAAAAGTGTTTTCGCTCTTCACATCCTTTAATTCTTTGTGGTAAAAGAAGGCAGTTGTGACCTCTCAAACAATAGGATCTGTTAGTTTGCCATGTGGGATGTTTTTGCAATACAAAAAATTCACTTCATCAATATGAGCCAGTATTTTGTATTGTTGGATCAAATCGCCTCTAACCCTACGTTCTTCAAGCGTGGTAATTCCAAGCTTCTGTAGTCTTTCTAAGTATGGTAAATGTTTGATTGTTGTAATTATTTTTGTAACTTTGTGCTGGACCTTTTCGAGAGTATCAATGTCCCGGCTTAGATGAGGAGACCAAACTTGAACTGCATATTCGAGGTGTGGTCGAATGTAGGCCTGGTATAATGTTTTCCAAAGATGGAGACTACGACTTCGGAATAATTTTTTGAGTCTACCAAGAGTTCTATTAGCCAAGGCAGCCGCTGCATTCACTTGAGACCTTGCTTTGAGATCATCCGATACTAGAACACCAAGATCTCGTTTGACTGTCGTTACTTCTAAATTCTTTCTATTTCCATCTGGGTCTAACATAGAATAAATAAATTTTGATTTCTGATTGGTTTGTCCAACGTGCATAACTTTGCATTTGTCAATGTTGAATGGCATCAACCATTTGTGTGACCACTGGACTGCCTCATCTATATCGTTTTGGAGTCTGATACAGTCTTCCACGGATTTGATAATCCCAATGATTTTACTATCATCTGCAAAAAGCTTGATGTGTTGAGATAATTTGTCAGGGAGGTCATTTATATAGAGCAAAAACAATAGAGGCCCAAGTACTGAGCCTTGCGGTACCCCACTCGTAACCTTTTTCCATCCTGAAGTACAACTGTCGATCTGAACTCTCTGCTGACGATTGGTTAACCAAGATTCAATCCATTTGTGAAGAGAGCCCTGTATACCGTACGCTCTCAGTTTGTGCAATAAACACCGATGTGGGACTTTGTCAAAAGCTTTCGCAAAATCTGTGTAGACAACATCCACAGAAACACCAAGATGAACACTTTCTGTCAGAATGTCGCGGGCTTCCAGTAAGTTGCTTACGCATCCTTTTTTTCTTACAAATCCGTGTTGACTTTTAGTTATTAGGTTATTTATAGTGCAGAAAGACGTGATTATCTCGTGAATAAACTTTTCGCATACTTTGCAAAGTACGGAAGTTAATGATACTGGCCTATAGTTTCCTGCCTTTATTTTGCTACCTTTTTTAAAAATGGGCGTAACATTAGCTAGTTTCCATAGATCTGGTACCATGTCTGTGGTGATAGACATTCTAAAGATGAGAGTGATAGGAATTGCAAGAGCAGCTGCGCTGTTTTTTAATATACGAGGATGAAATCCATCAACTCCCATAGCCTTGTTCGCCAAGAGTTCTGATAGTCTTTTTTCAACCTTTTCAAATGTGAAAACGCTCTCGTCAATATTGCATTCGGAATCTGTTCTCTGTTCAAAAAAAGGCAGTTGATTGCCTGATTCGGTAACAAAAACAGATTGGAAGTATTCGTTTAGCGTCTTGCATATTACTTCTTGGTCGACCGATGTGTCACCGTCAGCCGTTTCAATTGCCTTTATCTTCTCTTGAGTTTCATGTTTATTTCGAATGTGAGTATGAAGTAGATTTGGTGAATAAGCGAGATTTTCTTCGTAGTGAAGCATAGAAAGTCTAACTACTTTTGCCACGTTTTTACAAGCTTTTTTATGAGCTAGCTTAAGCTGGACATGTGTGTGACGCCCGGCTGCTAGGTATTTTGACCAAAGTTGTCTCTTCAGTTGAACCGCCGCTAACACTTCTGGAGTGACCCATGCCTCTGACTTTTTCTTAAAAGGCACTGTTGTTGTTGGGATAAATCTTTTTACTGCATCATCGTAAATTTTAACCAAGGTGGTGTAGCACTCGTTAACTGAGCGATGTAAGAAGAGGGTTATCCAGTCTTGTGAGCTGATAAAGTGTGAGAAAGCCGTAAAGTTGGCTCTACTCCATATACATCGGGGTTTGTTGTGCCTTTCGATTGTCGGGCAGCCAGCTACACTTATTCTTCCCATTATTAAACAATGTGATTGACCCATTGGCGTATAGCCTAGTGAATCGCCTTTTGTAAGCTCCATGAATTGATCTGGTTTGTTGGTGATAATAAGATCAAGTGTGCTTTTTGGTGCAACATCTCGTGAATGTCGGTAAGTACAAAAAGTCACTACTTGTGTTAGATCGTTTTCTTCGAGACATGACTGAAATCTGATATCCCCTGGGCGCTCGTCCATCACATGACCAGCTATGGCCACCCACATCAACTTCTTCGTACCATGTATGACTGAAGTTAAAATCACCATAAAGCAACATCGTTGCACAATTGCGTCCAATTAGTGATTTTTTTGCAATTTTTATAGCTTCAATGGTATTGGTTAAATATTCATCGTCATAATCATGTGGGCGGTAGATGCAGCCATGTAAGATCGATTCCTTACCGTAACGAATTGTAATCCACAATTGTTCAATATTTTTCGAATTAAGCTCTGGTAAAGAAACGTTAAATGAAACTATTTCGTTCTTGACATAGATAGCGACTCCACCACCTTTGCTATTTCTGTCCGTTCTATGCAATTGGTATCCATTCACGATTGTGTCCGACCTTTCATTAAACCATGTCTCAGTGAAGAACATAACGTCTGGTTGGTTTTTCTTTGATAGTGCTGTTAGTCTGGCCGTGAGTTCGTCTTTCTTCTGACTATTCAGTGAACAAGGGTTATTTGCCCAGAAACAAAGAGTTGTTGTGGATTTTAATAAGTCAATTTTGTCTTGGGAAAGACTACCGATGTTTTACATCATATATATATATATATATATATATATATATATATATATATATATATATATATATATATATATATATATATATATATATATATATATATATATATATATATATATATATATATATATATATATATATATACTAGCGGGGGCACCCGGCGTTGCCCGGGGTTTTTAGAGGTTTACCTAATGCGTTTCTTTTTCGCTCCCGTTTCCTTCCCGCTTGCGCTTCCGCTCCAGGTCGTTATCCGTTCCCTGTCGCTTTCCCGCTCATTTTTTCGCTCTCAGTCCCCCCCCCCTAGATCCGATTCTACATACATACATACATACATACATACATACATACATACATACATACATACATACATACATACATACATACATACATACATACATACATACATACATACATACATACATACATACATACATACATACATACATACATACATACATACATACATACATACATACATACATACATACATACATACATACATATAAACATTCATTTATATATATATATATATATATATATATATATATATATATATATATATATATATATATATATATATATATATATATATATATATATATATATATATATATATATATATAGACAAGAGAAGCAAAACAAAGTTTTTTAAAAACACAATTTTATTATTTTACTACATAAACAACAAACATATTAGCATAAACAATAAATAGTTCGACGAAAGTATCACAAATAATTGTTTCATTAAATTTTGTCCAATCGATCCGAAAATTGGATAGAATGCATTGTCAATCAGTTCGGACGTATTTTTACATTTTTAAGTCTCTAGCTCATCGGGAAGTTAGTTTAAAATCGATTGCAAATTTTGACTACAGATCGACAGACAGAGAAGTCAAGTTAAGTAAAAGTGCCAAATTGCCTGCTTTAATTTGTTGCGTACCAAATGTGTAAATGATCATTAGCGCTGTAACTCTGCTGAAATGTACAAACTAGCAGATGCATAAACAATTTATATAAAAAAAATTAGCACTGTAAATGTGCTGAAATGCACAAAATAGCCAATGCATAAATTAAAAAAAATTCAGTAATATCAGGAAAAAGGACAAACCCCCGTTGTAAGTAATGAAAAGGGGCCCAATAACAATTTTTGCGGGGGGCCCGGAATCTGAAGCTACACCACTGATATATATATATATATATACTAGCGGACCCGGCGAACTTTGTTTCACCTTAAAGTGTATTTTTTAAGCAATAAAGAACAATAATAACAAATATATATATATATATAAGTTTAAAAGAAAACAAAATAAAAAAACGTTCACTTTAATAGTTTATTAGAAAAACATTGGTTGAACTCGGATCGATTCTCTTTAATCCAGCACTTTATGATACACTATGTTTTTTGTTTTATTATCGGGCGAAAAAACAAATAAATCTGATGGTCTGCCGACACGTGAACACGCTACATACAATTGACCATGAGAAAAACATGCATTATCCAAGTTCAGACCACAAACACTCAAGATTGGCCTTGTGATTTGTTAATCGTCATAGCAAATGCTAGGCGAATCGGAAATTGAATTCTTTTAAAACCCCCTCTGCCTTGCTTCCGACGTTGAAATTTCTTTGATGAAGCGTTCCAAGTGTAATAACGTGGCATCTCCGAGTAAAGCAACGTTTGTGCAAATGGATCGCTTTGGCAAATCGCAAAAAAACTCGTTAATGTTGTTACTGGAGGTGGGTGTTTCAGCACGTTGAATAATATTCGACGCGTTAAAATAAACTCGTTGATCATTCTCCAGATGCACAGCCAAATGGACAACAGTGGGATGACGTTCGTGAAAAAAGAATGAGAATATACGCCAAATTGCCTCATTGCAGTTCACATATCTACCAATTTGATAGCGTCTAATCTCGTCATTATCTGAGCTTTGAATGCCAAAAACTGCCATATCGCTGCCTTTCGTTACATATTTGCAGATGTACTTAATTGACTTTACAGAATTGCAATACTCAACATTGCAATGTGTCTTGAATGTTTTGGAAAGAAGTGGCGAATAGGGAACAATCCAACTGTTGTCAACCACGAAATCGTTTCCTTTCACTTTCTTTGTGACAGTTCGACCGTTATCATCGGGTGATCGACGTCGATATATTGGATAGCCATCAGTGCCAGTGATGGTCTCTGTCGTAAATTTTCGTGGATAACGTTTGGAACACTTGCCGTCGACAATGCACGGTGATTGGCGGTTGATGGCGACACACGGTCCATGAATCATATTCATAACTACAACATCATGTAGGTCTGGATCGATTTCGGGATCAGCAATCTCGGCATTTATGATATCATCTATTTGGTCAGGTCTAATTTTTTCAACTAACCAAATGAGAATGTGTGCATGAGGCAAGTCTCGTTTTTGCCATTCGATTGAATACATCCAGCATCGAGTATCACCAAAAACGTGTTGCTTTACAATGTAGTTCATCAGCGACCGAATTTTTTGTTTGAAGACACGTGCCGTGATGCCGTGCCGATCACTTGATGTTTGTCCGGGAAGCAGCATTTGAACAATTTCAATCCACTTTGGATTACAGGTGAAGGTAATGAATAGATCTGGCCGACCGTAATGACGAACATATGTCATTGCATCCTGCGCATATTCATGCATATGACGCGGACTACCTATATAAGTAGCCGGTATAATAGTTAATCAACCAATGTTAGCTGCATCTCCTTCGGCGCTCTTGTCTTCGAGAAGCACGAAGCCGGGCAATACTAACGCGGCGCCTTTCTCGCGCTAATTCCAGTTCTTCCGCGGTGGATTGGTTAACATTGTTCCGATGCCTAATTGCCTGACGGCTATTTTGGGAAAGATTAGATCTTCTGGGTCGCGGCATTGTTTTGTTATTAATAATGTTTTTGTTAAAAGTAATAAAACTTTAAAACTTAATTCCAACGAACGAAAATATAATATTGACAGAACAGCATTGACACTTTGTTAATGCCACATGGAAAACGGAAATTGCGAAACTAAAAATCATATATCTATGCAAAAAATATCTTTTATATTTTTATGGCCCATAAACAATTATTTTATTTTATATTTTAATTGAAAAAGATATTTACTTAATTTTTTCTGGGAGATTTTCAATTGTAAACAATGAAATAGTCAGAAAATTTAATAACATGCGCTCTACCCCATTTGCGCATAAATGTCACATCGCGGAAAATTAAACATCTGTATATCTCGATAACCCAAACTCCAATTTGAAAATTTATTTTTCCGTGAGACCAAATAGAGGGTGCTCTACAACTTTGCCATTTGAAGTTTTTTTTCTAGGACGCACTGTTAAGGCTGTATAGCTACCGGGGTACACACTGCGGTCCCCATGGGCCACTCCATGATTCAATGTCAAATTTTCTTTAGTTATTCTGTTAATAGGAGCTGAGAGAAATCCAATAAATCAAAAATCTCTAAAATCGGTTCAGCCGTTCTTGAGTTATAAGTATCGTAACACAAACCCGACTTCCTTTTATATATATATATACTAGCAGTGCCCGTAGCGGCTTCGCTCGCATGAAATTAGAGAGTTTGAACCGTGCATCCATAGTAGAGATCATTTTTTTAGGTCTCGGCTCGGCCCGTCGACAAATTAGCCCAGCCCGTTTTAAAAACCCAAACTCCTGGCCCGGCACAGCCCGTCTAAATTAGGCCCGGCCCATTTTTACAGGCCTAGAAGTTCTATATACTTGATGAAAAACTTCGGCCCGTCCCACCTTGACCTCAGGTTTGGCCCGGCCAAACTGAAGACCCCAAAATCACTAAAATATCTATATACTTGGTGAAAAGCCTCGGCCCGTCCCATTTTGATTTAAGGTTTGGCCTGGCCCGTGTGAAGACTCTAAAATAACGGCTTGGCCCGGCCGATGATAAACTGGACTTAGCTACTTTTAACCGGCACAAAACTTCAAAATACTAATTTTTACATTTTTAGCACTTACAGTTTGTGAGTAGCAGTTGTTTTGAAATCAAATAACCCTTATTTCCACCCCACATTTGAGGTCCTGGAAACCAAATTTTCAAAAAATGCTAAAACACGTATTTCATTATTTTTGGAGTAGAAACTAAATACTAATTTTTACTTCTGTAGCATTGATAGTTTTTGAGTAGCAGCTACTTTAAAAACCAAATAACCCAAAAAATGATGAAACACGTATATCTTTTTTTTTGAGTAGATACTAAGTATTAAATTTTACATCTGTGGCAATTACAGTTGTTGAGTAGCAGTTACTTTAAAAACCAAATAACCCTATTTTCCACCCCACATTTGAAGTCCTGGAAACCAAATTTTCAAAAAATTGTGAAACCCGTATATCATTATTTTTAGAGTAGAAACTAAATTCTAATTTTTACTTTTGTAACATTAACAGTTTTTGAGTAGAAGCTACTTTAAAAACCGAATAACCCAATTTTCCAACCCACATTTGAGGTCCGGGAAACCAAATTTGTAAAAAATGGTGAAACACGTATATCTTTATTTTTAGAAAAGAAACTAAATAATAATTTTTACATCTGTGGTATTTACTGTTTTTGAGTAGCAGTTACTATAAAAGACAATTAGCCCTATTTTCCACCCCACATTTGAAGTCCTGGAAACCAAATTTTCAAAAAATGCTAAAACATGTATTTCATTATTTTTGGAGTAGAAACTAAATACTAATTTTTACTCCTGTAGCATTAACAGTTTTTGAGTAGAAGCTACTTTAAAAACCAAATAACCCAATTTTCCAACCCACATTTGAGGTCCGGGAAACCGAATTTTCAAAAAATGGTGAAACACGTATCTTTTTATTTTTCAAAAAGAATCTATATACCAAATTTCAAAATCTCCTCATTTTTGGTTTTCGAGATAAACATTGTTTTAGAAAAAAGTTTGTTTTTCAGTTTTTTCCCCTCAGGAGCAAAATTTTCAAAAATCCTTTCTTAGCGGATGTTTACGCTATAAAAGTAATATAAGTTCCAAATTTCACGTTCCTAGGATGAGGCGTTTGAGCTCGGCGTTGATTATCAGTCAGTCATCTGTCAGTCAGTCAGTCAGTCAGTCAGTCAGTCAGTCAGTCAGGACATGTTCTTTTATATATATAGATATATATATATATATATATATATATATATATATATATATATATATATATATATATATATATATATATATATATATATATATATATATATATATATATATATATATATATATATATATATATATATATATATATATATATATATATATATTCCGATGTGAAACCTCAAAACACTTTTTTTGCAATCGTGTGGTAAAACCGTGGAATTCCTTACCAGCTGATGTTGTAAATTCCACAACTTTAACCAGATTCAACTCATCAATCCAACTACTTAACTTTAATCAATTTCTCAGATTTCGGGTGCCTTAGAACAATGACTAGAATGACTAATCAATTTTTTCTTTTTAAGTTTTAATTTGTGTTGCCTTTTTTTTGTAGTCTATCATTTTTTTTGCTTTAAATGTAGCTACTTGTTCATGTAAGCGGCTGATAGCCCTTTGACCCTGTCTGAATTAAAAAAAAATCTCTTGACTAAAAACTTTTCAGGCCATAGGGTTAATAAAAATCAAATTTAGTTTAAGTAACACACGCTTGAAGGTTTCAGCAACTTTTAGCAAATCTATTTTACGTTTTATGGGTTAAAAGAAGTTAGGAGTGGAAAAAAAAGAAAATGAGCGCAAGCGGGAATGGGAGAGCAGGCGGAAACGAGAGAGCGAGCGGGAGAACGAACGAGAATGGTAAAGTTACCGGGAACGGGAAAGCGAGCAAGAAAGGGAAAAGAAACCGGAGAGCATGAATGAGCAGGAGAGCGAGAAGGAAGGCAAGTGGGGAAGGAAACGGGAGCCAGAGAAAAACGATAGGAAAACCTCTGAAAACCCCGCTACCAGCACTAGACAAATTAACTGATTATAAAAAGCCATTTCAGGTTCGCTCTCACAGCTCAACTCAACTCCGTCTCGCTTTGGATACGTGTTTTAGTATTTTTCTAGCTTTAAGGATTTGTTCGTTAAAACTGGCAGCGTCCAGTTCAGCACGAACGGGACAGCCTTCAACTTTTTTGCCTATGAAACTGGTGGAATTTCGTGCCTCTGACACGGACCAAGTCAAGAATTTTCTGACTATGTATTAAGTTGGACAAGGTTTCAAAAAAATGTACTTGGCTTTATGTTGCATGGTTCACATTATCTACCTAATTCCATGCGAGCGAAGCTGCAACCAACTGCTAGTATGTTATATTATAAAAGTGGTACTTTCCAAGTTGTTCATCATTTCACTAATTTTAAAACATGTAATACCTTAACAGAAACACTAAGTTCTCATCTTATATATATATATATATACACTAGGTTCTAATCTTATATATAGACTGCAATTGCTACTTATATACTGTAATTGTTACTTTACTTAAAATTGAGAATAACAACAACAATCGAGAGAATATTTTTTCTTTACAGCATCAAAGCCCCGGAAACTCCGGTCCAACAACCGACCCAGAACATATGAAAAAAACTCAATAAAGTCAAAAGAAAACGACTCGATTAATTTATGGCTTTACTATGACTCCTGCTTCTTTTGCCAGAGCTTCCATCTCAACTGAAAACACAAAAAAAGTTTTAAGTATTCATGGAAAAAGTTTGAAAGGAAATAATATATTTAAAATGATATTATATTTATGATTAAATAAGTGTTTTATAAAAGGTACCCAAGATATCTAATCTTATAAATAGATGTAAGCTCCACAAGTTACATAAAACAAACACCACTCTCATCATAATCTGTTCAACCAATTGAAAGTACCTATTCGATGATCGGTCTAACTAAATGACAATGCATAGGCAAACAAAATAAATAAAAGATTTGAAGAGATCCCCTCACTTTTAATCTTCTCTTCCTTCTCCTTGGCCAAACGGGCATCCCTTCTTTGGCGGATCGGCTCGTACTGTTGCTGCAACTTTGCTTCTTTTCTAGCGAGGTACTCTGAAAGGTCATGTGAAAATAATCAGGCTGATTTTATATGACACCAGCAGTAGTGACCTATAGTTCTGATTTGAGAATTCTACTAAATGAAGGATACTGCTCCAGCAACACAAATTTTATTTTACCTGGAGCAAGCTAGGATAGTATAAACTATGCTTTACCTTATTAAGAAAAGGCAGATGCTATTCGGACGTACGTCTGACTAATTTCACCACTATTCGCAAGTACCATAAATATAAAAAATAAATAGATTGGTCCTTCCACTATTATCGGCGTCCGACTATAGCGAAAAAGCGAATGACAATTAATTAGATTTTTATGGCCCCAGTAAAGGCGCTATAAATAAAACTGCATAACTTTATTAATTGTAATTTATCTAAAGTTATTAAAATTAAATTTTTCTCAAATAGTGTATTTTAAACTAGTGAGAATCAAATTATACGCTAAACGTTCTCTGATTTGTAGTCCTCTTGGAGTGGAAAAGCGACCGAGAGCAAGAAGCGACCGGGGTCAGGAAAGCGACCTGGAGATCAAGAGGGGAAGGAAACGGTAGCAAGAGAGAAAAACGATAGAAAAATCTCTAAAATCATTGGACAAAGCCAGCACCCCGCTAGTCTATATATATATAAATGAATGTTTGTATGTATGTATGTATGTATGTATGTATATATGTATGTTATTTATGCATTGCTACACCATTCATACGATCGTAATGAAATTTTCACACAAACTTGAGAGTCAAGGGGAATCCAATATAGAGAAAAAAAATTTAAAACCGTCACAAAATGAGCGGAGCGGGTGAGCGAGCGGGAACTATATATATATACACACACATACTAGCGGGGTTACCCGGCGTTGCTCGGGGGTTTTTAGAGTTTTTTATCGTTTTTCTCTAGCTCCCGTTTAATTCCCCGTTTTCTCTCCCGTTCCCGCTTGCTCTCCCAACCCCGGTCGCTTTCCCGCTCCCTTTCTCGATTCCGGTCGCTTTCCCGTCCCATCTATCTCTTAATAATTTGTAATAACGCGCAATCTGTCTCATTATGCAAGACTGGGAAGCAAGTCATGGACTTCTTAATATTATGCAATGATCATGTATAGGCACTTTTGGCCCGGAAGGTTTTCTGGCCCCCTGAGCCGGAGGATCGGAGAAGGAGTCCAAACCTTCTTAACTTTTTCTCCTTCTTAACTTTCCAGGCCAAAAGTTCCTATGTACAACCATCGAAGGTAATTGCGTAATAAACTTCTAATTTTGTTTACGTTACAACGTTTGAAGGCTTCAAACAACTTTTAGCAAATCTATTTTACGTTTTATGGGCTAAAATAAATTATGAAAGAGTGGAAAAGAAAAAAATGAGCGCGAGCGGGAACGTAAGAGCAAGCGTGGAAGGAAACGGGAGCAAGAGAGAAAAATGACAAAAAACCTCTGAAAACCCCGAGCAATGCCGGGTAACCCCGCTAGTATTATATAAAAACTAGAGATGGTCCGTCAAAAATACGAATTGTTTTAAAGATTTCATTATATATTCTTTTTCTATTTCAGCTCCACCTCTTTTGATTTTTTTCGCTGACAGTGTACAATTGCGTAATAACTTTTATTACACGCCTGCGCGCACTAATTTTAGCAACTGCTGATTGCTGACCACTGCGGCCGCCGCGTTATGAGAAATGGCTAACATACATACATACCTACATACAGGCAGACCACCGACGGATCCAGGGGAATGGAGGGATGCATCCCCTCGCCAGCAACGAATCCAGTAGGGAAATTATGTACGTATATATTAGGGATGTCACGGGTACCCGAACCCGAGTTCGGTACTACCCGGTCTTTTTCTGATACCCGAACCAGAACCCGAAAGTGTGAAAATTTGATACCCAAACCCGAAAATGTGAAAACTTGATACCCGAACCCGAAAATGAGAAAACTTGATACCCGAACCCGAAAATGTGAAAACTTGATACCCGAACTCGAACCCGAACATTCATAAGCCTAATACCCAAACTCGGAGTTGTGAACAAATAAATTTTTTTAGTAAATAAATATTTATTCCAGTTTTAAAAATAGCAACACAAACAGGGTTTTCATAATTTTTCTAGTTTATTAAAAATGAAATAGTATTAGGAACCGATTTATTAGTGATTGTGTAAGCTAGACCACTAATCCGTTTGATTATCAGGCGGACCGAGCCGCGAACGAACTAAAATAATTAAGCCTCCTTCGGTCGAAGAAATCGCGGATAGCCATGACTGTAAACATTTTACTTCAGTTATATAACCTTATATTTATTCATTCATATACTAAACGTTTTTCTGATATAACAAAGACCCTTTGTTATAAAGATAATCTTGCATAATCATAAACTTTAACTGGCAAAGTCTATAAATGATCTATGCGTCACAGTCACAGTCATTTTATTGGCAAATGTGTAAGCTAGAACACTAATCCGCCTGATTACCCGACCGGACCGAGCCGCAAAAAAATTAATAAATTAGAATAATTTAAGAGGTAACGTATTATACTAATCGCAAGCCATGCAAGTTTTGTATTATCACCTTTGTGTAACAAATAACACAAAGAGGTCATTTTATTGGCGAGTGTATATAAGCTAGACACCTAATCCGCCTGATTATCTGGCCAGACCGAGCCGCGATCGAACTAAAACAATTAAGCCTCCTTCGGTCAAAGAAATCACATTATTTGGAAAGCCAAAAAAATAACTTGTTAGAGTTTATTCAATATGTGTAATGTCCAATGGATGAATTGATCGCTCTCGTTTATATATGTATATACACTAGGTAAATCTAAAATCAATCCAGGAATTTGAAATCATAAGCCAGTACCCGAACCCGGTTTTTTGAAAACTACAAACCCGAACCCGAAAACCTGAGTTTCACAAACCCGAACCCGAAAACTCTAGTTTCACAAACCCGAACCCGAAAACTCCAAAAAGTACTACCCGTGACATCCCTAGTATGTATATATATATATATGTATATATATAAATCTATTTCCGCGGACAGACAGAATCACCTAATAAAATAAATAACAAATAAACATATATATATATATTCTGCAGCTTGTCGGAAATTTTTATTGCAAAATTCCGGACGTGACCTAATGAAAACGTTGTAAAATTACTGATGGCTTGGTTTGGCTTAGAGCAGAGTTGTCAAACTAGCAGCCCGCGGGTAAATCCAAGCAACTTTGTGGCTAAGCCGCAATAAAGAAATTTTAAAACATTTTAGAACTGAATTATCACAATATTCTGTTAAATACATATGTTTTACAAGGTTTGGCAATGATTCATTACCAAAATTGCTTAATCCATTCTTTTCCATCTACAAGCCTTTAGCGCAAGCATAGTATTTTTTTACTGTGACAGTGCTGCGCATTTACTTGTGCTGTCACTTTTTTGTTGTACGTCGTTCATTGTTTGGTAAGTTTAACGTATTTCATAACAAATGTACTAATGATGACAGGAGAGACATCAAGTGTCATGGAAAAAACTTAAATACTTAAGAATATCATTGTTTTTGTTCCCTTTTGGCATTATATACATTTCATAATAAAGCAACTTTTTATGTTCTTGTTTCAATTTTTTGCTGCCCACATTATATAAAAAGACAGTAAAAGTATAGTGATGAAAATGACTGACGTACGTCCGAATAGTGATGAAAGTATTTGGACGTACGTCAAAATGGTGGTGAAAGTGTTCGGACGTACATCCGAATAGACACTTTCTTAAGACTCTTAAGTTAAGAGAGACATTCATTCCAAATAGCACAATGAACCTCTCTGTATAATCTAACTATTTTAGTTTGTAACCAATAACTTTAATACTAGATCAATTTTAATTAAAAAACTTACTAAAATGGAAATGGCCGTAGAGAACTCCACCAACCAAGAGCGTCCATCTTGAGAACTTGAGTGAATTCAACAAAAATGAAATTAATAAACATCATCATTAACACCACTGACCCGATATTTGTAAATGTAAACTAAAAGTCAACTTTTAATTATGAAACAATTAGATTTCAGCATTGATGCTAAAAATTATCTGCTACTGAAAAGTAGTTTGCTGAGTATTGGAAAAAAAACAAAGCAGTGCATCACGGAAAACAAAAAGTCCTTAACATTAATAAAATAATAAACACAAAATCCTTAGCATTAATAAACTAATACACTCAAAATCCTTTAATACAAACCCTAATAAGAGGCGAAATGTTCTTCGGCGCAGCCAAGGTCGACGACATCTTGGGATGTTTTCAACGGCAGCACTTTGAGTAGAAGGTAACTTTCATGCGATGGAGAGAAAGCTGTCGATATAAATAAGACCAGTCTAAAATAAAAATTTATAAAAAAATTAATAATTTTAATTTGTAATAAAATATTTTATAAGCGCTTAAACCAATATTTCATCGTTGACTTTCCTTGGCAGAAAGTCAAATTAAGCTCTGCTTGTGTTGAGCTTTTTTCAGTAATAAATTAAATAATTTGAAATTATTTTTTAATTATAAAGTTTCGTAAACAGTGAAAGAAGAAAAAAACTAGAACTGGAGGTCTGTTCGAAAATCGAGTCCAGCCCCTGACGAGATCTCCAGACGGTTTGAAATGTTCACAGATTTACAAAACTTGAGGAGTAGACGCATAAAGAAATCCATATATTTAGAGTGACAAATCTGGCGTCACTAAAACCAAAATTTGCGAATTGTAAAGCATTTTTTAAGACGAAGACAGATCGAAGAATTGCGAACCATTATTCTGTACCGCTCTAGAGGTGTTAAAAAAGTTATGAACAGTCAAAAATGGAACGAGATAGGTATAAGATTTTTTATGCATGTATCGATCTATTTTGTCTGAGTTGAAAGTACGATTTACATAAAATAGTGATCTTCTTGTATGCCTGAATTCCTTCAATCCGCAATCTTATGATTTTCTCTCTGCAGACCAAATAAGACTTGTTCACAGAGTCACATCAGACATCTGGAAATGCTCTTATGCTCACTCAGATGCTAGGGTATGTGATCTCCCGTGCTTTCCAGGTTTTATTGTGAAGAAAAATAAAACAAGGATTTCGAAATTTGTTTTGAAAATTGGCTCAAACTACTAAACTACCCTCCCCCCGGTCATCAGGTTTTTTGGGAGCAATAAGCAAAATATGTTATGCAGGGGGCAGATTTTGTGTTTTGTCCCCGGGCGCAGAAAACCCTAGCTAAACCCGAATGGGCCCCTAAAACATCTTGCCCCCCTAAGGTTTTGATGAAATGACGTCCCTGAAAATAGAACTTACTATGAGAATCGCTGTGTTGTTTTTAATACATGAATGCATACACAGATAATTTAAGAAAACTTTACTTTAAATAAAAACAAAGCTGTTTCTTATAGGTAGTACCTACCCTATCTGCAGTTTATTTCAAGAATCAATACAACATGTAAAGGAAAAAACGAGTTTTTAACACAAACTTTAATTACAACTACACTCGATTTAGAAATACAAAAGATGTTCAAATTAATTTTTTTATTGAATCATGTATTTTCATCCAATATAAAGCTATGCTGAAAGTTTCAGCTTCCTAGCTAGTCAAAAAGCTTGTTAAATTTTTCTTGCAAGATTTGCGTACAGAGAAAGCCACACACGCACACCACACACACACACACACACACACACGCACACACAAACAGAGTTTGTAACCTAAATAAAAGTTTGTAAAAAATATTACTATGCTCATTCGATAAACGTCTAAAACGTACCCTATCGACCTATCGTTTAATTCTAAGGTATAATTCACATATATCACAAATAAATATAAAGTAAAAACTTTTGGAATGTAAGAAGATAAAAGCCGAAACAAGTTAAATAGAGCATATTTTATGTTGTCGATAGAACATTAGCTTATTTTCTTTTGGTAGGAAGAGGTGTAAATTAGAGTAACTACATGGACCGATTTTTCGCGACCGGTCCGTCGGCAAATCGGCCCTGGCCAGTCCGATTCATGGGCTTAAAT
Source organism: Erpobdella octoculata (assembly GCA_963978895.1). Lineage (NCBI taxonomy): Eukaryota > Metazoa > Annelida > Clitellata > Hirudinida > Erpobdellidae > Erpobdella > Erpobdella octoculata. The sequence continues at coordinate 31,495,605 of OZ022239.1, forward strand.
TTCAGGCCCGGTTCAGCCCGTTTATTTTGAACCAGGTCCGTTTTTACAGGCCTAAAATCTCTATACCTACTTGGCACAAAAATCTCCACCCGGCCCGTTTAAAAACCCTAAAATCATAGCCCGGTCCGTATACGTGGTTCAGTGTAAATGCCAAATAACGTGGATTGAACTCTCGTTGGACTACTTGTGTAGTAAATAAGTACTTTATGTGCAGTTAGTGCATCAAGTATACTATAAGTACAGTACAGAGAGAAGAAGTAAAAGAAGAACAATAATAAGTATCGTGCGATCTCAGAAATGTGCTTTTTAGAGACCAAATATGAATTGTCATTCAGGAAATAACTGGCTCGCAAAGTTCTGTCGGATACTCAAGGATTTTTCTGTTTCCTTGTTTCTGTCTGTCTGTCTGTCTTTCTTTCTTTCTTTCTTTCTTTCTTTCTTTCTTTCTTTCTTTCTTTCTTTCTTTCTTTCTTTCTTTCTTTCTTTCTTTCTTTCTTTTTTCTTTCCTTCTTTCCTTCTTTCTTTCTTTCTTTCTCTCTCTATCTCTCTATCTCTCTTCATCTTTATCTTTCTCTCTTTACATCTCCGTGTACCTCACAATTTACGATCCGTCGTTTATTTGACTTTTCGCAAACACCGGCTGACACCACAATGACCACTTACCACCAGCTTCAATCGGCCTGATGATGATGATGATGACGATAATGATGTGCACATATACATATTCATAGCCAAATGTCCATATTTTTATACTGATAGGTTTATATAATCACAAACTCAACATCGAAATGAACGCATAGGTAGGTGTTCTACACTCTACATCTATCCTACACATACATACTTAAGCCGATGACATACCCCACACTCGCTATACTCTTGATTTTCCACTGAACACACCCTTTATCATTATTTGGTGTCATTAGTCATTCTATCTGTAATCGGCTCGATGCTCCACTCCAGTTCTAGCCGTTAGCCGGTGAGCTGAGAGGTGAGCTGCAGTCAAATAAGTCGTCAAAGAATAATTTCAACCGCACAGCCACGTCTAGCCGGACCTGTCGAGTTTAGAATAATCACTCTATTGAGAAATTCTTCATGGCTTAGCGCTTCAATCGAGCTTAAATCTGGGTCGTAGTATTTCTTAAATATTATTTCCACAAACGTACATACACACACAGACACACAGAAGTGACTATTCACGCACACTTCCAATACTCAACAATCGGGATATCGCCACAAACATCGCTACGTGCGATCGCTCACTCATAGTCATATTAGTACGATAATCGCTATACGCTTTCAGATATAGCCAGATACACTACACGACGTTTTGAGGACTTCACTAATAGCGCGAAATACGCCGGCTGTGTGTGACTTGTGGATAAATTTTTCCAAAAGAGAAAAAATAAACCTTCGGATTGCTTTCGGTGTCAATCATCTAGTATATCATTTCGGTGTTTTGTAAAAGAAGAAAAAAGTTAAATTCTGCTGTAGGCCGTAGAAGTTATTGAGCAGTAGTAGTAGTAGTGGTAAGTAACTTTTGCTTGTAACTTTTTTTATCGCTTTCACTCGCTGTTCTTGCTTTATTTGCTTTTATTTCAAGCTGTGTGGTAATGTTTTTATAACCAGCTGCTGTTTACTAGTCTGGCAAATCGTTTGCTTGGTGTTTTTATACGGACTGTGCATGGATATTTCGTATATCAAACTAGCAATTACGTGAATAATCTCTTAATTTCGAGTATTTGATTTTTTTGTTTGTTTTGTTCTGCTTTTCGAGTTCGCTTTCAAAGAAAATGTCCGAAAAACGCTACATCACCATGCGTCACTTCGATTTAAGAAGGGTAATTGATTACATTTTCATCTTTTCTTTCTTTATCTTATAAGATTCATTAATAAAACATTTATATTCTTTTTTAAATTTAACTATTTATAGAATATATTAAAAGTTTTTTTTCTTAAAAATCAAATTTGTAAACCAAGACGATTTTTACATAATTTCTATTCAGAAGTTTATCCCTCTGTCTACCTTCGATCTCTGTGCCAATTGGATTGACCAGCAGCAGGTAAGTTTCAACGCTATGGCACTTTTTCAGGTGGTTGGGGGGAGGACGATTTTTCTATGTTAACAATTATAATTATTTTCTCAACGAAGTAATTTAATCCGAAGAAAGAAAGGGTAATGATGTAAATATTCACTTTCGATATACATATTTAGGGGACGGGTTGGACACCCCCTGTGACGGGTTGGACACCCCCTGTGACGGGTGGGACATCCCCTGTGACGGCAAACCCTCAAACAATTTTTTTCCAATCCGCGTTCAGAAATGTAGCATGGATATCGCGACGAACATCAGACAGTACAACAAGACGAACATCGCTGAAGCTTGCACGAACATGGAAAGCAAATCGCACAACGACACAAACAGCTACACAGAGCTGACCCGAAAGTTTGCAGCCGAAGCGACGCCACCGACAGCTGCGACCAGCAACGAGAAGAAACTAATGATCAACAAATACAGCAGACTACTGGTTAGTGTGATGAATTGTTGTTTCCGTTACCGGTGTAGTTTTTGAGTTTGCGACCACGCTGCGTTTGTATACATGAGGTAGCATGGGGTTAGGGAGACGATGGTCCAGAGTATAGTCCCGCGCCCCCCGACGAATAATCAGTGGGTTCTTCTATTTTTTTCTAAAAACTAAAATTTTCCTGGTTTCCGTCTGTTCTTGGGTCTATGTTTTTGCCGGAAATACCTAAATGACGTGGTGTATATTTAGAAAAATGCTCTAAGTTTCTATGGAGGCTGAAATTAATCGGTTCAGTAACTGGAGTCATTTGAAGTCATCGGTTAAGTTGAGTTTATTATCTATGTACGGATCATCTAGCTCTTTGTAAGACCCCATTCACCCAATTAATTCTTCATAACAATTATAAAACAGTGTTTGAGTGTTTTTTTCAGAGCAATGCCAAGAAATTGCTCTTCTTGCGTGTAAAAAACACGCTTGGCAAACAAAACAACCACAAGTGGCTGCATGCGTCTTGTTCCTTTTTAAAAAATACATCTTTTAATCAGGTTTTGAATATTGATGAGGAAGAGCTTATATAAATATATGCCTGTATATGTGTGTGTGTGTGTGTGTGCATATCTGTTTGAATGCATGTTTGTTTGTTTGCTTGCTTTTGCGTTGTCGAGTGGAAATCTGTTTGTCCTGCGGATTGTTATGAGTGCTTACCAATTTCATTAATTCTTTCGACCTATACCTTAACATCTTTCTTGGTTATCTTCGTTTCTTTCTCTTTGTTTACGTTATTCTCTCTCTCTCTCTCTCTCTCTCTCTCTCTCTCTCTCTCTCTCTCTCTCTCTCTCTCTCTCTCTCTCTCTCTCTCTCTCTCTCTTTCTCTTTCTTCTTTCTTCTTTCTTTTTTCTTCTTCCTCCTAGTTAGTGGTAATTCGAAACTCCTAATTAGCTATATTGAAGATATTCTCAAACGATATCCTACATTACCTGCTTCCAAGAATTGTTTAAATTCATCTTCAACGGTTTCTTTAAATTGTCTTCCTTTTAAATAAACAGCAATAAAACATTTGAAAAAAAGTTCAATGAACGTATAGATGAACGACGGACGCAATGATGAATGAACAAACTAATAAACGAACTAATGAACGAACGAACGAACGAATGAATGAAGGAATGAACGAATGAACGAGCTATTGAAAAAACGTAAAAATAATTTAATAAACATTTTCTCTTCCACCAGGCAGAAAACGTGAAAAACCTCAAAACCCTGAAAACCTTCCTCGAGGTTTCTCTCCTCGAGGAACCCATAAACGTGAGTTCATTCATATTTTTTCCGCCAATTCCCCACGAGGTGAAAAAAGTCACATTGTACATGTTGAAGGGGGGTGCCGTTGGGGGGGATAGGGGCTAGTAGAGATTATTCACATACAGGAGACGCGCAATATAGCTTATAACCACAACAAGAATAATTTTTTTCGTAAAACACAAAACATGTTTTCGTAACAAAACACAAAACTGCCATACAGGAGCTGTCTCAACGTATCGACAACACTGTCTCTAAAGTTGTGCAGCAGTTGCACGTCAACGGCAACATTGTTGACGACTCCTACTCAACAAACTCGACAACGGAAGGACCTCTGACCAACGGATGCCTGCACGAAGTGTGTTTAAGTGTCGACGTCTTAAGAATAAAACAGAATACAATTTTTAAAGATTTTATTTATTCAATACATTTGTTATCAGCATCCATATCAATTCAATTTAGTAAACAAACAAAAAAATCAATAAACCAATACATCTCATTCGCTATTAATTAGCCAATAAATTATTCATAACCAACTGATTGATAAATTATGATAATTAAAATAAAGTTTGAAGGAATGAGGAAGAGCTGGGCCTGGATCGAGGAGCTGCTCAAATGTCTCATCGTTCACGTGCGACACGCTTCCGCCTTCTGTCAGGTCGGTTAACCTGTTGACCTTCTTAACCTCGGTTTAAGGAAGGAGGGGAGCCCTAGTACCCTTCTTCACATGTAAAGGGAGAGGGAGCCCTATTCAATCACCGCTGTAAAATAAAGTTTTTTTTATTTTAAATGAAGTTACTTTTTATTGAAACATAGGTAATTATTATTTGTTATCATATTGGTTCTTTTTATCTTTTTTCTTTCTTTTTCTCTTTTTCCTCTCTTTTTCTCTCCATTCATCTCTTCCTTTATCATCATTGTGACAACAAAGACAAGGTGAAATATTATAACAAACCAGTAAAACCTGCTGTAGGCATCACGTGGTTTCTGATCTGTGGAATATTTTCTGATTGGTCGAATTATAAAACTTTATGTATGTAATTAGCATCTAATTGTAATAACTAGGTACCTAAACGTTTGATAATATGAAATAACCTCATCGAAAATTCAGGTGAGATACAGAAGACGGCGACAATGACAATAATGCTGATGATGATGATAATGATGATGATTATTATAATGACGTGATGACGATGGGATGATGATGATGAAGATGATGAAGATGATGACGACGACTATGATGATGACGTAATAAATTGACCTTCATTAATTTTAGGTCAACTTGAGTGTAAATAATTTTAAATATTTGGTCAATGTATGTATACTGTATACATCATTGCAATTCCCCTCCATTTCTCTCCTCTTCTCTCCCAATCTCTCTCTATTCTTTCTACTCCTGTACTAGTTAGCATTCAGTGCCATTCAGTTATTTGCCGAGATTTCCATATATGTGACATAAACAAAGTTTCATTATTCTACTACGCTCGTTAGAATTTACCGATATTTGTTTACATTTACATTTATACTGCATTTCATATTTTGGTGAAATTCCATATTTTGGTGACATTCCTTATTTTTGTGACATTCCATATTTTTGTGACATTCCATATTTTGGTGACATTCTACAATAATTAACTTCACTGGTGTATTGCCGCCTCAACCATTATCGTCATCACCACCACATCCATCATTGTCATCATCACCACCACATCCATCATCATCATCGTCGTCGTCATCGTCATCGTCATCATAAACTACAATTTATTGATTCAGTTAAGCCTAATTATATTATTAACTTTTCAACTCATAATAGCATTCACAAAGGAATATCTTCCCATACCTGTAAAATTATACACAAATCTATTATTAGTTATTAGCATCTATAGCAACGCCAAAGCAAACACGATGCTTTAATAATTAAGTAATCATATAAGCTGTAGTGGACAATCGGCACAGGCATATATCGCGTATCGATTTCGCATTCCATCCTGATGGTATCTGACAGCCGTGTAAATGTAAAGTATTCGATTGATATGCTTAATAGCGTAAAGATTTATTCGATTCATTGGATCCGACTCATCGGTATATTCGGTCGAGTTATTCGGTTCGCTTTTAATTGAAATAGCAATGTTTCATTCTCTAGACGAGTTGAAGGTTCTGAACCTTCTGGGTTAACGATATGACAGTGAATATAGCGAAGATGACGACAACGATAGCGATGATGATGATGGTGATGATGATGATGATGATGATGATGATGACGATTAATATGCTGATGATGACGATGACGAAGATGATATGATGATGATGACGATAGCGATGATGATGACGATGATGACGACAACAACGATGATGATTATGATGATGACGTTGGTGATGATACTGATGGAATGGACGATAAGACATCGGTCACGGTAGTGGCGGTGATGATAGCGATTGCTGGATAGGACTAAATAGGTCAAAGATCAGCAGGATATATTATCATAATATAATTTGAAGCGTCTGACCTTGATAGATGATGGGGACTTTAATTTAATTTAATTACAAATTTGACATGATAATAATTGAAATTGGTTAAATTAGGTTAATTAAACTTTATTATGTTAATTAAGCATTTATTATGTTAATTATTCAATTATTTTTATTGTTGTTGGTTTTAGTTTTCAAATTATTTCATCGTCTGTATTAAATTTCCGCGGCTTTCATCAACCAGCATGATTCAGCGCTGCGGCCGTTGTCGTAAATTCTAGTGATGATGATGATTGCAAGATTTGTTATGCTGATGAGTGATTATGATGGTGGTGATGATGACGATGACAATGATGATGATGATGATGATGATGATGATGATGATGATGATGATGATGATGATGATGATGATGATGATGATGATGACGATGATGACGATGACGATGGCGATGGCGATGGCGACGACGACGACGACGACGATGATGATGATGACGATGTTGAAACTACAGCGCCAGCAGTGTAGATGATGAATTGCTCTCCAAATGTTTAAGTATTAGGGTTTTCCCCGGAGTGAAATTTACAACACCCGCCTACGCTTGATTGCTCCCTGCCCACCCGCTCTTCCCATCCGCTTATTCACATACTCACACATGCATACACATTATTATACACGCACATTCACATACACACATCCATTCACATACGCACTAACAAACACACATACATGTGCACTTAAATTGACACATCAAAACATTTGAGCTGGAATTTCGATGCTAATAAAATTTCATCCACTCAAAATTTAAAAGTCGCAAAGCCATCCGTGGGAAGGAAGAAGCGAAACGTTAGACGAGTCTCATTAGTTCGTGTTCGTATGTTCGCATGTTCATTCGTTTATGTGTTCGTTTGTTCACATGTTCATATGCTCATGTTCATGTGTTCATTCGTTCATAAGTTCATTCATTCATGAGTTCATGTCTTCATTCGTTCATTCGTTCACGAATTCATGCAATCTGTCATTGGTCTATTTGTTCGTTGGTCCACTTGCACTAGTTCGGGTCGTTTATCTCTGTTATTGTTATATTAGCTTTGTTTTTATAATTATTACTTTTATATTTTTAGCTACATATATATTTATTTATTTGTATATTTATTTATTTATTTATTTATTTCTATTCGTTAAATTCGGACGATTATTCGGCAAATGTCGACTCGATTAGTTCACGGGATGTTGTCAGGTAAGCACGAACCTGTTGGTGTCTTTATACGACGAATAAGCAGAATAAAGAACTGTGGTGTTGATAGTGATGGTGACCATCCATAAGTGATGGTGATGACGACGACGACGATGATGATGATGATGACGGCGATGACGACGACGACGACGATGATGATGATGAGGAAAGCTAATGAGTTCCTAATGGTTGTAATGTCTTTTTTAATTTAACGCTAATGCTACTGCTGCTGCTATTTTTCTGCTGCTGCTGATGGTGATGATGATGACGATGACGATTATGACGGTGATGATGATGATGATGATGATGACGGTGATGATGATGACGGTGATGATGATGATGATGATGATGATCGGCATAAGCAGAAGTTTGATTGGTTAAAGAAAACCAGTTTCTCAAAACCAGATATTTGAGCGTCGTTTAATGAATTTAGCTTAGCAATTGAATAATTATTATCTAACAAAATTGGTGTATTTATTTGCTTTTTTTATGGGGGTTCCCGGCCCGCGTGCAGTCTCCGACCCCCTCCCTCGGTTGACGTCCCCAACGAACGACAAAACGAAGTCATAATTGAATGACTTTTAAACATTTATAAACAACAGAAAGATTCATCGAATAAGTCTGATATCTGACTTCGAAATGAAAGGATTTCTCATATATGAATTCACGCCGACCGTATTAGAGTGACAATCGCTGGCTGCACTCTGTGAAGAAGAAGTTTGGCACGGCTCAGAAACTATTAAAAATTTAATTGCTTTTTAACTGTACTTAGGTTTTCGCAATTGAAAGCTGCTATAGATATGTTGCGACTTATGAATATTTCTTGAGTACAATGTCGATACGCGCATACCTTTATTGCTCAGGTGAGGTTTGTTTTGTTCGGCGTGCATTTTTCTGTGAACACGTTCAGGTAGCTGGACAGGTAGGCTGGCTTACCTGTTGGAAATAAAAAGAAAGAACGATAGAGGAAAATTAAAAAAATAGAACTAAAGAGAAAAACAAGCAGACAAAGAAATAGAAAGAGAGAGTGAGTGAGAAAGAGAGAAAGAGAGAGAGAGAGAGAGAGAGAGCGATGGAAGGGAGAGAAAGAAAGAAAGAAAAAGATGGTTGGAAAGAAAAACAAAAAAGGTATAGATGGAATAAATACCACAAATATATAAAATTATTTTAGTTATGGGGGGTTTTGTGTGTATGCATGTATGTGTGTGAATATATGTAAATATGTACCTATGTGTGTGCGTGTGTATTTTAAAAGTAATGTTTCATCACATATACAGTCATTTAATCATTTTTTGGTTAACCATGGTTGAAACAAAAAAAATCCCTGTTGAAGATATAATAAAATTAATTAATTAAAAAGTGATTTTTTGTTTATTAGTTCCACCACGACCTTCACACTCTGTTGGAGTCGTGCGTTCACCTGAGGCACACCTTCACCGACAGGAACCAATCATACGATGACAATTACTCCACAGCTCTGCGATTGTCGCACGAGATGCAGGTGACCCCAGCTGATCGCTCGATCGAATAGATCTGTTTATTTCCGTACGAAATTATTGTTATCGTTTTTACTTTTAACTTTTATTTTTTTCAGGAAGCTGGGAGGGCACTTAAAAGTTTAAAGTCAAAGGTGACAGAGGTCACCAGGGCATTCCAACACGTCTTACCAGTTCACTTGAGGACACAGTCGTCGTCATCAAGGACGACATCCGACAGTGCGGTGGCCGGTGTGGTCATCTGTCGATATGTCACCAAAGAGGTTTTTTGGAGGGGGGTGAAGGCAGCAATTAGACTAATAGGTCTGCACGTGCCGATTTTTTCCGCCTTGGTCCCTTTCATAGGCCAAAGTTCCAGGCCTGACCCGTGATAATTTTGACCCAGCCTGGTCCGTTTTTGTAGGCCCAAAAATCTCGGACCGGTCAGTTTCTGAAAACCTTACAATCAAGGACCGGCCCGTGTAGTACTCTACTCTAGTAGCAAAGAGTGTGGATGAGATGATTAAGATGAAAAAAACTATTGCCAAAATTTTAACCTTTTTAAGTTCTCGTTTACTCCCTGACCACAGGTGGAGTTGAAGGCTGGCGAGGAGGTGGCCGTGGTGGACAGGGAGTCTCTCTACATGTGGAAGGTCAGGACTTTATCGGGAGTTTACGTCACACTGCCCTCCATCGTAGTTGCCATCGTTGGTCACGATGACGAATCCCTACAATCACTGAAGCAGTTTAGTAACGTTGATCCGTTGCAATTTGTTTGTTTTAGGAATTCTTAATTGTTATGAAACCTTTTGCGTCGGTGATTTAAGATATTGTAGATATTTTAAATATGAGAACTTGATACTTCAATAGTGCATTGCAAATATAATTAATTTTAAACTCCATGGCATGATCGATTATCAGGGAAGGGTATAGATATTAACTACCACAATTGAAACAAAGTTTTATCTTACATATTTATATAAAATTTAAAAAAAAAGATGATTAGTTGATTTAAAAAAAAAACTTTTTGAACTATGAACTTTGCTAAGATTTATAGCTCAATGCTTTCAGCATTGCATGCAGCATAGTTAGTTTCCAGTATCAAAAGCTACAAAACCTTGAAATAAACAATTCAATTGAATATTCATTTAATTCAAAAGGTGATGCACCCGACATCTGTGGAATGTTTTTAAATTATCGGTATCAAGCGTGATAAATTTAGAAGCATTTGTCATTTTGTAAGTAGGTTTGTGTCAAACTAAACTGTACTGGCATAACATGACTTTCTGTTTTTTCCCACTATGAATTGAAAACTTTAAACAACCAAAATTTCGATTCAATATAAATTATTGTTATTATTATTATTATTATTATTATTATTATTATTATTATTATTATTATTATTATTATTATTGTTGTTGTTGTTGTTGTTGTTGTTGTTGTTGTTGTTGTTGTTGTTGTTGTTGTTGTTGTTGTTGTTGTTGTTGTTGTCGTCGTCGTCGCCGTCTCCGTCGCCGTCGCCGTCGCCGTTATCGTTATCGTTATCGTTACTGTTACTGTTACTGTTACTGTTATCGTCATCGTCATCGCCATCGCCATCGCCATCGCCATCGTTATCGTTATCGTTATCGTTATCGTTATCGTTATTATTATTATTATTATTATTATTATTATTATTATTATTATTATTATTATTATTATTATTATTATTATTATTATTATTATTATTATTATTATTATTATTATTATTATTATTATTATTATTATTATTATTATTATTATTATTATTATTATTATTATTATTATTATTATTATTATTATTATTATTATTATTATTATTATTATTATTATTATTATTATTATTATTATTATTATTATTATTATTATTATTATTATTATTATTATTATTATTATTTATATTTAGTTTAATTTCTTATTTATTTGCTAGGCTGCATGTCTGCATGGAAGAATTGATCAACTGGACCGTGGACTCGTTCAACGAGAAGTTGACCAAATTTCTGATGAAGGTTTTCAAGAAGAGTTACACTGACGTAGAGGTGAGAATTTATTAACCATATTAATGCTCTTCTTATTAGAGACGAATTTGTTGGCAATATTAGATGATCATTCATTTCCATATATTTAAACCATGTTTGACTTTTTTTCATAAACATGCTGCTGAAATTAATGTTCTGAACTTTCGAAAAAACCTGATCTTCGAGAAGTCTGATTTTAAGCCTAATTTATAGGAGGTCTTATAGTGTCCTTGTACACTGTTGTACACCAACCTCTCTCAAACGTTTATTCATTCCAGGTAAACCTCATCCAGACCCTCTCCTTGAAAACCAAGTCGGAAATGGTGAAGTTTTTTGATGCCATCGAGAAATCTTCCTCGCCTCTTTTCCAAAGGGATCTTTCACAAGCTTCCCATCTCAACGGCAAGAACGAGTTCAACGCTCGAGAACTGAGGCGCCGCTTGACCTCTCTGAGACATCTGATTCAAGATTCAAAACACGACAGAACAGGAGACATTGAGTTTGTCAATAGAGGTACTGATAATGATACCGGGGATGATGATGATGATGAGAGTAGTAAGCATGGGTCGCCTGGGACTGTTTAAGTGCTGGTTATTCATTATTATCGGTAAGGTTTGGTAAAGATTAATACACATCTATTTATTTATTTATTTATTAGCAGTCATTTTTTACAACGTTTTTATTATTGCCATTGTCAGTAATGATGATGGGTTTTGATATAATGATTACATTTTTAAAGTATACAAGTATTATTAAAAAACATTTTGTTTTAATTCACAGAGAGTCACATGGGGCGAGCCCTGGTCGTCCAACTTACTGCCCTCTACTACCTCATGGAATCGTTTGAGGTATATTATTTCATAGTAATGATGACGATGATGACGATGATGGTGATGATGATGATGGAAACATCATCATAAGTAATAAATAACACGTACGACTGTGGTGGATTCTTTCTCTATCTAGTCCATGAGACAGCAGTGCCGGGAGAGCATGTCCGGCCTTCACGACCTTCCAAAGAAAGAGTTCAAGGTCAAACTGGACAGGGAGCAGCTGGACGTGGCAGATGACATTCTCGACGTTGAAGAAGTTCTTTCGAGGATTGATGAAATCATCTTCAAGTCGAGGTCAGGTGATCAAAATTTAAGACATTCTAAATTCATTTCTTCAAGAAGCGGGCACAGTTTTTTTTATTTGTGGAGGGGGGTAGCTGGTGTGGGGGGAATAAAAAAGCGAGTCAACACAAATTTTATCGTGGTTATTTAAAAACAATATTATCAAGAAAATAACTAGAAAAAGAATTGATATTTTATATTTATCATAATTATTTGTATATATACATTCACTTAATTTTCCTTCAAAACTTTTTTATGTTAGACTTGTGTATTACTACTTCATTGTACATCTAGCTTCCCCAGAAGAGAATGGGAAACCGTCGACAACCTAGAATTTCTCGATCACATCAAAAATCTTTCGAATTTCGTCCAAGACTTTGAGCCTCTGACTGCCAGTGAAGGTTCAGAACGTAATAAGGACTCGTCCATCTCCACCAGAGTCATAGTTTTCTCGAAAGAACGCACAACGGCTAACGACGAACACGGCGTCGTCTACCACGATGACTCAACCGCCAGGCCGCTCTCGCCGCAGAAGCTGACCATCAGCGAAGTAGATCAAGTCGACATCTGCTCAGAGGTGAAGACCTCGGAAATCGAGCAGTTCTACGCCGTGCAGAGCGAAGAAAACAAGAGGTTCATCATCCGATCTGTCGTAGATCCGACAACTAAGAAAGAGATTTCTCTCTCTGAGGCACTTCAGAGGGGCGTAGTCAGCGCCGCCAGCGGTTCGTACCTGGTCGACGAGGACACAGGTGCCACGATGCCTATAGCAGCCGCTATGTCTCAGAATCTCATCAAAGTTCAGTCGACGGTGGTAAAGAAAGTGTCGGAGAAGAAGTCTTCTGTAGGTTTGGTTACTGTCAAAACAACGAGGGATCAGTGGACGAGAAAGGATCAAAGACATCCCATAGAGAAAGTCAGGGATTTATCTTCCGGATGCTTTCTTACGCTCGAGGAAGCCCGACTCTCCAAGATCATTGATGTCGAAAGGGGATTATTCCTCGACACGAAAAGTGGGAAAGAGTATGATATCAAAAGTGCAGAAGAAAATAACTGGATTGTAAGGTCGCAGGAGCCTATCCAGCCGCCTCCAGATGTGGTGCCGGAAACTCGTAAAATCACTTACGCCGTTTGGGGGGTCCTCGATCGCCGACTTGACCGAATGCTGCCGTTTCTCGACGCCTGTCGTGAGGGACTGATGGACAGAGACACGGCCATGTACTACGATCTCTTGAGCAGAAGAAAGTATTCCATCGAAGAAGCCTTGCGCAGGAATCTGGTAGAGGCTGAAGTGGTCGAAGACCCGCGATCCATCAACCCGTGGAGGGGGCAGTGATCATGATAAAAAGAATAATAATGATGATGATTACGAATGATGATGAGCAATAATAATGATGATTACTGAAAAATGTAAAATCGTTGCTTGGATGAAAATTTTAGGATGTAGGGAGAGGGTGGTACAGGTAGAGAAGGGGATCATACGTTTCCATACCTGCAGGTCGTGTGACCTTATGTAACCTAGCCCTATTATTCTTCTTTTGGAGGATTACACCACATCAGATGTCATTGCCCTTTAATCATCTCGTTTTATCTCTTTCTCGTTGTAAACAGAATCTTTTTTGTAGCAATTTGGAGATCATCATCATCATCATCATCATCATGTTGATTTATTTATTTCTCCTCGTGAATTATTCACAAGCGGGCTTTTATTATTTATATTTATAAAAACTATAATTTAATTGTAGAAGCCGTCATGCACAGTTAAAAAAATTATTTGAACTAAAGTTCTTATATACTTGAAATGAAATCGAAGTCGTTATCTTATTGATGCCCATTCAGTACTTAGACTGACTAAGAGACCTTTTTAAGTCATTTGAGAGACATACACACATATGCATGTATGTGCTTATACGGATGTGTGAGTGACCCCACCAGCCACATGTCACTGTGTGTGTGACATTTCGGGTCAGATGCGTGACCAGGACGAAGTCACAATTACTTTATAATGACAAATCGATTTGAATCAATAAATTTGCTAGACTTTTTGTTTGATTAATTTTTTTTTTTATTCTCTAACGCGGATTGCCGTTCTAACACTTTCTTGGTATTAATTAGTCGCCTCACTGACTTGCTTCCTTGGTCGGTGTTGCATAATCGTCATCATTACCACCACCATCATCATCATCGTCGTCGTCATCATCTGTATCGCCATTCTGCTTTGTTCGCTAGCATATTTTTTGTTGTCTTGCCAAGAAGTTTTTGATTTAGAGATTTTTTTAAAGGTATCTCCCAGAATTAATTCTTTGAATTCAGAATCTACTTTCTATTTGTGCTCTTTGTGAAAATATTTGCAATGAAGTTTGTTTTAGAGCTGTCCGTATATTTTTTTCGATAAAGAAGAATTACTTTGAATTGTTATTATTACTTTCATATCTAATTCAATTTTAACTGAATTTTAATTCCGAAGTTCGTGAAAATAAATTGGTGCTTTTCAAAAATTTTATTTTATTAATCGAGATAAGATAATTGGGAAGTGATCAAAAAAATGATTTTTCGTGCTCTTTAACCTTCTGAGTTTTTTTGTCTTGCAAATTTTTATGTTCAAAAATCAAATTGTTTGAAGTCAAAACATTGATTTCGAAAACAAAATAAAACCTTTTTACGAAAAATTCAGGTGTAATTTTCTTGACAAGAATTTAGTAAAAGCTTTTTTTAAACATAATTCAAGTTTAAACGAAATAAAATCAAAACAACTAAGGAGTCGATTATAATAAAATAATGATAGCTTGTAAATTAAATATAAAAACACTGTGTTGAATTTCCTAATTCTTTGTCGATAATCAAGCTCCTCCAAGGGTATGTTCCATTCAACCGTCATCAGCATCAACCATTACATCACCGTCTGCTTGTAGAGTTTTCATCGTAGTTATCAATCCTGTCCCAATCATCATCATCATCATCATCATCATCATCATCATCATCATCATATTCATCATATTCATCATATTCATCATCGTCATCGTCATCGTCATCGTCATCGCCATCGCCATCGCCACCGCCACCGCCATCGCCATCGTCATCATCATCATCATCATCATCATCATCATCATCATCATCATCATGATGACATCCTAATCACAGATTCCTAACAATTCTCCTACAATGAGCTTTCTGATCCACCTCTGAAAGAGCTTCTTCCAGACACCTCGCCAGGTGGACCAAATTGGTCGGATCGACCTGGAGAGTCGTCAATTCCGTGGAATCGCTGCGGTCGACGCCCGAAGCAGGGGTGCCATTTGTGGGGGAACAGGGAAGCAATTGCCCCTCCCAAGGATTTTAAAAAAAAAAGTATTTTTTGAAAAAATAGTTACCACATTTTTGGAGAGGCTTTTGCAAAAGTTTTTAAAAAGTAACTGTGACTACCTCCTCCCGGGCCTTTAGCGTTTAAAAAAAGTGTATACGTTTTTGGAATTGTATTTTTTTTATAGAAAGATAGCTATCAAAGCTGGAAACAGTATTTTGGAAACCATGGGAAGCGCTGTGCGTTAGCAAATAAGTAGTATGCATTGTATAATTTCAGTTTTTGACTTTTATTCAAAAACTTTAAAATATTTGTAAATATTTGCTCACTGTCTTTTGTCAATTCATCATCAGTGCAACCTAAACAAAATTGTACCCACACAACAATGATTAAAGGTTTTACCAAATTACAAAACTGGACTTCGTCTTAGGGTTTTCCGTACGGGCCGAAGCCAATGTGCCGAGTCGAGGGATGTTGTGCTTGTAAAAACGAAAAAACCGGGCCTGGGATTCGTCACTAAAATCTGACCCTGAATATTCGGTGCCGTTGTCTGTTATGGAGGCTTCCGTTTCAGAACCGTCGCTGTATGGGTAAAAGCCATCGCTGTTATTGCCATTATTATAATCATCATCGTCACTTTCATCCTCATCGTTTTGCATTTCGTTTTCAACATTCTTTTCATCTTCTTTATATTTGTTGTCGACGTTCAAACCGACTGTATCATTGTCACCATCTTTGCCAGGCTCGTCATCACCATCTTTGTATGGTTCATCTTGAACATCTTTACAAGTTCCTTATCATGACCGTCTTTGACAGGGTCATCATCATGACCCACCTGACCTGTCCAGTCTGTACGGCCGTCATCCGTCACATGATCTGAGACACAGCTGGTGGACTCCAGTTCAAAGCAACCCACATCACCAGCTACCCGCTGGTCCAGAACCGTGTCCACCACTGCCTCAGCCAACCCTGCGACCAAACTCTCAACAGTTGTATCTATATATATATAATTGTATATATATATTCAAGTAATGTCACTGTATGTATAACAAGATTTAGAACATTATTATTAACATTATTATTATATTAGAAGGTATATATGGATTTATCAAGGCTTCATTTATTATCATCCAATATACTACAATTATATATATATATATATATATATATATATATATATATATATATATATATATATATATATATATATATATATAGTTCCAAGGTTATCATTGCCGGGAGTGGGTACTGGGGATAAGCTCCCAGTTGCCTATAAAATACTCCCAACGGCATGCGTCTCATACAGCCTCCGATAACCAAGTCCAGCTCCTGGCCTGCTCGTTGGCGGAACTGCTTTTACTAACAGGAGAAGGGGCGAAGGCGAATCTCTGGCGCCTAAAAACCAGAAGCTTCGGACAGATGGGGTTCGTTAGTCCGGGAGGGCAGCCCATCTAGGGGAAGGAAAACCCTGATTTCAAACCAATGGACAGATGGGGTTCGTTAACCTGGGAGGGCAGCCCATCTAGGGGAAGGATAACCTCGATTTCAAACATCTGGTTCCTAAGGCTAGCAACCTAATTGGCAGGAATTTATTCTGCTACGAAAACAATTTCTGAAGTACCCATTCCGGGCAACCCAGCTGACGTCTCCAGACGACAAAACTCTTTAATGACGGAGTGTGATGAAAGCGGGATAACCCAAAGTCACACTGCTGATGACCTCGTCTGGCGACATAAAGCATCTGGGAAAGGTAAACGGGATTTCAAAATCGGAACCTACAACGTCCGAACCCTCAGGCATAGCGGGGGAATCAGGCACAAAATTCAGAGGATCATCATCGGCTGCGAGGAGTACAGCGTCGACTTTGTTGCTTTACAGGAGCATCAGCTCCAAACGGACTGTGAGGGTATACAGTTTGACACTCCAAAACCTGGCTGGACTCTTGCTTGTTCCGATGCGTCTTCAACTGCTGAATGCCATGGGGTGGCAATGCTCTACAGCCAAAGAGTTGCTGCCATGGTCACTTCGTTGGAGAAAATATCTGATCGTATAATGGTGATGCATCTTGGCGGTAACCCTAGGTTAAGTATCATCTCAGCTTATGCTCCCACGGAGTCGGACAAAAATGAGGGATTGAAGGACAAATTCTACGATGACTTAGAAAAACTAATCATTTCAATCCCACCCCACACTGTTGTACTGGCTGCTGGTGACTTCAACGCTCGTATTGGAAACACTAGTCGTCCAGTGCATCCACGGATCGTCGGAGGATATTGCTACCACGAGCTCACAAACAATAATGGCCAGAGATTAGTTGATCTATGCAAATCAGCTGGAATGAGGCCGGCCCACGGCCGTTTTCAACACCAGCGCAGACATCTATACACCTACACTGACCCCAGAGCTGAGAAATACCAGCTTGACCACATACTTATAAGAGCTAAATGGTATTCCTCTTTGACTGACTGTCGTGCCTTCAACTCAATAGACGTTGGTTCGGATCATCGCTTTGTGTCTGCCAAGATCAGAATAAGGCTAAGAGTGACCAAAAGTAGAAAACTCAGGAGAGACGTCTTTAATACCTGCAGATTGGATGATGCATTGGTGCAACGGTCTTTTGACCTGGAGTTGAGGAATCGCTTCGAGGCTCTTTTCGACGACCTGCGGATCTCTAACCATCTGGAAGAGATCGACAAAAGAGCGGAGTGCTTGGACAAAGCTCTGGTGGAGACCTGTGAAAAGGTTCTCGGCAAACGGAGGACAAAAAGACTGGGTTGGGAAGCAGACGATTCACCTCCAGCGGAAACAGGACAGAGCAAAAGAAAGGTACATGAGGACTTCAACAGTGGAGGATAAGAGGATTTGGAAAGGCCTCCGGGAGCAAGTTAATGAGTCTCTTATCATGGATGAAAGGACCTACCTTGAGACACAGCTCAGTGATCTTGAGGCGACTGCCTCGAGGAATCAACATGATGAGGTTTGGAAAATAATAGACAGAATCGGCGGCGGTGATAAAAAACATCCTGTAAGGGTGCGCAAACTCGATGGGAAACCACCTGCGTCCAAGGAGGATGGCTTGAATGAGTGGAGAACTTACTTCAACAATCTTCTCAACAACAAAAGCAAGTTTACAAGCTCGGCCTATCATCCTGTCCCATCGAATGACAACAACGAGATATCAACATCCAACTTCAGCTTAAGAGAAGTGAACGAGGTCATAAAGCACCTCAAGTCAAATAGAGCTCCGGGCTTGGACTATGCGCTCACTGCAGAGGTACTCAAGAAAGGCGGAAACTTCATCAGAGAGCAAATCTATTTTATCTGCAACTTGGTTTTTGACAATCTCCACGCGCCCAGTACCTGGACATCCAATATCATCGTCACCGTGCCAAAGAAAGGAAATCTCCAACTGATGACTAACTACAGAGGTATCTCTCTCATGTCCATAGCAGCAAAGGTTTACAATCTAATGCTTCTCAACCGCATTAGAACTCCAATTGACAAGCTGTTAAGGAAAAACCAAGCTGGGTTCAGAATTGGACGTAGTTGTGTTCAACAGATTAACATCTTGAGACGTATCATGGACGGAGCATATAGTCAGAATATACCGCTGTTCGTCACATTCATCGACTTCAAAAAAGCATTTGATTCGATTGATCGGGATATGATGTTTGCAATATTAAGACACTATGGCATTCCCAATAAGATAGTCTCAGCCATAAAAGTACTATATGAAAATTCATCTAGCCAGGTCTTTGTTGAAGGGGAACTATCCGAGCCATTCAGTATCACCACAGGAGTCCTACAGGGAGATGTCTTAGCCGCTTTCTTGTTTGTCATTGTAATCGATTATGTCATGAGACGAGCGGAACATGGTTTCGGCTATCTGACACACCGTCGCAATGGATCAAGACAGGCGGAGAGGAGGATTAATGACCTCGACTTTGCGGATGACATAGCCCTGTTGGAGAACTCAATAGAAGGTGCTCAGCGACAACTGAATGCTCTCAACGAAGAATCAAAAAGGTTGGGCTGGAAGTAAACACCATGAAGACCGTACAGATGCGTCTCAACGTCCCTGACGATTTTAATGCACCGCACCTCACAATCGACGGCGAAAAAGTAGAAGTGGTCCAGGACTTCAAATATCTTGGTTCTCACATGAACTCAGATGTCAAAGATATTGAGGCCAGAATCGCACTTGCATGGGGGGCCTTCCACAAACTGGAGAAGATCCTCACCTCCAGACACGTCGGTGTGATGCTGAGAGTGCGCTTCTTCAACGCTGCATGTGTATCGATTTTGTTGTATGGATGTGAATCCTGGCTTGTTACAAAAAGTTTGTCGATTAAATTGGACGTGTTTGCCAGAAAGTGTTATCGCAGGATGATCGGTGTGGTTCAGTCAGAGGATCGTATGACAAATGAGGACCTGTACGACAGAGTACAGTCAGCTCCTATCAGCACATTGATCCGTCATCGTCAGATGTCTTTCACTGGTCACTGCCTACGTATGAACCAGGATGAACCGGCAAATATATACATGCTGTATACATCGAACGTGAGAGCTAGCAACAGACGCGGCCGTCCACGAATGTCATACCTCGACCAGATGTCAACATACATGGGTTATGACAGAAGGAGTATCACCGCTGAGGATGTTAGAAGGGAAGCCACGGAGGCCAAAGGAGAGAAATGGAAGCTCAGATATTGTCGTCTGCGGAGTGGAGGGACCAGCGGGTCCGGACGAAACGTAGTCGGTCAATGATGATGATGATATATATATATAATACATTTTAGAAACTGGAGAGCGAGCGGGGAAGAAAACGGGAGCGAGAGAAAAAAACAATATAAAAACTTTCAAAAGCCCACTGGCATTGTATACTCGATTGCTCCATAAGATTGATTTTTTTAAATGGTCATAGTTTTGTACATTAAACTTTTAATAAATAAGCCAAAATAATGTAAAAGACAAAACAACGTTTGCTGGGTCAGCTAATTCATTATATATAAATTAATTTGTCATAGATAGCAGATCGTTACACAAAAACGTCTTACACAGACATGAGCTATTATATATATACTAGAGATAGCCCGTCAAAAATGACGGAAGTTTTAAAATACGGCGACCGTTATTATCAAATGGTGGCTCTCCGTCTTCATTCACAAAAATCATGGCCACTTCATTACTTGTCGGTGCATTGTATCTTCGCTGATCTGACTGTCGATCTCTTCTCAGTGCCATATTGATGATTGGAATTTGCTCTCCTGCTGCTATGGCTTGTTCAGCTTTTTGATTTTCTATATTTCGCATCAATTGATAGCTTTGGGTTAGTCTATTGTGTTCACGGAAGAAGCGATCTATTTTATCTAAAATATCAGGACGACAATTTTCATTTGCTTCATTTTCTTGACGTACTTCTGTGGCTTGTATACTATCAAGTACTTAAATTTGCGCAAATTGTGGCGCTTGGCCGGCAGGTGACAGTAAATGGAAGGTTCGATGGTAAATTGTTCCATGAATTTTAAAAACATAAGGTCCTCTGCCAGGCAAATCAAAAATTTTTGCGCCCATGGAAGCGAAAGAAACTGCGCTGTTGTATGATCGAATATGTTGTCGAAAATTTTGTCTATCTGGATTGGCCGTGTCTGACATGAGGCTTTTAAGAAAATCGGGATATTCAAGTGTATTACCGTGAATGTCAATTGGTTTTGGCAACATTACTTTGCCTTTTCGACAACATGAAGTGAATAGTCCATCTGATGGTTGCTCTGCAGCAAAATTTCTTGATCGACATGAAGTACATAAAACATCAAATTCACCACAATCATGTTGATCGAATTGAGTTTCGTTGAAGGTAATTGCTTTGTTACGAACTGCCTCACCCGCACGATCTCGTGCTAAACGTTGGGAGATCGCATTAGCAGCTCGATGTAGCTGCAATTCATTGGGAGACATTTGTTCAACTCGATGGCGTTGCGAGGCAGCATTGGTTTCTCGATGTAGTTGCAACTCATTGGGAGACATTTGCAAAACTCGATGGCGTTCCTTGGTAGCATTGGTTTCTCGATGTAACTGCAATTTATGGGGAGACATTTGCTCAATTCGATGACGTTGTGAGGCAGCAATGGAAGTGTGAAAAGCTT
The DNA here is from genome assembly GCA_963978895.1 of Erpobdella octoculata. Taxonomy (NCBI): domain Eukaryota; kingdom Metazoa; phylum Annelida; class Clitellata; order Hirudinida; family Erpobdellidae; genus Erpobdella; species Erpobdella octoculata. The sequence continues at coordinate 31,517,195 of OZ022239.1, forward strand.
CTAGATGTTGAGGAGTAAGTCGATAGACATAACGTTGTTGTGATGCGGCATGAAAAGCATGAAAAATTTGCAATTCCTCAACAGACATTTGTGTAGTGCGTTGTTGATGAGCTTCTGCATCTAAAACTCGAATTTTTGCTTTTGATTGTGGAGTTTGTCCTGCGCGATATCTCTGTTGCCTTTCTTTAGCTAGACGCCGTTTTCTCGACACCGGATCTTTGTCGTCATTCATATTAAGAGACATTTTGTTTAAAAAAATATACTTTAATTTTCAATTATTAAAAGCTGAAAGCTGAACTTAAATAATAGGAAAAACAAAACTAATAAATATATATATATATATATATATAAACGTGGTAAAAACGCCATTTTTTGACTTGATATTTTTAATCTATGTATTTCTAATCTATATAATCTCCGATGTATGTATATTTGTAATTTATATTAATGTTGTTGCTGTAATATTGTTCTAAAACAAGCTTATGAGAACATTATTCATATGATAATGAATTTTAAAATTATTTCTCAAACAGAATTAAAATAAGTTAAAATGAATAATAACCTACATCAATCCTTTTCGTTAAAAGTGTCATGCGTAGATTTTATTTTATTTAACTTCAAACAAACTTTTCTCGAACAATCTTCTGAACTAGAATGTCTTCCTTTTAAGGTTAAGGACAACGTAAAACTGTCATCAAATCTTTTTGAAAGTTTAATTACAAGAGGTCAAGAAATAGGAATGGAATTATATCAGGAATATATTATTCCAGTTTACTTAAAATTTGACTTCTTTAATGAAATAGTACTTAAAGAAGTTGACATTAACAAGTTTTATCAACCTTTGCAAACAATTTAAAAAAAAAAGAAATTTTACTCGTATTTCGTTTAATGGGAATTCAATTTTTAGCGAAATTAGAACAAGGTTTAATCAATCAGGAAAATTTTATAATTATTTTTGCAAAAATCCATTTCTATCTTTAAACTTAGAAGACTTAGAATTAGAAGTTTTCTGTCAGGAAATCGCAAGTTATTACCAAAATGAAACGAACACATCTACGTGGTTGTGCCCCAAATTAATTCGACTTTCTCTGCGCTGTGTTTGTTTTGATAAATTCAACACCAAAAAGGATCTAATTGATATTCTCAAAATTGAAATTCCTTGCAATAATTTACAAATTTTAAGTTTAAATGGTTGTGGATATGCGAGGAAAACCCTTAACAAATTTTCCCGCTTTCTCAGTCTTGAAAAATTGGCTATACGTACGTCCGTTCGTGAATCGTTAGAAGAACTGGTGGACTCAATATTATGTTTTCCTAATTTAACGTGGCTTGATATGAGTGAAAACAAGTGTTTTAAGATTTTCAATAACTATCATCTAGAGTTAATATACAAAATGATTGACAATTTACCTAGTTTGGTTTATTTGGACATAAGTAAACCAGGAAAAGATCTTGAAAAAGGTCTCACATGGACGCACTCAAGAAGTTTCCATTATTTAGGATTGTGTTTTGATGACGTGACTTATTTTAAAAATCCTTCAAACATAAATTCCAGGTTTGTAAGTAACTTTTACGCAAATGATGGTGTTGTAGAGGCAACTAAAAAAGTTTTTTGGAAACCAAAATCATTTAATAGTTTGGTTTGTTTTATGTCAAGTGGAATCCGCTTCAGCAATTATTGGCCAATTATTGAAGACAATCTTCAAGTTATTGTTGAATTCTTACACAGAGGACTTTACTATTACATTCCTAAATACGATGATCAAAGTTGGTTTAAGAATTTCTTGTATGAACTGAAAGAAATTGGATTAAAAAAAAGGGAACTTAAAAAATTGTTTAAAGTTATTTTAAATTCAAGGTCACGTTACTATTGGCTTCATGAACTAATCACTGCCTGTAGAATGGATACTTGGGAAGTGTTATTTTTACCAGAATTTGGCTACACCTCACTCATCCTGTTGCTAGATTTCGATTATTGCAAGAACCCTGAATTTATTAAGGAACTGGTCAAATATCTGATTGAGGGATATGAAAAATATTACGATCTTTTTGGTAAAGTCATTCCAGAAGCTGATGATATTTTGGCATTTGTTAGAAGTAAATCATCAAATCAAGACGTTGTTCAGGACTTAGAACGAAAACATGAAACATGGAAGAAAGAATGTTTAAAAATAAACTAGGATAAAAACAACGGTGAAAAACTATTATAGATTTCTAGAAATAGTTTCTAGATTAATTTTTTCAAATATTTGTTGTATTATTTTGCATTAATTGTTAGAATTATTCATTTCTGATTTTTACAGACATCTATAAAATTATAATAAACAAGTAAAAAGAAAAAACTAGTTTTTTAACACAAACTTTGATTTCAAATACACTCGTGTCTGTGTGTATGTATACGAAAGATGTTCAAATTACGTTTTTTCTTTTAATTGAATCATGTATTGTCATCCAATATAAAGATATGCTGAAAGTTTCAGCTTGCTAGCTAGTCAAACAGTTGGTTAAATTTCACTTGCAAAATTTGCGTACAGAGAAAGCCACACACACACACACACACACAAACAGAGATTGTAACCTAAATAAGAGTTTGTAAAAAAAACTCTATAAAAGCAAATTTCATTTAAGAGACAAAAATCCATTAAAAAATAGCTTATTACTCGACGATGTCCAGGTTTTCAAGTTTTGTTACCAATGCTTTTATTAACTCGTCGTCTCTGTTTCTCTGTCTGTCTGTTTCTCTGTCTGTTTCAAATCTTGCAATCAATTTTTGAGTCACTTCCTGATGATAGATTTTTTTCAAATTTTGCATACATGCTCAAGATAGAAGACAATGCAATATTCAATTATTAGTTTTACAATAAGTCAATTAATTTAGTTAATTTTCTTGAGGATTTTATCGAGGGTTTCTTGAGGGTTTTCTTGAGGGTTTTCTTGACCACAAAACGCTAACCGACTGGCAGACTATTTTACCAAGTTAACACGAACCACACTCACTGACCGCGATTCTCAAGCGTGTACGAAATTTTCATGAAAATAGTTGAGATATTTAAATTCGATGCTTTTTGATGATATTTTTATTATTATTACCAATGCTTTTATTAACTCGTCGTCTCTGTTTCTCTGTCTGTCTGTTTGTTTTTCTCTCTGTCTGTTTGTTTCTCTGTCTGTTTCAAATCTTGCAATCAATTTTTGAGTCACTTCCGGATGATAGATTTTTTCAAATTTTGCATACATGCTCAAAATAGAAGACAATGCAATATTCAATTATTAGTTTTACAATAAGTCAATTAATTTAGATAATTTTAATTAATTTCGATATTTCGATATAATTAAGATATTTCGACTTTAATATAAAATAAAAGAGTAATATAAGAAAAAATTGATTGCAAAATTTGTGTTTTAATTACATATAAGAGCATTGGTTTTAAAACTTCGTTTTTAATTTACTTGTTTCATCTTTAACTTGGCAATACCGGTTCCGCCGGTATGCAGGGTGCCAGAGCCGGTATTGAACAATCGGCATTCAGCACATCACGCATAAAAGACTAAAGAATGAAAAACCTACTGCAGCAGGATGGGCAGTGCAATTTACCTGTATGCCCATTGTTTGCTACACTTCAATTACGGACAAGCTGACCTACTGAACGCGGACGATAACATTAACGCACTTTCAAACACTATTTATACCATTTTCAGGCTTTCAATATTATGCCGGCACCGGTGGTACGGGTTTTTGGATCGAAAATACCGGTTCCGGCAAAAAAAACCACACTGGCACAGCCGTAACACACACACACACACATTGTCCAATCAATTCTTAGCTCAGGTACCTCGAATGCTACCGTTCCTTGATGCCTATTGGGAGGGACTGACTTGGCCAGTTTACGCTTTTCGTGAAAATAATTCTGATGAAGTTTCCTTTTGGGACGATCCGTATTTCTCTTGAAAATGAATTATTACTTTCACATTTAATTTAATTTTTAATGGTGAATATCACGAGAAAATGATTTAGTTTTTTCAAATTTCATTTTAATAATCGAGATAACTGGGAAGTGATACAACTTAATTAATTTTCTGAGTTTTTTGTTCAAAAATATGAATTTTATGACGCCAAAGATTTGATGTCGAGAAGAAAATAAAATCCCATTTTTTTACAAAACTTGTTTTTCTCAGGTGTTTTTCCTTTAAAAGAAATTAATAAAATATTTTAAAAAAACAAAACAAGAAATTAGTAAAAACTTTTCAAACATAATTCATGTTTAAACTAAATAATATAAAACTAAACAGGTATTCGATAATAATGACAAACAATGCCTGGAAATTAAACCTAAAACAACTAATTAAATTACTGAATTTTCTAAGCATCATAAACGGAATTTACAATCTATGTTGATAACCAAGCTCCTCCAAGGGTATGTTCCATTCAACCGTCATCAGCATCATTACATTATATCACCGTCTGCTTGTAGAGTTGTCATCGTAGTTATCAATCCTGTCCCAATCATCATCATCATCATCATCATCATCATCATGACATCCTAATCACAGATTCCTAACAATTCTCCTACAATGAGCCTTCTGATCCACCTCTGAAAGAGCTTCTTCCAGACACCTCGCCAGGTGGACCAAGTTGGTCGGATCGACCTGGAGAGTCGTCAATTCCGTGGAATCGCAGCGGTCGACGCCCGAAGTCGTGTGCAGTCGCAGCAAGATGCTCGGCTCGACTTGCTGACGTAGACTCCGACTTGCCAGCTGGTTGACGTTTGGCAAAAAAAAAACATGAAAAACTTTTGAAGTGACGAAGAGAAAACAATAATTACAAAAGATAACAAAACTGGTAAATTACCCATCCAACAAGCTTCTCTATTCGTTAACCCATAACCTCACACCTACTGAAAGATGACCACCACACAACTATATTGCTGACCCCATACAATATTCTCCATATTCACTAATCACCTTGACGTCTACTCTCCATTCTAGATCCTCGTAGTGCCTATGAGGGGGTACAGTGGCCTTCAAAACCTCTCTCAATTCCGGGGACTTCTCAGAGTATCGATTGGCTAACTCTGCTTCCAATTCTTCAGTAAAACCCAGAACCTTCAGTGACAGGAGGAAGTCTGATTTAGAAAGCTGGAAAAAAGACAAAAATCAGCAATATCTCAAAGTTTGACAATGTTTAATGCGGCATTAATTGTTAGACTTCTAGGCTGCTAATCACTCATCTAACATCATTTATAGGTGAGCGCTGGTGATGTCGCCAGGATGCAAACCTCTGACTCTTAGGTCTATAGTCAAATGAATTACCGATATACAACTCTTGATTAATTTCAATAAATTAAATCAAAACAAAGTAAAAGATCAATATCTTAAACATCGTTTAACATTGTAAAAGCACTCCAGATAACCATTATCAATATCATAATATATAATTTATAAATGTATTTAAAGATTCATCATCAAACCATGCCACTTACTTGCATTTTGGCAGACTCAAGAAACAATCTCATCAGAGATTCAACTGCCTGTTTAACCACGTCACTGCTTACGTCTAGCTTGGCTGAGACGAAAAAGTTTCCACACAAAAAATAAAAGAATAATAATTAACAATAAAAAACCGTTCTGATATTTGGATGAACAGTTTGTATACAAAAAAGATTGAATTTAATTATTAAAAAAAGCATGCAATAAAATCATAATGCACAAATATTTATTCCATTATAAAATAAATAGGCATTATCCAAAAAATATAAAGAAAATGTGGTTAAATAAATAAATACAAACATGCAGCAGAAGAATACAGTTTCGGATTGATTCCTTTGAAGATGCTTTCTGATGAGACTCTGCAGAATTCTCGGACGACTTGAAAATAGAATTTCAAAATCTATTAATTACATGAGATTATTACAGATTACATTTTTAAAATAAATCAAAATTTGAATAATACAGACAGATATTTCTAAAAAAAATATTTTGAGCTGTTTCGTTGTTATCTGTTTTGTTTGTTGTTTAGTTTACTCACTTTACTCATTAAACTTTAACACTGATTGATAGATGAATGATAAATAGATTTAATATCAATTAACCTCTCGGCATTGTTGAGCGGATTTTAAAATAAATTGACGAATCAATAAATAAATATTTTTAAATATGAAATAACTAAAAACTCATCTATGTTTAAGTTTTTACTAAATTTTTAAGTAAGTCACTCTATTTAGTCTATTTTATTTAGGCAGACTTCTTAGACTGTCTTTCTTAGAGAGAGAGGAGACTAAACTACTAAACTAAAAACTCGAGTTTAGCTAGATACTTTTAGTCTTTAGTTTAGTTAGTCAGTTACTTTATTTTAAAGCGATTTGATATATTTGAATAAAAGAAATATTTCAATTTTATTTAGGCTGTGAGCTTACTTACTTTCAAATGGAAAAGTACTCAGAACCTTTACATCTTTTATAAGATCTTCATCAAAAATCAGCAGCATTTTCAATTTAATATTGTCTTTTAGGTTTAATAAAATCTAAAAAAATCCGAACTGCAATTAAAGTCTTTAAATAAAACAACGCCCCATGGTTTTTGTTTTGGGGTTAAAAGTGATAGTGAGTTTCGATTCTGATCTAACTTGACAATGTAAGTCCATGCAACTACAACTTTTATTAAAATTGGTATTTAAAATTTAAACAAGTAAAGGAAAAAACGAGTTTTCAACACAAACTTTGATTTCAAATACAATCGATTTAGAAATACGAAAGATGTTCAAATTAATTTGTTTTAATTGAATCACGTTGTGTAACATATTGCACATCGCTAGTAGGCCTAGTAGTTTTAGTATCTTTGGAGAAGCGCGTGCTTCCCTTTTCTTAGTTAGAGCTTGCTTGTTTGGACTCGACTATAACGTATTCGTATTTGTTCGTACTTTGTGTTTCAATAAACAACTTGTTTTAACGCGTTGTTACATGGCGCAGTCGACATAGAATCTACATCAGAGTTTCTATCGTAATCAACAACAACAACGTAATCAACATCGAACATGGACGCTTTTCGACCACCGGCACCGTTGCGGCTCGATAATCCGAATCTGGCCGCTGAATGGTCGTCATTCGAAAAGAAGTTCAAATGGTTTTTAGTCGCGATCGGCGCCGACGTAAAACAGGATGCCACGAAGCTGGCCATGCTTTTAACGACAATCGGCGACGATGCCGTCAAAATCTACGAGACGTTCAAATACGAAGAAGACGAGTCTGCGGAGTCGTTCGATGACGTTCTCTTAAAATTCAGGGACTATTTTACACCGCTCCGTAACGTTGTCTACGAGCGGTACGTATTTTGGCAGCACATCCTCTCCATAGGTGAGCCAATCGACCAGTACGTCACTCGCCAGCGTCATCTGGCGAAGAACTGCGATTTTAAGGAGGAGGACAACATGATACGTGATCACATTGTCTTTACGTGCCCAGACGCTCGCTTAAAAGAACGATTACTGCGTGAAACCGACCTGACGTTGGCTAAAACAATCGCCATCTGTCGAGCTGCAGAGGCGACCGAAGAGCAAATCAAAACCTTCAACGTGGAACAAAGAACAATGGCACCGGTATCGACTTCCAATGTATGCGCGGTGCAGCGACAAGACAAGTTGAAACATCACAACCATCCTGCACAGCTCACAACATCGGCATACAACAACACCAAGTCGTCCTGTCGCAACTGCGGCCGCTCACATGCGTCCGGTGAGTGTCACACGAAGAATGTCGAGTGCCGCGCATGCCATAAACTAGGACACTTTGAGAAGTACTGTATCACAATGGGACGGCAGCTGCGGTCAAGATCGAAGTCAACACAACGTAAACAACGAGCCATCCACGTAGTCTACGAACAGCCATCACCAGTCGAGTCGTCTGACAACATCTACATCAACAGTGTTCAGGTACATTCAACAACAAGGACCTGGACGAAAATGCTTAAAATAAACTCTACAGACTTAAACTGCAAGCTCGACTCGGGAGCAGAAGCAAACTGCATGTACACATCGCTTCGATATCTCAGCGATATCCGCCCAACATCTGAACTACTCTCCGGATACACTGATGCTCCTCCAGCCCAACCGCGAGGCGTCGCTAAGCTGAAGATCACATGCAAGGGCCAATTTTTCAACACCGACTTCTACATTGTCAACCATGAAGCGCCCGTCATCGTCGGTCTGCCCACCTGTATAAAGCTAGATTTAATCAAGCGCATCGACAATGTCAGCTCGGTCACACCATCTAAAAACGCCGATTCAGATCTATTGACGGAGTTTGCTGATATTTTTTCTGGCATCGGAGAATTTCCAGGTAAACATCACATCACGGTAGATAAATCAGCACAATCGGTCATTCATCCACCTCGTCGTGTTGCACTCTCCTTGCAACCAAAACTGAAACAACTGCTCGATCAGATGGTCGAGAAAGGCGTTCTTATCAAGCGTGATGAACCAACCGACTGGGTGAGCTCTCTTGTGGTGGTTCAGAAGTCAAACGGTCAACTTCGAATCTGCTTGGACCCGAAAGATCTGAACCGGGCAATCAAACGGGAGCACTTCATTATTCCGACGTTTTCCGACATAGCACCAAAGCTGCATGGAAAACGAATTTTCAGCGTCATCGACATGAAGGACGGATTCTGGCACATTCGTCTAGATGAGGAGAGTTCCAAATTGTGTACGTTTAATTCAATTTTCGGTCGTTATTCGTACACCCGCCTTCCATTTGGAATTTCTAGTGCACCAGAAGTGTTCCAGAAAAAAGCAAACGAAATTTTTGGTGACATTCCAGACGTATTCATCATATTTGACGACTTACTCATCACTGCTGAATCGGATGAACAACACAAACAAACACTGCGTATGGTGTTCGAACGAGCGCGGATGAAGGGTGTTCGTTTTAACAAAAACAAAATCCAGCTGCGTGTTCAAGAGTGCAAGTACATAGGCCATGTGCTCACACCTGAAGGCGTCCGACCCGATGAAGAGAAAGTCAAGGCAATCTCTGACATGCGCACACCAGCTGATGCCAAAGAACTACATCGACTCCAAGGTATGGTGACGTATCTGTCCAAGTTCGTTCCGCATCTTACTGATCTAACCGCTCCTCTACGTCAGTTGCTTCGTAAGGATGTAAGCTGGACATGGACGTCACACCACGAACGAGCGTTCAACACAATTAAGCAAGCCGTCACATCAGCCCCTGTTCTACAATTCTTCGATCCTTCAATGCCTGTCGTTGCTCAAACAGATGCTTCATCTACAGGTCTGGGATCTTGTTTGATGCAGAACGGCAAGCCAATAGAATTTGCGTCACGGGCATTGACAGATGCAGAGACGCGCTATGCTCAAATAGAGAAAGAGCTACTGGCAATTGTGTTCGCCTGCATCAAGTTTCATCAATACATCTACGGTCGCCGTGTAGTCGTTCAGAGCGACCACAAGCCACTCGAGGCTATCTTTCAGAAATCGATTGCGGCAACAACACCTCGACTACAGAGAATGCTTCTTCGTCTGCTCGAGTACAACATCAACGTACAGTACACACCGGGAAAAGACATGTTCATCGCCGACACTTTGTCGCGCAGCTACCTAAATAAAGAGCCTCCATCGACAGTAGAGAGAGAGATAGCAGAGGATACAGTCGTCTCAATCAACACCATCATCGCAGATGCTCCAGTCAGCAACTCCAGGCTTGACAAGATCCGTACAGAGTGTGCACGGGACGAAGAAATGCAATTGCTTCGTAAGCATATTCAAAGTGGTTTTCCATCGGATGACTCTAAACTGTCGGGCAACCTGCGTCAGTTTCGTGCTCTCGCGAGTGAGTTGGACGAACAAAACGGACTGATTCTATACACCAACAGATTGGTCATCCCAACTGGAATGCGGAAGGACATTCTGTTTCGCATTCACGAAGGGCATTTGGGGATGGATAAATGCAAAGCCCTTGCACGTGCTGCTGTGTTCTGGCCAGGTATCAATCGGGACATTGAAAACACTGTGGGCCGATGTCCGACATGCAACACCTACCGAAATCGTCAGGCTTCCGAGCCTATGATTGCGCACCCGGTTCCACAGAGACCATACCAGAAAGTTGGCGTTGACATCTTCACGCTGCACGGTAAAGACTACTTGCTAGTGGTTGACTACTTCACCAAGTTTCCAGAATTCATTCAAATAGCCAGCAAGTCAGCAGACTGTGTAATCAAGCATCTGAAAGACATATTTGCACGGTATGGCATACCAGAGACATTGATGGCAGACAACAACCCGTTCAACAGTTTCACCATGCGTCAATTCGCTGAGTCCTGGGACTTCCAGATAGTCACGTCCAGTCCGCTCTATCCAAAGTCGAACGGTCAAGTTGAGCGATTCGTGCAGACCGTCAAACAACTGATGCGCAAGACCTCCGACAGCAACCAGGATGTTACTATTGCGCTTCTGCAATATCGAAATGCACCGATCGCAGGAAGTGATTACAGTCCAGCTGAACTGATGTTCAACCGTTCTCTTCGCTCGAGAGTACCAGCCTTACCAACAGCGTCGGCCTCTGATTCTGTGCGTCGTGACATGGAAAATCGAAAGTATCGTCAGGAGTACTATCACGACCAAGGAACTCGACCTCTAAAGCCACTGCAGCCGGGCCATGCGGTGCGCGTGCACAATGGATAGGCATGGCAAGCTGCGAAAGTTGTTGCGGCCCACTCGTCGCCTCGGTCGTACAACATAATCACCGATGAAGGAACTCGTCTGAGACGCAATCGGCGTGACCTCATAAAGACCCGTGAACGTCCACCAAACTGTGATCTCTACATCGATGAAGATGTAATGCCTGGAACATCACCATCTGCTCAACAAGATGTAATGCCTGGAACATCACCATCTGCTCAACAACCAACGGCACTGGCACAATCTCCAGCCAGAATTGACAGGCCACCTGTACTGACGCCATTAAGGTCGTGCCTAAGAACATCGTCGGGTCGAACTATCAGGCCACCTGTCAGATTTAAAGATTATGTCACTGGTTAACATTTTCTCCTAAAAAGGGAGGTGTAACATATTGCACATCGCTAGTAGGCCTAGCAGTTTTAGTATCTTTGGAGAAGCGCGTGCTTCCCTTTTCTTTGTTGGAGCTTGCTTGTTTGGACTCGACTATAACGTATTCGTATTTGTTCGTACTTTGTGTTTCAATAAACAACTTGTTTTAACGCGTTGTTACACGTTGAATCATGTATTGTCATAGATATGTGTATTGTCATCCAATATAAAGCTATGCTAAAAGTTTCATCTCCCCAGATAATCAAAAAGCTGGTTAAATTTCACTTGCAAGATTTGCATACAGAGAAAGCCACACAAACACACACACTACCAACAGAGATTGTAACCTAAATAAAAGTTTGTAATAAAAATAAATAAAATAAATTTGTTTATATAAAACAGGATCTGGTCAAACAATGAATCAAAAAAGACATATTTATTGAGTTTAAGACCTAATGTTAATTACTCGTTTACTTTCTCTGTAAAGCACTATTTTGCCAAACATTCTTTTTCTTACTCTGACCCATTTCTCTTGAATTCTCTTCAACCTTCTTTCACTTCCCTCGTATGATTATCTTTCTTTTTTTTCCGCCATGGACTGACAACCATCCTTTTTGGTAAATTCGTAGCCGAGCACTCTTGATACCCTCATCGAAAAAGCGGAGGTAGCACCCATACATACATCTATCTATATATATATAAAAATGAATGTTTTTATGTATGTTTGTATGTATGTATGTATGTATGTATGTATGTATGTATGTATGTCCTTTATGCATTGCTTCACCATTCATCCGATCGTAATGAAATTTTCACACAACCTTGAGAGTAAAGGGGAATCAAATATAGTGAAAAAAATGAAATCCGTCACAAAATGAGCGGAGCAGAGCGGGTGAGTGAGCTGGAACTATATACATACATATATATATATATATATATATATATATATATATATATATATATATATATATATATATATATATATATATATATATATATATATATATATATATATATATATATATATATATATATATATATATATATATATATATATATGTGTGTACAGAATCGGATCATTGCTTAGATGATAGTCTTGATAATACCGAGTTATCATTTAATGCAGCGTAATTTTTAAAAAATCAATTCAGAACGAAAGGTAGATAGAAAATTTAAACGTAGTCAGCAAAAAAAACAATGCAGAGTCAATTGGCCAATATCAAGAGGACACTCAAAATGACCATGAGTTTCCAGAACCTGGAAAAATTGATAAAATACGTATATCTTTATTTTTTGAGTAGATACTAAATACAGGTTTTGAGTATCAGTTATTCTAAAAAAAAAAAATAAATAGGAAAATAGGGTTTCCACCCCATCTCTGAGGTCCTGAAAACTAAATTTTTAAAAATGGTGAAACACGTGTTTTTTTATTTTTTTAAGAAGAATCTAGATACCAAATTTCAAAATTTTATTATTTTTGTTTTAGAAAAAAAATTGTTTAAAAACTTTTACATTTTCAGTTTTTCTTTTTTTACTCCAAATTTGTGGTCCTGGAAACCAAATATTCAAAATTGGTAAGACACGTTTATCTTTATTTTTTTAGTAAATTCTAAATACTAATTATTACGTCAGTAGCACTTACAGTTTTTAAGTAGCAGTTATTCTAAAAAAACAAATAACCTTATTTTCCATCTCACATTTGAGGTCCCGGAAACCAAATTTTCAAAAATTGTAAAACACGTCTATCTTTATTTATTTAGTGGATGCTAAATACTAATTTTAACATTTTGTAGCACTTACAGTTTTTAAGTAGCAGTAATTTAAAAAAAAACAAATAACCCTATTTTCCACCCCACATTTGAGGTCCTTGAAAACCAAATTTTCAAAAACGGAAAGTTGGAAAGGTTTATATCTCCTACACAGCCAAACTGTCATTGTTGATAGAAATGTGTGTACCTATAAGGCTTTGCAGAAAAAATTGGCAAAAATTGTATGAACATGAGGAGACAATCAAACAATAGTCATTCATCAGTAAAAGACCTCAGTAATGTTTTTTGAGGCCTATTTAAACAACTATACATGATTTATCAACTCAACTCCGCCTCGCTAATTGCGAGCCAGTCCCAAGCCTGGAGAAAGGAGGAGGGAAAAGTAAAAAGGATCAAATTCTGTTCCACGACAGGAAGTACTTAAGTGCTTCCTACATACAGCCATTAAAGTCTTAAAACACCTGGTGTAAAGGACTATAAACTATTATAAAAAAAAATTTATCAACTAATACAAGCTAAAATAAATATTATATTTAGAATATACTATTTAACCAGTGGTGGATCAATGATTTTTGGATAATTTTCATGCATCAAAGTGTTTAGAGAAACGTGAATGGATTAAAAAAGGGAACAGATGCATTTTTAAAGACAATGATGATGATATCGATATAACAATAGAAAGAGTAAAAGTTGTTACAGTTAATTATAAATGTTTAAATTATATTTTTTTCTAATTTTGTCTAAAAAATTTAAACCAGAAATCCAAGGGAGGGGCAAGAGTTCTTATATATATATATATATATATATATATATATATATATATATATATATATATATATATATATATATATATATATATATATATATATATATATATATATATATATATATATATATATATATATATATATATATATATATATATATATATATATATATATATATATATATATATATATTGCGTAAGCATCCACTAAGAAAGGATTTTTCAAAATTTGGCTCTTGAGGGGAAGAAACTGGAAAACAAACTTTTTCTAAAACAATGTATATCTCGAAAACCAAAAATGAGGAGATTTTGAAATTTAGTATATGGATTTTTCTTAAAAAATAAAAAGATACGTAATTCACCATTTTTTGAAAATTCGGTTTCCCGGACCTCAAATGTGGGTTGGAAAATTGGGTGTTTTGGTTTTTAAAGTAGCTGCAGGCCCACTAAAATTCTAAATAAAATTAAATAAAAATAAATATATAAATGTAAATTTAAATATAAAATTAATAATAATAATTTGCATGCCTGTGGAAGGAATAATTGGTATAACCCATACCAAAAAAGAGCAAAAGTACAGATTAGCATGCTACGTGATTCTGTAATGAACAATATAGTGTTCACCAGAGTGGAAACAGCTTTGTGCTGTTTATTTTAGCATGTTGGATTGTATATTAGGAGAGTTGATGGAGAGCTTTGTTGATAGTTATTTAAGTTATTCTAAAGGTTTGACTAGTGCAGTGTCTGCCCTTTTACCAACATCAGACAAGTTTTTAGATATCAACGACCTTAAACCGTTGACACAACTGCTAAAACAAGACAGGCATGACGATGTTGAAAAATATATTGCAGACGAGGCTCTCATTACAAGTAGGTTTCTAAAAAATTTCAACCAGGCTGCAGTCTCCAGAAAATAATGGATTTTATGCTGGACTATAAAGATGCATTTCCTACTTTAAATTGGCACTATTCAGCTGCAATGACTCTCGGCATCTCGATTGCCACTTGTGAAAATTCCTTTTCTTGTCTAACACGAGTACTACAACCATAGAGATCCATGTCCCATGAGAGAAAAAGCAAACTTGTACTTCTGGCATTTGAAAAATTGCTCTGTGAAGCAATTGATATGGATACCTATCAAATACCAAGAATGCAATAAAATAAACTCGGATTCAAATAATTGTCTTGACAATGATCAAACCATATTATAATGAAATGGACTTTTTAGTTTATTTTCTCATTTCAAGCTACTATTCATGTTTTACACATGAAAATTGTCATGAGTTTCATAATCAGTGCTTGGACGTAGTCTTACAATATTATAATAACTTTAATCTTACAGTTTTAGAACAGAGAAAGAAGCTAATTCAGCTTAGCTGACAAACATTGGCTTTTGATTTTTGAATGACTCTCAATAATTCAAACTATTTTCATAATTTAGTATTTTTTAGTTCTATTCTGACACTGCAATACTATTAACCCCAATATTCTGAACTGATTAATTCAAAGAAACAATTTAAAGCTTACTGTCAAACGACACAATCTTTTCAACAATATAAGTTTAATGATAGACTTGATATATAATCTAATCTTCTATTTAGATTTAGAAACTGATGACAAGTTTTATGTGTAACACATGAATGGATGTTTAGTAACTTAAAATGAGAAAGTAAACTAAATAGTACATTTTATTATAATGTGGTTTGATCTTTGTCAAAACAAATATTTAAATCCGATTTTATTTGATTGATTTCTTGGCATTTGATACAGATGTACAAGTTTTTATTAAAAATAAAATAAGCAAGTTATTGTATTGTGAACTATAAAGGTTGTCTTAATCAGTAATTAACTTTATACAATTTGATTCAGTGCCGTTATCCCAGTGGTGAGCCATGCAGGCATAAAAAATCAAGATTGTGGATAACAACAAGCATACTGTTATTTGACAAAATTGCTTGTGGAAACTGTTAGATTTTATTATTACGAGCAACAATATTGCAACTCTTAGAAAATCTAAAATTAAATAATGGATATCCAAAATTGGATGCCATTTTTTGTCAAATGCTACAAAATGATTTGGCGAATCTCCTTATCGCGAGGGGCTTCGCACCTGCGGCACTCGCGCTCAGGCTTCTTCAGTGCCTTCGTTAGTCAGTAGCCCCCCTACTAATTTTCATAGCCCCCCCCACTCACTAAATCCTGCCTACGGGCCTGAGTAGCTGCTACTCAAAACGGTGAATGCTACAGAAGTAAAAATTAGTATTTAGTTTCTACTCCGAAAATAATGAAATACGTGTTTTAGCATTTTTTGAAAATTTGGTTTCCAGGACTTCAAATGTGGGGTGGAAAATAGGGTTATCTATATATATAAAAGAACATGTCCTGACTGACTGACTAACTGACTGACTGACTGATAATCAACGCCGAGCTCAAACGCCTCATCCTAGGAACGTGAAATTTGGAACTTATATTACTTTTATAGCGTAAACATCCCCTAAGAAAGGATTTTTGAAAATTTTGCTCCTGAGGGGAAAAAACTGAAAAACAAACTTTTTTCTAAAACAATGTATATCTCGAAAACCAAAAATGAAGAGATTTTGAAATTTGGTATATAGATTCTTTTTGAAAAATAAAAAGATACGTGTTTCACCATTTTTTGAACATTCGGTTTCCCGGACCTCAAATGTGGGTTGGAAAATTGGGTTATTTGGTTTTTAAAGTAGCTGCTACTCAAAAACTGTGAATGATACAGGAGTAAAAATTAGTATTTAGTTTCTACCCCAAAAATAATTAAATACGTGTTTTAGCATTTTTTGAAAATCTGGTTTCCAGGACTTCAAATGTGGGGTGGAAAATATGGTTATTTGTTTTTTAAAGTAACTGCTACTCAAAAACTGTAAATACCACAGATTTAAAAATTAGTATTTAGTTTCTATTCTAAAAATAAAAATATACGTGTTTTACCATTTTTTTAAAATTTGGTTTCCAGGACCTCAAATGTGGGCTGGAAAATAAGGTTATTTGGTTTTTAACATAACTGCTACTCGAAAACTGTAGATGCTACAGGAGTAAAAATTAGTATTTGGTTTCTACTCCAGAAATATGATATACGTGTTTTACTATTTTTTGAAAATTTGGTTTCCAGGACTTTAAATATGGGGTGGAAAATAGGGTTACTTGGTTTTTAAAGTAACTGCTACTCAAAAACTGTAAATGCTACAAAAGTAAAATTAGAACTTAGTTTCTACTCTAAAAATAATGATATACGTGTTTCACCATTTTTTGAAAATTTGGTTTCCAGGACCTCAAATGTAAAGTGGAAAAAGGGTTATTTGATTTTAAAATAACTGCTACTCAAAAACTGTAAGTGCTACAGATGTGAAAATTAGTATTTTGAGGTTTTGTGCCGGTTAAAAGTAGATGAGTTCAGTTTATCACCGGACGGACGGGCCAAGCCTTAATTTTAGGGTCTTCATACGGCCCTGCCCAAACCTTAAATCAAGGTGCGACGGGCCAAGATTTTTAACCAAGTATATAGACATTTTAGTGATTTTAGGGTGTTCAGACGGGCCGGGCTAAACCTGAAGTCAAAGTGGGACGGGCCGAAGTTTTTCAACAAGTATATAGAACTTCTAGGCGTTTAAAAACGGGCCGGGCCCATATTAGACGGGCCGTGCCGGGCCAGGAATTTCGGTTTTTGAAACGGGCTGGGCCAAGTTGTCGACGGGCCGTGCCAAACCAGGAATTTCGGTTTTTGAAACGGGCTGGGCCATGTTGTCGACGGCCCGAGCCGAGACCTAAAAAATTGATCCGTGCAGTACTCTACTATGTATGCACGGTTCAAATTCTCTAATTTCATGCGAGCGAAGCCGCTACGGGCACTGCTAGTTTGTTTATAAAGTAACTGCTATTCAAAAACTGTAAATACCACAGATGTAAAAATTAGTATTTAGTTTCTATTCTAAAAATAAAGATATACGTGTTTCACCATTTTTTAAAACTTTGGTTTCCATGACTTCAAATGTGGGGTCAAAATAAGGGTTATATAATATTAAAATAACTTCTACTCAACAACTGCAAGCATTACAGATGTAAAACTTAGTATTTTGAGGTTTTGTGCCGGTTAAAAGTAGCTGAGTCCAGTTTATCACCGGTCGGGCCAAGGCGTTATTTTAGGGTCTTTTTAGGGGCCAGGCTAAACCTTAAATCAAAGTGGTACGGGCCGAGGTTTTTCACTAAGCATATAGACATTTTAGTGATTTTAGGGTCTTCAGACGGGCCGGGCCAAATCTAAAGTCAAGGTGGGACGGGCCGAAGTTTTTCATCAAGTATATAGAATTTCTAGGCCTGTAAAAACGGGCGGGCCCAAATTAGACGGGCCGTGCCGAGCCAGGAATTTTGGTTTTGAAACGGGCTGAGCCAAGTTGTCGACGGGCCGAGCCAACACCTATGGATGCACGGTTCAAATTCTCTAATTTTATGCGAGCGAAGCCGCTACGGGCACTGCTAGTATATATATATATATATATATATATATATATTAATAATGTAAGATGGCATAAGATTTTCTTTAAGACAAGCTCGATTAAAAATAAGTCTCCATTTAGCCGCTATGAGTGTTATAGATACTTTCTCAATATTTCGGAACAACGTTTTTTGTTTACTGCAACACGTATTAAGAAAAGTATTAACATTTATTCCTTGTTCCTTCACGACCGTTGTTGATGACTTGGATCAACCTGTTAGTCCTGATGATACCGCGCGCACCTGTGTCGAAGAAGAATGTCCGATTGATGACAATTGTTCGTACTCATCCAGTTCTTTCCTCCATTTACTTTCAAACGAGAACATCACTGTTCGACGAAAGCGGAGATATTCTTGATTTTATTTATTTAAATATCTTATGTAATTTCGACTTAATTTAATCATTTATTATCATAATACTTGCTTTTATTATTATTACTGCTACTATTATTTTATCCTTTAATTAAACGTTTTTAATTATACTTATTTTATCCTCATAACTCCAGTTTATTTTATGTACGGTAATTTAATTACAGTGTCTAAATTTGATTATTTTTATTAATATCCTTCTATTAAGATAATTTCTTGAGGATATTAGTTTATTTGTATATTTAGTTCTTACATGTTTTCTTATCTTTTGCCTCCTTTTACGCGATTGTATTTACAGACTCTGAAGATGGCGAAAGCCGAAACGGCCCGTAAGTCTGAAATAAAAAAGGTTTTAAATGTTAATACTTTTCTTAATACGTGTTGCAGTAAACAAAAAACGTTGTTCCGAAATATTGAGAAAGTATCTATGAAACTCATAGCGGCTAAATGGAGACTTATTTTTAATCGAGCTTGTCTTAAAGAATATATATATATATATATATATATATATATATATATATATATATATATATATATATATATATATATATATATATATATATATATATATATATATATTAGCGAGGGTGCCCGGCGTTGCCCGAGGTTTTTCCAATGTTTGTTTCTCTCGCCCAGGTTTCCTTCTCCGCTTGCTTTCCGTTCCCGGTCGCTTTCCCGTTCCCGACCGCTTTCCCGCTCCCGGTCGATTTCCCGCACCCGTTTGCCTTCCCGTTCCAGGTCGCTTTTCCGTTCCCAGTCGCTTTCCCGTTCCCGCACGCTTTTCCCGTTCACGCTCACGCTTGCTTTCCCGTTTCCGCTCAGGCTTGCTCTCCCGTTCCCACTCACGTTTGCTTTCCTGTTCCCGTTCTCGCTCATTTTTACCAATGCTTTTATTAACTCGTCGTCTCTGTTTCTCTGTCTGTCTGTTTCTCTGTTTCTCTGTCTGTTTCTCTGTCTGTCTGTTTCTCTGTCTGTCTGTTTCTCTGTCTGTCTGTTTCTCTGTCTGTTTCAAATCTTGCAATCAATTTTTGAGTCACTTCCTGATGATAGATTTTTTTTCAAATTTTGCATACATGCTCAAAATAGAAGACAATGCAATATTCAATTATTAGTTTTACAATAAGTCAATTAATTTAGTTAATTTTCTTGAGGGTTTTATCGAGGGGTTTCTTGAGGGTTTTCTTGAGGGTTTTCTTGAGGGTTTTCTTGAGGGTTTTCTTGAGGGTTTTCTTGAGGGTTTTCTTGAGGGTTTTCTTGAGGGTTTTCTTGACCACAAAACGCTAACCGACTGGCAGACTATTTTACCAAGTTAACACGAACCACACTCACTGACCGCGATTCTCAAGCGTGTACGAAATTTTCATGAAAATAGTTGAGATATTTAAATTCGATGCTTTTTGATGATATTTTTATTATTATTACCAATGCTTTTATTAACTCGTCGTCTCTGTTTCTCTGTCTGTCTGTTTGTTTCTCTGTCTGTTTCAAATCTTGCAATCAATTTTTGAGTCACTTCCTGATGATAGATTTTTTAAAATTTTGCATAAATGCTCAAAATAGAAGACAATGCAATATTCAATTATTAGTTTTACAATAAGTCAATTAATTTAGATAATTTTAATTAATTTCGATATTTCGATATAATTAAGATATTTCGACTTTAATATAAAATAAAAGAGTAATATAAGAAAAAATTGATTGCAAAATTTGTGTTTTAATTACATATAAGAGCATTGGTTTTAAAAATTCGTTTTTAATTTACTTGTTTCTTTTTCATTCTTTCCTAACTTCTTTTAGCCCTTCAAAACGTCAAATAGATTTGCTAAAACTGGCTAAAACTTGTTTGAAGCCTTCAAACGTTGTTACGTAAACTAAATATGAATTCTATTACGAAATTACCAATTACCGCAACTATTAAAAATAAACAGGAGAGCAAACGTGAGCGGGAACGGGAAAGCAAGCGTGAGCGGAAACGGGAGAGTAAGCGGAAACGGGAAAAGCGTCCGGGAACGGGAAAGCGACTGGGAGCGGAAAAGCGACCGGGAACGGTAGGGCAAACGAGAGCGGGAAAGCGGCCGGGTACGGGAAAGCGACCGGGAAACATTAGAAAAACCTCTAATAACCAACGGTTAAAGCCAAAATGTATGCAGTTGTTCATAAATTTCGAATTAATAAAAAAAATCTTAAATTAGCAGATGGTTTGAATGCAATATCTAATTTATTCACATACAGAGATTTGCTATCTGAACATAAGCCGTTTTAGTTTGATGGACATAGTAATTGGAAAGTAAAACGATGGCTTTATCGAAGTTTACGGAATTGGAAAACTGGGGATTAAAATTCGTGGTGTCAATTTCTGTTTGCCATGCAAAAAAGATACCCGATCAAAACTTTGTTCAGAATGAGAAACGGAAATGTTTCTCTGTATCAGGAAATGTTTGTTGAAAGTTGGTCACCATTACAATGTTTTAAGTTAAATAAAACATATAAAATTAAAACTAAAAATGAGTTTGAGGTTTTATTTCTCAGCTGATCAATCCATGGACCAGGCAACTCTCAGTTTCACAGCACTATCACCGTGAATCAAGTTGAAATTAACCAATTTCAAAATAATATTGATATTATTGTTAATTTGAAACTGAAATAACAGTTAATTTAATTGATGTTTTTGTTGTATTTAAAATTAATGCAGTTTTTATGATTAAACAAAAACATTTGCCCAACAACTTTATCTCTTATGTAATGTGAACTTTGCTGATAATTTTTTTGTTTCTATTGAAATTGTTCCAATAAAAGTATTAAACGCATTTTATGTTTAATTTTCTGTTTGCTAAAACAGCTAAAAAAATTTAACTTCAATTTGTCCCACACTAAGAAGTTTTCACAGACTTGCATACACTGCCAAGTTTCAGCGTAACAAGTTCAAAGTTCAAAGGTACTCACAGACGTAAAAACTAAATCTTGTCGCATTGCTGAATATTCTACCATTATAGAAACAATGCAACAGGATAGATTGCAGTGCCATGCTGTGTCTTGTAGAAAACCGACGATACAAAAAAGATGATGAATCGACTTCTTCAATTAGATTTTCATTAAAATCGGGCACTTAATGAAAAGCTAAAAATGCCTAAAAACAATGTTGCTGAATGCCATCGAGGTAGAGATAGATACAAATGATAAAAAGTAATGATATCGAGATATATACAAGATAAGTTATATTGTTTAATAAAGGAAACGAAAACTTTGAAGAAAAATCCTTAATGTGTTTTTTGAACCCTTAAGTAGAATTTATTCTAGAATGCCATTAGTATCGGTTACCAATAACAACACAACAACACTTTGTTTAAGATATACAAAATTTGTATTACAAATCTAGTTTTTTAGTCAATTGAAAAATTATGAAGCAAACTAATAAATTCTGTTTTTTCTACATTCTCTACTTGTAATAAATTACATCCATTTATTCCAATGTTTATTAAGATACGTAAAACTACATTTAAGTATCTTAAAGTACATTAAATCTTGTTAATTTTCATTAATTGAAGCATTTTCGGATAAAAAAATAACGAATCACCACTGTTCCGTTTTGTGGTAATCTGCTATTTCAGATAGAGATAGCGTTATTTCCAAGAACTAATTTTATTTATTACAAATGTTTTGTATAAACCAAATGGGTAAAGCTGATTGAAAGTACTATATTAAATATTATTTAAAGAACAACGTTTAAAGCATGAATTATAAGTACCGTTTTGTTTCCGTTTCTACATATCGCTTTTTTATATTTGAAAACAAAACGCATATCTATATTAATATTCTAACAAATATTTTCATTTAAAAATGTGATATACATGAGATTGCATCCGGTCTCTTATCTGATCTGTGAATAATGACTTTGGTTTATTTTCTGGTTTTTTATATCAACACAGCCTGGCAAACGTCGCAGAACTTTGGTTCAAAACGCATGTCGCTGTCGTATACTTTTTTTTTATCTATATATATAAAAGAACATGTCCTGACTGACTGACTGATAATCAACGCCGAGCTCAAACGCCTCATCCATAAGAGTATGAGTTCGAAACAGAAAATGAATTGATGATGGATCTGAACAAAATGGCCGTAAAATACAGAGCAGCACAGGAGCAAAACAGAGCAGCACAGCAGGAAATGAAAATTTTTTTTGAACTCCTAAATGGTGACACAAACAATTGCGGAAACAAAAAAGACAGTCATGATGATGAGCCATGCAAAGTTGTTCAAGATGAACCATGCAAGGATGTCCAAGATGAACCATGCAAAGATGGTCATAATGATGAGCCATGCAAAGATGGTCATAATGATGAGCCATGCAAAGATGTTCAAGATGAACTATGCAAAGATGTTCAAGATGAACCATGCAAAGATGGTGATGACGAGCCTGGCAAGGATGGGGACAAAGATACAGTCGGTTTGGACGTCGACAACAAACCTAAAGAAGATGAAAAGAATGTTGAAAACGAAATGCAAAACGATGAGGATAAAAGTGATGATGATGATTATAATAATGGCAATAACAGCGATGGATTTTACCCATATAGCGATGATTCTGAAACGGAAGCCTCCATAACAGACGATGGCACCGATTATTCGGGGTCAGATTTTAGTGACGAATCTGACTCTGATAAGCAACCGAGGATTTAAAAACGGACGAAGCTCCAATGGAGAAATACGTCGAAGCTAGCTTGACAAAAAAAGAAGACGATGGCGATGATTTGAAGAAAGATCCACTGGACGATACGAAAGTTGACACCAATGAAAGACCGAGTTGGAATGTGAAAAGAAAACGTTTGATTGTAGTTTGGAAGAAAACAAAGATGACAAAAACAACAATAGCAATGCAGTCAACAAAAACTCTGAAAAAGATGAGCCAAGAACAGAGAATGGTCCCGAGGACTCTGAATCACATGAATCCACAGAAGATTCTGAATCAGATGAATCTACAAAGCATTCTAAATCAGATAGACTAAGAATCATTTTAAAATCAAATAGCAGTTTGATGAAGGGATTTATCGGATTTATAGAACGTGTTTTTAAAAAACTTTTTGAAGAGTTTTTTGAGAAAGATCTTGAGGAGTGGAGGAAGAAAAGACCAGCCATGGAATATTCAAGGGAAAGATATCTCAGATATTTTCGTGAAAAAAATATGGCGGATATTCGATGGCGGGATTGTGTTATGAAAAACAATGTGCTGAATATTTAATGGAGAGATACCTCAGATTGTGTAACGAAAAAAAAGATGGTGCTTATTTGAAATATGATTTCAACAAAGATCTAAAAGATGTGAAGGAAGAAGAAAAAGCAGACAGTTCCGATAAACCGTGCAAAGATGTTCAGGACGAGGCATGCAAAAAAGACTGTGATGAACCGTGCAGAAATGGCGACGATGAGCCAAAGAAAGACTCTGTTGATGGGCCAAAGAAGGACTGGAAGAAACTGCGTCAAACGGTCAAGAGACTTGACCATGTTGTTTGCGAATTGCGGTCAAGGCCACGAGTGAAGATCAAGGTATTTTATGTTTGTGGCCGAGTCGCCTTTTCCAAAAGCGACTATGCTGTTCGAGACGAACAGAAGGGGGTAATGTTATATCTATGGTACTGGTTTCGCTTTTCTCATCTATTGATACCCCGACAAGTATTATTATTAACATTTATTATTATGAGAAGG
Source organism: Erpobdella octoculata (assembly GCA_963978895.1). NCBI lineage: Eukaryota > Metazoa > Annelida > Clitellata > Hirudinida > Erpobdellidae > Erpobdella > Erpobdella octoculata. The sequence continues at coordinate 31,541,382 of OZ022239.1, forward strand.
TATAAGCAGCATTAACCAAGCTTTATTTATTATCATCCAATAAACTACAAAACCATTCTTCTGGACCTGTAACACGATTTGACGATTTTATAACCTAATATATAATATATTTTGTATACTCTTAATAAACTAATTTTTGTTTTTTTTTTTTCAATTTATGAATGAAACACTATGGATAATTAAAAACTAAAAACCTACAATAGATTTTGCTTAAAATTTTAATAGTTTTTCTTATAAGTTCTAGTTAGAAGTTATTGATTGTAAACAATCATACGTGCATATTTAGTTTCAATTCGCATTCTAAAGTTACAATTAACACTGAAAATTTTTTGTATACTATTTAAAAATCTATTTTTTTATTGTTATTAATTGATACTGTTTGAATGAGTTACGTACCTGACCAAACAATTTTACTTGCACAAACGTACGATGACGCCCAACAAAGTCTGGACCCGATAAAAGATTATTTGGCATCGCAGGGTTTAAACGTGGATTGTTTGGCTTATAGAAGAAAAATGGTTTTTATCTGGCAAAAAGGGTTTCCCGATAAATCAATTATTCAGATAAGAAATTACGTGAATACGCTTTCAATTCAAGTTGCTCTTGAAAGTAAGCGCATTTTAAAAACTTTGTTGTGAAATTGAAATGCAAATATTTGAAATTGCTTGCATTTGTTTACAGGCTGGCAAAATGGTGTTGAAACAAAACTTCATTTTATAAAGATAAATTAAAATGCAAACAAATTTAAAATAAACTTTTGTTTTTCTCAACCGGAAATGACAATTATATTTTGCAAGATGTATTTTTCAACCTTAGATAACAGATTTATTTTAAATTGTATTTATTATAAATATCAAGTAATGTTATTTGACTGCAACAGTTGTTTTTGTTTTAGAAAAATTTGTAGATTAAAAATTTAAAATCAACAACATTGCTTCAGCAAACTTTGTGTTCCTATTAAAATATTGTTTCAATCCAGCATCGTAACAACTTTTTATAATTTGTTTGAAAAATCATGTCAACAATTTTTATTAATCTGACTCTGGATCATGGGCGCTTGCAGGAGGGGGGCAAGGAAAACACTTGCCCCCTGGATTGAGTGTTTAAAAAAAATTGGTATAAGGACTAACGCCACGTTAAACATTGTCCAAAAAAAAAGAGTTATTATAAACTTTTTCAAGTACGTTAAATTAAAATTATTATCATTAAAATTGAAATAAATTGCTTATATGAAAACTAATGTGCTGTTTCTACCAACATGTTTTGTCGTTAAAACATTTAATCTCTCTCTCTCAGCTTAGTTGTTTACTATGTCTAATTTTCTGAAGAGAACTTGTTTTAAGATTAACATGTGAAAATTAGGTTGTACTTATTTAATTTTTTCAAAACATTTACAATTTGTTTCTTAAGTTAATTCAAAGTATGTTTTAAAACCTCTCAAAACAGCCTACAAAAATATGGCAGAATAAACATTGGGCTATTCGAAAACAGTTAATTTTATTTTTGTTATCCAACCAATTTTAATTAAAAAAAAACTTTGGTAAACATCAGAATGTTATAGAGAAAAGATTTAAAAATACCGTTGAATTTTCAAGCAATACTTGATGTTGGTATGTTGCTAACGTGCCAAAATTATAAACCTGAAAAAGTAACAAAGCTTCCTTTTCCTCCATGCTCCTTGCCTACATGCCCTTGGCCTCCATGCTCCTTGCCTACATGCTCCTTGCCTCAATGCTCCTAACCTACATGCCTCTTGGCTCCACTGCAGATAAACCTAAATTTGTAATAATAATAATAAAAATAATTTTCAATCAACTATTTATTGTTCATATGGCGGAATATGAAACCCGAAACAATTGATCACAAAATTTCAGCAACAATCCAGGTGCCCTTTATAATGTTTTCTCTGACTCCCATTCATTTAAATCCAAGTTTGCCACTGGTGAATACAAAAGCATTTGAAAAAGATAAAACGAAATAGTTTATTATAAGCTGATTGTTTTGTTTTTAATTCAATAAGTTGATGAAGAACTACTCAAAAGATGGCGTGCCAAAAATTCTCCAACAACAGTATTGTAACTACAACTCAATCGCTAACGTTTTCGAAGAAAAAGTTGTAAATCTGAAATCTTTTTTGTTTACTCTTTAATTCATGTCCTTTTAATTGGTTCGAGGGTTGGAAAGATTTTAAAATAATCAAAATAATAAAAGTTCTCGACAATCAATTTCGAAAATAATATTTTATCAGGTGGTAATTAACGAACTTTCTAAATAAAAACTTGGTGTTATTTAAAATTTGAAATAAACTAAAACTAATTTTATATGAAAATGTTGATAATAAACGAAATAGTTTGGAAATACAACATCTCAAATTTGAATAAACTTTTAGTTGCATTAGTGTTTCTGTTCTGAAAATGCGAGCTGATATTGTCAACATATAAAAACAAATGTTTTAACAAATTGACCTATAACTACAACTTCATAAGCAGTGGAAATTTGATACAGAAACAGCTCTGAGACATCCAAATTATATATATTTTTTTTGCTTATTTGAATGACAGAAATAAGACAGTTGCGATGCTTTTCAAGTTATAATGAACGAAGATGAAGCTGTTGCTGTATGCCAAGCTTTTGAATAATTTTCAGTCGATTCTTTTGTTAGCTGGGCTAATTCATGTCAGTTGTATGTCAACCCAAGTAAGTTTTGTTCAAATTCTTTATAATTATGCATTTAAAACAAAAAATAATTAATAAAATTTTATGATCTGTGCCACTTGACAATAACTTCCAATGGAGCGAACAATTACAACAAATTAGATTCACTTATAAACATACAAGAAAACACAAATATTAAATGCCCAAGTATAGGAATTAACACTGTCATCTTTGAACCAACAAATTGTACTTTGCATTCTCTGAACACATTTAATACTGCTTTTGTTACTGGAGACAAGAACAACCTGATAACTTACATGCAGGTTATTATTTTCATAAAATTCTTATTTTAATAAATAAACAAAACTTTTTTATTTAATTATTTATCAATTAACAAACGATTTTCCAAATTATTATTTATTTTTTTCAATTTCATTAAAGGCCAAATAATGCAATTCTGATTGAACAAACAACCTAGATGCAACTGCACAATTGGCTCCAGCATTTAACTACTTGACATTCAAGGCATAAATGCTGTTTCTTTGGTACGATTTGGAAAACTTGCTTTTGTTTGGCAGCAGGGATTTCCTGAGAAAACAATTGCAGATAATAAAAACTGGTCTAATATATATATATATATATATATATATATATATATATATATATATATATATATATATATATATATATATATATATATATATTATTCAAATAATTAGGTGTTAATTTTTCGTCGATACAGGCTCGGTTAAATTTTATTGACCAAGTTTTGTTGCAAACTTTTTCTATTATATGAGATAGTTCACGTAATTTAACTCGCCCACGAAGTTGTTCAAAGAACGCCCGATTATACAAATTATATATATATATATATATATATATATATATATATATATATATATATATATATATATATATATATATATATATATATATATATATATATATATATATATATATATATCGCTCTATTAAAAAATGCTCTTCACCAATTTTTAAATTTTGTTTTGTTGTTAAAGAAAGCCGCATAATCATCAGTAGTATGATACGCCATCATTTTTGTCTCGGGTTGTAATAATCTACTCAGGCGGTGCCACAATAGAGCCACGTTTCCAGCACACGAGTCAATAGCTGTCGACCAGTAGGCTTGAAATTTTTCGTGAAACCGGTGTTGTTGATGCTGGAACTGCTCACGCCAGTTGAACAGAGAACTCTGATTTTTTTGTTTTTCTGTATTTCTTCTCAAGTCGCCTTGTCTTCAATTTCTCAAGCTGACACTCTGTATCGAACCATGGAGCAGTCGATCTGGCGTACAGTGTCACAGTAACCATCGGTGCAAGAATGTTGAGAATTTGAGTCAACGTGTCGGTGTAGCATTCAAATAACAGTCACATCATTCGGTGGCTCAAGGATCAATTTGGACTGCAGTAGATCGTCTGCTCCATTTTGGTCCACCAGGACAAAAATTTACTAATCTCCTCATTCGAATCGTTACTGGTTTCCTTTAGTTGTAATAATAAAAAATTTATTGCTGGGGTGATATATCGACCACCAAACTCAAATTTACAAACTTTTCTTGACGAATTGAATCTTTTATTAACTTCCATTGATCACCATAACACTACTATTCTACTACTGGGTGACTTTAACATAAATTTGTTAGATGAAGTTCATGCTTCTCTTGTTTCTGATTTTTTGAACACATTTGCATCTCATTTATTGTTTCCTGCTTTTATAAAACCAACACGGAAAAGTTCTACGACAGCAACAGCAATCGACAATATCTTCACAAACTTCCCTCTTCAAAATACGCTCTCAAAGATACTGATTGATGATTTGTCTGACCATTTTCCACTTTACCTTTCTCTTGATCTTGCTTTTCAAATAACCATTTCTAAAGATCAAAAAAACTTCAAAAGACAACTTAAAAACAGTAATTTGTTCCATGTTAAATTAACTAACAAAGATTGGACTGAAGTCATTCAACAAGGTGAAAATGGTAAAGTGACATCTGCTTATTCATTATTTGTGAAAGAATATCTCCTTGCATATAATTTCTGTTTTCCTCTAGAGAAACCCAGACAGAAAAAAGTAAAATTTGACCATGAATGGATGAACTTTACACTTTTCAGACACTGCCGTAAAAAGAACATTCTCTATCGTAATTTTTTAAAACACCCATCAGAAGAAAATAGAAGAAAATTCATAACTTGTCGCAATAAATTTAAATCCTTAAAAACAACCACAATCAAACAACACTACTCTTCTAAATTTGAATCTTATGAAGGTAATATTAATGCAATCTGGAAATTGATAAAGACTTTACTAGGCCAATTCAAATCAAAAGAGCATCAGGAAAATTTTCTCACAAATGATGGATCCGAAATAAGTTCACCTTCTCTGATTGCTGATATGTTTAACAAGTATTTCTCAAACATTGGGTCAAGCCTTGCAAAACAAATTCACTCTCAGGGTTCTTATTTCACTGACTTCCTCAAGAACCAAGTGGTCGATTCCATGAATGTCACACCAGTAACATCAACTGAAATCTTCAAAATTGCAAAAAGTTTAAAAACATCTAGAAGTTGTGGTCCAGATGGTATTGATCCTCTAATAGCTAGTCAATCTATCCAACTAATTGTCTCTCCTCTAACATCTCTGATCAATAGTTCCCTAACATTTGGAATATTTCCTGACCAATTGAAAATTGCTAAAGTTGTTCCACTTCATAAATCCGGTGAAAAAAATAATGTAACAAATTATCGGCCCATTTCAATATTATCTTATTTTTCCAAATTCTTTGAAAAAGTTATGCACACAAGATTATACAGTTACCTATTAAAGTTTTCTCTCCTTTCACCATACCAATATGGATTTAGAAAAAACCACTCCACATACATGCCACTAGTTGTTCTTCAATCCAAAATCGCTGAAGCTCTAGATCAAGGAAACTTTGGCATTGGCCTATTCCTAGACCTTGCAAAAGCATTTGACACTGTAAATCATAAAATATTATTGAAGAAGCTTGAGTACTATGGAGTCCGGGGAGTTCCTCTTGACTGGTTTCGGGATTACATGAAGAACCGATCACAATATGTCTGCTACAACAATGTGTTATCACAATCTTTACCCATCAACTGTGGCGTACCACAGGGCTCTATATTGGGTCCACTCATATTTATTATATATATCAATGACTTACCTTTAATTTCTAACCTGTTCAGTTTTTCTTTATTTGCTGATGACACTAGTCTGTTTGCTTCTGGTGACAATTTGAACATTTTATTTGACAGCGTTAATAATGGTCTCATATGTATTTATGATTGGTTTTGTGCCAATAAGCTTTCTTTAAATGTAAAAAAAACCAACTATATCATATTTCATTAAAAGAGTAAATCTATTATTACAAAGTCATGTCTCAGCATTTCTGGTGTCTCTATTACCCGTGTCACCTCATATAGATTTTTAGGTGTGTTTCTTGATCAACATTTAACATGGACTGATCACATTAAGCATGTTAAATCTAAAGTTTTCAAGTATATTGGATTTATGTATAGATTACGTCGTTTTATAGACACAAAAACTTGTATTATGTTGTATTATGCATTTGTCTTTCCCTATATTTCTTACTGCAATATTGTTTGGGCTTCTAATTACCCAACTCGTCTTCTTTCTTTACACATTTTGCTCAAACGACTCATCCGTATTATTTTTTTCTTACATCCTCTTTCTTCTTGTAAGTCAAAATTTACTGAACATAAGCTTTTAAACATTTATCAAGTCAATCTGTTTCAAATTGGTTCTTTTATGTATAAATATTCTAATTCTACTCTACCTCAATCCTTTCATGATTTCTTCTTAAAGTCGTCCGATATTCATACCCATTTTTGCGATCATCTAATCTTTTCCGTCCAGAATTTGCAAACACAAGACTAAAAACCTTTTCTATTAAATGTTTAGGTCCGCGTACATATTCAGTCATCCCTATTTCAATACAGTCCTCTGAGTCCTTTTCATTATTTAAATCTCGTCTTAAATCTCACTTATTAAAATTATAATATATTCTATCATCTCAGATTCGAACGTATATTGTATATTATTAAATGTTAAATTTTGTTATTTTGTTCATCTTAGTAATTTATTTCAGTTATTTTACCATTCTAAATTTATTGTATTGTATGTACCTGTATTATTATTATTCGTAAATGTTTCATCTGCACTGGTCATCCTCAAGCGAGATTCATCTCTTCGGATGTTCCTTTTGGGCACTACTCATTCATCTTTTGTTGCATGCTTTTATTTCAATTTTTATGTGTTTCTTTACTGTGTTTTTGTATGCCCAATAAACAATGATAAACTAAACAATGATAAACAAAACCTCTCAACGTCGAACTGCTTCCAGAGCCGCCGCTGGACACGTTTTCTGGCAGGAGTTTTGCCAATGGGAGTAACACTATTAAAAGACGCCACCAGAAGAGAGTGGTCGGAGATAAGAGATGGCAGGTCGACTCTAGTTGACGAAACCGGGTCCCCGGAACTCGACATAAAAACATCTAGCTGGTAGCCGCCCCGGTGAATTGAACGCTGGATGAGTCCACAGAGGTCAAAGTTTTTAAATTCATTGAGGAAAGCAATTGCATGGCTGCTGCCTGGGTCATCTAGGTGGATGTTGACATCGCCGACGATGCAACATCTTGCATAGCCGGAACAATGCTGTAGCACGTCAGCGAATTCCGTGATGAACTTCATTGTGACCCTGGTCGGTAGACCACGACGAATGCTCCAGAACACAAGATTAAGTAGAAACAAAGGCAGAACCTCAAACGTTGTAAACGATGCAAACGGTAAAATACTCATCTTGACCTCAGGTGAAGCAAACACGCAGATACCTCCATGGTTGGTACTTAGATCGAGGTCATCAGAAACCGATCGAGGCCGTGATCGTTAGAGGACATGGTAGTTTGGTGTTATTCAAATTGTCTTATTAAAATGTACTAAATGGATTTTAAGTTTAGTTTTTCTGCCTGCTAAAACAGATAAAAAGTGCTAACTCTAATTTGTCCCTCACTAAGAAATGTCCACAAACATATTGGTTAGTGGTATCAGAGAAATACAACTTTCAGTGTAACAAGTTCAAAGTCCAAGTTCAAAGATACTTACGGACGTAAAAAACAAAATCTCTTTGCAGTGTTGAATCTTCTACCACTATAGAAGCAATACAACTGAATAGATTGCAGTGCCATGCCATGTGTTTCTACATTTACAAAAAAGATGAATTGACTTTTTCAATTAGATTTTCAATCAAAACGGCTACTTCGTGACAAGCTAAACAATTTTTTTGAATGCCATCGAGACAGAAATAGATACAAAATGATGGGATATTATTATAATACAGGTTTTTTATATAGCGCTTTTTTACAAAATAAAAGTCACAAAAGCGATAGATAGAAGGTAAGTTATTATTTAATAAAAAAAAACGAAAAAGATAAAGTTTGAAGAAAGATCATTAATGTGTTTTTTAGTTTTTTGTACCATTAAGTAGAATATATTCTAGCATAGAACCCTGCATAGTAACTACTGGAAGCCAAACCAAATATCTGCAGTTTCGCGAAGAGGCCATCGATATCACGCACTGTGCATTAGTAATGCATATATATTCTCATGTGTTATGTGTATATACCTATATTTTATTATGTGCTATGAATAACATTATGTATGTATATTCATAACTCATCAGAAAATATCTATATATATATATAAATCTCGTGTCATAGTGTTGAAAGTAAACACCCTTTAACAATTTTTTGATTGAAAACCAATGCATGCCGAACAAAATTTTAATTTTATAAATAAAATTTTAATGTTAAAGTACAAAAATTGCTTTTATATTTTTAAAGGTTAACCAAACGGTAACAAGATAGAAGCAAACTTTTTAAAGATAAACTGAGAAATACAACAATTGTAAATTTCAATATCTGTTTCTCTGAATCAGAAGTGACAATCTTATGTATATGCAGGTGTTTTAAAATGCGAAACAAGTTTAACAATACAATTAAATTAAGTTATTTGCTTGAAAATTGTTTTTCTTGATCCCCTTAACTTTGAATATCAGTTTGAACAACAACTGTTTGATGTATTCAAGTCGAAGTAGGTATTCAAAAACTATTTTAATTGTGCCAATTTATTTAGTGTTAGTTTGTAAACTTATGTTGGGAAATTCTTCTTATTGTTATTATTATTATTATTATTGTTATTATTATTATTATTATTATTATTATTATTATTATTATTATTATTATTATTATTATTATTATTATTATTATTATTATTATTATTATTATTATTATTATTATTATTATTATTATTATTATTATTATTATTATTATTATTATTATTATTATTATTATTATTATTATTATTATTATTATTATTATTACAATTATTATTATTATTATTACAATTATTATTATTATTATTATTATTATTATTATTATTATTATTATTATTATTATTATTATTATTATTATTATTATTATTATTATTATTATTATTATTATTATTATTATTATTATTATTATTATTATTATTATTATTATTATTATTATTATTATTATTATTATTATTATTATTATTATTGTTCAAAGTCACAGCTTTCTTTGCTGGTTTTCTTGACCGGAAATCCACCGGATTTCTAAGGTCTTATTTTTTATTTTTCTTTGTTTTTTTTTTAAATTAAAACTCTTTTCGGAGGATATACTTGAGGTTCCTAACAGAGCAATTTTATAAATTTAAATTGCAGTTGGTTTTCCTGGAATTCTCTCGAGGCATTTTTTGAAGCCAACTTTGATTGTTCCTAAGGCTCCAACCACAACCGGGATTATACAAGTCATGGTTTTCCACATTCTTGATACTTCAATTTCAAGATCTTTGTATTTGCTTAGTTTTTATACTTCTTAAATGGAAATGTTGTTGTCATATGGAACGGCAACATCTATTAGGAGACACTTTTTCTTTGTTCTCTCTTGAATAATGATGTCAGGTCGGTTAGCTCCTACAGTTCGATCGGTGTTCACAGGCACATCATACATTATAGTAAAATCTTTCCCTTTTACAATTTTTTGGGGTTGGTGGTCGTACTCGGTAAATCTTCTGCAACAGAATTGGCTCGCTGTTTAAAAATATTCTGATAAAACTGGAGCTTTGTACGCATTTTGTGTACTCTTTGGCGTGTCCTTTGCGTGCAATGGTCAAAGAAAGGGTAAACTTTAAACTTCTAACCTGTTCGCTAACGAATTTATCAGACCTTACTGGCTAGAATGGTGCACTGGATCTTCTTGATCAGTTTAGTGTTCACGTCAGAAATGCAGCTTTAGCACTAGAATTTATGCAACAAACTACAACACACGTAGATCTCTAAGTTAACTCACACAAAAAACATAGCAAGTGTTGCAGATAGACAAGCTTTTGCATCAATTGTTGAGACCTCTACATTTGACGCAATTCAGAATATTCCACTCGGATGACACAGAGATGATGGCCACATCGTTCTTAATTGTTTCCATCCTCTATTTACGGAAGATATGAACACTCATTCACCCTTTCATTTTCAAAAGTTGGGGGCGAAAACTGTTAAATAAACCCATATAATTTAAAATTGAATCTTCTTAATGCTAAATCCTTTTTTCCAAAATAGCTGAACGGGTTAGGGGGAGGGGGGGTAGTCGTAGGTACTTTTTCAAAAATGTCTTCAAACACTTTTTCCTCCAAAAATGCTAATAACCAAGGGGAGGAATTGTAGGTATTTTTCTGAATTTAAAAAAAAACTTTGTAGATATTTTTCCAAAAATATTTTTTAAACAATTTTTAAGGAACCACCAGCCCTACCAAATGACGCCCCAGACCCCTTAATTATAAAACTTTTACGGCTCTGGGTGCTGTACTAACATTGTGTATTTTGCCTCAAACTTGCCCCCCCCCTCAAAAGTTGGCTAGATCCGCCAGTGAATGCACTCGCAAGTTGCCTGTGTATTGATTCAAACTTTTTTATCCAAAAGTTCTGAGCTTTGTCTAGTCTGGGAGATTTCCAGTTGTGGAGATATTTAAAGATTTTTTTTCAATTCCTCTAATGGAATGTCATTCCAGTTTCCAGTAACAACATTTACATGTCTTTCATTTTCCAGGCGAATCCATGTTGCTTCAGACTTGTGATTTTCTTCATCTTCTAATATACTTTTCCAGAATCTCTCTATGCTCAACTTTGATGGTGGTTCTTCTACCAGTTTTTCCTTTTGGTTCAGTTCTCTATAAAACCTTTTTTCATTTTCTTGGAACAATTTGTTTTGTTGGTATTGTTTTGCTCTTTTTGTAAATCTCCTTAATCTTTGAGCTTTAGCTTGCATTTTCATTTTCAAAACTCTCGAAAGTTCTCTTGCATCATTCGAGTGGTGTTTTTGCACGATCTTCTCTGTTTTTCTCTTTAGTGATTGATTGGACAATTGTTTCTCAAATTCTGACAATATCGATATTTTTTTCTTAGCGAGTAAATTTTCTCCTTGATTCTGACTTTCCACCGAGGTTCTTCTTTTAGGTTTGGTTTTTGGGACTCTACTTCTCAAAAAACTACTGACGCAGCAGCATACATCAATTGATTTATTTCTGTTAAATTGAGTTGTTTATTATTGATGATGGACAGAATAGCGGAATTAGCTGCCTTTAGCAACTCGTACGTTTCTTTGCTGGGCTTGAATTTGTTGATCCCTTTTCTATCTTTTAAATTCTTACAGCCTCTGTCTAATTAATTGTTCCATTTCCAGAGTTTGTTCTGTTGTCGGTAGTTGGAAAATTTGTTGCTCTTTGTTTTTTATCTTTGTTTTGGTTTTAATTATTTCTGTTCTTTCAAAAGTCAAAGTTGGAGTCTTCGGGATAATTTGTTCTGTATTCTCATTAATTTTCTCTCAATAATTTTGTCTATCTCTATCTTCGTCAGCCATTTGTTTTTTTTATGTTTCTTTTCATGTCTGCCAAGCCGCTTGATGTGATGGTGGGCAAAAGGGTGGGATTTCTTTTCCTCCAGATCTCGAAAGTGCCTTCATTCTTAGATTTGTTTTCCTTCATTGCTAATAAATATGTCTACTTTACTTTTTTATATTCTTTTCGTGACCATTTATGTCGTTGACTTTTCATCACTTCTGGTCTTGTTGCTTCTTCCTCAGAAGGTTCGCGTTGAGTTTTCTCGTTGCGATGTGACTCATCTGAGATGCAAGATACATTTAAGAAGAACTTGGCAACTGTCAGTTTCACACTTTTATGGTACTATATTGCAAAAAAGTGAAAAAAAAAACTACAAATTGTTGTTGTATAAACCATGCAAAAGTTATATCGGGGATAACTTTTTAGCTCATAAAACCTGACTTACTTAAGTAACTCAAATATCTATAAGACAATAATACTAAAATCTGGTAGGTATCATCACAAATGTTGTAATACTTAAGTTTACAATAAAATTAAATCAAGGCTATAAATGTTGTACACCAATGTTGTTAAACTCAATAAGACAAAAAAAACATCTTTTTTAAGTTTTTATCATTAGACAAATTGACAATTCATATCAAGAAACAATTAAATAGTCAAGAATAAACAAATTTGAGTAAAACAGTCGGACAGAGCTTTTAAGCGGCGCACGGTCAAGAGTAGAGCCAGTTATTTTGTTTAAAATCGAAAATAGAAAATGGCTAATGAGAATAAAATGGCGGAACGAAGAGAGAAGAAATGTGATTATGCTCGGATTTGTATGGGACGCGCTGATTGGTTGAGCTGCGGTTTACTATTGGTTGAGAGCGGCTCTGGCGTCACCTTCAGAACCAATGGCGTTGGTCGATACAAATAATGGGAATCTTTTAGAAATTTCGATTGTTTTATTTTTTATTTAATTGTTGTATTATTATTATTATTATTATTGATATATCATCTTTAATTGATGTTTTTCTTTTTTTTTAGCTTTAATTTATTTTGTTTTCATGAGTTTTGAAACTTTTGTTTGGGAGTGAAGAATGTTGGTCGACGAAAATAGTTCTTACGAACTTTTCATATGATCATCATCAGTTAAATTGAGATTTCTGATTGATTATTTTTTTTAAATTGTAAAATTTAAGCACTTAGTTGAACAGAATGTGCCGAGCAATTTGTCGCAGAACTTTTTTTAAAAATTTCAAACCAATTAGTAGAAGAATCGAAAATGTCGATGATGATGATCCCGTCAAAGAAACAAAAAGAAGAGAATGTTATTGAAGGTCACGTTGAAGATTTTGCCAAGTAATTCAATTTGGTTGGGGCCATTTAATTAAATCCAAAATTCATCTGAATTTTTTCACGTTTTCGATGGGGAAAAAGTCAATTTCCAGAAGATAGGAATTAACACTTTTGTTTTTCAACCACATTGAACTCCTACAGAAACTTTGACATCCACGCGCTTGGGGGGAGTGAAGCAACTAATTTAATGCCCTACAAAAGTAAGCTTATTTTTTCATTTTAATTCCGGTTAATCAGCAGATTTGAGTAGATTTGAGTAGTACATTTTTTGTTCTGGTTTATTTGGCAGTAAAATAGACTGTTGTGAAGTTGTTCTTTAATTTATACATTAAACAATCTACTGAGACTCTTAGTAATAAAACTCAAGAAAATATCAAAATTTCTGTTCTGCAACTTGCGTGCTAAAAATTTTACAATTGATTTTAATTTTTTTGTGTACAACTAAACAATAGACGACAAATCAAAGCAAAAGAATATTGAGAAAAACAATTCCATCAAATTATCACCGATTTTTTTCTCAAATGAAAATTTTTCAAAAGTCATTCGTTTATGCTTTAAACAATACCCAGATTCTTTGAAATATTATGAACTTTTTCAAGTTCGTTAAATTAGAATTATTTTTATTAAAATATAAATAAATTGCTTATATAAAAACAAATCAGCTGTTTTAACATGTTTTGTCGTTAAAACATTTAATCTCTCTCTCAGCTTAGTTCTTTAGTTAGGTTTTAAGGCTTAGCAAAACAGCCTAGAAAAATATGGCAGATTAAACATTGGGCTAGTGGGAAACGGCTAACTTTATTCCAATTTTATATTTTTCCTCCAAACAAATTTAATTCAAACACTTTTGTAAAGATCAGAATTCTATTGAGAAAAAAAATTTAAAAACATTGTTAAACTTCCAATCAATAAATTGATGTTTGTATGTTTCTTTAAGGAACATTTAAATGTTGCTAACGTGCCAAAATATTAAACCTCAAACAATCACTCACGAAATTTCAACAAAGTTTTCTTTGCCTCCGTGCCCCTTGCCTCCCCTTGCAGATAAACCTAGGTTGGTAATAATAAGAATAATAAGAAATATAAAAATATTTTTAATTAACTACTTAATTAACTACTTCATATGGGAAAATATAAAAACCTGAAAAAATTGATCACGAAATTTCAGCAACAACCCAGGTGCCCTTTACAATGTTTTCCTGACCCCCATTTAATTAAATCCAAGTTTGCCACTGATGAATACAAAAGTATTTGAAAAAGATAAAACGAAATAGTTTATTATAAGCTGATTGTTTTGTTTTTAATTCAATAAGTTGATGAAGAACTACTCAAAAGATGGCGTGCCAAAAAGTGTCCAACAACAGTAATGGGGTTTAATTTTACAATTTTTTGCATTGCACTTTTGGTCAACATTTGAAAAAAATTAAACCCCTAGGGCCACCCCTAAATACTTTCCAAACTCAAAACATTTTTACACAGAGTGTTTTTGATGTAAATGGAACAATTTGAGGGGGTTTTAGGTGAACATTTCAGAATTTTTTTTCTATTTTTGGTCAACGTTTGAAAAAAATTAAACCCCCAGGACCACCCCTAAATATTTTCCAAACTCAAAAAAATTGTACACAGAGTGTTTTTGATGTAAATGGAACAATTTGAGAGGGTTTTAGGTAAACATTTCAAACAAAATCTTTTAGGGCCACCCTAATATATATATATATATATATATATATATATATATATATTTGAGTAATTATCAGATTACCTATTGAAACTCGTACTCTTAAGCAAACTTGCATGCCGGAGACATTTAGGTTTTTGGTTTTAATAGCTTTTTATTGATTAGATTGTAGATTGTCTTGTTTATAGTACTCATATTGTATTTTTTCCGAAATAACATATTGTGCCAAACAAAAACTTTCAAACGTAGGTTATTTACTTTGCTTTAGTCTTAAACAGAACCGAAATGCTTCTATGATGCGACTGCCATTTTTTCGAACGTTGCAAACACAACAAATAATAATTCTGGCTGTCATATAAAAAATGTAAATTTTAAAAAAGAATAGAAAATTGAATGTAATTTTAAAACGAACAACCAACCGACCGACCAACCAATCAACCAACCAACATATCAATCAATTAATCAAAATTCTTTCAATGAAAAACTACAAATTACAAAGAATCGAAAATGTTTTTTAATCTACTCGAAAGAATAGGTTATACGGTACATAAAGAAAATAATCTTGTTAGATAAGTGCTAAATATAACAAAATTTGTATTTCTATGCATCAATTGAGAAATGCAAAATAATAGATGCATTAGCTTTTTAAATAAGTTAATAATATGGGTGGAAGTAGATGTTCGGTACAATAAATGCATTTGCGACTTTGAGGCAACTACGTCATTCGTACAACGGACAAACTGAATCTTCAACGCAGGTAACCATTCCGTATTTTATAAATTCATCAAAGCGATTGTAAAGTTAAAAACTAAATAATTATTTTGCTATGTTTTAAGAGAAACTAAGCAAAAATATCATTTTTAAGTCGTTGTTTTTTGTTATACAAATTTTAAAAATCTTGATTTTTCTTGAATCGGTTATGTTTAATGGTAATATAGTGAAACTGTCTGTTTTGTTGTCTGTCCTATACCTTTGGAACAAACAAAACTGTCTGTTTTTCTTGTCTGTCCTATAACTTGGAAACAAGCAATAGTGTCTATTTTTCCTGGTAGCCGCTTTTGAGAATGCCGCTCTAGAAGCTTTTAATTGAATATGCTAAAACTTTATATTTTGCTCTGATTTTAAACTGATATATTTGGATAGGATAACATAACATTTATTACTTTTTTCAATTTCAAAAATTTTTATGTTCTTTATTTTTAAAACGTTTTGCAGAATCTAAAAACAAATGATTTTTGTGTGGATATCGGTGTTTTGGCTCATACAGAAATGTGAAATGGTGTCTCCATATATAAGACAATTTGACATTGTGCATATTAACGATGAAACATTATGCACTTCTAAAATAGCTACCAATGTGAAGATTTTAAAAAATATTTCGACTCAGAACGGTGGAAGAAATATAAATTTATTAAAAGAAGATGAACTGAATTGTTGCCTTGAATGTTTTAATGATGAAAGTTGTTCCAGTTTAAAAGTTATCAAAGAAAATGAATCTGCAATTTTGTGTCATCTCTTTCCGAAGATGCCTACAACTTTAAATAACAATAATAACAACAACTGTGTGATGTATTCAAGTAGAAGTAGGTATTGAACAAACAGTTTAAATTATGCTAGTTAAATTATAAATAGCTTATAAATCACAAAAAAGTTTTTTAAATAATTATTTATTATTTTGATTTTAGAAATATGTTATTTGAACATTCGGTCATGGGGAAAAAATGACAGTGCGCCAAAGGTTACGTCTTCCTTTGTAGACAATTTTGAAGGGCAAAAAGTTGACTGCCAAAGTAAAGGAATTAACACTTTTGTGTTTGAACCAACCAATTGCACTTTAATGTCTTTTAGAAATTTTAACACCAGTTTCAACGTTAATGAAACCAATAATTTATTGTCCTATATGAAGGAAGTAGGTACATTTTTTAAAGTATAATAATTATATGAATTACTGTCGTTCAAGTGATTTTGCAAATAGATTATTCAATAAATAAGTGGATTTATGATTTGTTTTTAATAACAAATCTAAAATTTTGTTAACTTTATTTATTCAAATATATTTCAAATACATTTTTAAAAGACATATTAAATGAAATGATTATTGTTAACATCTTGCGTACCTTAATCATAAATAAAAATTGTATTTTAGTATATTATAATACACTGTTTTTAAACCAATATTGTCAAACACTGTCCTAAGGAACTCGCCGATGAGACCATTTTACTTGGACAAACATTCGATGATGCTCAACGTAATCTGAACCCGATAAAAAGTTATATGGCATCGCAAGATTTAAATGTAAATAGTTTAGATTATAGAGGAAAAATGGCTTTCGTCTGGCAAAAGGGATCTCATGACAAATCACTTATTCAGATAAAAAATGACGTGAATCCATTCTCATTCCAAGTTGCTGTTGAAAGTAAATATACTTAATTAACTTTGCTTATTAGAAATTGTAATCAATTGTATTTTTGATTGAATTTTAGAAAGTTTAAAATTACTTTTTAAACTTTTACAGGTTGGCAAATTGATAATAAAATAAAAGTTAGTTTTGTCAAGATAAAGTAAACACTAATTTTGGATGTTTTAGCAGTTAGTAGTTTCAATTTTATACTACGTGAAAAGCTACATCAAGCACTTTTTTGAACTTTTGCACCTTTTCATTATGTCTTTGTAGCAATTAATTTATTCGATTACTGTGTTGGCATATTTACATATTTTAGAACATTTTAATGTAAAACTATTACAATGACTAAGTACAATTTTTAGCAATAAATTTTAACAACTTAGATTTGTGAAATAAAGATGCAAATTCAAAAACCAGTTAAATGCTGAATTTTCTTTAAAATTTCCGGCTACTTTTGTGTCTGGAAAAGTTGAGAATGTTTTTCACTTTTGGATAAAAATAAACCTAAGCTATTTTACGAGCATTTTTTTAACTATTAAAAATACTCGTACCAGCTTTGTCAGGCGCAGATGGTTTTGTAAAAATCAACGTGAACAAATTGTGTAAAGCATTTAAATATAATACTGCTATCCTGTCAGTTGTACAACATTAAAGTTCTTTTGCCAGAAAAACAAGTGCCAAACACTTGAGCTAATTTGTGCTGTGTAATTATTTTCAAATTAGTATATATACTTTTACGAATGAAAACGACGTTTATCTGGCTTAGAGATAGTCCACGTCTTCCATCGTTTTATTAAACTTCTTTTAATTTTGTCAGTCATTCAGTCAGCCAGTCAGTCAGTCAATCAATTAATTTTATACTATTAATTTCAAGATGTAATTTTTATTTCAACAACTTAAAATTTTAACGAACACAAAACTAACAGACGCAATAATTTCTTCCTCAATTTTTGACATTTTTCATCGTTCTTTTCCCGATTCTGATTTTTATGGCGCTGCCAGCACAAATCAACGTAAGTCGTAGGCCGTGGCGTAGCGTGGGTTTGTGCTCCCTGAGAGTAAGCCAAATGTACCGCCCCATCCCGCCCCCTACGCCACGCCACTGTGTGTAGAAACCTCTGAAACCCCCGGTTTTGTCTCATTATCATATATTGTTTTTATTGAGAATGTTTGTGGTTCGGGCAAAAAAGCAAATTGCTCTTCAAAATTATATTGAAAAAATGTATTTTAAAACCTCCAATTCCATCAATATGCGTTTTGTTCCAAACAGTTAACACGATATTTAAAAAACAAAATCAGCATGGTCATTTGTAATTATTGGCATGGACGTTGTTGTCCGTGCATTAGGATGAATTGTTTTTCAAACTATTCTATGAACAAGCCATTTCAAACGAGAAACGAGTTTGTTGTCAAAATTTGGCATTTATTAGTTTGGAAAAAAATTGTTTTGAACAACGCAACTGTTTTGAAACTTTCGTAATTCCCTCGAAATTGCCGTCGAATAAACTTCAAATTATTATCCTTTTATCTGAATATAAAAAAATTAATATAAACTTACAAAAACAGTAATTAGAACATATAATAAAACGATAGTCATACAGCTACAAACCGTTTAGCTAACGGGAAGTGTGACATTAAAAACGTGGAATAGGCTAAGACTCCCGGCCTTCAAACATACCGTACCAAAGATAAAAGAATACGGTCGCAAAACTTTAGTTGTGCAGTTCAGCAAAAAAGTTTCAAAAAATGATTGTTTTGTTGATATTAGCAATTTGGTTCGTATAAACACAAAAATGTTTTCTCCATATGTGAGACAATTTGACATCGCTCACATTAACAATGAGACATTATGAACATCTACAAACTTGAAGCAATGTGAAAATTTTAAGAAATATTTCGATTAGGAACAATGGAAAAAACATGAATTTATTAAAAAAAAGATGAATTGAATTGCTGTCTTAAATGTTTCAACAATAAAACTTGTTCTAGTTTAAAAGTTATCAAAGAAAATGAATCTGCAATCTCATGTAATTTTTTCCAAGATACCTACATTTTTGAATACCAGTTTGAACAACAACTGTTCAATGTATTCAAGTCGAACTAGGTATTCAACGAACTAATTCAATTGTGTTATTTTAATTATTGTTAATTTGTAAGAATATGTTGTGATATCGTTATCATTATTACTATTAGTACTATTATTACTATTATTTTAATTTCAGAGAATAAATTCTTGGGGAATGGGTAATGAATCTAGTAATTCATCTGCATTTGTTCACGTTTTCGAAGGGGGAAAAGTCAATTTTCAAAAGAAAAGGAGCCGTGGAGCCGCTAATTTTTGTCGGAGCCGGAGCCGAAAATATCTGGCGGCTCCGGCTCTCAATTTTTTTTTATAAAAGCAGTAATTTTTTTCAAGACGAAAAGCTTTCAAATTCTAAAATTATTTGATTGTTTATCTCCCTCAAATTTGAAATGTTTTAATATTTTAAGAACGTCACAACAGCAACAGCCTTCAATCAAATGATAGCGTGATAATGGATCGTTTTCGTTTCGTTTTAAATGTTGTTTACCCACAAAACTCTGTTTTTGGTTACATTGTTATTTTTGAATTTTTTAAATTTTATTCTTTTTTAATTTTTAAAATTAAAAAAAAAATAATACAATTATGTTCCAAATACGACACTCGAGATGAAAGTTGTAATAAAAAAAAATGCGCTTCAAGATTTGCTTTTGTTTGGGTGTTTATATTTTTATAAAATAATTACAATTTTTTAAACTGCATATTATTTTGTTAAATTTATAGTAAAAACATTTTAATTTCATTAAATAATTTTATCAAGCATTTAAAATTAAGTTTTTGCTGCGCCGAAAAACAAAACGCACCCTTTCTAATACATTTAAACCGAAATCACGTAAGTTTGTCTCGTGTGACACCCCCTTTTTAGGGAGCCGGAGCCGGGAGCCGATAAAGAGCCGTCAAATTTTCGGGAGCCGGGCCACGAAAAAAATGGCGGCTCCGCAAGCCTGCGCCTTACTAAACAAATCTTATTATACAACTGTCATGACTCCGCCTTTGCGATAGTCGATACTGCTGGAGAAATTCAAGATGATTATCTATCGAAACAAAGTGAATCACACACTGATTGAGTATTAATTGTTTTATTAACGAATACAGTTCAAAATTATCGAAAGATATTAATTAAACCACGCGACAGAGAATTACAGGTTCAAGTTCTATCAAACATGGCGAACAACCCCGAAGTATTTTTTTTTTTTTATAATAGTTTATAGTCCTTTACACCAGGTGTTTTAAGACTGAAATGGCTGTATGTAGGAAGCACCTAAGTACTTCCTGTCGTGGATCATAATTTGTTCTTTTTAACTTTTCCCTCCTCCTTTTTCCAGGCTTGGGACTGGCTTGCAAATGCAAGGCTTAGTTTTGAACCCCGAAGTAGATCGAAACAGCCTTATATATACAAGCCCTCCAGGCCAGCCGCAACTGCCTAAATTTACAGGCTACAGGCCAAAATATTCAAACAGTCGCGTAATGATACATACAATTCAAAACGCGCAACGTTGTGCAATACACCTTGCACCACCTACGCCGGAAATTCCATACATATAGGGCCAGGCACGCACACTGCGTTTACGCGGGCGTGACATACCTCCCCCCCAAAGTCGGTAACGATCCTTCTCGTTAACGGCAACAGCTTCATTCTTTGATCTGGGTCGATCCGGCTGGCTGAGTAGATCCGGTTGGTTGAGTGCGCTTCTTTTGTCGTCGGGTTTCCTGGTGCTCATCCACTTCATCCGTCTTGGGAACCTGAAAATCCAGAACAGGCACGACAGCGATGAGCCACACGCGAAAGAAAGACGTGGTCGAAGAACCTCCCAAGCAAGGACAAATGAGACGTCCTGCAGCTCTTTGTTCAGTGACGCGCTCTTCTCCCTGGAAACCTGCAAAAAAAAACTCACGACCGATCTACTTTATCATTGACCAGGATCGCCCAAAGAAAGAAACTAACAAAAGAACGTTATAAAGATACCCATATAAACTAACACCAATTTCCGATAACCAAAGAAATACTTAACCAAAGATCATACACCTATAAGGCAAACAAATCTAATTGTAGCCACAGCCAAACCTAATTTAATCGAGACAGGAAATCAGCTACTATATTCTGTTTACCTGACCTATATTTGAAAGTCAGATTAAATTCCTGGATAGCAAGTGCCCATCGAGTCAGTTTAGCGCTTTTGGAAACTGACTCGGTAAGATACGTGAGAGGATTATGATCCGAAAAAATTACGATCTCAGATAACAATATCCAAGATTTGAATTTGCTTAGAGCCCACACGACTGCGTAAGCCTTTCTCTCTATGGTGGACCACCGCGTCTGAGTAGGTGTTAACTTCAGACTGGCAAAAGCAATAAGGACTTCTACCCCTTCCTCACTCCCCTGGAACAAACAACACCTAACAGTCACTCCACTAGCATCCGTTGCTAATCCAAACCCTTTACTATAATCAATTGTGCTTAGGGTTGTAGCATTAGTAAGATCGTCTATGAGCTTTTGTAATGCGACCTGGTGTTTGCTTTCCCAAAGAATTTTGTTGGGAACACCCTTTTTAGTCAACTCAGTGATAGGATGGGCAGTCTGGGCTAGATTGGGTATGAAGTTGCGGAAATAACTGAACAACCCCATTATCCGCTTGACTTCCTTTTTATTCGTGGGAGGTTTGATCTCTTGTACAATGGCGATTTTATCGGGATCAGGTGCGACAATCCCCGAACCTACGACATGTCCTAAAAATACCACCTTAGGTTGTACAAACCGACATTTTTCCAGGTTTAAGGTCAACCCTACATTTTTAATGATGGTGAAGAATTGCAAAAGATGTAGTTTGTGTTCTTCCCAACTAGACGAAATAACGGCAAAATCGTCAATAAACGGTTCCGTAAAGGATCTTATCGGTTGCAGAATCATCGATATCGCCCTCATGAAAGTATTTCCTGCCGATTTCAGACCAAAGGGCATTCTGTGAAACTCAAACAACCCTTCTTCACAAGAAAAAGCCGTTAACCATGCTGATTCCGGATCTATAGGAATTTGCCAATACCCTTTGCGTGCATCGAAACAGCTTATAAATTTTGCTCTGCCGACTTTCTGAAGTACGTTGGGGATATCGGGAATGGGAAAGCAGTCTCCCTTCGTATAACGATTAACATGACGATAGTCGATGGCTATACGGACCCCCTTTTCTTTCTTAGGTCCCTTCAAAACACAAACCATCGGGCTTACCATAGGACTCTGCGATGGTACAATGACGCCCTGGCGAAGCATATCTTGTATCTGATTAGCAACTTCTACCTTCAACAATTCAGGGGTTCTATAGGCTCTCAGGTGTTTGGGGGTAAAGTCAGGATTTTGTGAGATACTACAGAACAAACTCCTAATGATTCTGAGAATATCTCAGAAAAATCATCAATTATCTCACATAATTGCGTGCGATAATCCTGTGAAAGATGGTCAAAACAGCCCTTTGCTGCCCTACAACTCGGAGGTTTATCATGATAAGGATCAAACTTACTTGGAAAATCAATCAAACCAAATTCGTGGTCCTTCTCGTATACTACAGAGCAATTGTTATTGATGGCTGTTTCTATTCGGTCATGGTATTTCCGAATCTTATTTGCATGTAGATGGTATTTACAGCCCTCAATTTCCACTAAATAAGAGTATGGTGCTTTCACCTTCACTATTACACCAGGACCCTGCCATCTCTTCATAAATTTAGACCCCCCTTTTACAGGTGCTAAAATTATTACTCTGTCACCTACACAAAAAGACCTATCACTGCTTCTAATGTTATATTTTCGTGCATAATTGCTCTGCTCTTGGTCTCCTGCAATTTCAGCAAATTCCTTAGCTAATTGCAGGTTTTGTCTGAGATCGGCTAAGTACTTGTACGGATTCTTACCTAAATGAAAAGGTAACTCCTTTTCGTTACTCCAAGAGTCTCTGAGGATAACAAGTGGTCCCTGAGGTAAAGTACCATACACTAATGTATAAGGAGCAATATGAGTTGTAGAGGACGGTTTCTCGCGTAAACTCCATAATACAAAAGGAAGAACCTTAAACCACTCCTTAGGATGTGCCTCAACCAATTTAAAGATCATGTTCTTAAGACTCTGATTACACCTCTCCACTAACCCGGATGCTTCAGGATGCCCTGGGGTATTAAATCGAGGACTGCATCCCAAAAATTTCAGAAAAGTCATCGTTAACTGATTTTTAAAATTCGTACCACAATCGGAACTAATTATTCGCGGTATGGAAAACGTCATAAATATCTGAATAAGGATATCACATACAGATTTAGCATCTAATGACCTTAATGGATAGGCCATCGGCCATCTAGAGAACAAATCGACCACAACAAGGGCATAATTGTATTTGGGTCGGACAGTCACACTATCACCTGCTGGAATTATGGGCCCTATACAATCCATAACTAAATGGTTAAACGGTAATTCATCCCCCCTTGGAATGGGAGTTATGGGGACTCGATCTCTTTTTCTGACACGGGGCACGACTCACAATAGGTTTGAACTTGTTTCTCCATATCCGGAAACCAAAAACTGAGTCGAATGCGCTGCCGTGTACTCTTGGCAGCCATGTGCCCCGAATAGGGAGCATCATGCCCCACCTGTAACACTGCAAGTATACGACTCCTGGGCAAACATAACTGTTTTATGGAATGACCCCACTGATTCTCCTTGTGAAACAATAGTCCCCTGTCGATATAGAAATTGTTACACTTATCTTTACCTAACAACCAAAAGGACTTAAGTGAAGGACAATCATGTTGCTCTTTAGCAAACGCATCGTGATCATTACTATCGTCTACCCCCTGACAATCATCGTTACCCGTGGTGAATCGAGCGTCGGTTTGTGAATAACTTCCGCCTGCATCAACACCTGGACAAATATCATCACCCACAACTACAGAAACACCTAAGCCCCGACAAGAATCGGTCTGTGAATCAACTTTCCTAGCATCAGCACCTGGACAAATATCATCACCCGAAACTACAGAAACACCTATGTCCTGACAAGTATCGGTCTGTGAATCAACTTTCCTAGCATCAGCACCTGGACAAATATCATCACCCGAAACCACAGAAGCACCTATGTCCTGACAAGTATCGGTCTGTGAATCAACTTTCCTAGCATCAGCAGCACGAGAAACACCTTCACCGAGAATCAATGCAACATCTGGACTATGCTCATCATTACGAGGTTCATCTAAAACAAAATATTGTGAATTATTTATTTCAAGACTAGGAACATTTACATCAGAGTCATGTGCATTTTGTTTGTTCTTAATAGGGTATGCAACGGTATCATACAATGATATCGTTTTTAATAGGTTACTTACGGAGGGAGTGATAATAATTTGCTCATTAAGATTTGGGACGACAGCAAACCATGCACGAACCTTGGGTGCTAGGTTCACAATGTCATCACTCACAAGATCAGGACGAACAACTAATCTAACACAACCTACAATTTCTGGTTGACCTTTAAGGCCAGATAATTTAATAAATTTATGTGGTACCCTATGAAGAGATTTGATTAAATCTTCTCTAATGCAACACACTTCTGCACCACCATCAATCAAAGCTGGAATAGATGGTAATTGATCGATAAATACATTCTCATAAGACCTAATGTGATAATCATCAACATCTATAATGGGACATCCTTCGGGACAGGGAAAAGATTTTTGATCATCAAACAATATTTTCCTATCATCGAGACAATTAAGGGAATTTTTTGACTGAGAGGACAAATTTTTATCATCAACCAATGTTTTCCTATCACCGAGACAATTAAGGGAATTTTCTGTTTGACAACAATTAATTCTAGGATTAGGTAAATTCGAGGAAGGGAATTTGTGTAAAGGACATTCCTTGAACGAATGACCCTTCTTGTGGCATTTAAAACATAATCCATACTTTTTATCCTTATCAATATTAGGGTCAATGGCTATTTTAGTCATTCTATTAGGAATTGGAGACCCTGACCCTTTATCTGTTGGTTTTGGGTTGTTGAATCGAGGCGGTCTAATCTCATGCTCGTGTGTGGCCATGTAGCTATCCGCAACGCGTGAAAGCTCAAGGTGATTTAACCAATCATCCTTTTCCTGGGTTAAAATAAAATCTGCACAACTGGGAGACATTAGTTGTTTCAATCTATCGGCACACATCAAACTAACTAATTGATGGAAATCCTCATCGATATTCCTACTTTTGATATAATAGGATAACGCTGTATGTAATTCAGAAGCTACCTGTGAATAAGTCTCACCAGGTCTTCTTTTTACAGCATAAAACCTTTTCCTCAAAAGACTGGGAGTGACCCGAAATTCCTGCAATAGAATTTGCTTTAATTCCTCATAGTCACCTAATTGAGCAATGGTCAATCGACTCAAGATTGAGCGTGCTCTATTATTCAAATGTGCCTGTAATATTTTGGGTTTCACATCATCATCAACTTGGTAAGATACAAATTGATTATCTAGATACTGAAAATACCCCGGTATTGCAGCAGGATCTGAAGGAAACTCCGCCATTATACCCTTCATGGCATTTAGAAAGCGACTAGTGCGAACGGATAAAGAAACCTCAAGACTATTGTGGTCCTGAATCCTTTCACGTTCCAGCTCTAGTTTAGCTTCAGCAAGTCTGCGGTTTGCCCTATCCTCATCTAACTTAGCCTTGTCTTGTTCTAGCTTAGCTTCAGCAAGTGTACGCTCCTGTTCTAACTTAGCTTCAGCGAGTCTACACTCCTGTTCTAACTTAGCTTCAGCTAGTCTGCGATTCGCCCTATCTTCTTCTAATTTAGCTTCAGCAAGTCTGCGGTTCGCCCTATCTTCTTCTAACTTAGCGTCAGCGAGTCTACGCTCCTGTTCTAATTTAGCTTCTTTTGCCGCCAATTCTGCTTCGCGCAATGCTAACTTACGCTCAGTTATTTCTGATTTGGAACTTTTGCTGACGTTAGCATCTTCACTAACTCTACGTGGACGCCGAATATCATCAACAAATTGATAGTGCTCCTCGCTAAGGATCCCGGTCGGACTTTCCTGTGCAACCGACTCTTCAACCGTAGGGGTTCTATACATATTTACGAAACCTACTACACAGAAGAAAAAGAAAGAAAAACCTAACTGGGCAATCCGGCAACGATAAACTCTCTAACCTGAGATGTGGATCGGCCCTCCTTGCGAAACGGATGTCGCCTCGTGGTCGAACTGAACGGACTGAAACTCTGTCTGGACTCCTTCTCCAACACTGAATCGTCAATCGTCGATCTTGCGATGATGATCCTCCCTGATCTGGTCGATTTGCGTCGAATCCCTGGTCGGTTTTGCAGATCCCGGTCGAATTCCGCTGATCCCGTCAAAACCACTGGATACCGCCAAAGTCGTCAGATCTCCAAACTTGGTAGAACTTCACCAACTCGATGAACTCCACCACACAGGACGAATCTCACCCAAACTGATCGATGTACCGAATTGACTATCCCACCGCTGCCACCACAAAAATACAATGTCACGACTCCGCCTTTGCGATAGTTGATGCTGCTGGAGAAATTCAAGACGATTATCTATCGAAACAAAGTGAATCACACACTGATTGAGTATTAATTGTTTTATTAACGAATACAGTTCAAAATTATCGAAAGATATTAATTAAACCACGCGACAGAGAATTACAGGTTCAAGTTCTATCAAACATGGCGAACAACCCCGAAGTAGATCGAAACAGCCTTATATATACAAGCCCTCCAGGCCAGCCGCAACTGCCTAAATTTACAGGCTACAGGCCAAAATATTCAAACAGTCGCGTAATGATACATACAATTCAAAACGCGCAACGTTGTGCAATACACCTTGCACCACCTACGCCGGAAATTCCAAACATATAGGGCCAGGCACGCACACTGCGTTTACGCGGGCGTGACAACAACCAACCTTATTATAGCACACCAACCAACGAGAAAAAAAAGTTACCAAAGCACAAAAATAAGTTTTCTATGTTTGAATGTAAACAAATATTTTATTCCTTGCTATTTAAAAATTTCAATTTTTGTATTAATTTTAAAAATATTGGTATTGGGTATTGGTTAATTTTTGCTTAAAAGTATTTACGTTACCGAGTCAATATCTTTTAGTAAAAGTATTGACAATACTATTTCCAATATAGAAAAATTATTGCCAATAGTGTATTGGTATTTGGCCAATACCAATCTTAACAATCCTGGTTTCAATAAATGTTTTTTTTATGAAGATTAGATCTTATTAAGCATGAATAAGCAAAAAAAACAAAACCAACGTTTTCGACAACATTGACAAAGATTTGTCTAGTTTTACTTGTTAGATTTTTCATTAAATTTGTATTTTTACGTAATATTTAACAAAGTTTGAAAAACATTTTTTGTTATTAATTTTGTATAAATGTATGTTAATATCACGTTATTTCACTATTATTACGTTTTTGCATCAAACATTTATATTGTCGGTAAATACTTATTATTGGTGTCAAAATAAAAATTTTAAACGAATTTGTCAGAGCTTTTTCCATCATTTAATTAAACTAAAAAGTAAATATTTGATTGCATTAAAACTGAAGAGCGCATGAATCTTATTCCGAACTGTTAGACAAAAACGAAAATTTTTTCTGAAGTGTTAGAAACATGCATCCATTTACATTATAAATTACCGGTAGATGTTTGATTTCAACTTAATTATTAATTACTATCATCCTTGAAGGTTAATTTATTTAGAAGTTTCAAACAAGCATTTCAAAATTATTTATTGATTTAATAGAAAAATTTGTCAGACTTCTTAATCATTTTGATCTGAAAATCCGAGTAAGATACAAAGTAACACTTAAATGCTCCAATGCTGTGATTCTGTCAAACGTTTGACCAATAAAAACAGTCGATTTATAAATAGTTTACAGCAAAAACTCAAAACAGTTATTGCTATAAGAATTTAAAACCATACGGATCATTACGAAAAAAAATAATCAAGTGCACTTGAAAACATTTTTTAAATTCTAAAAAACAGAACACAGAATTGCTTTCAAATATTATATGCATATTAAGGATAAAAAATTTTTTTTTAGTTTCTTTAAACAACACTCTTTTTTACACAATAACAATTTATTATAAGTAGTAAATAATTGTTTTAAAGCTGAAATCAAATCACAAAAAAACGTGAGAGTTGTTAGTCGTTCGTTGTCAGTTTATAAATCTGCTCAGTAAAAAATGTCAATCTGCAACTTTTTTCACTGTTGATACATTAATGCACAGTTATTCATTAGTAATGCAATAACGATTTGTGAAAAGTATTTAAAGGATAAACATAATTGTATGTATGTATGTATGCATGTATGTATGTATGTATGTATGTATGTATGTATGTATGTATGTATGTATGTATGTATGTATGTATGTATGTATGTATAATAATAATAATAATAATAATAATAATAATAATAATTTAATCATTTGATTAAGCGCTCCCTTATCGACAAAGTCCATTACGGGAGCGCCATTTTTAGAGGGAGGTTACTTGCAAAGGCAGCCATTTTTAGGCGCCTACCCCTTTAGCAAATGCGAGTGAACTCCTTGCTTGGGAGTTACGCTGGTGACGCCGGCGAGGTTTGAACTGCCGACCTAACGATTGACAGGCGAACGCTCTACCGCTCTGCCACCAGCGCCAGTATGTATGTATGTATGTATGTATGTATGTATGTATGTATGTATGTATGTATGTATGTATGTATGTATGTATGTATGTATGTATGCATGTATGTATGCATGTATGTATGTATGCATGCGTAAAATAAAATTTAATTAGATTTAAACAAATCCGTCATTTTTGACGGGCTATCTCTTGTAAATATATTCATGTAAAATTGGTGGTTTTACTATCAGTTTCCCATTGATAGAGATTAATAGGATTATTAAGAGATTTGAAGGTATAAATAGCCGTAACAAAGCTTCATTTATTATTTTCCAATAAAACTGCAAAACCATTCTATTGATTTGGTGATATCGTAACATTGGTGTCAGAATTGGGATACAAGAATGGTTTTGAAATCATTGGATGAGCTTTGGGCGAGTGAAATGAAAGACGAGCTGGAGAAACGTGGCCTGAGCAATACAGGTAAAAAGGACGAACTTATGGAACGCCTCTTAGCCGCGTTAGTGAATGAAGGCTATGGGCCTGACGACGATGAATATTTGTTCGATATTGACGAGGAAGCTGTGGTTAGGCGGAGAAAATTGAAAAACATATTGCTGGAGAAAGAAAGACAACAAGCGAGAGAAAACATGGCAGCACAGGGGAAGACAGGAAAAGGAATGATTATTGGCCACGAAAACAAAGTAGCAGCAGCCGGTACAACTGTTGAGAGTTTGGTCGCAGGGTTGGCTGAGGCAGTGGTGGACACGGTTCTGAACCAGCGGGTTGCTGGTGATGTGGGTTGCTGCGGCGAAACCCAATTTGAACTGGAGTCCACCAGCTGTGTCTCAGAGCATGTGCCGTACAGACTGCACAAGTCAGGTGGGTCATGATGATGAGCCTGTTAAAGACGGTCATGATAAGGAACCTTGCAAAGATGCTCAAGATGAACCATGCAAAGATGGTGACAGTGATACAGTCGGTTTGGACGTCAAAAACCAAACTAAAGAAGATGAGAAGAATGTTGAAAACGAAATGCAAAACGATGAGGATGAAAGTGACGATGATTATTATAATAATGGCAATAACAACTATGGCTTTCACCCATACAGCGACGGTTCTGAAACGGAAGCCTCCATAACAGACGACGGCACCGAATATTCAGAGTCAGATTTTAGTGAAGAATCTGACTCGTATGAAGCAACCGAGGATTCAGAAACGGACGAAACTCCAATGGAAAAATACGTCAAAGTTAACTTGACAAAAAAGAAGACACTGATTTGAGAGGCGATGGCGGTAATTTGAAGAAAGATCCGCTGGACGATACGAAAGTTGACACCGACGAAAGAGCCGAGTTGGAATGTGAAAAGAAAACATTCGATTGTAGCTTGGAAGAAAACAAACATGACGGCGATAAACTTCTCCAAAACAAAAATAGCAATGCAGCAAGCAAAAACTCTGAAAAAGATGAGCCAAGAACAGAGAACGGTACCGAGGGTTCTAAATCAGATGAATCCACAGAGGATTCTAGATCAGATTGACTAAGAGTCATTGTAAAATAAAATAACAGCTTGATGAAGGGATTTATTGGATTTATGGAACGTGTTTTCGAAAAACCTTTCGAAGAGTTTCTTGAAAAAGATCTAAAAGATGTGAAGGAAGAAGAAAAAGCAGACAATTCCGATAAACCGTGCAAAGATGTTCAGGACGAGGCATGCACAAAAGGCTGTGATGAAACGTGCAGAAATGGCGACGATGAGCCAAAGAAAGACTCTGTTGATAAGCCAAAGAAAGACTCTGTTGATGAGCCAAAGAAGGACTGGAAGAAACTGCATCAAACGGTCAAGAGACTTGACCGTGTTGCTTGCGAATTGCGGTCAAAGCCACGAGTAAAGATCAAATTATTTTGTGTTTGTGGCCGAGTCGCATTTCTCAAAAGCGACTATGCTGTTCGGAACGAACAGAATTAAGAAGGGGGTAATCATGTAAAATCGATGGTTTTACGATCAGTTTCCCATTGATAGAGATTAATAAGATTATTAAGAGATTTGAAGGTATAAATAGCCGTAACAAAGCCTCATTTTTTATTTTCCAATAAAACTGCAAAACCATTCTAATGAGCCCGGTAAACGATTTGGTGATATCGTAACAATATATTATCTATATTATAGTAGCCCATGTCACTCACTCACTCACTCACTCACTCACTCACTCACTCACTCACTCACTCACTCACTCACTCACTCACTCACTCACTCACTCACTCACTCACTCACTCACTCACTCACTCACTCACTCACTCACTCACTCACTCACTCACTCACTCACTCACTCACTCACTCACTCACTCACTCACTCACTCACTCACTCACTCACTCACTCACTCACTCACTCACTCACTCACTCACTCACTCACTCACTCACTCACTCACTCACTCACTCACTCACTCACTCACTCACTCACTCACTCACTCACTCACTCACTCACTCACTCACTCACTCACTCACTCACTCACTCACTCACTCACTCACTCACTCACTCACTCACTCACTCACTCACTCACTCACTCACTCACTCACTCACTCACTCACTCACTCACTCACTCACTCACTCACTCACTCACTCACTCACTCACTCACTCACTCACTCACTCACTCACTCACTCACTCACTCACTCACTCACTCACTCACTCACTCACTCACTCACTCACTCACTCACTCACTCACTCACTCACTCACTCACTCACTCACTCACTCACTCACTCACTCACTCACTCACTCACTCACTCACTCACTCACTCACTCACTCACTCACTCACTCACTCACTCACTCACTCACTCACTCACTCACTCACTCACTCACTCACTCACTCACTCACTCACTCACTCACTCACTCACTCACTCACTCACTCACTCACTCACTCACTCACTCACTCACTCACTCACTCACTCACTCACTCACTCACTCACTCACTCACTCACTCACTCACTCACTCACTCACTCACTCACTCACTCACTCACTCACTCACTCACTCACTCACTCACTCACTCACTCACTCACTCACTCACTCACTCACTCACTCACTCACTCACTCACTCACTCACTCACTCACTCACTCACTCACTCACTCACTCACTCACTCACTCACTCACTCACTCACTCACTCACTCACTCACTCACTCAATCACTCACTCACTCACTCACTCACTCACTCACTCACTCACTCTTGTCAATTCTTTTACTTTTTCTCCGGATTTTCCTGCTGCCTTGAGTTTAACAATCAGTCGATCAGTCGGAATTCTTTTGATTTCAGCTTGTTTCTCTGCATCAAGTTTCTCCATGTTGACGTAATTAGTCGTGTCGTTTATTTTTGATTCATTCTTTCAATATACTTGAATATCGTTTAATTTAATATTCGGTCCGTCGAATATCGTTAAATAAAATGTTCGGTTTGTTCGATAAAATATTCGGTTCGTTGACTAAAATATTCGGTTCGTTGAATATCGTTCACTAAAATATTCGGTTTGTTGAATATCGCTCAGTAAATCTCGACACGATTCGCAACAGACGCAACAATCTTGAACACAACGATGACCCGATCTCACTTCTGACACCAAATGTGACGGGATTCTACTCGGGTTCTTGATGCAGATATATCGAAACAACTAACTCAAGTGGAAATAAGTTTTAAAAATTTTACTAAGACAAATAAAACATAAATTTAAACAGAAATTCGAACACTAGTCGGATAGGATATTGCCTCTCGAGATCGCAAGAAGAAAACTGAAAATTCCGCGTGTGTGTGGTTTAATTAACGTCTGTATCTGTCAATTAGACAATTTAGACGGTAGGTATATGTTTGAGTGTTTGGTGACGTGTTTATGTTGGCTTTGAGGAAGGGAGGCCGGGCACAAAGCTCGACTCACTCCAGCCCGCCAACTACTGAGAAGCAATAAGTTGGACAAGGACCGGCAAATCGACCTCCACTGCAGCTAGCAATTTAAACCAGCCTCGGATGATCCTCATAGGCTATGGTATCGCTCGGCCGCCTCCTTCGGCTCAACTGAAAATTCCGCTCGTGAATTTTCTTATATAGCCAAGTCAGGATAAGCACACGTGACAATTTTAATTAATAAAAACTAATCACGAATACCGCTTTACATTATGCACACGGTCACGTGGTCAACTTACTCACACACGTGATATTCTGACACACAAAATGTGATAATCGCGATATTCTTCAAAATCACAGCAACGAACTAATAATATTAGACGAAATTCCCTTTCCAAACAGATAATTCGTTTTATAGATTGATACACTAAAAAGTTTTACAATTGCAACGATACAAACGGCTAGAAACAACAGTTAGTCAAAAGGAGTTATGATAATTACTAACGAGTTAATTACATCACAAAACGAAAGCGCTTACGTCAGCACGCAACAACTCTTCAAGAAAGTGTGCTTAAACTTTACGCTATAACTTATTTAATACTCATCAGAAATCGACAATGTTGGGTACAAATAAAGGTCTGAACAATATCTATACAACGTACTAAAAATTATTATCGAAAACTTAATAGGAAAGACGCTAGAATTCGAAGCACACCGAAATCGAGCAAGTTTGATTAATAAGCGAACGTCGGCGGTTTTCATCGCGCTCTCCGTCTTGTCCGCGCAACAAATTTATTCACTTCAATCGACGTTGGAGACAACCGTGACAAATCTATTTTAAAATTCTATTAAAAATGTCAATACGGTAAATTTTTTAATTATTATACAATGCGAATAAATGAAACGGAATGAGATATGATTGAATTTTCAGTTTCTGTAGAAAATGAAAAAATGACATAATTGAGATTAGCCTGTAAAAGGTTTAAACATCCAAAGTAATTTGTACACACCTGGCTTAATTAAACTTTTATTATACAAACAAATCTTTTTGTTTGTCAGTTCATTTCAAAAAAGTTTACTTCTGTTTCATTACCTGTTTGCCAAACTGTAAAATAAAATAAACAAGTTTCGTAATTTAATATTATAAATTCAATTGACATAAAATTAAACTAATTGAAAATTGGAGTAAAAACTATCAAAGTGCGTTTACTTTCAACAACAACTTGAATTGAAAACGGATGCAGATCATTTCTAATCTGAATAATAGATTTATCAGGAAATCCTTTTTGCCAGATGAAAGCCATTTTTCCTCTAAAAGCCAGACTGTCGACATTCAAACCTTGTGATACCATATAACGTTTTATCGGGTTCAGATTATACTGGGCATCGTCGAATGTTTGTCCAAGTAAAATTGTCTGATTGGTCAGTTCCTTTAGACAGTGTTTGACAATATAAATTTAAAAACAGTTTATTAATATATTAAAGATACAATTTCAAATTTATAATCAGGCTACGTAAGTTGTTAAAAATAACCGTTCTATTGATACTGGATTTTTGAAAAGGCAATAAAATATTTTAAACAAAATCTTGTAGATTTATATTTAAAAAGTTGGTAATTTTAAATTATGCTCAATTTTTAAATAACCTTTTTGCAAAATAAACTGTATTTGTTTAAAACATTATACTTACTTCCATCATGTAGGACATTAATTTGTTTGTGTTTATTGCACTGCCACAGGTGTCAAAATTTCTATAAGACATCAAAGTACAATTGGTTGGTTCAAGAACCAAAGTGTTAATTCCTCTAGTTTGGCAGTTAAATTGTTGTCCTTCGAAATTTTCTACAAAAGAAGATGAGGCCCTTGGTGCATGGTCACTTCCTCCCCAGGAACTTATGTTTAAATAACAAATTTCTGAAATCAAAATCGATAATTAAATTATTGTGTTTTAAACAGCTATTATTAATTTAATTAGCAAAATCGGATTTTTTGTGTAACTTTTACTTTGACTTGAATACATTAAACAGTTGTTGTTCAAACTATCAGTATTCAAAGTTGTAGGCATCTTGGGAAAAAGATGACACGAGATTGCAGATTCATTTTCTTTAATAACTTTTAAACTGGAACAATTTTCATCATTAAAACATTCAAAACAGCAATTTAATTCATCTTTTTTTAGTAAATTTAAATTTCTTTCATCGTTTTGAATCAAAATATTTCTTAAAATCTTCACATTGGCAGCATTTACAGAAGTGCATAATGTCTTATCTTTAATGCGCACGATATCAAATTGTCGTACAAGTGGAGAAAACATGTTTGTATTCTGGACAAACCAAACTACTAATATCCACAAAACGATCATTTTTTCAAAATTTTATAACGTTATGGCTTCATCTGAAAGTGTCCCATGAGTATCACAACACAAGCATGCCACTGCGAACATCGATTGTGACGCTTGACAGCTTGCGACTCTCTTAAATTTGCAAAGGAAACATTCTTCATTGAATGTTATATTGTTATATTGTATTATTTTATATTCTTTCAACTAGTTAAAAATGAATTTTTTGACAAGAGTTGAAAACTCCTGGAATAAAATGATCGGACAAAACAGCAAACATTGATACTAGAACAATTTAAACATTTTGACGCGTTTTGAAAACTAACATCAAACCAACGGCGGAATCAAAAGTTTAGAGCTCCGACTTTAAAATTTTA
The DNA here is from genome assembly GCA_963978895.1 of Erpobdella octoculata. Lineage (NCBI taxonomy): Eukaryota > Metazoa > Annelida > Clitellata > Hirudinida > Erpobdellidae > Erpobdella > Erpobdella octoculata. The sequence goes on from OZ022239.1 coordinate 31,576,798, forward strand.
TGACTTTCAACTAGAGGTGTGCGCAGGGACGACTTTTCGTCCTCATCCTCAACCATACCCGCGAATGGCATCCCCACCAGCATCATCCCCAACCATCCCTGCAGTCTTTCAATCTTTCATCCCCGTCCCCATCCATCCCCGCGCTGTTCATCTCCATTTTTAATCAATCCTGTACTAGTCATTATTTTTCCGTACATCATTTCAACGCAACTATAACTCAAGTGTTGATATATAGAATTGCAATAACCCCGTAATAGGACTCAATACAATTTATTTATTTAAGTCCATGACTAAATAAAAGTCCATCAATGTTTTTCCACTCAGCTGAGTTCTTCGATCATTAATGGTTAATCCTCCCATAGAGATTGCTCTCTCAGAGGAGGTGCTTGCTGCTAGAAACTCAAAATAATCCTTGCAACTTGAGACGGTTTTGATCATTTCTTAAAGTTATTTTCCAAAAAACTCAGCAAATCGCCTTGTGCTTCTTCGTTCAATGCCAAATAGTCAGCAACCTTATAAAAATAATTATTAACATAATGAAACTAGTTGCTCATATAAGCATAATTAATTAATAACAATCAACAAGCTGAATTATAAGTTATTACCAAGATCTAAGAATGTTTTCATGCTTTTAATATAAATATGGTTTAATAACAAAACCTCATTCGAAACTGAGCTTTTTGAATTTTTAGAGCACAAGTTTGCATAAAAGTTGTCTTCAAGTTTTCTTTTTTTTTGACTAGTTGATGTTCTATGACAGGCTTGTCCAACTGGCGGCCCGCCGGACAGTTTCATCCGGCCCGCCACCGAGTTTGGGAAAAAAACAATTTTATCTATAGGACCGGTTATTACCGTTATTTTATAGGAACTGCGGATCGTACTTGCCGTGGATCATTTTCCAACTTTACGTACTTTTGGTTTGAAAGCTGAGCTCAATGTTTGGAAGCACCTACATCTGTGAAGCAGCGTTTTCCTTCATGAAACATGTCAAGTCAAAAGCTCGTAGCAGGCTCCACGATTACACTCTCGTTTTTTGTACCCGACTTGGTAACACAAGCATTGATGTTTACATTGTCGGTATTGTTAGAAAAAACCTTTTCCGCACTAGATTAGAATGACTTTATTTAATAGAATAGAATGGATCATTAGATTGAAATTTAACAAAATCAATCCAATAACTGTCACTAGTCTTAGTGCTAACTAAGACACTAAGTCAGTAGAATACTTACTTACTGTTACTACTTAACTTTAACTAAAATACTATGACACTGCGTTAAAAGAATATTATAGCAATATAGCTGTTTATAGCAGTTACAATCGGTGTTTTTTATTTCTTGGTTAACACTTATAATTGTCTTATATATATAGTCTTATTTTATAACAGTTTTATATGGTATACATGTATCATAATTATGCTATATTAAGTGGTAAAATTTCTTTGGCCCGCCAAGGGTCTAAACATTTTTCATGCGGCCCGCAATAGCACGAAGGTTGGACAACCCTGATCTATGAAGTCATCTTGTGGGGTTCAGAATGTAGTGTTACATCATTAACGAGCTTTAGTAGATCTCTAACAAAATTAAAAAAATTCAATTATATGTGAAACCTAAAATATGAAAGCAAAATAATCAAACCTTTGCAGTTTCTCGCATTACTTTGGAAGTACACCGGGATTATCTTTTAACTTTTAACCCGGGATCAAACAGAAAATAGAGTGAAATGTAAAGGCGCAACAACAAAATACTGACACGATGACTGTTGCAGTTAATTTTTGAATTTCAACCTTTTCCATATTTAAATAAAAATTCGTACTACGACTTCGGAAATTTAACAAATAATGCAAATAAAACTTTCGGTAACTCAATATCAGCGATAAAACAACGGCGCGTAGCAAAGATTAAAAAACATAAACAATGATTTGTATGACTCAACACATTTTCGGTTAATTGAAAAAAATTTTGCTTTAAAAAATACTTGTTTTATATTTGCGGTGATACCGCAAAAACTCGTCCCCATCCCCGCCGTAGTCCCGCAGCGTTTGTTTCCATCCCGGGGTAACCCCGCAACTTCATCCCCATTACCGCGGTATCCCCACCTCATTCGTCCCCATTTCCGCGGCAATATCGAAAAATCCGCGGTATTCCCGCTGTCCCCACTACCGTACACACCTCTACTTTTGACTAAGAATCTTAATCACTTATTTTATATGCATGATTGCTTTTTGGTGACAGGTCTCTTCTTGTATCCGGTCTATCATCCGATCGCCCGAATAATAAATGCGGCTTATTTAAAAAATATTTGATTTATGATTAATAAAGCGGTTGGTGATGATAATGTTTTTTGGCACGATTGGCAGAAGAATGGAATTGTGCACAATGCTCAACCATGCGACGTCGCCAATAATGTTTTGTTTCATATTTTCATATTCATGTTATTTTCATATCGATATTTTCATATTTTTTTGAGTCATTCAACTATAACCACTCGGATAAACAACCTTTTGTTGACAGTTGATCAAGTCTGTCTTTATCAGTCAGCAATTTATATTTACAAGTATGCACACGACCTTTTGCCCAAGCACTCAAAAAGTCATCTCAATAAAGCAGAGGAAGTGGAAGTGCACAATCATTTTGTGCGATCTGGACACTGTTTCCGTTCGGGATCAATCCGCTCAACACTTGGAAAGCATTCATTAAAATTTATGGATCCTAAGATCTGGAATTCTCTGCCGCATGACATCAGCCAAGGTTCTCTCAGCTCATTCAAGGCCTCTGAAAAACTACCTGCTGAACAGGACTTTGAAGAACTTCATACCATTACAGTGAATGTTTGCTCTTTTTAAAATTTTTAATTTTTAAATACTTTTATTTATCTTCACTCGTCTCTCTGTTTGTTGTTTGTCTGTGGTTATCAAATCTTAGAGAGCGTATAAAAAAAGAGGGGAGAGAAAAGAGAAAGAGAGCGTAGACGCCGTAAACGATGCGTGTTACGCGTTGATTTCAACGGTTTTATTCATTTTTCACTTAAACCACTAGTCACACCAATTAAACCGTATATAAAAACCATTAATTTTTCAAAGTGAATAATAATCTATAAAAACAAATTTGAAATAATCAGCTGGAAAAAAGTTTTTAACGTAAATTTGTTTATTTTTTATAAATAAATGATAAAATGATGTTGTAAACAAACATAAATGATAAATATACATAACAAGTTTTATAAAACAATGTCTTAATAGTTTAATAAGTAATTCGATAGCCAAGGACTAAGGTGATGACGATAATGGCCGTCAGCTCGCGATTTTGACTGAAAAAATAGTGGGTCAAAGTTACGGCGTTAGGGGCACTTTATAGCCATGGAAATTTTCAGTAATATAGATTAATAACGCTTTAAGACGTGGAAACAAAAACTAAAGTTGTTGGACCCCAAATAAGAAAGTTATAAGAAAAATAAAATGTGGACCAAACTTCCAGACGCAATATTTATTTGAAGTAGGCGCACTTTTTACGAGTCTCCTGATGTAACCAAAGACTATATAGATGCCTGAATTATCGAGATATAAACGGATCAACTCAAAAACATTTCTTTAAAAAAATTATTTTTCATCTTTACTTGTTTATAAATTTGTGTATAGGGTTATAGACTCACAGGAACATTTGTTCTTTTTCTGCTGCTCTTTACTTGTTTTATTTGTTTTTTGTGAAAATTGGGATTTGTTATGAATAAAATTGAAAAAAAACTGTTTTCTCTTTTCTACATCTACTCTTGTAACATTGTTGCAAATATTAGCGTTCAATCAATCAATCAATCAATCAATCAATTCGTATTTGTAAAATGAAGATGATTCATCTTACGTATTTTCGTGATATTTGTGTATTTTTATTTTATTATGTGTGCATTTTATAATGATTGGATATGTTGAAACAATAAGTCATTTATGTATGTATGTATGTATGTATGTATGTATGTATGTATGTATGTATGTATGTATGTATGTATGTATGTATGTATGTATGTATGTATGTATGTATGTATGTATGTATGTATGTGTATATATATGTATATATATATATATATATATATACTAGCAGTGCCCGTAGCGGCTTCGCTCGCATGAAATTAGAGAATTTGAACCGTGCATACATAGTAGAGTACTGCACGGATCAATTTTTTAGGTCTCGGCTCGGCCCGTCGACAACTTGGCCCAGCCCGCTTCAAAAACCGAAATTCTTGGCCCGGCACGGCCCGTCTAATATGGGCCCGGCCCGTTTTTACAGGCCTAGATGTTCTATATACTTGATGAAAAACTTCGGCCCGTCCCACCTTGACTTCAGGTTTAGCCCGGTCCGTCTGAAAACCCTAAAATCACTCAAATGTCTATATACTTAGTTAAAAATCTCAGCCCGTCCCACCTTGATTTAAGGTTTGGGCAGGGCCGTGTGAAGACCCTAAAATAACGGCTTGGCCGTCCGTCCGGTGATAAACTGAACTCATCTACTTTTAACCGGAACAAAACCTCAAAATACTAATTTTCACATTTGTAGCACTTACAGTTTTTGAGTAGCAGTTATTTTAAAATCAAATAACGCTTTTTCCACTTCACATTTGAGGTCCTGGGAACCAAATTTTCAAAAAATGGTGAAACACGTATATCATTATTTTTAGAGTAGAAACTAAATACTAATTTTACTTTTGTAGCATTTACAGTTTTTGAGTAGCAGTTACTTTAAAAACCAAGTAACCCTATTTTCCACCCCATATTTGAAGTCCTGGAAACCAAATTTTCAAAAAATGGTAAAACACGTATATCATTATTTTTGGAGTAGAAACTAAATACTAATTTTTACTCCTGCAGCATTCACAGTTTTTGAGTAGCAGCTACTTTAAAAACCAAATAACCCAATTTTCCAACCCACATTTGAGGTCCGGGAAACCGAAGTTTCAAAAAATGGTGAAACACGTATCTTTTTATATTTTAAGAAGAATCCATATACCAACTTTCAAAATTTCCTCGTTTTTGGTTTTCGAGATATACATTGTTTTAGAAAAAAGTTTGTTTTCCAGTTTTTTCCCCTCAGGAGCAAAATTTTAAAAAATCCTTTCTTAGTGGATGCTTACGCAATAAAAGTAATATAAGTTTCAAATTTCACGTTCCTAGGATGAGGCGTTTGAGCTCGGCGTTGATTATAAGTCAGTCAGTCAGTCAGGACATGTTTTTTTTATATATATATAGATATATATTACCACTTACAGTTTTTGAGTAGCAGTAATTTTTAAAATCAAATAACTCTATTTTGCACCTTACATTTGAGGTCCTGGAAACCAAGTTTTTCAAAAAATGCTAAAACACGTATTTCATTATTTTTGGAGTAGAAACTAAATACTAATTTTTACTTCTGTAGCATTAACAGTTTTTGAGTAGCAGCTACTTTAAAAAACAAATAACCCAAAAAATGATGAAACACGTATATCTTTTTTTTTGAGTAGATACTAAGTATTAATTTTTACATCTGTGGCAATTACAGTTGTTGAGTAGCAGTTACTTTAAAAACCAAATAACCCTATTTTCCACCTTACATTTGAAGTCCTGGAAACCAAATTTTCAAAAAATTGTGAAACCCGTATATCATAATTTTTAGAGTAGAAACTAAATACTAATTTTTACTTTTGTAGCATTAACAGTTTTTGAGTAGAAGCTACTTTAAAAACCAGATAACCCAATTTTCCAACCCACATTTGAGGTCCGGGAAACCAAATTTGTAAAAAATGGTGAAACACGTATATCTTTATATTTAGAAAAGAAACTAAATAATAATTTTTACATCTGTGGTATTTACTGTTTTTGAGTAGCATTTACTATAAAAGACAATTAGCCCTATTTTCCACCCTGCAAACCTGCATCTTTTAGAAAAGATCCGATAGAAGCAGTAATAACCTGGAATAGAATTCGGGAAATCTTGTCCTATAAATAACTTCAAATTACAACGTTACGAATCGCTACTGAGCCAACTTGTTCAACGTTTACAGTATTTATATAGCGCTATTTCCGCGATGTTCAATAGCGCTCGGTCATGAACTTATTAAACAGATGTGTTTTAAGTCCACGACGGAAAGCTGTGAGAGAAGTAGAATTAGTAAGAGAAGAAGGAAGAGAGTTCCAGAGATAGGGACCAGAGTAGGAGAAAGAACGTTTAGCAAAAGAATGCTTAATAGTAAAGACGGGAAAGTGACTAAGAATTGTTGTTGCGATAAGCGTTGTTGAGAATGTTTAATGTAGTAAAGATTCTCATATCTTGAGACTAAATTCGATAATCACTAAACGCTAAAATCGTTAATAAAACATAATTTTGAGCTTTGGAACTAGATTCAAGTCTTCATTTTGCTTTTTCGAATAAAATTTACACCTTATAAGGTTTACAAACGCCAAATGTCTTTATTTTTTAAAATCTACGGATTTAGAGTTTTATGTTTTCATAATTCCATCTTTGAGTTCATGTTTCTTTTTTTAAAAGTCCTGGTTTGGGTTACAAGTTTTTGAATGCTGCACTTTTTTCACAAATTTGAATATGGGTTGGAGCTCGGATTCGGATATAAAAAAAAGCAGGGTAGTACCGAATTTTGCATCCGGATTGGGTAACCGTTACATTCCTCATATATACATACAAGTCAATTGATTTTAAGATATGTCGAGAAGGCAAAATTACTTCTGACATTGTCTTCTTCGGTAATTAAGAACGCTACTAACTTCACGCATTGCTTCAATTCAAAAGACTTGCTTTCTCATTTTCCATGATAAATTTCTTCTGAAAATGTTTCAACAATAAACTCGGCAGCTTATCAATTTAAAAAAAAATTTAAAAAAGTAAAACATTAAATAAATAATAAACGCAAAATGAGCACGATGTTTGTTTAAAAAACTATTTTTTCGACGTGCGATTGTTCTTTTACCACTTTTGTTCAGGTGCGCAGACAGTGTAGACACGCTTCCTTGGTTTTTCAAACCGATGAACTGAGCTGGAAAAAATAACGTTTAATACATTCGTAAGTAAATGTTTCTTGCAGTGTTTTTACAAAGAGCCAACTTTTATATATCGATCTTGGCAATTGCCGGATTGTCTAACTATTGATGCAGCGTTAATGCCGTTGTCGCCATAAGAAAAAGTTGCTATTTGCATGTATACGAAAAAGTTGACATGAAATAGTTAGCTAAAACCAAATAAAAATTGCAGGATAAAAATCAGGTGCTTACGGAAAACCAAATAGAAATAGGACTTTTACTTTCTTCAGTTGTTCACTAAGCTAATGGCATTTCTACATGATTCCATACATTTATGAAATTTCAATGACATTCATACATTGACAAATAACATTCATACATTGGTCAGCAACATGCAAACTTGTTGATACCTTTGCCCACATACAAAGTTACTTAACAACTAAAACACTGAACACAATTTGTGGTTTTTGCAATGGTTGCTGCTTAATGTGAATCGCAGACCTTAATGATTTAAGTAAATGACAAAAACAATTGAACATTGCTGACAATTATTTTCTTTAAGAAATGAAAATTAAAAAACTTGCTGCTCAGATCCATTAAAAAGTCTGTCGTAATTGCTATGTGCCAGATCAATATAACTTGTTGAAAGTCTAACTTATTTTGGACACGCAGTTCTCGTTGAATAGAGACCTCTGCAATTTGGACACTAACAATTATTAAGAGTCTTGAACTTGCGAGATTAGAAAACGATGCATTTTACGAAACAATTATGCACGGAAGCTCTTCGCCGATTAAGCAGGACACGGAGGAGGTGGAACGTGGCTACTTAGGGGCAGAAGTTGGATATTTAGGTGTAGAAGGTGGTTATTAAAAGTAGAAATTGGCTACTTAGGAGGTAGACGGTGGTTATTTTATCTTTAGCTTACAGCTTTGGTGTCAAAATTTTGCTTGCCAAGAAAAAAAAAGTGAAATCGTCTAGATTTGTAACCCTGCTGTGGTCCTACATTGTTTTGAATGCCTAACTGCAGTTTAATGCAATAGTTAAAATTGTTAAGCGCGGTCCAAGAGATGAATTACACGCAGGTGAAATATTTTAGTCGGTTTTTTGTTTTAAACAATTTTTATTGTTCATATACAAACAAGCGATTGTTATTTACTATTCAATACTATTTTACTTTCGCATGCATCACTAAATAACACAATTACGATTAAACAAAGCACTTGCAGTGCGTATTGTAAATTGAGTCTAGCACATGACTACTTGGCATAACAAGACATAAATGCAACATCCTTTGTACTACCCTTGTAATCTAGTGGTGCTGTTTACCTTGGATATTCAAACCTATTGTCCATTTTTTGATAAAAGCACCAAATTTTCCACAGAGGTAATCCTACCTATTATGAACAAATTTGGATATTGGGCCAAAGCGTAACTGTCCCTTGGCAACCGTGGCGGCCATTTTCCAAAATGGCCCCCACGCCACGTGTTCCGATATGCGGCATGACCCTAGAATCCCTATATCTTCTGAACCGCTCGTTCGATTTAAACGATTAAAATGTCCCTGCGTTCTTCTTCTTATGGGCTATATTTTGAATTTAAATTGGATGTTTTAATTTAAACGGAGCGTCCCCGAGCGGACGAAATGGCATTACGGCACTACCAAAATATAGAAAATCGGGAATATCTTTTTAATTTTATGGGATACAACAAAATTTACAATGGAACACTAATAGGAAATGGGGGAAAACTTTTCAGAAATTATATTTTGCTTTGATCACAAGCGTTCCCTAGCGGACAAAATGGCAAGACGCCAATTTTCAGTTTATAACAAATCAGTAATAACTTTAAAACGGCACAAGATACAACAAAACTTACAATGTATCATTAATAGGAAATCTGGAACAAACTTTTAGAATTCTTAGCTTATTTTGAATAGAGGTGCCCCCTATTATTATTATTTAGGGTTGCACCGAAAACCGGCCCCGGCTCCGGCCCCGGCCGAAAACCGACCATTTTTCCGAATCCGGTCAAATCCGGCTCCGGCCGGATTTGATGGCCAGATTTGGAGCCGGACTTAACATGTTTATTTATTTATTTCAGTGAGATAAATACAATTATATATATATATATATATATATATATATATATATCTTTCAAATGGCTTATTTCTTATCAGTTTATTTCATATAGCTAGGTTGAATCATTAATAAATTTAATCTTCCGATTGCTGCAACAGAATAGCACGCTCGGAAGCTATATAAGGTCACGCTCGGAAGCTATATAAGGTCAGGCTCGCGAACTTTGAACTCTCTCTCTCTCTCTCTTTTGTTGAATTATTCTTGTTTTGAGTATTAAAAATTAACAGCATTAAATGGCTTTTGAGCGTATTTTGATGTCAAAATCACGGATAATTCGAAGGCTGTTTGTAAACACTGCTACACGGAGTTGTCACGCGGCAAGACTAATACTCCCAAAGGTTTTTCGACGTCTTCTCTGCTTACTCATCTAAGATCTAAGCTTCCAATCCTGTACAACAAAATGAACAGTCTAAAGACTTCGATGGCGGCTGCTGTTGAAGTTGCCACTGCCTCGAATACTGTTTACTATTTTTGTTTATTGTTTATTTTAAATAAAGCTGATATTGTCTGTTGATTACTACGTTGGTTTTTAATGATAACATGCAATTGAACAAAAAGATGAATAATGAAAAATAAAAATTACAAGACCGGCTCCGGCCCCGGCCCCGGCCGGATTTTGAATTATGAATCCGGCCAGAACCGGCCCCGGCCGGACTTGAAAAACCCAAGTCCGGTGCAACCCTATTATTATTATTATTATAAACCAGGCACGGGCAAGCCCCTCGCCGAACAATATAAACACAAACTGAACGCGCAAACAAATACAACAAAAATAACGAAAAACAAACAGAGCAAAATAAAAATCCTAAGCAAAATCAAATTGCATATCACCAAAAAAATCATCCAAAAGTGATTTAAACAAAGACAACGATTCAGCAGACACCACCGGCCCAGGGAGCTGATTCCAGTCGTCCACCACTCTGTTACTGAAGTAATACTTCCTGCAATCTTTATGAGCCAACCTAGTAGCCAACTTGAACTCATGTCCCCTAGTTCTTTCGTAAGGGCAAAGGGTCAACCCCGGACAGTGGCAATCCATCAACTGACCAGACTTCATTTTATACAGAAGAATTAGGTCGGCTCGCTTTCTTCTATATGTCAGGGAAGGCAATCTGAGTTTCTTCAACCTCTCCGTATAAATGAGACCTTTGCATGACCTGACCATTCTGGTAAACCTTCGCTGAACCCTTTCGAGTTCTTCAATAAGACCACGCCCGTGAGGACTCCAAATCTGAACTCCGTACTCCAATTGAGATCTAATCAGAGATTTGTACAATGTTACAAAAGCATCCTCAGGCAGATATTTCAAAGTTCTTCCAACTATACCCAACAAGGAATTGGCCTTTTTGATTCTAGAGAACACATGGTCTCTGAATTTCAATTTTGAATCCAGTATGATTCCTAGATCAGTAACCGAGCTAACTTCAGGAACCACAACAGACAAACCTGATGTATCTTGCATATAGTAATCCGCTGCAAAACGATTACCTCCAACCTTTAAAACACAACATTTAGATGGATTCACTGTCATTTGCCATCTTGTGAACCACTGCTGCAATTTATAAATGTCGGACTGCAGTTCCCGAGTGTCTTTGAAGTCCGCGATCGGTCTAAACAACTTGGCGTCGTCCTAGTAGACATAGTGACAGTATATCACTCAGTAAATACAAAACAGGTGATAATGTTTGAACAGCACTAGTATGACGTTAGACAGCTGTACATTTACACAACTATAACTTATAACTTCTGACAACTATTACATTCCATAACAAATAACAATAATTTAGCAAGCTGCAAATTTGAAATATTAATAATTTTCACTTCAAAAAGAATGATTGTATTGAATATTGTATTTTAGCCAAGCATATAATATTCATAAACTTGACATATGGTCAAGGTCTTTTTTTTTCATCTCTGTGGCAACAGACATTCGTCATTTTTGTGTACATCCGTCATTTTTGTGTAATGTTTTTCCAGCTGTATATGGTGTGATGAAAGCCTTTGGCTTGTAGTTTGCAGGTTTTCTAACGTCGCAGGTTTGTTGAGTTTTGAGATCACACTCACACGTGATGGTGTCGTTGGGATCTGGCGGTTGTTCAGTACTTGACGGCTTGGGTATATCTTGTGACTGTTTCAGCAAGACCTTCTTAAACCTGAGGTTACAGTCTAGTACTACTATCTTGTTAGCCAAATAGTCGCAGATTATGATGCCATTACGGCACCTCCGTTTCCTGATCGATAGGCATGGCGGAGAACTGCCTGCTCGTCTTTTGGATAGTAAAATTGCCGGCCAGAAATTTCCTGACTATCTCAGGATGAGTTGTGGCCAGTGATGCCATGTCTCGCAGAGTAACCGGAATCCAGCGCGCGTAGTTGGTGTGATCCATGGCATGGAACCACTTCGACAGCTCTGTCAGGGCATCCGTGTACATTGGAAAGGATGCTTGGCCCAGGGACCATTCATTACAATTACATTACTTATTTCATCTTTATGCACACTTTTTATTGGGTTTGTATATACTGAAAGTGACATACTGTTCTATCTCGTGCGTTTTAAACTTATTACTGATTTGTTATAAACTGAAAATTGGCGTTTAGCTATTTTGTCCGATAGGGAACGCCTGTGATCAAAACAAAATATAACTTCTGAAAGGTTATCCCCAATTTCCTATTAGTGTTTCATGGTAAATATTGTTTTATCCCATACAATTAAAAAGATATTCCCGATGTTCTATATTTTTGTAGTGCCGTAATGACATTTTGTCCGCTAGGGGACGATCCATTTAAATCAAAACATCCAATTTAAGCTCGAAATATAGCCCATATGAAAAAGAACGCAGGGACATTTCAATCGCTTAAATCGAACGAGCGGCTCAGAAGATATAGGGTCATGCCGCATGTCGGAACACGTGGCGTGACGGTCATTTTTCAAAATGGCCGCCACGGTCGCCAGGGGGCAGTTACGCTTTGGCCCAATATCCAAGTTTTTTCATAATAGGTAGGACTACCTCCGTGGAAAATTTGGTGCTTTTATCAAAAAATGCACAATAGGTTAGCTTACCTGCCCCACTAATCCGAACAAGTGAAAGTTAATAAAAGCATGCAACGAGACGTTTACAATCTTGAAAAATCAAAATTTATTTTTTTTTAAATCGTGCAACAAAAAATCGCACAAGAAAAAAAATATAGCAAAAACTCAGTAATATAGTTATAATAAATTATAAAAAGTATTATAAAAGTATTTAAAAAACGTCAAATAAAAATGTGCATTTGTACCGGTTGTGCCGTATCCATTCGGACAAAAAATACCTATAAGATCCAGAATAACTTGGACGAAAAGGTAACTTAAAACCTGTAAACAATCAGTTGATTGCCGTAGTTAGTCGATGAAGAAGCCACGTATATCCTTCTATGCTCATCGTCTATGACTATCCTTGAGGGATGCTCCATGACTGTTTGACCGGATGCCGTTCGCTCTCTGTATTTTTGTTTATTATGAGTCGGGCTTAAAATGAAATGGCCCTTCGACGGTGGCGCCTCTCCGTCGAAACTGCCATCTTCGTCGTCTTCGGCAAGGCTTTCTTTTTCATCTTCGTAAGCCTGAGTTTGCTCATCGTCATTTTCAGTCGGGTCGCACTTGTGCCGGCTTCTTATTTTACTGTTATTACCGTTGATGTTAGTTGTGCTGAGATCGGGAGAATTACTTTCTTCATTGTTAGTTGTGCTGAGATTGGGAAAATTACTTTCTTCTTTGTCTATTGTGCTGAGATCGGGAAAACTACTTTCTTCTTTGTCTATTGTGCTGAGCTCGGGAAAATTACTTTCTTCTTTTTTGGCTTTGCTGTTTTTTAAGCTGCCCGATGAGCAGGATTTATTGCTAGCCGCTTCAACCAGCAGAACTTCGATATGTTCAGTACTTTTTTCTTCACTTTTGAGCTCCACGTTGGTTGATCCTTCAGCCTGGTCGTTTTCGACAGCCGGTATCGGTATAGTAAGAGTTTCTTTTTCATCTTCAGAGTGACTGTTGTTATGATTGCACGAGCAAGAACTGGTTCTCGCTGTTTTGTCGTCTTCACCGTTACTTTCAATGTTTTTCCCGGTCTTAGGTTGTTTGCGCTTGCTCATTCGCTCTTTTAATGAAGTACAGAAGTCGCAATGAGATTTATTCGAGTCGGCGCTACGTTGAGCCGCCTTGGATTCTTTGAGTTGCGGCTCTTTCGAACAACCACACCGTTGCTCGAAAACATTTGGATCCATATCGATATCGCGAGCTGAGTGATTCGGTAGCAGCTGTGTCGGTACAACTCTTCTTGGTATCACGTTGGTAATCGGCAATTCTTGGCGTTCCGGAAAGTTGCGAGTGTAGTCAGCCGTGCTGCTCCTTGCACCACCGTATTTCACTGTGTCTGACTTTCTAGTGCTGCCATGCTCGTTTTCAGCTCTTGCAGTACTACGCGACCTTGCCCAGATGACGTTACTATCCGGACCAGTTGATCTGAAGCTTTTTTGCGGTTTCTTGTCTGTTGAACATTCGTCATTTTGGTGTGATGTCTTTCCAGCTGTATATGGTTTGATGAAAGCCTTTGGCTTGTAGTTTGCAGGTTTTCCAACGTCGCAAGTTTGTTGAGTTTTGAGATCACACTCACACGTGATTGTGTCGTTGGGATCTGGCGGTTGTTCAGTACTTGACGGCTTGGGTATATCTTGAGACTGTTTCAGCAAGACCTTCTTAAAACCAAGGTTACAGTCTAGTACTACTATCTTGTTAGCCGAATAGTCGCAGATTATTATGTTTTTCGACTTGTCGACTACCATATAAGTCGGTTCGACTATATATTCATCTTGGACTTCATTTGGCCTGCTTTTTGTGTGGTTTCTTGCATTGTTGTTTGTGTAGTTCAAAGGTTTGAGGCGGTATTTAGATTTTTCTATTACAATTTCACTGCCGACATTTATCCATTTTCTATATTGGCCATTCGAGCTTGGACTTGAATCATCGTCGTCAACCGGATTGCTCCAAGAAACGTTCCTTTTTTCTCTCAGCTCGTCGACACTGTCATCGCTAGCGGAACAACTGTTGGCTACAACTGCTACTCGTTGGTTGACTTTGCAAGGACGGTTGTAGTCGGCTCTTAGCTGGGTTGATTTTCTGAAAATTGGCAGCTGTTTCATCTTACCAACTTGAACACCGCAATCTCTTGTAGAGCTCACGGCATTGTTGCTTCTGTTGATGCTACCGTCGCTGCAGGCAGTTACTCTAAAACGAGAAATTTTGAAGCCGTTTCTCGGATGACAAGAGCCGCCATTGAAAGCACGGCTGCTGGAGTTTCGCAGATCTGCGTCTGTTGCCGACTGAAGATTGAGACTGTTACAGTTACTGGCATTTTTCTCCGAGCGTCTAGCTGTTCTTGGTTGTTCGTATTTCTTTACTAACTGACCTTTGCCGTTTACCATGCATACACGATTGCACGGATCGACCCAGTTGAGACCACAGACGACATAGCTGGAGAAAAAAAAGTTGCATGCGCAGCATAAATTGGTTACAATGTCAACATCATTTAGAATAATTACATTTATTTCTTAACCAATCTAAGAAAGTGGCAACTTATCTCAGTAAATAATCAATTTTTATTTTCACCCATTGTGCATTAAGTTGGTTTCAAATGAAACAAAATTTAGAAATCGCTAGTTCTATTACTTGTTACCGTCTAATCTGACGGCATGGTTGAGCTCAAGTCCTTCAACGCTTATGATGATCTCGCACAGCAGCTCTCCTGAGTCGCTGTACTCGACCAGCTTGTCTGGATACTTGACAAACAGAAGGGTGTTGAACATCGTCCGAGACATTTTCCGGAAGTCAGCGTTGGGCATTTTCCACTTCGTAAGACAACTAAATAAATTTCAGTTGCTGTTAAGTACGGTTTGAATTGCTGTGACAGTACAAAAAAGATGTGACTAAAATGATGGTTAAAATGACAAACAAGCTTCTCATTTAGATAACCAATGCAAAAAGCACAAACTTGTTTGTTAGATCAAATTTGTGAATGGAGTTAGCTTGATAGCTGTCAGTTACGTAGAGGAAATGACCCATGACGGCCATATCCCAAGGCTGTTTCAGGCCTATTTGAAACTCTCCGACTAGCTGCAGTTCCGGCGTCATGTAAACAAACAATCCAGGTTTCCAGGCGTCGACAACGAAAAGTTTCTTCTTGTAAAGAGCCATGCCAACGATCATTCTGTCGTTCATGTTTATGACGTTTTCTATGAAGACATCACAAGTGCCCAGGAGTTCCGTGCTCAGTCCTTCCTTGCCTACTCTGTCGCTAGAAACGGCATGCCTCTCCAATTCTTTTCTCAGTTGAGATCTTGGTGCTGAGTTTAAAATTAAAAATGAGTGTTTTTTTAAAGTAAAATGTATTAACTAGTCAACTTGTATACAAGCAATAAAACTTGTTTAGCAGAAATGTGGCTTCAATTTTTCATTTCCTGGTATTGCCCCTGGTTAAAGGATCATGGATCTCGATCATGATAACAGATTTCAAAACTTTCAACTGCAACGCAGATCAACAAACAAACCAAAAATGTGCCTGCTCAGCTTTTAGTCAAATCGATAGAGTAAAATTGTTTACAGTAAAGTAGCTTGCCAACTCCTTTTACAAGAGTACTTGTACCTCA
Source organism: Erpobdella octoculata (assembly GCA_963978895.1). Lineage (NCBI taxonomy): Eukaryota > Metazoa > Annelida > Clitellata > Hirudinida > Erpobdellidae > Erpobdella > Erpobdella octoculata. The sequence continues at coordinate 31,592,609 of OZ022239.1, forward strand.
TTCTCCCTTCAAGGCTGGAATCGGTACTACATTAGGGGAAACTAGTGCTGAATAGACCGCGTACATTTGTCATTAAAATATTTACAAAATCTATGTAAATAAATTTATTGTGAATTTTTAAGCGCATTTCATGAAATTGTGGTCCATTCAGTACCTGTCTCCCCTACCTCCGCATCACTTTTTAAAACACTAGTAATAATACATACACACACACACAAATACAGGCACATCATCTTCATCTTTAAAGATGTACTGAGTTTAAGCAAGCTAAAAAGTATACTTCTGGTTTTAAACATCATCGTTATTGGTGAATCATAAAAAAGCTCAGTCAACATAACTAAAAACGAACAATGCGCTGCATCAGCAAAATAGATTGACAAACAAATATTTGAAGAACAAATATCTCTAAGGGCTGGAAAAAAACTGTTTTAATTAAATGATTTAAACATTTTATTCGAAATCAAGCACTTTACCAAAATTAAAGTTTAGTTTTTTTTACCATTTTCATGTTCGGCATGTGAATAGAAAGTTTTCCTTGAACTCTGTAGATCAGTCCTCGTCTCTGAAGTCTGCTGGTGGCATGACTTATGTTCGGTTTCTCTTGGTGGGCAGGGTCGCGGTTTATTAGCCGGTACTCTATCGCAGCCATTTTCTTCTAATGATTTAGAAATAAATACATAAATAAATAACAATTGTACGTGAAATTTATAAATAAAAATTTTAATAATTTTGTGAAAAAGTTGTAAATACAAAGAGCAAAAATTAATAAAAAAAAATTCTAATTCATGACTAAAGTTTCTACAAGTTTCTTTGTTAATTCATGAAAAAACATTGGAAAAAATATGGAATTATATGGCGGATTAATTAAGCAAAAATGTAATATCTTTGCATTGCTGACAAACATGTGTGATTAATTTCTGAAAATATTAAGTTTTGTTTAGCAAGCACAAAACAAGCAAACAGCAAAATGAGACCTCAACTGCTTACCACTGCCGCTGCTTCTTGCATAACGTTGTTCTTGCTGGGTTGCCAGAGTTCTTGAAGTTTTTTTAGCCTTGCACGGACAATCGGCAGGCACCGGGTCTTCAATTTTTGGTTTCGACGGCATCGAATGGACTGGCAGATTTATTTGGCTGCCTGCAGCTGCTTGCTGGAGATGCTGAAGCTCGTGGCAAACTTGAGACTGCTGGGTCTTGATTTTACAGCAGACTTTAGCTAGTTCGCCTATTTTCACAGCAACGGTGTTCTTAACAGGTGGATCGACAACCTGTTGTTCACACATTTGATCGTTATTTTGTATTTCTTTCAACTGTTCATCCTCCTCCTTACTTTGGAACAACCTCTCGTTAATTGCCAAACACAATAGACGCTGGTCCTGGCTGGCAGATTTCAGTCCATTGCCGGCAAGACTGTGACTCCTGCCAATCTTTGTCAGATCAGAGCATCCGTTTCTCAGTTCTTTACACGTATACTGAAGAAGTTTTATGGAGTGACGCAGCTCTAGCAGTGGTTTTGTAAACATTTCCGGCTTACAAAGAGCTTGACACAAAGCCTGTGTTTCACAACAGCACTGTTTTACTTGCAGGCAACTCAATTCAAGCTGGACACAAAAATCTTCAATACGTGTTGCGGCAATAACCAGCCGTTCGCCGCAAAACTGAATTTCATCGGATCTACGATCTTCGTCGTAGGACAGACCCTCAAGTTTTTGGCACATTTTAAACAACGTTGCATCGCAGCTAAAGATTGGTTCAACACGAGGCAGAACGATCGGTTTAATATCATCCTTTTCAGAATACTTTTCAGAAGATTTTTCTGATTCTTCTCTAACTTTTTCAGAACAATCGTCATCTTCTGATTTGTCTCCATCATAATGTTCTCTAGTTTTTTTGAAGCAATCGTCTTCGGATTTTTTATTTTCAGTTTGAAAATCTCTACTTTTCTTAAAGCAATCATCATCCTCAGAGTTCTGATCATCCTGTTCATCGGGTCGAAAACTTCTACATTTTTCACAACTTGCATCTTCCTCTGACTTCTGATAATCATGTTCATCGTGTCTAAAACCTCCAATTTTTTTACCACATTCATCCTCCTCTGATTTTTGATCATCATGTTCATCGGATTTAAAACCTCCAATTTTTTCACCACATTCATCCTCTTCTGATTTTTTGTCATCATGTTCATCGGATCTAAAACCTCCAATTTTGTCACCACATTCATCATCCTCTGATTTTTGATCATCATGTTCATTGGATCTAAAACCTCTACATTTTTCACAACTTGCATCTTCCTCTGACTTCTGATAATCATGTTCATCGTGTCTAAAACCTCCAATTTTTTCACCACATTCATCCTCTTCTGATTTTTGATCATCATGTTCATCGGATCTAAAACCTCTACATTTTTCACAACTTGCATCTTCCTCTGACTTCTGATAATCATGTTCATCGTGTCTAAAACCTCCACTTTTTTCACCACATTCATCCTCCTCTGATTTTTGATCATCATGTTCATCGTGTCTAAAACTTCTCCATTTTTCACAACTTACATCGTCCTCTGACTTCTGATCATCATCTTCACCAGGTCTAAAACTTCCACTTTTTTCAGAACAATCGTCGTCGTCTGATTTTTGTTCATCGTGTTTTTCAGGCCGATAGTCATTGAACTTCACAAAACAATCTTCTTCGCTTTTTCGTTCGTCTTGTTCGTCAAGACAGAAACCATCGTCGACGATGTCAATCTCGCAGCTGTTTTGATCGGCCTGGAGAAAAGGTTTGTCGTTTTCAAAGTCCAGTTGTTCACTTCCTTGTTCCTGAAAATGTTGGTCCTGGGCGTAATAAACTTCGTTGCCTTGAAACGGCTGAGATTGGAAACTGGGCTCGAATCCTTCGCTAGCCATTTGCTCTTGGGCAATTTCGCACTCAAAAAAGTCTTCTAGAGAAGATTCTTGCAGTTTCTGTTGCTCTTGGTAAGACGTTTCCAGCTGCTGCTGCAGTAGACATTCTTCATCCCACGGTCGTTGATGCTCTTCGTTCCGAGAGTTTGACGATCGGTTCTCGTCTGAAGGATTTCTAGAGCGAAAGATGTACCCGTCTTCGCAGATCGGCGGGAGATTTATTGAAACCTTCTTTTTTTCCTGACACGAACTACTGTCGTCCGTAGCGGACAAAGCCGTGGGAAATATTTTGCAAGCACGTGAAGCCAGCCTAGCCGAATAGTTAGACCAGGTTGAGTGCGGCCGAATAGTTAGACCAGGTTGAGTGCGGCTTCTGATTAAATTTTCTTCTGATCCCCGTGGGCAAGTTCTCACAAGAAAGGCATGGCAGATAAAATTCTTTTTTGCTCATGATTGTTCAAAAATCTTTCGATTCTTTAGCAATCGAATTATTTTGATCGGTGATTTTTATTCATAAAACAACATTAAATGTTTTTTTTTCTGCTTAACAAATCAAAACTGATCGCCAGCTGATTCTAACTTTTCTTACAGTTTTTCCTTTATTTCCGTCGTAGAAAAGAAAGATTTTTTTTAAATGTTGAATTGGGGTATAAAACAGCAGTTTGCAAAAGTATTAAAAACTCTAAAAAATATCGACAATTATAAGTTAGTCATTTTTAATTTATTAAAAAAATGTTTGTTGCTATTTTGAGCGTCTGAAAATAGTTACGGAGGCTCTGTTTTGAATTAAAAATAAATTCAAACAATTACGTCATTTTGATATTATCACAAAACAACCTAGAAAATAAATCTTTTTATGTTTGTGAGTGAAAGTGTGTAAGTGAGTGTGCAGTCGAGTGTTGAAAAGAAGTAGCTGGTTGGTGCATTTTAGCTCAACATTTAAAAGTTGTCTGTCATAAAATAAACATTTTGGACATTAACATTACAAGGTCGAATGCTTTAAAGAGTATCAGTGTAACTTTGTCCAGGTAAATAATGTATGAGGTATTGAATCAACATTGTATTATTTTTTATAAAAGTAAACTCTCTTTAATAGTAAGGAAGGAGGAAATCTTGAGCCATTTTTTTACATTTGACACGGACATGGGTTGTGTTGACCCATGGTTTGGGCAGTTTTAAGTCCAAATTTTTTGACACATGCGGGGATTGGGTTGGGTTAAAAAATGAGAAAAAATTAACTATGGGCTGGGTCAAAAAATTAAACTTTTTAGGTAGGTCGGGTTGGGTTGATTTGGGCTGCCAAAAATGGACCCAAGTCCACCTCTAGGTAGTGTCACTGACCTCGTGTTGTTCTGCTTCCATGTTATCACAAATTCTCATAATTTGATTTTCTTTTATTGATTTATTAGGAATGTTTGCCTGTTGTCGATTAAACTATTAATCGCTTCAGCAGGAAAAAAATAATTCTCGCAAGGAATGATCAAATTAAAGTTTTTGAAAAATGTTATTTTACAGCCACATAATAAACTCAAGCTGTGACGTACTGTGGTTTATTAGCAGAACGAGGCAGACCGAAGTAACATTCCTACGAGACGAACCACCAAAGGAGCGTCAAATCACAAACTTATCAGCCTCAGTTGACTTCAAGGCTACTTGTTTTCTGTTCAAAAGTTACATTTTATTTTACTTGGCAGAAAAGCAGTCGTGAGAGGCGCTGGTGGCGCTGTCGATCGTTAGGTCGGCAGTTCGAACCTCGCCGGCGTCACCAGCGTAACTCCCTTAAGCAAGGAGTTCACTCGCATTGTTAAAAGGGTAGGCGCCTATAAATGGCTGTCTCTGCAAATGCCCTTTCTCACCTTCGAGCAAGACTTAAGTCTTGGAAAAGGCGTTGTGAAAGAAAAATAAAAAAATAAATAAAAATAAAAAAATGCCGAGAAAACGAAAGTAAAGATGTCGAACATTCTGAACTTTACCTTAATTATTGTAAGTTCAAATGCGCTGATTTATGACATGACATTATGAATGACCTCTCGGTTTAAACCCTCTGTTGATTTTTCTTTTTCAACTCACTTTTTTATAATAGTCTTTTACACAAGGTGTTTTAAGACTGAAATGGCTGTATGTAGGAAGCACCTAAGTACTTCCTGTTGTGGATCATATTTGATTTTTTTAACTGTCCTTCCTTCTTTATCCAGGCTTGGGACTGGCTTGCAAAAGTAGGAGCAAGGCGGAGTTTTAAACTCACTTCTCTGCATACTACGATCGTAGTTGAAGTTTATCAGACAATAGAAACGGACAATGTTAGAAGTTTTTCTCAATACTTTGAAGAACGCCTACGATATTAGTTCTACCTAACAGCACTAAACTTTCTCAATGTTGATGCTTATGAAAACTTTTTTATTATTATTCAAGTTTACTTTTTTGGTAAACAAAAATAAATAGAGAAGAAAGCACTACGACAAATAACGCTGTAGAACTTTTTTCAGAACCCTAAATAAAACCTTAACACTTTTCGAACGTATTGTGTCAAGTTATTAAAACTTCACAAAGCGTCTGCCTTTCTACTAGAAAGAAAGTTTCTAGTGAACTTCTTGAAACTTCCACAACGCCAATGATAAATAAAACAATTTCTCTTATTTCTTTTATTCATATTAAACTGTTTTTGTTTGTATGCGCTAAATTGTGATTTATCAAGCTCCACTCAATGTATTTTCAGTGCTCCATTGGGCATTCAGTTTTCCAGCTTCCAGCCTCTTTACTCAAAAATTCTTTGATTTCTTGTTTAATGAGCTTCTTTTGTCAACTTAGACAGTAATTGAGTGCAGAAAACTTGTTAAATATCAATCAAATTTATAAACACGTTTACGTTAATTGTACCTATTTTGAGAGGTGAGAGACATGATAAAGTTTGTTACATGTACAAAATAGTTTAGGTTAATATTCACGCAATTCACATGCCTCTACTAAAAACATGGTGTCAACTAAGCTTAAAACTTAAGTGTTGAGCTGAGTAATTTTTAACTAGTTTATTAGCTAATTAGCAAAACCCAGAGTGATGAATTTTTAATAAATTATTCAAAAATGTCTGAAAATAGAATAAAAAATACAAAAGTTATCGTCAGAACAGCAAAATATGTAACATTTTATTGCACCAAACTCGATTAGAAGAATATGTATATATAATCAAAGTTAGTACCGATGAAATAATTATGCCAAATTATAAAACAATTAATAATATAATGTAATTCAATTTAATTGATTTTTCACAATTAAAGACAGTAATAACAAAGCAATTGATTGCATTCGAAAATTGCGGTTGAAAGCAAAAATTCAAGCATTAAAACACCACCATGGACCGTTTGGCTGAAGCCCATCACAAAATCTAAGAATATTTTTTTTTTCAACAACTCCGCCTTGCATTTGTAAGCCAGTCCCAAGCCTGGAGAAAGGAGGAAGGAAAAGTTAAAAGGATCAAATTATGATCCATGACAGGAAGTACTTAGATGCTTCCTACATACAGCTATTTCAGTCTTAAAACACTTGGTGTAAAGGACTATAAACTATTATAAAAAAAAATTCAACTTGAAATAACTTTCATATTAAAATAAAAATTTTTCAAAAATATCATTATTGTTTTTGCACATTTATTCAAATTGGATAGAAGATTATTATTTAATTATCTTTTCAATAAACCGGTGTATTGTTTTGATATTTTCTTCACAAATCATATCAGCTCTATTTTCTCTCTAATCTGACTTCCATTTCCTCCTTTCTCTCCGCACTTGCTACGCAAACGGTCCACAGGTGTCGCTTGTTTTAATAAATATCCTCGGGGAACATCTTTCTGCCGTAGCTATCCGGCTTGCGCTTCGATCTGGTCGCCTCCCAAATTCTCTCTATGTCGAAGTCCTCAGAGTCCTGATCTGAAAAGTACAGAAGGATGGATGGATGGATGGATGGATGGATGGATGGATGGATGGATGGATGGATGGATGGATGGATGGATGGATGGATGGATGGATGGATGGATGGATGGATGGATGGATGGATGGATGGATGGATGGATGGATGGATGGATGGATGGATGGATGGATGGATGGATGGATGGATGGATGGATGGATGGATGGATGGATGGATGGATGGATGGATGGATGGATGGATGGATGGATGGATGGATGGATGGATGGATGGATGGATGGATGGATGGATGGATGGATGGATGGATGGATGGATGGATGGATGGATGGATGGATGGATGGATGGATGGATGGATGGATGGATGGATGGATGGATGGATGGATGGATGGATGGATGGATGGATGGATGGATGGATGGATGGATGGATGGATGGATGGATGGATGGATGGATGGATGGATGGATGGATGGATGGATGGATGGATGGATGGATGGATGGATGGATGGATGGATGGATGGATGGATGGATGGATGGATGGATGGATGGATGGATGGATGTAGGGATGGATGCATGCATTCAAAGCTAAACTGAATAATGAAAAAGTTCAGAGACGTCATTTCAGCAAAACCTTGGGGGGACATGTTCTCAATGCCCACCGATCTTTCACAAAAATCAAACCTTTTTGAAACCATTTTTCATTTTTTCTTCCAAGGAAACTGATGACTGAAAACTCTGAGGTACTTTTCTAGAATTTTTTATAAACAACTTCAGAGGGCTTACTGAAATATCACAAGAGGCCCACTTCACCGTCATAGGGAGCCCACCTATTTATAAAAAAGACCCACTCAAACCTCCGTCATGGAACCCATTCAAATGTCAGAAAAAAACATTGGTCCCCATGTTCCTTCCCTGAATTGACGTCCTTGAACAGTTGTGTAACGAACAATGGAAATGGTAAGAGCAATTACAGAAAACCCTGTTATTGAAAGTTTTCAACAACAACAACAATAAAAGAACCCACGCGAACAAATGCAAAAATAATCCCAGATTTTCTTCCGAGAAAAGCAAAGGAAAAAAATAGGAAAATCAAGGCAATTAAAGAGCGCGAAGGCTATTTGCCACTTCGCTGCGCGCACTGTCCTGTATCGATTGCCATTGAACCGTGCGAGTGCCCTCACAATGGAGTGTTGATTCTGGGTGTCTCCATGCACGCTTGAATGGATTCAACTGACTCCCGGCAGGGCGTTGTTGGAAATGCTTTTAACTAATTAACAGCAGTTCGCAGCACCGGATCGAACCGACTTTTTGATATCTTTTCGAATCGATTCCGATAAAATAGCCGGTTCCCGTTGTTGTGTACTCGATGCAATTAGCATTGTTACCGCTGTGTGCAGAGTGTACTCAGAGTATTCAAGTAGTTATTTTGTTATTTATTCGTAAAGATTTGCTGTGTCTTTCTAAGATATTTATACATTTCCGATGATCAAACAATGAAATGAAGAAACATTAGAAAGACTTCCAAAGTGTTACTTGTAATAACATTATTATGGATAGTAGCTACATGTAATATTATTATCATGGAGATAGTAGTTAATTGTAACAATATTATTATCATGGAAATAGTAGTTACTTGAATATAATTTTTTCTGAGACATTAACTACATTTATTATACTATCATAGAAATATTAACTACATTAACTAAAAAACATGATTGAGATATATTCTATTTATTTCTGCTCCTTTATCATCAAGTGTTTAACAAAAAAAAACAAAATTAGATTTTCGAATTTAAATTCTTGTTTATTAAAATAACTACAAATTAAACTAAACTAATTATCACAAAACTAATGTGGATAACATAAATAAATTTGTTAACTCTTTAGTTTTTATTTTAAATAATTTTTACTAAACACCATTTACCTCATATTAGTGGCACAACGTTTTGTTTAAAAACTCATTCTCTGTCAGATAATAAAATCTCTCATAAATTAGGCATTGTTTCTTGCTTCTCATTGGAGTTCATTGGAGCGGGCAATTTAGCGCGCAGTGAGAGACTGGCAGACAACCAGCCACCGTCAAGGGGTTTTGTATGGAGGGGCGTTCAGGATGGATGGGTTGTCGTCGGAGAAACAGACAGTAGATTCGTAGCCAACAAAATCGAATAGTTTAATTCTTGAGTTGAAACATAATATAATACCTTCTCAACCTCTCCTACAATAACAACTTAAACTAATCTAATATTAACTAATTTAATATTAAAATAATCTAATCTAATTTTGCCTTAATGCAAAACTTATGTTTTGTTAAGGTAGCCCTTAACAAAATAAATAATAATAATAATAAAAAAAATTAATTTTGGCGTGCATCTACCGGAATAAAATTTTAAAACGTAAAACGATTTTGTTGAAGTTTGGTTCACTTGAGACCAAGAGGGTGGAAATATATACAGACATGACATATGAAGCTATGTATGTTGGTACTGTTTATATATTTTGTATAACTATTTGCCTGTTGATTATGAGCCGACAATTTTTCCTAATCTTATAGTTTGGTCTTAGTAGTACTCAGTACGAATTTATAATTTAAATAATAAATAAAATACAAATAAATTTGGTAATTTTAAAGCAATTTCAACAACCAAGCTGTTAAAAAGTTTTTTTTAGTGTTTGAAAACTAGCTGTAAGAAAATCTCGCGTTTAATGACACGCGATCAACAAATCAGTCAGTTGTGCAACTTTGAATTAAACTCGCATATCACACCAAAACATAAACATTTTAACAAATTAAATGAAGAAATCAAAAAATAAATAAAAGCTTGTGACTGGAAGAAACAAAAATAGATAAGATGAAAATAGCACTAGATGAGGTGATTTGTAAAACCAAAGAAGGTGCTGGAATGCAGCGCATACGTTAGCATATTTTCGGCATTTTTATGGACGTTCTAGTGGACGTATTCTTATAGAATGTCTAAATCTAGTGTTAATTGTTAGAACTTATTTCTGTCAATTTTTAAAAAACGTCGTTTTGTTCATCATTTCCAGAAAAGCCGAAAAGAAAAAAAAAAGAAATTCCCAAGAGCCGTTTAAAAACAAAACTTTCCGATGAGTCACTTTTATGCTTGGAGTTTATATAAAAATATATTAAAAATGCAGTAGTTAGTTGTACCTATTTAAAACCACCCGCATATTTTGATATGAATAACTTTTAAACATTGTAAAATATTTTAAAAAACCACTTCATGTAAATTGATTATTTCGAAGTTATTATTACAAAAAGTAAACACGAGGTTATTTTTCGAGTAGAGGCACCTACATACTAGAAGAACTCGAACTATGATCACTGCTACGTTGTAGAGAAGAGCGCCTTTGAAGTTCAATAGAAGGTGCTATAAAAGCTTTTGTGATTGTTTATTTTTGTTTGATTGGTTGGTTGGTTAATTGATTGAATAATTGATTGATTATTGGTTCATTGGCTGGTTCATTGGTTGGTTGATTGTGGTTGGTCGATTGATTATATACTTGTTCTTGCTTGACACTCATAAAAACAATAATCTATTATTTCCAAGCGGTTTAATTGTGCTCTAAAAATATGAAAATGGTAAATAACTTGAGATGTACTTTATAACAAAAGAAAAGTTCGGTTGAAAAATAATTATCTTAAAAAACATACCAAGAAATTAAATTATTCATAAGATAAGACAGATATGAATTATTTATAGAATTACACAGCAGATTTTTTTATATCAAACGCTTTCTTATTTACTAACCACGTGAGAGCGACTCTGTTTCTCTTTCGGGGTTTTCCCCACCCCTACCGAACCTGCTCTTCGGGCGCCAGTAGTCTGAGCCAATGAATAAATTAGCATATCATTAATTTAAATGTTTATTAATTCAAAGACTAAGAAAAAAACGAAGTTGTTCAGAACGTTTGATACACAACGTAAATAATAATTGGTGGAAAGGAAATAACCAGAAAATAATTAACAGTGACCATTGCTACTTAATAGAAAAGATGAACAGTGACCATTGCTACTTAATAGAGAAAGAGCTACGTGGAAATTCATTAGAAAGTGCTGTACAAGCTGCTAGTGTTAGTGGTAGTTGAGATAGTGGTGCTGATGATATCAGCAATTAAATTACTAAATTAATTTTGATATTAAAGTATGATCAAAAAATTGTTTTTATTTTTATATTATAATTTTTTAAGAAAATTTATGGTAAAACTTTTTACCTGAGTTTTGGCTTCGTTTGCCAAACCTTCCCTGAGGCCTCCAGTAGTCCTTACCGGAAACGGTCACTGTCCACTCCGATAGCAGAAGTGCAGAACAGAACAGAACTAAAAGAAGGGCATGAAATCTCATCTGAATCATTTCGGCTAGAAAAACTTTTTTCAGAGGTTTTCTTTCTTGGATGAAACGTGTCTTTCCTATATTCTGGACTTTGTTTTCTTTAGACTCAATTACACAAACTGATCCCTGTTTTATCTCTTTTTTTCTCTCTTTTTCAAATTCAACAAATTTCAACTTATTTCTAGCCATCAAATTATAGTTAATTTATAATTAGTTAATAAAAATTAATTATAATCTAACAAAAAGAATTTATTTGAAAGATTTAATTAAGTTATAAATAAGAGAAAAAAGAACTCACAACTGTGGTGTCGTGTCTTATTTTAGTTCGACGAGATCAAATTCCTCTGTGGCAGATGCTCTTCTAAATGAGTTACTTACCAAAGCAATCTCTGACAGTTTCAGGTTTCAGGTGATGAAAAACTTGAAACAAACTATTTTTTTACACTCTAACGTCTTAATATTATTTGTTTTAAATTATTTTCTTCCAATAATTTTTTAAGATTTCAGTGTGAAAAACTTTGATTTGTTATTAAGCTTAAAACTTTTTTATTATCGGCAATGAGCAGAAACTAATCAAACTGCTATCAGTAAATAAATTTATCCAAAAGAATAAAAATTAATTATCGCCGCTGAAATTCACTCGCAATTCACTGATCGAATTCAAAGTTGAGCCACGTCCTTGCGGCAAAGAACTCCCCCTTGCAAGAACATCGAATGGACCTACGGATTGGACCGCTCTTATTTATAGAGGAGTTAACCCCACTGCCACGTGCGTGGACGCCCCCTCCTCCTCCTGCGTAGGGGTTGGACGGGTGACACGAAATTTTTTCCATGTATGGGAACAATGCGAGCTGGATTTCGTAGGACGAACTTTTTAAGTGATTAATTAAATGGTGGTGGTGACGATGACGATAATGATGATGACGACGATGATGATGATGCCGACGACGACGACGACGACTACGACGACGGTGGTGGTGGTGAGGATGACAACGACGACGACGACGACGACGACGACGACGACGACGACGACGACGACGACGACGACGACGACGACGACGACGACGACGACGACGACGACGACGACGACGACGACGACGACGACGACGACGACGACGACGACGACGACGACGACGACGACGACGACGACGACGACGACGACGACGACGACGACGATGACGATGACGATGACGATGTTGATGATGATGATGATGATGATGATGATGATGATGATGATGATGATGATGATGATGATGATGATGATGATGATGATGATGATGATGATAATGATGATAATGAGGAGGAGGAGGAAGAGGAAGAGGAGAAAGAGGAAAAAGAGGGTGGTAGTGGTGGTAATGATGGTGAAGGTAATGGTGGTAGTGCTGGTAGTGACGGTGACTGTTTTGGCGATAGTGGTGGTGTTAGTGGTAGTTGTGGTAGTGGTTCTGGGGATATTATTATTATAATTAGTACGGATGTTTATGATGTTTGCTGAAAAGTCGTGAAAAGCAAATTAATTTCATTGTAGCAAAATATTTATTTCCAAGTTAAAATTATGTCCTTTTTATGTCAAAGTTTTGTGGATTACCTTTTAATCGCGTTAAATGAACGAATTTTTTAGAGAAAAAATTAATTTGTCGGTTTTTCATGAATTGTTTATTTGTTCATGTCTTATTAGATTTTCAATATGTTACAAAAACTAATTTAGTTTTTAAATAAAATTTAAATTAAATTAAACATATTAACAGAAAAAAGAATAGGTACATATCTTTCTAAATAAAAAACTATTTTTCAATTAACTATAAGGTAATTTATTCCATAATTTGATTTTGTCAAATTAATTGTTATAAAGTATATTTTGTTTTTTTTACCATGGTAACCGGCTCCCATTCAGATATCGGAGACGAGCCGTTCAACCACATTTCATTCCATAAAGTTCGTCTCGTAAGAACCGTTCGTTTAAAAAACAAAAACAAAACAAAAACCTGTGACTGAACCGTTCGAGAGACAACAATTTAAATTGCATTCATTCGAATCGCTCGCACAACATGTATTTTGTCATTTCCGTTATGTCTTTGAAGTAATTTTTATCAAAGGAGCTACTGTAAAAACGATAAATTATATTTGAGCCAGTGTAAGCAAAACGAACATGCCAAATTATTTAATAATTAGCATTCCCTATGTAACCGGCCGCCACTACTGATGTACGGAGACAGATATTCTTTACTTTGAGTGGGACGTTCATTCTTCCTTGTTTTCTGTTTGCATCGTGGTGGAATGCGAACGGATGATATGCAGGGACACGACTAGTGGTTATCCGTCAAGTTCATATTGCACAAGAATGAGGAGGATGGGGGATGTTGATTGAGGAATTTCAAGATGTGCGTAGGTATACCGCAAGAGAGGTGCGTCTGTCTGGGTTATATTATGGTAGGGAAGGGAAGAAGGCGACAAATGAAAGTCCGAAAGTGAATTCAATAAATAAGAATTAATTGATTGATGGATGAAAAAAAAGAAGAGAGAAAATAATTGATCGTTAATAAGAATAATTTATAAATAGAAGTTATATAAATAGTTATTAATTCTTCTATAATTTTGTTTTTGTTGCTATTATAGTTGTTATTTAAATCATTTTACGCATTTTTTCGTGATTTTTTTCTCTGTTCGTCGCCGTAATTACACAACAATCAAACCGTCATTTCCAACCAGAACTGTCTTCTGCTAAAAGTATCGGGTTTCCTGTTCTTTAAAATCACCTATTTCATCGCACTGTCACCACGTCGCATAATTAATCATCATTATTATAATGATCATCATCATCACCATCCTCATCATCATTGTCATTGGGATCATCGTCATCATCATTTTCGTCATCATCCTCATTGTCGTCGACATCATCATCAAAAAGGTGGAATCAAAGACGACCCCAAATTGCCATTTTCTTTCATATTTCCATTCTGCTATCTCATTTATTGTCATATTGTCAAGTCCGCACGCTTGATCGCCGTACGAAAATAGAAACGGCTCTTATATGTCTGTGACCGACATCGTCGGATTGCAACCAGGGAGTGTCAACCATGTCGTAATAATCATGCCGGGTCAAGAAGAATACCGTGTCAGGTCGAACAATTTTACATTTTAACCGTGTTGCGTAGGTAGTGACGCGTTAGAAGTTGAGCGTCAAACGTCGTTTCTTGTAGAACGTGTCACGTCAAAAAATTCTCATAAACTTTTTCACTTCGACCGTCTTACACCAACCATGTCATTTCAACCTTGTTGCGTCAACCACGTCCCGTAAAACGATCGTAGGACCATTAAACAGATCGTGCGACTAGTCCGGAAGGCAAACAAACCGAGCGATGAAGGGCGCCAACGCTTTAATTTTGTTTCTCTTGTAATTACTCGTTTTCAATAAACTCGGTGCGATGTTAACTAATGAACAAACACGTCACTCTAACTCTAAAGCAGCTAAACATGCTAAATCTATAGCAGCTAAGCATTCTAACCCTGAAACGGCTACAAAGTATGACTAGAATTATTCTGATGCAGCTACGTGCGCAACGCTCAAAGACAGCAGCTTCAGTCACTACAAGACTGGCCGCAGAGTCCCTCTTCGATCATCTCTTAAGGTGCACGTCAGAGCAGATGACTGAACATGAAGGTTCCCTCGTCTTAACAGCTTCAACTAACAACCAAACATTAACCGTTATGGCAACACAAGCGTCTCAGTCGGTACCAACGCTTTCATCAAAGACAGCAAGTAATCATACCGACCAGAGCCAGAACGTGCTTCGCTCGGAGACTCTGAAAACCAAGATCATATTTCAGAGGAGTACATGCTTTGGTCCTGTTGAACTGATATTGAACTGATGTTGCGTTGATGTTGAGCTGGTGTTGCGTTGATGTTGCGTTGATGGTGCGTTGATGTTGCGTTGATGTTGCGTGTAGAGAAGATGTTGAGAAATTATTAGTTTTCGTTGAATTTTATGTTGAAGGAAATCTGTTTTCAACACATGAAAGTTCAGACAAATCTAACTTATAAAAAATAAATATCTTAAATCAAATAGAACGAAAACGCGTAATTAAATGATGCTGGTGACGATGACAATAATGATGTTTTAATAATTCCGCTATCTATGTAAATCACTTTTAATAATAATAATAATAATAATAATAATAATAATAATAATAATAATAATAATAATAATAATAATAATAATAATAATAATAATAATAATAATAATAATAATAATAATAATAATAATAATAATAATAATAATAATAATAATAATAATAATAATAATAATAATAATAATAATAATAATAATAATAATAATAATAATAATAATAATAATAATAATAATAATAATAATAATAATAATAATAATAATAATAATAATAATAATAATAATAATAATAATAATAATAATAATAATAATAATAATAATAATAATAATAATAATAATAATAATAATAATAATAATAATAATAATAATAATAATAATAATAATAATAATAATAATAATTTAACCACAGCAGACTCTGACAATGAACCAGATTGATGGTTACTAAAAGAACACAGGTTCTTCAAGGCGACACGGTCACGCAAGCAGTGTGCCTGCCGCCATCAGTTATTACTCGTGGTTCTGACGCGAGAAGAGAAAAACCTGACGACGACGAAGATGACCCCCGACCGTTTTAAAATTCGAAAGACGGACGGACACTTCATCTATCATAAAAAACTTATAATTAGTCTGATGTCAGTGAAATGATTTTTATGAATAGTTCCCGCAATATTGTTCGGTGTGAATCAGGCCTGGTGAGGGATTTTTAGGTCCACTTTTTTGCTACTCGGTTACAAGCCATTATGCTGCATCAGCAGATATATGTTGATGACCAGGTCCATAAAAAATAGCTAATTATTCAGAACTTGTAAGTTTATTGACAGTGGTTGGCATTGTATACACGTTGAATTATGAAGTGTTGAACTCTAGAATTGTACAGGGAATAAGAACTGAAATTGGGGATGTTTAGTGTTTTAGAAAATATAAATCTGTTGATTTGTGGAGTTTTAAATATTCGGAACAGTAGAATTACAAAATTGTATAAACAAATGCTATAAATGAGAGACATAAAAATTGTTTAAGATTATTAAGTGAGATATGAATAATAAGAATTATAGAATTATAAAATTTATAATAATAAAAAAGAAAGTAAAATGACCTAGTCGTTGAAAAATAGCGTCGTTTCAAAGATAAAACCCCATAAAACTGTCTCTGCTTGTTCACGCGAATGGCAAATTGTAGTACATTTAGTCGGACCGTTCAACCGAGCGTGGCTTCCTACCTATGCCTACCCATTGCTGGTCCATTGCTGATCCATTGTTCTCGCCCCGGTGGCTCCATGAAAGCATTGGAATGAAGTTCACGATTTATTTTTCATTTTATTTATTAAATTGATATATGAATATGTTTTTTTTTATTTTGGTGAATTAGTGCTCATAATTTTTGTATAGTAAATTTTGTTTAAATTTTTTTTTAAGTCAATTTGCGTTGGAGAAGCTCCATGAAATGAGCCCCGTCAGCAAGAAAGTAAATTATTACTGATTTCTTTTGTTGTTAAACAATTAATTTTTTTTTTGCTTCGAAATTCGCCGAACCAAGAGTTTGAATGGTTCAGAAAAGTCACTGAAAATCTTTTGAAACTTCTAAATGACACATTAAATGCTGATTTTTTTGGTTCTGATTTAATGGTAAACGAGACAAAAAATTATTATATTTATGACGATGTCAGCAATGACATTGACGACGAAGATGGTAGCCGTGACAGTGCCGATGACGTGGAATATTAAAATCACCATGGCAATGATGCCAATGTCAACGATGATGACGAAATTGATGACAGTAGAGGTTATAACGATGGGAGTGACGATGAAAATGGCGTTAATGATAATGATGGCCACGAAAACGATGATGACGCAAATATTTTTTTCTTCAAAAGCAATGACGTATCTACACAACGCTCAACACAAAAATAGCACTGTTGTTTCTCTAAAATCGTTCCAAACGTCCTAGCCCACAATTTTCTAAAACATCCCAAGCATCGATCATTAATAAACCGTTTAATTCACCCCCACAACAGGTGTTTGTCTTGCTTGCCGACCAATCCCCGCGGGGTTGGCCAAGGAAAACATAAACACCGTCGGTCAAGTTATTAAGCCAAGCCCTGACACCTGGCGAATGTTTTGCTAAGATTGTTACGATGCCCTGGGGTCGAGATAATTTTCCAGGAATTCCCAGTTGTTAAGATGCCGCTGACAGTTTAACAATGTGTTGGCTTTTATTTTTCAATTAGACAAAATTGCTTTTTATTTTTTTAAGCGTTTTGATTTAATTTTTTGTATATAATTAATAATAATACTAAATTATAATAATAATTCTAATACTGATTATTTTACTAGGCATATGTCACTGAAACCAAAACCATAAATTTTTGAAAAACGTATATTACTCTATCTAATTTTCTTATAATTTTGAAATGACTGAATTTCTTAATAAATTCACTTTTAATCAAATGATGCATTACTTTACGAAAATATCGTGCTGCGTCATAATCATAGAAATAAATAATTGATGATTGAACTCAAGATAATGCCAGAGTTCAAGAGTTCAAGGTCAAAGCCATATCGTTTTCTCCTTTCGAAATCAATTATCTCCGAAATGTTGTGCCATCTCCGGAATCTTTC
>OZ022239.1:31615516-31650516 GCA_963978895.1 Erpobdella octoculata
TCTGGACTCTGACTTAACTATGCACTCACACGTCGACTATACTTCACGTACGTGTTTCATGATGCTGCGACAGATCAAAGACGTCGCACCATCACTTCCAGTGTCTGCTCTCAAGACTCTCGCCACCTCTCTAGTTCTCTCTAGGCTTGATTATTGCAACTCAGCTCTAGTCGGCCTACCCACGTCTCTCACTCGACGCCTTCAATCTGTTGTCAGCGCAGCTGCTAGACTCGTTGCTATAGCTCACAGGCGCGATCACATTTCTCCGATTCTCCGCGAACTTTATTGGCTCAGAATAAACAGTAGAATCGATTTCAAGCTGGCGCTCATGACTTTCAAGTGTCTCAACGGGATGGTCCCCACATACCTTGCATCGAAGATTCAGCGACTGCAGGACATTCCGGCTCAAAGAAGACTTCGATCATCATCATCGTCTCAACTTCGTGTGCCGGCAGGGAAACTCCAGAGCGCCGGAGACAGATCGTTTGCGGTAGCTGGCCCACGACTATGGAACCGTTTTCCTCCAGAGGTCACCTCCGCAGAGACAATTGAGACTTTTAGAAAGAAACTAAAGACCCACTTGTTCAGTGGCCTTGAAGTCCATTAGGATTTACGCCACTTAAAAAATTGTCAGACATTATTATTATTATTATTATCCTAAACAGGTCTTCACAGTTTCCAGGTTCACAAAAGCGAGATTGAAAGTTTTACGGGCGACATCTGGCGCTGAATAAAACTTAAAATCAATAAATAGAACTAATTTCGACTAAGAGATTATTTTATCTTTTGCTTTAAGGATTGAACGAGCCGATTTCTCGATATTATAACTATTGTTATGGCTTTTATTGATTATTAAAAAATTCATGATAACCTCTAGTAAAGAAAACTATTTTCTTTAAATATTTTTAGTTGTTTAGAGTTGCGATCGAGAAAAAAACTGCAGTTCGTAAGTTTAGGTTGGCAGTCTGGAAAGAGAAGACAGTGCTTCGAAGTCCTAAAAACCAGGGGTGGCGAAAGGTTATCAGTACGGTGGAGTAGACACCGGGGCCACGGAAAGCGGTAACAGGATACCAGGTATGGCAGGTACACGCTCGAGATTCCATGCGAGCAAAATAGCAATTCATCAGCTCAGTTAAGCATTGTAGTCGGTGTGAGCTAAAACGAAAGTGAATTCATAAAAGGTAGGCACACGTCTGTACAAAACTCATTAAATGTATAAAAAAAACATGTTTTGCCATTGATCTTCAATTGACCTAGTTCCAGACGTTTTCCATTGTTCTCGGATTCGCACCAGTCCGAAGGTGGTTATTGTTCTCTTTTGTTCCGCTCGTTCGTGGGGTGGAAAACTCTGGGCGATATGTGGGATTGATGAAACTGCTGGGAAATTTATTGTCGGTTCTTCAATAATAACACTATTTAAATGTTTTTTTTAATTAGCTTCACTCGTCTGTTTTCTGTTGTCTGCTCAGGTCGGAATCTTTAATTTTTAAATAATTTTCCGTGAAAAAAAGATGACGACATTATATTTGCTAAATTAATTTTTTTTAAATAATCCATGTCCTTACTTTTTTTATTCTCCTGTTTTACCTCGGTTGCTCTGTCCCATTCGGTTTGCAAAACGGTTTTAATAGTGGCTTTGCTACAATACTGAAACTATTTAGGAAAATTATTCATTCGCTAGTCAAATGAATTGGGAAATCCTAATATTTTGAATTAATCAGGTTTGAAATGTTTCAACTTTTTTTTTAAATCTCTTTAATATATCACAAAGATTAAACGTTTCATACTAGGGTCGATTCTTTCTTCTTCTTTTCTCATTTTGCTATTTTACCTTGTATTTATTTATCCTTCATTTTCTCATTTATTCTCTCTCTTTCTCTTTCTTTCTCGCGCGCTCCCTCTCTCGATTTCTCTAATATCGCTTCTTATCTGATAATGCTTAATTTTTATGTTGAACTCTGACCATTATAGTGTGTTAACATTATCAAATCTCAAGAAAACATTAGTACATAGTCATACTTAACTAACTAAACAATACTCATATCTAGATCCCTGAAAATAATAAATGAACACAAAACGCATTCAAGCATTCATTGTAGCACACTATTAAGGTGAGTACCAGGAGATTACCTGTATTTTTAACGTGATTACCGGCAGGTAGACGTTGAGTCAGACCGTCCAAACATCTTTACGACACGTGCTAGTAATCACAGACACACACACACACACACACACACACACACACACACACACACACACACACACACACACACACACACACACACACACACACACACACACACACACATAGAGACACGGGCTTAACGATATGAGCACGTGCAGAGCCTATTTAATTCAGGTGTTTTCGTATTTGGTGACAGGTAAGAGAAGAAAGGTATAAGAATAGTGTGCCTAATGCAGGTGTGTGTGCGCGTAGGAGTACGTCTCTTTTTCTCTCTTTCCATCTTTCTCTCTATCTCCCTCTCTCTCTCCCTCTCTCTCTCCCAATCAGTGTGTTATTTATTCTTATTCACACAAAAAAGTCTAATTCGAAAAGTATAATTTACATAGCTGTCAATTCATATGCAAATGCAGGTACACACACACACACACACACTCACTCTCACACACACACACACGCGCACACACTTATAAAGTTATACATAGCAAGAGCACTGCTGAATTCCAGCCCGTTCAAGCCCGTGCGAAAAATGGACTTATTGTTGAGCCGTTAATACGCTCATATAAATGCTAATAGCTGATAGCTCGTCGACGGCGACCGTGCTTAGCGAAGCGCTGTATAGACGATTAGCGTTTAACCGTTTAGTATTTGTAAAGAACTTCGGATCGCTTGGCTACGAAGCTGTTACCATGGATGAATAATTATTGTCACCGTTCAGCTTGTGAACTGGTTGGAGACTTAGCGTGTAAAGTAAGTAAACCGAGCTGTTTGCGTGTAACATAAGGAAAGGCTGCTTGTCTAAAGGGTTGTCCTCTTGTCAGTTTACTAGTTTTGTTAATATTTTGTGAAAGTTATACCTAAATCAGAATTGGATTATTATACAACTCGGTGATTCTATCGGATTTCTTCCAATCCGGTTTTAACGCCTGTGATTATGAAATGCTTTTTCGTTTCCAGGCGGACTACTCCAAAAATAAATAAAGAAAAAAGATATTCCTCGTTTCAAAAGATCTGGTCAACCATTGCTGAAGTCCTGATATAAAGAATCTCTCATTTTGACAGCTGAATACCGGAGACGAATCCAGAACTTTACGGATTCAGACGTCGAAAATCGTCTTCCGATTAAAAATCTGAGAACCAACATCATGCGGGAGTTAATCACAACCAAATTCGGCGATCTCTTCGATCGCTTCGTCCCCCTTGGCTTCAAAGTTGACCACCCCGACGAAAAATGGATTTTCGAAGAGGAGCCCCACGTCGAGAGACGAAAGAAGATCCTCAAAGACCACCCCGAGGTCAAGACGCTGATGGGGTACGACCCTTCTATAGCCCTGGTGGTCCTTCTTCTGGTGGCCGTTCAGGTGGCGACATCGTGGCTCGTCAGGGATGCCTCCTGGCCCGTTCTGCTCCTCAGCGCCTACGTGGTCGGTGCGACTCTTAATCATTCTTTGGGTGCGGCCATCCATGAGATCGGTTGGAATGTTTTTCTTCTTTTTATTTCTTTATATAAGCTTATTTTTATTTGTCTGCCTGAGTAAAAAAGTTATTTATTATTTAATTATTAACTTTTAGGATTGTTAAACGATCGAAGTTCGTTAATTTATCTATATATTAATTTTTAAGTATTAATTATTAAATTTTTTTAAAAATTGCTTTGCACTTCTGGCGGAATTTCAAACCCGTTGAAATATTTATTAACGTTTAAAGCCAAAAATTTGAACTCTGAACTTTGGCATTTGAGCGATTTTTGAGGAGTATAGACAGTATAATCCTAAAAAGAATTACAATGTTTTGTAACATATACTGTGATTTTATTCCTTGAAATAATTTTTAATTGGTTTCACCTACGACAGGACACAACCTCGCCTTCGGTCACTCTCACATTCTCGCCAACAGGATGCTGGGAATGTTTGCCAACCTGCCTTTCGGCGTTCCCATGTCAGTAACCTACAAGAAGTACCACTCGGACCATCACAGATTCATGGGGCATGACACACTGGACGTGGACATTCCGACGGTTTTCGAAAGCTACCTTTTTCGATCTCCCATCACCAAGATCATCTGGCTGCTCGTCCATCCAGTCATACACGGTGTCAGGCCCTACTTCAAGAACCCGACGCCTCTGTGGAAACTGGAGATAGTCAACTTTATCGTTCAGGCCGTTTTCGACGTCGCCATATTCTTCTACTTCGGACCTAAGTCTCTGGCTTTCTTCCTTGGGGGAACCTTGCTGGGTTTAGGGGGCTTACACCCTTTGACCGGCCACTTCTTCTCTGAGCATTACCTCTACACGAAAGGTCAAGCCACGCAGAGTTACTACGGCCCTCTTAATTTTGTGATGTTCAATCTCGGCTATCACGTAGAGCACCACGACTTTCCATACATTCCGTACAGGAAACTTCCAGAGCTGAAAAAGATGTGCCCTGAATACTACGACGACCTTCCCCACCACACATCTTGGGTCAAGGTCATTTGGGACTTCATCTGGGATAAAGACCTTGGTCCCCATGCACGGGGCATCGGCTATTTGCCCCACGGTAAATCCGAAGTCGAGATCTTAGAAGGCGACGCAAAAAAATCAAACTAAACTAATTAAATTTAAATAATACGCTGAAACTTTAATTTCATTTTTTTCATTTTTTTTCTTTGTTTTCTTCTGCACGTCACTTCGGAAATGATGTGCGGTTTATCATGGCATCGAATGTAGTAGGTACATTCTTCTACATTTGTTTGTTGTTTTTTTTTCTTCAACTTCTTTCTTTCATCATCATCAACGTCAGCATTGTGTGTCATTTCTTTTGTTATTCTGTGAACTCGTGTTTCGTTCAATTGTTCAGCAGACATACCTAAGCAGCTTGAAATGTGTCACACAAAAGAATTAAAAGAAAACTTTTTCAGTGCTTTAAACTGCCAAAGATGGTGCGGCCGCGTCATCTTTTCCATTCCTGTTTTCCTTCAAGCTACCCATGTGTTGACGAACTTCTCAGAAATTCATTTGTGTGTGTATTTATGTTATTAGTGTGGACACTTCAGTTTCTGCGTTGATTAAGATAGATTTGGAAATCTCATACCTGTAGACTCGATTTTTTTCTTAAGCTGCTTTTTTATTATAAAGAAGTTTGTTGGTATTTTGTTGTCAATGGAGCAGGTAATCTCACGTGCTGTTGACGCTGTGTGAGGTGCACGTGAGATGACAAACGCTAGCATCCTCTCTGAAAGTTTCGTTTGAAAGCTTCAATGTTACCTTCAAAGTCCAGGTTAATGAAAAGTAAAAGAATTGGGCTTGACGTACAGTGTACAGTCTTGATTTAAAATTGAAAAAAATAAAACAAATGATTAAATCACATAAAAATTCAATTAAATTGACTAGATAGGGTACTGGGCTTGACTTCTGGCTTCATTCAAAAGCTACACAGAATGAGCGTTAGGCAGAGGTGGATATTGGTCCATTTTTTGCGACCCAACCCATCCCAAACCGACCCACTTGAAACATTAAATTTTTTGAACCCAACCAGCCCAGGGGCACCGGAATGGTTTTGAAAGTGGGGGCAACAAATTTGTTGGGGTCTTTAAATGCCGTAGGCGAGTTTTATAAAATTTATGATGAAATGCATCTATATCTTAAATCATTTATTTTAAAAAAATTCTAAAATAAAAAGTAAAAAAATGAATGACAGTTTAGTGTTTAGATAATTACTATTTTGCCAAAGTCCAAAGTAACTACCATTTACAAAAGTTAACTACAAATTAGAACTTTAACTACCATTTATCAAAGAAATTACTTCTTGTGATTTAGCATACAAAAAGATTTACAAATTTCCATCAAGTTTAGATTGTCTATTTTTTCTTTATGTACAGTTAAAAACATGACATGGTTTAATCTAGTTCGGGCCATTGTTGCTCGCAAATAGGTTTTAATTCGACGCAATGCCGAAAACTTCATTCTTTACAAAACTTAGACAAAAAAGGGCGTAAGTACAAAAGAACATAAACTGAAAAAGTAGGTATACAGTTTACTCCTATAGAGATTCATGCTTTGTTGCGATTGTAACCTGCTGGTGAGCAACCTGCGTGAAAATAGTTTGATTTTTTCAGCACTGAAACGGCGAGGAGAAAGGTTTAGACCATCCACAGAGGCAATAGAATCATAATTTTTACTAAAAAAACAAATAAAGAAAATTCATTAGCAGGTATTTTTATAATACAGAATTTGAAGAAAATTTTGTTAATAATTTAAATTTAAAAAAATCAATATATTTGCCCTCGGGAACGTTTTCCAATTAAAAATAAAATGTGGACTAGATTTGCTTGTCAATTTAACAACAATGCGCACGTTGGAATCTTTTGTAGTTTCATTAACTTGAAATTATTTTATTTATTTTAAATAGCAGTACTTAGATTATTTTCTGGAAATATAATAGGTAATATGGCATGTTTTAAAAATGTTTTATAATTAGTTTCCTCAGCTAATGGAAAAAGTAATAAATGAATGTCTAAACAGGAATTTAATAGAATAGGGCATGACGCGAGGCTTGTTGGTTTTTTCACGAGGTCGACTTTATGGTACCTGACCTAAATCTAAATTGGCAAAGCATGTTGTTGAATTTGAGTAGGTATGTGTAGGACTTACTTACAAATAGAAAGCAAAATGGCATTCTTAATGTGAAACTGTCTCGACATCAACTTCACCTGTGGTCTAAATTAAAACCAATTACCATCACTTTCGGAATGGTATATTGCATTTTAATTGTCCTCATGCACATATCAATGTTATTATTATAAATAGCAATTGGCACACAACCAAAAGATGTAGCCCGAGAATTTCCTAAATCTTCTCACATACCTAAGTCGAAAACGATATATGCTGTCTGTGACAAAAATATTTTAGAGATGTTTTAGAAGTTTTTTTCATGCTTGAAGGAATCTTACGCAGTTTCTGGTAGTTTTAAAGTTGCTTGAGAACAAAAATGATATAATTCGTTGAAGAAATTGAAAATATCAAAATCAAGTCAAATTTTGTTCAGTTGATAAATGTAATTGAACTGTTTTTGTAGAAGATATTTATTATTGTTTTACATTATATACCTGTTATACCCAACCAGCCACCACCAAAGAGTGAGACAAAAGTTGTAGGCTGGAAATCATTGATTTTATATATAAAAAAAATAAGTGACCACGGCTGACTGAACTCATGTTTCTTTTAGCTAATTAACACATTTTTTTCTTGAAAAAACTTTATTTTAAAACGCTTTCAAAGTTTCATAAAAACAACTTCACAATATACATATTAAGGTATATAGGTACGTATATATGATAGGTACATAGGTAATCAGTGAAAAAGTAAATATATAGGTAGGTACATCTTATTGGTAGGTATACCTAATTCTTATATACTTCAACCTAAAGATAACCCTGAAGAAAACCCGCGTTATGTAATTTTTAAAAAAATGAACATAGTTTTTAAACAAATGCTGACTTATTTAAAAAATTCTGGTGTTGTCGATAATTAAAACTAATAGGCATTAGGCATTAGGCATTATGCATACCAGAACTATATAATGTTTAAAACTTCGTTTACACTTTAAACGTTTCTGCTCACGATGCCGGTTTAAAAGGTTATATGAGATATAATAGTTACATGAGATTAGCGGCATGTCGCGTCAGACTTTATCCTATTATTAGTTTGAAGAAGAACTTTTTTTCTTACTAAAATGAACACGTTGAATACTTTTAAAAAACTAGTTGGAGCCGTTGATCAAGGAACGAGCAGTTCTCGTTTTTTAGTGAGTTGTTTTTTTGTTGTTGTTGTTATTATTTTTATTTTGGGTTTGTTTGGTTTTTCTGTGTGAGATGAAACTTCTAGTTCTTATGACTATTTATTAGTTAGTTAAGTCAGTAATCAATTCTATTTTACGCATATAGATTTTGGGTAGCTGAATCAATTACTTTCTGGGCTTTTACCAGCTTATTAAATATTTGATAATTTATTTTTTGAGATTTTTGATGCGAATACATCAGAACTTGTGACATACCATCAAATTGATGTCAATCAATCTCTTCCTGAGAAAGGGTTTGTTGAAGATTTTCAATCATAGTTTGTATTGAAAAAATTTAATTGATTTATTATTTTATTTATTAAAATCAAAACATGACAAGTGTCACTAATTATAAGATTTTTTTTATTTGTTTTAGTTAGGGTGCTTTATATTTTTTTTATAACTGTTATGCAGTTCAGCTTGAAGTTATTTTCAACAAATGAAAATTGTTTAAACTGTCCATAAATCAAAATGTAATGCGATGAACTACTGTGAAGGCATCAATTTTTGTAGCAATAAAGTTATAAAAAGTATTTCAAGGTCGTTTAGCGAAACTGAACGGAAGAAAATTAAATACTATTTAAATGACTTTTTTAAATTTTCGTGAAACTATTGAGCATTTTTTAACCCTGTGCTAAAAATCAATGTTTAATCTAAACATCAATTAAATTTATCATTAAATAAATGATTTGAATATTATTAATTATTTCAACTATCAACCAGGTGGGTTGAAGAGGATCCCTTTGAAATACTCGAGTCCGTCAAGTGCTGCATTGAAAAAGCCGTCGAGAATCTTGTCAACCTTGACATCTGTCCTTCCTGCATTAAAGGTTTATTTTTGGTTTTGATCGATTTGTATGTATCATTGGCTAGTAGCTTGGGTCACCAAATCTATGTGAATCGAACTGTTTCTCCTAGAAAGGTGAAGGTTATGTTAATTAGAAATGTTTTCCAAGGGGTTTATCTTGAATGAAAAATGCAGCTGGGTTGATAACAGGGCAGAGGTTATACAAATGTCACCTAATTAATCAGTCACATACAATTGAAGCGTGGTGATTGGTTCATCTGTCAGCAAGATATAAATATTTTTAGGGATTTTCCCCATTTCGGACTCTGTTTCGTGTTTGTTCTGTTTTACCTTGACTCTATTTTGAATTTTCATCTGCTTTCATTTTGTTCTTCGGTATCCGCTGAAATTTAAACAAACGCAAAATCTAGTTAATCGTGATTTTTGCACGTTGTCATCTCATTGTCACCAGGATTTATAGTAAATACATATATATATATATATATATATATATTTATATATTATATATATATATATTTATATATTATATATATATATATATATATATATAATTATATATATATATATATATATATAATTATATATATATATATATATATATATATATATATATATATATATATATATATATATATATATATATATATATATATATATATATAGTTTCGAGATCTCTATCAA
The DNA here is from genome assembly GCA_963978895.1 of Erpobdella octoculata. Classification (NCBI taxonomy): domain Eukaryota; kingdom Metazoa; phylum Annelida; class Clitellata; order Hirudinida; family Erpobdellidae; genus Erpobdella; species Erpobdella octoculata. The sequence continues at coordinate 31,625,004 of OZ022239.1, forward strand.
GTGATATTCTCTTACAGAGGCATCGTGTGTCGGGATAATTTACATTTTTTCACATTGTTTAAATTCACGAGGGACGATTTTGTTGCTTCCACAAAGCTACACGACACAACACGACACTTGATTGTCTTCTGTTTTCAAACGGAAGAGCGAATAAATTAAAATATTGTTGTTGACTTTTTTTCAGTATTGTCATAGTAATTTTAATATTTATATTTCACACCAATTATTATTTGTTTTAAGTTTTTATTCTTACCTTCAAAATCTTAACTTTATTATAACGTTATTTTCATCTCGTATTACCAGCCATCGGATTGTCCAATCAGAGAGAGACGACGATTGCATTCGACATTGAAACTGGCCTGCCACTCAACAATGCTATCTGTTGGTTTGAAATTCAGTTTCTATTATTTGTATGTTCTACTTTGTATTATTATGTATTACTATGTATTACTATTTATTACTATGATTTACTATGTATTACTAAGTATTAGCAATATTGTTATGTATGTATGATTGTTTGTTTGTTTTTGTTTTTGTGTTTATGTTTAATCATGCCTTTTTTAGAATATCTTTGTATGTGTGTGTAGTGCATATGTTTATGTGTGTGTGTGTCTGTATGTGTTACGTCTCTCGATGTTTACATGTCAGCTTCAGTTTTTTTTGTGTCGTAAATAATCTTCAACGTGTCCGTAAATTCTCTTTTTTCTTTCAGCCATATATGATTTCAATTGACCTTTGAAATGCTTTTTTTAATTAATTTTTGTTAAATTTTAAAATAATTAAAACCAATAATATTTATCATTATTTTAATTTTGCAGTAGTTTACATTTGTTGTTTAATTAAGCAGCATATCTTTGATGCATTACACTTCTAATTGCATCAACAGCTTTACAGTTTCGGAAGTTCAAAGTTCACCGTTTCAAACATTTGAGATTTAATTAAGGATTATTTTCAGTTAGTTTCTGGTGTTGTTATTGTTTCAAATATTCAAGTAAGTTAAGGCTGAGCTGATAGAAATGTAACCGTTCAGATGACTTGATATGAAATGTCACCATTCAGATGACTTGATATGAAATGTTACCATTCAGATGGCGTGATGTGAAATGTCACCGTTCAGATGACTTGATATGAAATGTCACCATGATGTGATATGAAATGTCACCATGATGTGATATGAAATGTCACCATGATGTGATATGAAATGTCACCATGATGTGATATGAAATGTCACCATGATGTGATATGAAATGTCACCATGATGTGATATGAAATGTCACCATGATGTGATATGAAATGTCACCATGATGTGATATGAAATGTCACCATGATGTGATATGAAATGTCACCATGATGTGATATGAAATGTCACCATGATGTGATATGAAATGTCACCATGATGTAATATGAAATGTCACCATGATGTGATATGAAATGTCACCATGATGTGATATGAAATGTCACCATGATGTGATATGAAATGTCACCATGATGTGATATGAAATGTCACCATGATGTAATATGAAATGTCACCGTTCAGATGGCGTGATATGAAATGTCATCATTCAGATGACTTGATATGAAATGTCACCGTTCAGATGATTTGATATGAAATGTCACCATTCAGATGACATGATCTGAAATATCACCATTCAGATGACGTGATATGAAATGTCACCGTTCAGATGAGTTGATAGAAATGTCACCATTCAGATGACGTGATATGAAATGTCACCGTTCAGATGAGTTGATAGAAATGTCACCGTTCAGATGATGTGATATATAAATTTAATAATTATAATATATTTAAGTTTATATATTATAATTATACTTTTACGGTTAATGTATTATTGTGTTTTTACTTTTTTTCATTGTTTTTATTCAATTCACCTGATATTGCTGTGTTGAATTTATTTATTTACTTATTACATGCAAAACCTATTGATGCAATACTGTTGCCTCTTAGACTTGAATATGTATTTTAGTAGACGCATGATCGTGTGCATGCTTAAGAATTCCGCCACACTACAATATTTACAAATTTATTTATAATATTGAATATGCAAATTTTTTTAATCTTTTATTTATTTATTTATTTATTTGTGGCATTCCAGTGTGGCTGGACACGAGGACACACGACACAGTCGAGGAGCTCATCCAGAAGACACCTGGGAAAAATAAGAATTATCTGAAGGTGTGACTAATCTCGTTTGATGTTTATTTATTGTTTTTATTTTATTTTATTTATTTTTGTTTGTTCTAATTATTATTATTTTATCTAAGCAGTAGTTTAGAAAGACTAGAATTTTATTTGTTTAGGTGTTCTTTATAAACAAAGTTTATTCTCTCAGCTTGAGCAGTCTGGCCTGTGCATTCATTGATGCATTCCTTCACTCTTCCATTAATTCACCCATGCATTTCTGTACTTATGCATTAATTCACCCATGCATTTGTTTACTCATGCATTAATTCATTCATGCATTCTTTCACTCTCTCATTAATTCGCCTTTGCATTTCTTAACTTATGTATTCATTCATCCATACATTTCTTCATGTATATCATTTGTGCAACTGCTCACATCCAAATTTTTCCAGCCGAAGTGCGGCCTGCCCCTGACGACCTACTTCAGTGCTGTCAAAATGAGGTGGCTGCTTCGCAACTGCCAGAAGGTCAAGGATGCTGTCGCCAGGGGGACGTGCAGGTTCTGTACTGTGGACTCTTGGCTGCTATGGGTGCGTGGGATTGTGTGTTTACGTGTTTGTGTGTTATACTGTTGGGTAGCTTACTTTAAACCTTTGAACCCCACTTTTCAAAGAACACTAATTCGGTTTCCAATCTTCAGTCCGTGGCCTACCCCATCTGTAACAGAATGAGTTGAATGATTTGATGGTATTTAAATAACTTTGTTTTGATTGTATTAATATTATGCTTTTTTGAAAAAAATATATCTTATTATATATTGTTTCTTTGAATAATTAAATAAGGTTTTCAAAGTCTATTTTATGGCCCATTGAATTAACCACTCGTCTTAAATGAATTCATCAGTTACTGATTAGAAAATTAAATAATTTTTATTATATAATAGATAATTAATATTTTTGATAGGTTTTATTTCTATATCTGTAAAGTCATATTCAATCACAGAATTTGACCGGTGGTCCGATTGGTGGGAAGTTCGTGACGGACGTGACCAATGCCAGCAGGACGATGCTTATGAATATTCATGACCTCCAATGGGATCCAATACTTCTCAAGTACTTTATTCTCTTATTAACATAATTATTTACCTATTTAATTGTTTTTCATATATTTATTTCATTAGTATTTTAAACAATTGTGTGTTATTGTATTTATTTCTCTTTCTTGATGATTTACAAGCCTTAAAAAAACAAATAAATATTTTATTCAAGTTTTAAAACTGTATTGTCAATGTTGCTTGTTGGTATAAAAGTAATATTTTTAGTTAACTTTACTTTATGCTAATAAAATGTTAAGTAGGCGGCATGCTTGTCTTCAAGTTAGTTTTAGACGTAGATGTCAAGTAGGTTGATAATATAATTTTTGTTCTTCATATAAGACTTGAGCAGTTTTTTATGAGATTAATTTATGGTAGTGTGAAGTATGTGTTTATTTTTTATTTATTTTTACTTTGTCTGTGTGTGTGTCTGCTTGTGTTTGTATGTGTTTGTATGAGTGAATTTTAAGTTACATTTCTATTTTGTTATGCCAGGTAGAAATCAATTTCGTTTGGAATATTTTTTATAGATAATAATTTTGACTAATTAAATCTGCATTTAATTGTTATTATTATTATTGCTCGTCTCCAGATTTTTTGAAATTCCTCCCGAAGTTCTTCCGTCTATAAAGTCCTCTTCGGAGATTTACGGCCACGTGGACGGAGGGTGCCTTGGCGGTGTTCCGATCAGTGGGGTGGAAAATGCTTTGTTGTTTTGATAATTGTTTCTTCTTTTATTGTTGAACGTCCTATTACGTCCTCGTCCTCCCGTTTAACATAATATATTCAAATTAACATAGTTTATATATATATATATATATATATATATATATATTCAAATTAACATAATATATTCATATGAACATAATATATTCATATGAACATAATATATTCATATGAACATAATATATTCAAATTTATTATTTCCGTAACAGATTCTCGGAGACCAGCATGCCGCACTGGTCGGTCACAACTGCTTCTCCAAAGGCCAAGCGAAAAACACGTTGGTTTTGAATAAATTATTATAATGAGCTCTTTGAACTTTCAACACCGAGTAGATGAAATGCAATCATGTTTATTCATCATTTATTTTAACATTTATAAGATATTATTGTTTCTTTCTTCTAGCTATGGGACGGGATGTTTCTTGCTTGGTAACACAGGAACCAAGGTTAGCAGTATGTTGTTTCATTAATTTTTGGTTAATTGATTGACTGGCTGGTTAGTAAATTTGTTGATTGATTGATTGATTTTTTTAATAAAATCTTCAATAATTTGTTTATTTTTATTTTTTAGTTAAATTGATCTTTTTACAAACTTTTGTTTAGGTTACAATCTGTGTTTGTTTGTATGTGTATGTGTGTGTGTGTATTTCTCTGTACGCAAATCTTGCAAATAAAATTTAACCAGCTTTTTGACTAGCTAGGAAGCTGAAACTTTTAGCATAGCTTTAAATTGGATGACAATATGACAAAATGATTCAATTAAAAAACAAGTAAAGATAAAAAATAAATTTAAAAAAAATGCTTTTATTTGCCTCTTTATCTGAGTCAACGAACTAAAATTGTTGAATCTAAAACAACCGTTATGCTCAATCTTGTACATTGTTTATTTCTTTCATATGAAATCAAAATTCATAAATTTAACTCGATGTATGGATTAGTTGTTCTCTAAAACACTTCGTTCATGTATTGTTATCGAGAATACAGCTATTCTGAAAGTTTCGAAGCTCTAGATAGATGAATATTAGTCGAATTTGCGTTTACCTGTAACGATCAACTTGAAATTCAAATTTTTTTAAGGCCTAATTCATGTCGGAAACATTCAATTCATGTATTGTCATCCAGAATAAAGCTTTCCTGAAAGTGTTAGAGCTCTAGGTGGTCGAAAAGTGGGTGAATTTTTGTTTCTAAGATTTGATCACCACAGACAAACAAACAAAGAGAGAGATGAGTGATGTTAAATAAAAGCATTAAAAAAAAACTTAATTTGGACATCTTTCGTATTTCTAAATTGAGTGTATTTGAAATCAAAGTTTGTGTTGAAAAACTCGTTTTTCCTTTACTTGTTATTAATAACTTTTTTTTCTCTCAGGCAGTTTTCTCCAGTCACGGCTTGCTGACCACTGTGGCTTACAAACTCGGACCTGACAAGCCTGCGTGTTATGCGCTCGAGGTTTTTTAAAAAGAAATTCTGTTTTGATGGGGTTTTTTCTTTTCTCTTTCACAAGTGAACTGATCGTTGTTGTGACTTCAATATCTCATGCTGAGAAATGGTTGTTAACGTGGTTTTAACAGCAACAGTGCTTAATGGTGGTCGTCACGTTGACGGTTGTGATAATGATACTTGCAATGATTCTGATGGTGATGATGATGACATTTACAGTGATGATGATGATGACTATGACGGTGATGCTGATGATGATGATACTACAGGGTTCAATAGCCATAGCAGGAGCAGGAGTGAGATGGATGAAGGACAATCTGGGCATCATCTGTGACAACGAAGAGATAGGTCGCGACCTTATTCTTCTTCCTTGACCTCTCTCTCTCTCTTTTTATATACATTACTTTCATTTCACCGTCTTGATTTAAATTTTTTTTTATTTTATTATTAAAATAAGCAGAAACATTGAAAATTTATTTTAATATTAATTAAAAAATGTTTATTATCATTGGTTAGTTTTATGATTAATTCTTCTGCGGCCCGCAGAAGAACCAAGCATTTTTTATTTATATGAGAACTTCGAAACATGTTAGAGACTTGAGTTGTATAATTTTTAAATATTGCACTCATTTTTTTTGATAATTTATTAGTGTTTGTTAATAAATTTTTAACAACTTATTAGATAGTTTTGATCAAATTTTCACCTCAGAGTCTCTAGCCAGTACGGTTTCAGACACGGGGGGTTGTTACTTTGTCCCGGCATTCTCCGGCCTGTTCTGCCCCCACTGGCAAACATCCGCCAGAGGGTTGGTTTGTTAATGTTGATTATATGTTAATTTATTTTTTTGCTCTTTCTTTAAAAAAATATATATATAAGAGCCGATATACTTTTTTTTATGCCATGGGAAACAGCTTTTATAAAATCTTCATTTCGTGGATGGAGATTTAGTTAAACATCCAATTAAATTCGTTTTTTCTTTCCATCGGCAGCATCATATGTGGATTAACTCAGTACACGAACAAGGCGCACATCGCAAGAGCCTGTCTGGAAGCTGTTTGTTTCCAGACTGCCGAAGTTAGTGTCCTCCATCAATCTATATATATATATATATATATATATATATATATATATATATATATATATACCTCTGTATTTATCTAAGCTCTCAGTCACCTGGATTTGCATTGTGGGTGAAGCAGACAATCTTTCATTATTTGAATTTTGAAAGTAGCTTCAAAGATACAGTTTTAAAGTTTATATACTTTATTTTTTTTTTGTGTTTTAATGGTTAAAAATCACACCCTGAGATGTGGTGTTTCAGTGCGTTGTGAAGATTGGCCGAAGCGAAACCGTTTTCCATTGGTTGGATTATATATCTGATTATCAATAATAAACCATTCGTGAATGGCTTGTTATATTATTATTTTCAAATAATTAGCACATTTCATCTTGAAATCAACGCTCGATTGTTTCAAACAAGGTGCTCGAGGCGATGGAAAAGGACACGGACGAGTCGTTGAAGACGTTGAACGTTGACGGGGGAATGACGACCAACTCTCTACTCATGCAGGTCCAGTCGGACGTGCTCGGAATTCCCGTTGGTTCGTGGTTGTTGTTGTTGGCATGAATGAAAGTATAAAGGAGGTAGTATTAATAAGATTATTGCGGTAGTGGTGTTGTCCCTGAACAATGGATTCCAAGACCGGCGAAGTCTTAATTAGTACCTGGATTGCCTTATTCCCTTGGAACCACCGGTGCACGTTTGTGTAACCAAGTTGTATAAAAAAGACTTAGTTGATCTGAGCTTAAAAGCATTTCGGGATTTTCATACCACGGGAATTGAACTCGGGACCCCAAGTGGAAAAAATCGAAATTTATTTTCTGGAATTCTTCCTCGGTCTGCAGTGCGACCCAACATGCTTGAGATGAGCGCCCTTGGAGCGGCCATGGCAGCAGGAAGCGCCAAAGGGATCGAGGTCTGGAACAAAGGCATGCCACTCTACAGGGACAGCGATTCAAGTAATGACATTTTTCTGCCGCTCATCAAAGGTTCGGGTGAGTCTCAATTAAGTCAGTTGTATGTATCTAGGTCAATTCAATTTCAGCTGGGGGTTGAGTCTCAACTGGGTCATGTAGTTCTTAATTCGATTAGTCATATCGAGATCAGTGGGCTGGTTTTATTCAGATAAATATTTTTTGTTAGTTTTGTCAAATAATTTTTGTTGCTTTGATGTTTCACAGAGATTCGAGTGAGTTTTTGTTGTCGTATTTTTTTTGTCATCAATTTCAAGCTACGGTGACATTTCATGAGTCGACCTGAAATGCTTTATTTTACTACTCAGCACGAGAGAGAGAGAGAGAGATTCAACTTCTTATATTCTTATTATATACGCTATGTGTTATGTTTCTGTTTTTCATAGAGCGAGCGAAGAGATATCGGGCTTGGAACAAGGCGGTAAAGAAATCCATGGGTTGGGAGACGTGTGACAATGAAGATAAGAGTTGAGATGTTTTTTTTATTCAGTTTTCAACTTGCGATTATAATGTGTTTCATTTATTTAATCGGTGTTAATATTTTGTTATTTATTAAATTATTTATTTTATTGCTTATAACGAATTTAGGTTTTATTATCATTATTTTTAATTGTGTCTGATTAATTTATCTTGAGATTATTTATTGATTTTTCAACAGACATATTATTATAATATAGTTTTTTTCTAATCAGACAAGGTTATTAATATTATAATTATTATTATTATAATTATTATTATTATTATTATTATTATTATCATCATTATCATAATTAATGTCAACTTATTTTTCTTTTTAATGTGACAGGCGAAGTTCCGTTGGCGACATCTTGTGGCATTTTCCTGGTCGCATCCTTCGCTACTTTTATCCTTTCTGTAGTCGTGGCCAAGTACTCCTGATAGTGATGAAAAAGAAGATAGTTATGATTATGGTCATGGTGATGGTGATGATGATGATGATGTTATTGTGTTCCTAATTATTGTTTGCTGATAGTTTGGGAAATCAGCATTTCAATGACTGTTGTGGATCAATGAAAATAAGGCTTTGAATATTCATAAGGAGTAGTTGTAAGCTATTACATTATCATAATTTAAATTGCTGAGTTTTCAATATTTTTTGAAGATGATGATAGCAAGGCTTTTCGTGATAATGATGCTGGTGACAGTAATGTTGATGTTTACGATATTTTAACGAATAAGTCATTTATTTACAAAAAGTAATATTCTTGCAGTTATATATTACTAAGTGGACCATTTAAAGTTTTTTTTTTGTCTTTCTTACTTCTTTTTGACATATTCCCAAGAGGGTTCCACTTCTCTGTAATTCCTATTATCATCGTGGTCAGGTGCAGCTGCACTTCAACGGGTGTTACCGTATTTTATTGAGTATTGCTGCATTTTATTTGGTATTGCTGCATTTCGTTTGGTATTGCTGCATTTCGTTAAGTATTGCTACTTTATCTTAGGTATCACTGCATTTCATTTAGTTGTTTTTTAGATATAATTCCCAGTTCTACTATGAATGTCTTTCCTAAACCTTTTGTTAGGATTTTTATGTTTTTAAAACAACTAATAATATCTACGGTTATTCTGCTATTATTTTTGTAGGTGTGAATATTGTTGAGGTGAAATGAGTATTCCACATGTGTGTGTTTGCATATGTAAAACATTGTTGGTATGTATGTGAATGTAGATATGTATGTTTTATGTTGTCATGTATGTTTATGTTGGTATGTAAGTGAATGCTTATGTATACGGGTATGCTATGTATATTAATGTGAGTATATATGTGTAAAAGTGTGCTTAGGCATTCTTATGTTTATATACATATGTATATATATATATATATATATATATATATATATATATATATATATATATATATATATATATATATATATGTGTGTGTGTGTGTGATAATTTTTGCAAACATTTCAACGAAATTCAGTTTTCTGGTGAAAGCAGAACGTGCTAGCGTTTTTAAATCTATTGATTTATCGACATGGAAGCGGTTCAGGTAGATGTGGTTGTGGAAATTATGACGACGATGGTGGAGGTGATGACGATGATGATGATGATGGCGATTGCTTTGTGGTGATGATAACGATTCCTTAGGTTTGTAATAACGAATTGGAAATCCCACTTTCCTTTCTTCTCTCGAGTTTTTATGATCTTTGCTTCAGTGTATTATAGAGTTCTTATTAGCGCAGAACCGCTTATCGAGTGTACGTAGTAGTAAGTAGTAGTAGTAGTAGCAGTAGTAGTAGTAGTAGTAGTAGTAGTAGTAGTAGTAGTAGTAGTAGTATACCACGCAGGCGTACAACTGAAGATACACACACATACGCGTCCCTGAACTCAACGAAAAAAATATACTTTCACATTTTTTTTGAATTTAATTTTTCATTTTCCTACACGTTTTCATCGCCTGTCGATAAATTCTCTTCCATCGCTTTCCTTTATTATTCCTGGTTCTGTTATTATTATTATTATTATATTGTTATAATCTCCATTCGTGTTGTCATGTTTTCAATCATTATTAAATATATATATATAATATGTAGGTATATTAATATTGTTTTTTCATAATATGTAATAACTAATATATGTTCTGTTATCTTACTGTTTTATTACGTTTCATATAGTATTTCTGAATATGCTTTAGTTTGGTAAGATGACTGACCTGTTAATAGTGCATAAATAGCTGCTTGTTTAGGAAAATTTGAATTTAAATCTTTCAGAATAGATTGATTGATTGATTGATTGATTGATTAGTTTTAATGATTCAAAACGAGATCTATTAAGTCTTCCACTGCAATCTGATTTGTTCACGGTAATAAACGTTATTAAAATAGGATGCTTATTCGTAATCAGGAAGTTTTTGAAAGAACATAAAAAATGAAGATTAGTGCTTCGTTATAAATAATAGAACAGTCTACGATTCTGGTTTGTGTTTTAGTCAAGGTTGGGGTATCTCATGCATATCTTTCCAAACGCCTGAAGTTTAACTTTAAAGTCTCCTTGGCGGATGGACTGTTCAGTTCAGTCCAGTTCGATTCCCCAACAGTCAAAGAGTTTGACGGCTCAGCCTTTTCTTCCCCAGCGAGTACTTTATTTTGAACAAGATTTCTGGCTGTGCAGTTCCTGTTGAGTTGTTTTTTATTACATCTTTAAGAAATTTTCCTTATAACAAAATATTCAATTTTTAGACGATAATATTTTATATAGAATCGTGGTTCTTTGTTGAAAAAAGTTTATTTCTATGAAATAAATTTAAAAACAAAACCAATTTTATTGGAAAATTATAACTTATTTAAAGAAAATAGATATTTTTCGTTAAGTAAATAATGATGTTCATATAACAACTGGTTTTTAGCTCAATGAATCTCACTGGAAATAAAAAAAAGTTGTTTGTGAGGAAGATGAAAATGCTCTGATTTTAAATCATAGCATTTGTTGGTGCATTTTGAACGTTTACTTAATCGCATATCCGTCGTATGAAAATACAAAACAGGGATGGACGATGAAATGAGTGAAAATAAAAGTAGGTGCGGCGTCTCGGTGTTCAATACGTTCCTCAAGGACGTCCTGCATATCTTCGATCCGATGACTCATCGGTGGTACAATTTGAATATTATAATGAGCCTGCTCGTTAATATTCATATCCGGTACAAACTTACGTGGGGCGGTTTTGCAGTTATATAACAAAGTGCTATTTTAAAAGCTAGCTTTTTTCCTAGTAATTTGACAACACTACAAATATAATATATATTTGAATCAAGATGAGAATGAAATCGATGGAATACTATGAGGCTAAACGTGATCGTAAAATGCAATATAGAACAAATGAGAAAAAAATGAATGGACAAAATACGAAGAGAGAGAAGAAAAAAGAGTGAGAGATCTCGAGAAACAAGAGAAAAGAATCTCTGTGGAAAAGGTCGTGCTGGTGTATAAAAATCGATCAGGATTGAAAAGTTTAAATATTTATTATTATTATTAAGCCACGCCTTCAACGGCGGAGGTTATATATATATATATATATATATATATATATATATATATATATATATATATATATATATATATATATATATATATATATATATATATATATATATATATATATGTATGTATGTATGTGTGTGTGTGTGTATGTGCGTGTGTACCTGCGCAGGTAATCAAGGATCTCATTTCTGACGTTTTAATATTCATATCCGCAGTTGAAGTTAAAAAAATTCACAAAATAATATCTATTTATGTGTGTTTGTGTGTGTGTGTGTGTATGTGCGTGGAGAGAGGGGGAGATGCAGAATCAAAATAAGTGTGTACAGCGGTTCTTTGAGAAAAGAGAGAGAACGACAAGAGAGTGAGAGCGTACGCCGGTTCTGTTAGCGTCAAGGCGGTATCGCGTGTCATTGGGATAGCTGCAGTCAGCTTGCTGCGTTGGACATAAAACATGAGACTCTCACGGAAGACAGAAATCTCGAATAGGAGGAGAAAAAAACTGAAATAAGTAAAAGTGAAACAACAAAACGAATGAGTCATAGGAAAAAAATTTAATTGAAAATATATATAGGGAATGAGTTTTTATATGGCAGGCGCGAACCGCAATATTCTGGTTTGCTCCTAGCAGCACTACGCAAGGCAGCACCGGGGAGTACGAGGCAATTCCATCCTACCCTACAATTTCCCTCCCTCCCTCCTGGTTCTAACTACCACTGGCGCCTAGCGGTGTGACGTTAACAAATCAGAACAAATAATACGCATTTATACCACTCCTGATACCTTACTAGGCCGTCATTTTGACAATAGTGAAAAGTGCGTATATATTAACCTCATTTCACCAAGAAAAGAAGCGGAAGATTTTGAATTTCGTTAAGGTTCGTATATAAATAAGAAACGCTTGAAATATTCGGATTACCGAATACTGAATGATTCAAGATAGCCTCGGTACCCTCTTCAAATCATATATATATATATATATATATATATATATATATATATATATATATATATATATATATATATATATATATATATATATATATATATATATATATATATATATATATATATGTGTGTGTGTGTGTGTGTGTGTGTGTGTGTGTGTATGTATGTTTGTGTGTTTAGGTATGTGGGTGTCTATATTTTGTATTTCTCTCTCTTCCGTTTCTCTCTTTTTTCATCTCTCGCTTTCTCTTATCTCCCATTCTCTTCTCTTCTTTTTCGTATTGTCGTAGTCCTCAGTCGTTCCAGATCGGTGTACACATTATAACGTATCGAGTGCCGCTGATTTTTGGAGGACCTTTTTTCTGCATAAACATCTACGTTGTAATGGCCGACTTGTAAATATCGCCAATAATGTAATAATTAATAATAAAAATTTTTATTACAACTAGTAAACGAATCACAAATAACCATTTATGAGGAAATTTGGCAGCGATTGCTGAGCGTGATTGTTCTTTTCTTCAAATATTTTTTTCTCTATTTCACCATCTTGGATTTATCTGTACTGAAATGGATTTTGGTTTTTAGTTTATATTGGTTTACTGGTTTTAACAAACTGCAAGGGAGAGAAGTCTGTACAAAGGGATTAAAGCGATTTAGTCAAATCACGAAATGATTGTTGCTATTTCCAGTGGAACGTGCTTTGTCAATTTATACAACTCTTCAACTTCTAAAACTCGGATTAATAACTTCTTTTGAATTAAAATCTAGTATTATCAATAATATCATCAAAAAGCATACACTAGTAAAACCAACCAACGTAAAGTAGAGTCTAATTGCAAAAGTGTTTTCAAAACCGTTTAGACTTTACCAGTTAGTAATACTCGATATCGAGCCGGTTCTTTCAATCCGGTTACCGAATAACTTTCGATTACTGCCGAAGTTAATCGCGTTACAAGTCGGCCCTCCAGCGCGTGTTCATCGATCGGCAAATTGGATTACGCAGCCACGGACGGTTTACTGGAATGTATTTCACTTGACCCCGCTTTCATTTACGTTGTTAACCTTAAAAGTTGATCGTAGCTCTCCAGGATAGCGGTCGGTTAAAAAGATCGGTTTTTTCGAGATTCAAGTGTGTGTGTTGGTGGAGTAGCAGTGGCCTTTTTGTTGAAATGGCTGTTTATAGAATGCCTACATCACGGTTAGTAATTTCCAGATTGTTCAGCTTTTATTTGTGATGACAGTGTTATCCGGATAATTTTTTTATGGCATAATATAGAGTATGTCATCTTCGACCATTTTTTGTTCAAGTTTAAGCTACCTTAATTTTAGTGGGATTGCGATCAGTGTATTTAAAAAAATGTTTTTAAATATATAACTGCATAAAGCATTAACAAATGTAAACAAATTATTATGAAAAAGACAGAGATATTTTAGACCGAAAAAAAGCAGTCAAAGTTTTTCTAAGTTGAGAGAAAGAGCGATCAATAGAATTATTCTTTCGCGTAATTGAAATTTTTCAAAATTGGCTTCAGCGGCCTATTAGTTAACTTTAAAATCCCCAGAGAGTTACAATTTTCAGCTTCTTATCTGAAGCTTTCAGCTGTGACTGGGGAGCAGACTTGGGAGTGAAGACGACTCCAGGAATTTTGAAGCACCGACCGATAAACGGCACATCCCTGGTGTCGCTGAGACATTTGTCCGTATGCTTCTTTTATTAACGGCTCTCAAATATTTTACAAAAGAGCTCTCAAATCAACCAGTCAGGCCATTTTATCTTCTGGCAGACTTCCACAAAATGTTTGCCTGTATTGTCCAGTGATTTACGTATTGAGCGGAATTGTTTTTGAAATGTTTCTGGAAAAGCAGATGGCTGCTGCAGTTGTGATTTTTTAGATTTACATTAAGCTCCAGTACTAACATTAACATTAATGCCATAAGTCAAATGCATCGCATTTTAACTCTCAATAGTCCAGCATAGCCTATATCTATTTTTTTGACTAACCTGTTTTTCTCAAACTGTCCCTGTCGTGCTAAAACGGTCAAACAATTATTAAACATATTGCTGTGAACAACCAAAAACACGATGAAAACACCAATATTCATTTGCCGCACTTCTAAAATAACGTTTTAGTTGAGAGATGTTATATAATATATACACGTATCTTATTTCTAATCTAACTAACTAACTAACTAACTAACTAACTAACTAGATCGAAAACAAGCCAAAATAGTATCGGACAAACCACAAAAAGTGCTTTATGAAAATATCTCTAGTTTCAGTTAAAAGTTTTAATCGCTGATAACCAATATAATTAACGACAATCAAGTTTTCATTGATGCTCACTTCTTTTGCTCTAGAATTATGACAATTCGATAATCTTCATTTTCGCCGACCATTAAAGAGATGACTAATGACCGTGCGTTTTGAATTTTGCTTTCGTTCATGTATTTTTTTTTACTTTTTTAAGAAAATTAACCAAGTCGTTTCTTACTTTTTTAAATTTAATGAAAAAACCATTATTAATATTTTTTGTAACCATTGCTGTCTTTATTCTTACATTATTCATAAAACTACAAGTTGGGTTTTTTCGTTTTAAAAAGTTCCAACCAGCCTTGTACGAAAGTTGACGAGATTCTTTTAAAAACATTGTTATGAATGAACAGTTTATTTCATAAAAACAAACAAATATTAGTAAAAAACAAGAAGGAACATGACTTTAATTTACCTGCAAAAGTGGTCGATTTTTGTAATGTATATTTTTTCAATACAAATAGTAACATTTGGGGGTTGACGTTTGGCAAATCATTTATTATGTATAAAGTAGCAAGATTACCTGGCTCCTTTTCTCTCTTTCTCTTTCTTTTTCTTTTTCTTTCTCTTTCACTTTCTCTTTTTATTTCCTTATTTCTCTCTCTCATCCTGTTCCTCCACAACTCCCTCCTTCTTTCTTTCTCTTTTTCTCTTGTTTTCTCTCTCTCTCTTTTGAGAGGGGGGGAAGAGTGGCGTTTGGCCTACCAAACCCAGGTGGCTTCAACCTAGGTTACGCCATTGGGTAAATATAAAATAAATAGATACGTTAAAAACTGCTCAAAACCTTCTTTAAACTTTGTTACGCAAATTAAATTTGAATTTTGTTACGAATTAACCATTAACCCTTTACACGTGGGCACTGTTGGCCTGGAATGTTTTTTGACCATAAAAAATAAAATAAAAAAGCACTTATCAAATCTGTCCTATCTTTTTCATTTCTTTGAGGACTACCTGATTACCTCCATGCCAAATTTCCTTCAAATTGGTCCAGAGACTCGGGTTTGTATAAAAGCCAGAGTAAGACAGACATTACTTAAAACAGTCATTTTTAAATAAATATATATAGATGTTTACACAATAATCAGTTTTTTAAATTTTAGTTACATAATATTCATCTAGCGCTGTTGCGATATGAAAATAATTTATCTGGACAAAAAAAGATTGCATTCATTCATTCATGAAATTTTTAAAAGTTTCGTTATATGAAGTTATTGCGTCACTTGAAAGGCGCCGGAGATTACGACGCTTTATTCTTTTCCTTTCTTGTTCATATCATCTCACTTTTAAATCCACCTGGCTGGTACTGTTTCCATGTCACCGATTGTATGTCCGTCGGCATGAAACGAATCCGAGGAATGTTGGCGTTTAACATGAGGAATAAAGCAAGATAGATGTGCTTTCAAGAGTGATACTTTTATCACAGATGGACAAGTGGACATGGGTTGGGATAGGTTGAAAAAAAATTCATTTAAAATTTTTTTTTTAACTGTGGGATGGGTTTAGAAAATTTAACTTTTGAGGCGGTCGGGTCAGGATGGATTGAGTAAGTGGTGGGTTGGGTTGTGGGTCGCCCAAAAATGGACCCGTGTTTACCTCTGGTGTAGAGTACAGCTGAATCAAGGTCACGGCCAGAGTTTCGAGCAACGACACAAAAGAAGAAGAAAAAAAAGAAAAGGGATAAGAAGAAAAAATACGAACAGATCATAGCAGATGAGCAAACAGTATCGAGCGAATCGGCAATTAACAGTCTGTCTGGCTAGCACACTCTGGTTGATATATGCCCAGGACGGACCATATTTACTCATCGGCTCCCTCGGCCGTGCCGTGGCAATTCCGTCGGGCGTCCGTCAGTTTGGTACGCGGGAAGGAGGAGGATTGCGTGCCTCGCCACTGCTTGCTACCTGAACGTTGTTAATTATATTTTCTACTTTTCTTTTCGTTCAGTCTCATTCCATCTTCCATAATAACCTACGAAGTCATTACCGATATATATGGAGAGTAAGCTGCACATGATCCATCTGTAAGCATATAATACACTGTTCATCTTCCGGATAGCTGTTTTTGGTTTCTATTTTTAAAATGAAAAAAAAGTTTATATTTTTTAAACAGTGCTTATTTTTATTTTTAAATTGAATTATTTAAAAAAATTGAACGAGTCCGATTAAAATTGGCAAAGTAAAGATTCATAGAGAGTTCTTTGGCGCCCCCGACCTGACAGTCAGTGACAGTGAAGCAACCTCGGATGGCCGGCGCAGATTTTGATTGACCGTTGCCATTTATTTCACCGGAGTGGCCGGTGAACGGCTGTGAAACGCGTAGTGAATTTTGACGGCGTCAAACACTACATAGTACGAGTCATCATCCGGCTTGGAGAGAGGAGAAAAAGATGAGGAATAGAGGAATAAAAGATACGATACAGTGAATTGAAGCTGGCTGCTGTGACAATATCGAAACTTGGAAGTCAGTCAGAACTAGCCGATGGTAAAGCTTTGAACATGTGCTTTGGCTTTATCAATGATTTGCTTGCACGCAAAAAACTGTTCAGGTCTTTTAAATGTGAAGTGGGTCTCAGAATTTGAAAATCGGAAGTAATTTGCATTTAATTTAATTTAATTTGATAATTTTAGCGTGGCATAATAATCTCAGACGGCTTTTAGACCACGAATCTTTAACTTGTTATTTGTATTAATTGTAGGGCCATTAAAAAATTAACTCTTACCTACTGATGGCGGGATTCCGCCCTACAGGTTAAATACCACCGCGACCAGAGTTCCAATTTCACTATCAATATATCGGAAAATATTTATTAAACACCGCACATTCCATTTTTAACGGAATAATGGAGTTGGTAACGTCTAATTCTTCTTATGGAGAAATTCGTTTGAAGCGAAATTTCAGCTCATTGTAGACGAATTCGCTTAGAACGACTTCGTTATAAGCGAAATTCACTATAAACGAATTGTTATAAATAGGAGTATACTGTAAAAAATAATAATTAATAACTCACTTGTCGGACGTTAAGAAATATACACAAGATTGTAAACTTTATACTACTGTTCCGGCAAAAGGAAGATGCTTTCGTAGTATAGTTCACAATGAATCTTTTTTAAAACGTTTCTTGAGTTGAAAGTTAAACTGTTTTGAAGATCGTATAATAAAAAAAAAAAAATATAAACAGAAACAACACATTTTTTATATCGCTCGATATTGTTTTAATCTTTTTAACACCTGTTTGGTTTAGTTTTCTAAATTGTTCACCGCTCGGTTGAAATAAAAAAATGATGTTTTTAATGAACTTTAATAAAAAAATTGAGAAAGTTTATGTTTACTGACAGATTTACCACCTACAGCTTTGGACTACTTCAGTTGGGCTTCCTAGTCTGTTACAGCTTCCTGCAGCCCTAGCTAGTTACACCAGCTCTCAAACTGCTGACCGCTAAGCTGAAACTTTCAATCTAGCCGACGGCTTATTGGCTAAAGCACATCTACTGTTAGCACACCTCAACTATCTTCGACTAGGCCAAACATATTTGGTTTGCCTGTCGAAGCCATCCGAAGCTATGACCGCACTTGTCGGCGAAGGTCGATTAGAAACGTGAAGAGCAAGTTAGCCAGAATTCAGCTAACCAGCTAGCCGACTAAAAAGAAGCTAAAGGATAATAGCGCGTGCGTGAGTCTGTCATGGGCAAGAAGATCAAGTGCATTGGAAGATATGTCATGGATGGGGTGACTCTCGGAAAAGGGAACTTCGCCCACGTAGAACTGGCTACACACAGTGTGACGGAAGTCAAAGTGAGTCACACGTTTGTTTCCATATAAAACAAGGATGTATTTGTTTTAATCCTTCCATTCATCATCATCATCATCGTCGTCATCGTCATCATCATTATCATCACCACCACTATCATCATCGTTGTCGTCGTCGTCGTCATTATCATCATCGTCATTGTTTACTATAGTCATCATGCACTCCGGTTAAAACGGAATTGGTAACAACGAATTCCGCTTATAACAAAATCGTTCAGAGAAGATTTCCAGCTGGTAGGAGGCAAACTTTACAACTTTACTATAACTGGTTTCGTTATAAGCGGAGTAGTCGAATTGATAACTTTCATAACGAATGCTTTCTGTAAAACAAACTCTATTTGGCACTTTCATTTTAATTTCAAGAAAACTTTTCTAGAATTTACCTTTCAGGTGATTGTATTAAGATTAGATTAGAATGATAAACCGCCTGTTTAGATGATAACATTTTACAGTTCATATGCATATATCGTTCACAGTAAGACGTTAATATATTGAAAAGAAGAATATAAAAATATATGTATTTATTCAGTAACAAAAATATGGTAAATGGTAACTTAAGTTCGGTAAAACAAATATAAACGATCTCTCTTTCTCTCTCTCTCTCTCTCTCTCTCTCTCTCTCTCTCTCTCTCTCTCTCTCTCTCTCTCTCTCTCTCTCTCTCTCTCTCTCTCTCTCTCTCTCTCTCTCTCTCTCTCTCTCTCTCTCTCTCTCTCTCTCTCTCTCTCTCTCTCTCTCTCTCTCTCTCTCTCTCTCTCTCTCTCTCTCTCTCTCTCTCTCTCTCTCTCTCTCTCTCTCTCTCTCTCTCTCTCTCTCTCTCTCTCTCTCATGGATTGGGTCGGGTCGGGTTGAGTTGAGTCAAATTCTTTTGACAAATGCGTTGGTTGAGTTGAGTCGAAAAAAATATTAAAAAAAATTGTATTAAAAAATTAACTGTGGGTTGAGTTGGATCATAAAATTTAACGTTTGAGGTGGGTCGTGTTGGGTTGGGTTAGGTTGAGGAAGTGGTGGGTTGGGTCGTTAAAAATGGACCCATGTCTACCTCTGGTGAAACAATATAAATGAAAAAACTGGACTAAAGAATTAAAGATAAAAAAGTGGAAAATGAAAGAAGAAAAAGAAGAAACTATTGAAGTGGTCGCTTTGCCTGGAGCGTCGCTTCGGTCGTATTTCTCGTGAAATGCAATTCCAGATTGCACACCGGAAAATAATTTGTCTTTTTCAGCTTTTTTTTTCTTTAAATATAGTAATGTTGGCCTTATTTCGTGTCAATTTATTCTTATTCGGCCCTGAGCGTCGTCCGAATTGCGAGATTCTAAAAGTTACGTAGCTGGTGGTGTGGTAATATAGTCTCTGCATCGTTTGTATCTATTAGCCGTTTGTAGCCCCTTGTAGCCGTTTGTAGCCGCTTTCTCCCGACGCTGCAGCGAAGGCTACACAGAGTCAAGCGAGAATTCTAAGCCAGGAAGCAGAGCATCGAAGCATGAATAACTGATTGGAATGCTCTTGATGATCAGACAAAAAGAAGATCGGCTTGAACCGTGTAATAATTAGAGGTGAACCTGCAAAAATGGGGGGTTACGAGGTGATAACATGGTAGAAGGTGAAGGTTGAAAAACGTAAAAGAAAAATTTTCATAAGCAATTTGTTAACCTTGACCTTGGGGCTGTCTACGCCTTTCTTTATTAATTTATTTTTATATATCACAACAATTTTTTTCTATTTGATGAAATTTCTAACTGCACCGCGGTTAGTAGAGTGCTGCACGGACTGAATTTTGGCGGCCCGGCCAAAATTTACAGGCCTAGAATCCCTATATACTTTGCAAAGAATCTAAGCCAGGCCCGGCCCGTCTGAAAACCTTAAAATCACGGCCCTGCCCGGCCGTGCAGTATTCTAGCGGCTACAGGCGCGGTCACAGGATTTTCTGGTGGGGGGATGAAAATTTTATTGTTGATTGGGAGTCTCATATTATATATATATATATATTTTATAGATTTTAAAGTTATCATCAAGTAATGGGTGTGTTGTAAGAAAATTGCGTTTTTGAACATAAGAAATGTGTATGTTCCTATTGAATCTCCATACAAATACAATACAAAATAACATTAATTTATATCCTGCCCTTATAAAAAAAGACAATTCTTTCACAAAGATATGTCTTCAACCTAATTTTAACTTCTTTAACACATGTCTAAAGAATGACGAACATCCACCACCACCACCACCACCACCATCATCATCATCATCATCATCATCATTGTCACGCCCGTGAGACTCACAACGTGCATGCCTATCCATTTGTATATAGTAAGGCGTTGTCAGATTTTAATATTTGCGCGTAGACTTGCATGTTCCTTTGGAGGCTTGAATTTTGAATCGAGGAAAATTGCGCCTACTTCGTTAGAACTCGAACCTGTATTAATCTGTCGTGTTGATATTTGATAATAATCCGTGTTTTGGACATATTTTGATATAAACTAACTGATTGTCAACTAGAAAATGTTTGGCTTTGTTTTTTAGCATCCCAGTTGTTTTAAAGTGGTTTTCATCGAAGTTCTTCAACCGTTTCGGCTTTCACAAAGGCGGCAGTCGTGACAATCATCATCATCATCATCATCACCACTATCATCATCACCATCATCATCCTCATCACAGTCACCGTCATCGTTGTCCTCGTCGTCATCACCATCATAATCATCATCATCACCACCATCATCATCATAATAATAATCATCACCACCACCATCATCATGACCATCATCACCACCACCATCATCACAGTCACCGTCGTCGTCGTCGTCGTCATCATCACCACCCATCACCACCGCCACCGCCATCATCATCATATAATATTAAAACATCGTTTAGTTTAATTCATCATAGGTAGAGTAATGAATATCGTGATGGATTTTTAAATTAAAGTTTTGCTGATCAAGAAAATATTTTGATGCGAGATTCCTGTATTTCCTCAATTTTGTTTGATCTTTCTTTCAATTTGCCGGGATAACATCATAAGAACGCATGGATTTATAAACTAACCATCTCAAACCATTTCATACACGAGCGCTTCCAATTGAAAATCATTTTCCCAACGTACTTGTCGACAGATGTCAGGCAAAAACGAACTTGAATTAATTGCTGACAATTCGCAATTATTCCATCAAGTCTTTCCCGTAAATTTCTCTCTCTCTCTCTCTCTCTCTCTCTCTCTCTCTCTCTCTCTCTCTCTCTCTCTCTCTCTCTCTCTCTCTCTCTCCCTGTCTATCTCTGTCTCTGTCTATCTCTCTTTCTCTCTCCGTTTTTTCTCACTCTCTGTTTGTTTCTCTTTCTGTCTCTCTTGGTATAGTTTTCTACTTTTCTCTAACTTTTTTCTTCACGTTTTCCTTGTTTTCTGTTTCCTTCTTCTCTCTCTGGGTTTCCTTTTTTAAATGCAAATAGAACATTGGTCGCGTGGTCACGTCACATGCAAAGATATGCACACAGACAGACATACTCACACACACACACTCTCACACATACAGTCACACTAAAACACAAACATTTTCCGTACCAGACCCATCCAACACGCATATAGAGAAATTAATTTACTTTGATTCGACAGAAATCAAGACCGTTGCTAAGGACGCTGGTTAACGTATCGATCATATCTCGCGATAGAGAACCAGAGCGAGATACTGGCAAGGCAACGAACGAGTGGTGAAGAAGAACGGGGTGAAGAAGAACGGGGTGAATAAGAATGGGGTGAAGAAGAACGGGGTGAAGAAGAATGGGGTGAAGAAGAACGGGGTGAATAAGAATGGGGTGAAGAAGAACGGGGTGAAGAAGAATGGGGCGAAGAAGAGCGCGTGATGATATGTCAGTGATACTATTTGAAAGGCGCTGCTGCTTCGCCGGTGTCCGACACGACAACTTCCTAAAAGTGTTCATAGAAGAATAAAAATATATAAAAACTTTTTAAATATGTATTTATGTATGCATGTATGCATGTATGTATGTATGCATGTGTGCATGTGTGCATGTATGTATGTATGTATTGTATTGTATATATTACTAGCGGTGTGCCAGGCGTTGCCCGGGATTTTTAGAGGTTTTCTAATGTTTGTCTCTCGATCCCGTTTCCTTCCCCGCTTGCTCTCCCGCTCTCGGTCGCTTTCCCGCTCCCGGTTGCTTTCCTGGTCCCGGTCGATTTCTCGCTCCCGGCCGTTTTTTCTCTCGTTCGCTTTCTTGCACCCGTTCGTTTTCCCTCTCCTGGGGGCTTTCCCGATCCCGGACGCTTTCCCGCTCTTGGTCGCTTTACCTTTCTTGCTCGCTTTTACGCTCTCAGTTGCTTTTTCGTTTCCTCTTGCTTTCCCGTTCCCGCTCATTTTCTAATTCCCGTTCCCGCTCGCTCTACCGCTCCGCTCCGCTCATTTTGTGTCCGATTTCAATTTTTTTCACTATAATTGTCTCCCATTGCCTTTCAAGCTTGTGTGAAAATTGCATTACGATCGGATAAATGGTGTAGCAATGCATAAAGGACTTACTTACATCATCTTATTTATATATATATATATATATATAGATATAGTTCCCGCTCACTCCCCCGTTCCGCTCCGCTCATTTTGTCACCGATTTTAATTTTTTTTACTAAAACCTTCCTCATTGACTCTCAATCTTGTGTAAAAATTTCATTACGATCGGATGAATGGTGTAGCAAAATTTAGCAAACGCATAAAGTATTTACACACACATAATCTAACTATTATTATTAATATTATTATGAGTATTTTTTGTTATTATGATTATTATAGTGCTATGTGGATGCCAATTACTCCGTTGTTGTCGGTTGTCGATGCACTCCGGACGCTGTTGTGTTTTTTGTGTGTGTCTGGAGATAATTATTATGTGTGTATGTATGTATTTTATGTATGTATGTATGTATGTATGTATGTATGTATGTATGTATGTATGTATGTATGTATGTATGTATGTATGTATGTATGTATGTATGTATGTATGTATGTATGTATGTATGTATGTATGTATGTATGTATGTATGTATGTATGTATGTATGTATGTATGTATGTATGTATGTATGTATGTATGTATGTATGTATGTATGTATGTATGTATGTATGTATGTATGTATGTATGTATGTATGTATGTATGTATGTATGTATGTATGTATGTATGTATGTATGTATGTATGTATGTATGTATGTATGTATGTATGTATGTATGTATGTATGTATGTATGTATGTATGTATGTATGTATGTATGTATGTATGTATGTATGTATGTATGTATGTATGTATGTATGTATGTATGTATGTATGTATGTATGTATGTATGTATGTATGTATGTATGTATGTATGTATGTATGTATGTATGTATGTATGTATGTATGTATGTATGTATGTATGTATGTATGTATGTATGTATGTATGTATGTATGTATGTATGTATGTATGTATGTATGTATGTATGTATGTATTTATTTATGTGTATGTATGTATGTATGTATGTATGTATGTATGTTTGTGTGTGTATGTATGTATGTATGTATTTATGTGTGTGTGTGTGTGTGTGCGTGCGTACGTACGTACGTACGTACGTACGTACGTACGTACGTATGTATGTATGTATGTATGTATGTATGTATGTATGTATGTATGTATGTATGTATGTATGTATGTATGTATGTATGTATGTATGTATGTATGTATGTATGTATGTATGTATGTATGTATGTATGTAGGTATGTATATAAGTATGTATGTATGTATGTATGTATCTATGTGTCTGTTTATTTCTCTGTGTGTGTGCGAGTGTGTTCATACACTGGTAACCCGTTGATCGGGTTGTTTTTTGTTTTTTTTTATCGGGTTTGCAGATTTTTCTGGAAAGGGGACGCGAACCACACCTGACCGTGTTTCCCCGAGTGAACCAAACTTCAATCAATTTGGTTCAAGTATTAAAATTCGATGTCCATCAAAGATACACTCTTTCATTTTTATTATAAATCTTTTTAAAGACTTCCAATCTCTGTTTCTATTTTTTTCGATTAAATTTTTGAGTCACTTCTTTATGATAGATTTCTTAAAAAAATTTTTTACAGGCTTTTGCCTGATGTCAGTGCAATATTCTATAATTAGTTTTGCAATAAGTCAATTAATTAAATTATTCTTAATTTTACATATTGTGACTTAATTAAAAAAAACGATTTTTAACTTTGAGTTTTAATAACATAAAAGCTTGTGGTTTAAAAACATGGTTTTCATAATTAAATCAATCAGATCAAAGAATCATTTGATTAGGCGCTTGTTACACGTTAGAAATAAAAATAGAAAATCGGATTTTATATAATAGAATAAAATTGTGTTTTTACAAATGGAATTGATTTTGAGATAGAAGAATGTACATCGGGTTCATTTACTTAAATTGGGTCACTCTGCCTACTTAGGTACACGGCAATCCACTTTAAGTACTTGTCATTTCAATTAAGTACTAAATGTTATATTTAAGTACGTTAAGTGCCAGCGATATAGAATTGCACGTTGAAATTTTTTTATTAAAATAATTTTACCGCAGAGATGTCGATCAATAAAATCTCCATATTATTTTATTCAAATCATGTTTTCAACGGCATGTTTTTTGAGAAAAAGAAACAGAAAAAATCACTAAAAATATTTAATAAAATAATAGTTGAAAATGATTTTAAATAATTTCCCGCCGATGCTGTTGTTACCGCCTGCCTACATAGCGGATTTCTCTTCCATTGCGGTGGATAGGCGTACTTCGTGTTGAACCAACTGGACAAATAACCGTAATTACACACACACACACACACACACACACACACACACACACACACACACACACACACACACACACACACACACACACACACACACACACACACACACACACACACACACACACACACACACACACACACACACACACACACACACACACACACACACACACACACACACACACACACACACACACACACACACACACACAT
>OZ022239.1:31655516-31665516 GCA_963978895.1 Erpobdella octoculata
ATATATATATATATATATATATATATACGTATATATATATATATACGTATATAAATAAACGCAAAGATATATATGTATTGTGTGTGTGTGTATACATATATATATATATTGCTCTCCCGTTCCCGCTTGCTCTCCCGCTCCCGGTCGCTTTGCCGTTCTCGGTCACTTTCCCGCTCCCAGTCACTTTCCCGCTCCCGGTTGCTTTCCCGCTCCCGGTTTATTTATAATAAAATATAATATATTTATATATATAATACAATAGATATATAAAATATAATATATATATAATATAAATCGTGGACAAACAGAAAGACAATAAAGCAAGGTAAAAAAACGTGGTAATTAGTATTTAGTATCTACTCAAAAAATAATGATATCGTGTTTCATCAATTTTTGAAAATTTGGTTTCTATGACTTTAAATGTGGGGTGGAAAATGTGAATGTTTTAAAATTTCGTATTTAGGATCTTCTTTAAAAGAATATAGATGTGTAACCGTATTTAAATAAATTATTTTCTGGGACCTCAAATGTGGAGTGGAAAATATGGTTAATTGGTTTTTAGAGTAACTGCCACTTAAAAATCAACAATACTACAAATGTGAAAAAATGTCTAGATTCTGCTTAAAAAAATAAAAATACACGGGTTTGACCATTTTTTTGACAGTTTATGTTTTGGGGCCTCAGAATCTAAGAAGTAAAGATAAAAATAAATTTAAAAAAATGCTTATATTTGCCTCTTTATCTGAGTCAACAAACTAAAATTTTTGAATCTAAAACAACCGTTTCTCTCAATCTTGTACATTGTTTATTTCTTTGAAATCAAAATTCATAAATTTAACTCGATGTATGGATTAGTTGTTATCTAACCCTAACCCTAACCCTAACCCTAACGGACAACGTTGTCGGAAACATTCAATGCAAGTATTGTCATCCAGAATAAAGCTTTCCTGAAAGTTTTAGATCTGTAGGTGGTCGAAAAGTGGGTGAATTTTTGTTTCTAAGATTCGATCACCACAGACAAACAAAAAAACAGAGAGACGAGTGAAGTTAAATAAAAGCATTTAAAAATGTAAAAGTTTTGAAATCTATATATATAAAAATCTCGTGTCATAGTGTTTGAAATTGAACTCCTCCGAAACGGCTGAACCGATTTTTATGAAATTTTTTGTTTACATTTGGTAGATCTGAGGATAGGTCTATGGCTATTGAGAATATTTTTTTAAATTATTTAAAAAAGTTATATTGGAAAAACAAAAAGGTGCAAATATGTTCTTTTTATAGGAAAATGCAACAGATAGACAGTCATATATATATATATATATATATATATATATATATATATATATATATATATATATATATATATATATATATATATATATATATATATATATATATATATATATATATATATATATATATATATATATATATATATAAAGTTTGATCAATGATTTACATTGATACTGTTTCCTATAAAAGAGTATCTTTAACTGTCTGAGATTGAAAATGTTCATCTTCTTGCATTTTGAGGTCAACAACATGGCAGATTCCTTTCAGGTGAACTGCGGTACAATACTGTAGAAATGGCAGCGTTTGTTACTCGCTATGTTCCACTAATGACTGATGAACAAAGAATGATTTACGGCCGCATTATACTGGCAGTTTTGGAAGGACAAGGTGGATTCTTTTTTTTTGGATGCACCAGGTGGAACTGGGAAAACATTTCTCATTTCACTAATTCTCGCCGAAATACGATCAAATAATGGCATTGCTTTGGCCGTTGCATTGTCTGGCATTGCAGTAACTTTATTGGATGAAGGCAGAACAGCTCATTCAGCACTTAAGCAATGTGCAACATAAAAAAGCAATCATCCATGGCCACAGTGCTGAATCATGAGTGGCTGGCAGAAAGAGTCATTTTGCAGCAAAAAATGTGGATGTCAATGATTTAAATGTTAAGATACAGCAGTTGTTGCCAGGCGAATTGGTGTCCTACAAATCGATTGATACAGTTTGCGATGCCAGCGAAGCCGTAAATTATCCAACAGAGTTTTTGAACTCATTGGATTTGCTAGGCATGTCACCGCATCATCTACAACTTAAAGTTGGATCTCCTGTTATTCTACTTTGGAATTTGAACCCACCGCGGCTGTGCAATGGCGATTAGTAATTAAAAATTGATAAAAAACATTGTCGAAGCCTGCATTTTGAATGGCAAGTTCTGAGGCAAAAGTGTTTTGCTGCCATGGATCCCAATAATTTCTACAGAAGTGCATATTGAATTTAAATGAATTCAATTTACAATTTTACAATTAGATTGGCATTCGCAATGACAATTAATAAGATGCAAGGCCAAACGATGTCTGTTTGTGGCTTAGATTTGGGCACACTATATTTTTCTCACGAACAGCCAAAGTATTTGTGTCAGAGGACGAGTCAGAAGTATCATCATTTATGTTATCCTCGTCGTTAGAAGGAATACAGGGTAACCGATGCATATTGCTTTCTTTGACACCGAATAAGTGGAGAATCTGTGGAAATTTATCAAATTGTTTATTAATTGCGGGTCTCATTAATAAGATATAGAGAGCCTCTTTAATTTTCAGCCGGAAAGAGTCGGATTCACTTGTTAAAATCGAAACACCTTCTTCAAGGTTAATTTCCAAGTTTAATGGAAAAGTTTTTGGCTAATTGTAGTCTCGAACAGAGAGTTTTGTGCCGAAAGGTCAAGAATTTGGCTCGAAAAGTTGTTTCTGCCAAATGGCGAGTTGTGTTTCTTAGAGCGTGTCTCAAAGATATATGTATATATATATATATATATATATATATATATATATAAAAGAACATGTCCTGACTGACCCTCTGACTGATAATCAACGCCGAGCTCAAACGCCTCATCCTTAGAACGTGAAATTTAGAACGTATATTACTTTTATAGCATAAGCACCTACTAAGAAAGGATTTAAAAAAATTTTGTTCCAGAGGAGATGAAACAGGAAAACAATTTTTTTTGTAAAACAACGCTTATTTCAAAAACCAAAAATGAGGAAGTTTTGAATTTTGGATTATAGATTCTTCTTTAAAAAAATACGTGTTTCACCATTTTTTGAAGATTTGGCTTCCCGGACCTCAGATGTGGGGGTGGAAATAGGGTTATTTGTTTTTTAGAATAACTCACAGTTTTGTGAGTGCTATTGATGCAAAAATTTAGTATCTGCTCAAGAAATAAAGATATACGTATTTTACCAATTTTTAATAATTTGGTTTCCAAGGCCTCAAATGTGGATTGGAAAAAAAATAATTGATTAAAAACTCCAAAAACTAAAATGTGAAAGTTTTGCAATATCGTACCAAGTATAATCTTACAAAATAACAAAATATGTTTTAAAAATTGTTGAAAATTTGATTTCCAGGACTTCAAATGTAGGATGGAAAATAGGGTTATATTTTTTTTCAAATACTCTCTAGCTGAAAATACTACAGATATAATAATTAGTAATTAGATATTACTTAGATAATAAAGTTACACAAATTTTTTTATTATGTTTTGGCTACCGAGACAATAAATGTAGGGTGGAGAAAAGGATTATTTGCTTGAAAACTCAATAACTGAAATGTAAAAACATTAAAATTCAGTATTTAGTTTTTTTTCAAGTAATAAGATACATGTTTTATTATTTTGTTAAAAATTAGTTTCCATGCTTTGAGGTTTTGTGCCCTGTGAAATTGGCCGAGTCCAGCTCATCACGGACCGGGCCAGGCCTCGACTTTTTTGCTTATGAATCGGGCCAGTTCGGGTCTAAATAATAAGCCATGCCGAGAATAATCTGTCTACAAAATAAGCTGGGAGCGGTTCTAAAAAAATCCGTGTAGGGCTCTAGGTATAAGAGTACTGCACAGGCCGGTCCAGGCCGTGATTTTAGAGTTTTCAGAGGGGTCGGCCAAACCTGAAGTCAAGGTGGAACGTGCCGAGATTTTTCTCTAAGGATATAAAAATTTTAGGCCTGTAAAATTAGACAGGGCCTAAATAAGAAATTTTGGTTATGAAACAGGCCGGGCGAAATTGTCGACGGGCCGGGCCGTACAAAATTGGCCGGTGCAGTACTATGGATGCACGGTTCAAATTAAGTAATTTCAAGCGAGAGAAGCCGCGACGGACACTGCTAGTATATCAATATATTGCCATGTCAATAAATGAACATATTTATACAATTTATATCAATCTACGGTATTGTGCGATATGATAATAATAATACTAAAGAATTAACCCTTGGAGGGCCGAGGAGAAAAAAAAACTTCGTTGGCCATGTGGGGTGCCTGTGAACCCCAGAGTTAAAACATAAGAAAAAATTGATTCCAGAAACATTTATTATGGTATGCTATGTTTTTAAGTGGTGTAATAAGTTTTGGTAAATAAAAATAAACAATAAATGTTTCTGGAATAATATTTGCTTACGTTTTAACTCTGGGGTGCACAGGCAACAAAGTTTTTTTTCTCCATAGACATATATCAAATATATACACATATAGATATATATGTATGTGATAAATTAAGATTATTGCTTTATAGCAGTTGATAACAATTTTGGTTTCTGGAACATAATTGGACAAGGGGGGTGCAAGTACACCCCATTGACATTATTTGCTTTCCATTTTATCACCAATCACTCAACTCACACGTTTACCATTACAGGTCTGAAATTTCCTAGTGATAAATTACAGGAAATTAGTGGCATTTGCGGCTGCTAGTTTAATTGCCCCATCTATTTTTGATATGTTTTGATTTTTTGCTGCTGCACCCCAAACGGCCCTCCAAGGGTTAAACAAAAAGAAACGGATAGAGTTCATGGATGCATTATATTCTCATTTGTAGCTTCAAATGATGCGATTTCTTCAAATTGCTGAGAGGAACAATAAAAAACACTCAAAAAAGAAAATTATGCAATAATGTAAAATGTCTGAAACTTGACTTCTTGGAAATGTTCCATCCAGTCATCAGTGAACTGCTTCGGTGATTTTCAGACCTCGAAGGAGACCAATTTGTTCGAATAAGACTCTGAGGTATGAAATAATTGCCTGGCAATTTTTAAGAAGAATTGGATTTTTTATTGGAATAGGATTTTCTGTAAAAATAATTTTTATTTATAAAACGAAACTGTGTTGGCGTTGTAGCCATCGCCGTATATGAAGTTAAATATTAATAACGCTCATAGGTTTTAAGGTTCCGTCCGGAGCTTAGTCTTTTGTTACAATATTACTGGTATTTTGTCAAAAACATTTTTTTTGTAAATTCGGATTTTTTGTTTATGAGTTTTTGGTATTTCTATGTTCTTTTTATATTTTATTTGGCTTCAAGAGTTCCGGTTTCCTTTCGCCATCGCTCGATGCCTCCCTGGCTTTTCGGGCTTTTTTTCTTGAGCCGTTCCATCTGTCTTGGTGTGCGCGACAGCTTGCGTGAGTGTCTGTGTGCTACTAAGTATGGCTAAGTATGGCTATGTATGTATGTATGTGTGTGTGTATGTATGTATGTATGTATGTATGTATGTATGTATGTATGTATGTATGTATGTATGTATGTATGTATGTATGTATGTATGTATGTATGTATGTATGTATGTATGTATGTATGTATGTATGTATGTATGTATGTATGTATGTATGTATGTGAGTATGTATGTGAGTATGTATGTGTGTATGTGTGTGTGTGTATGTGTGTGTATGTGTGTGTGTATGCGTGTATGCGTGTATGTGTGTATGTGTGTGTGTGCGTGCGTGAGTGCGTGCGTGCGTGCGTGCGTGCGTACGTACGTACGTACGTACGTACGTACGTATGTATGTATGTATGTATGTATGTATGTATGTATGTATGTATGTATGTATGTATGTATGTATGTATGTATGTATGTATGTATGTATGTATGTATGTGGTGTACGCTTGGGTATGTTTGTTTAGACTATGCATCTTTCTATTTCTTTCCCTCTCGCCCTCTTGTGTTAGCACGTGAGTATTTGCAAATGAGTCTGCTTGTACGTTCCAATACCAGACAGAGCACGGAGATGATCAATAAAACAATCTCCATTAGCGCATACCTACAAGTTCCCATTAAGATCCCACTGTATGCTCTCTATACCTACCTACCCGAACGGATTCTAGTGGCTGTTTTCGCGTTTTCCTTGTGGGCTGTTCAGGGTGAATGAGTTTGTAACTGGATTGAGGAAGTAGATGGGAAAAGGATAAGCGTTAAGCAACGCAATTGAGTGGGCGGAAAATTCGGAATAGCTGGAAAAGTGAACGTCCGCGAGAGAAATGATTGTGATTTTGGCCGGTGAATTGGAAATCCGCCTTTGTACTCCTGTAAAAATGGAAAAGAAATCATTGTCTACGAACTGTCGGCTTAGCGTGGCCTTTCATACTGCCATCGTAGTCTACTATTAGTCATGCTATAATGATACACTCAATAAAGCCTGCCATTTGTCAATTAATATCTAAAAACAGGACGGGTTGTTATTAATAATTATTTGTTATTAGAAATTATGTCGGGCTGAACAAAAAACGTTTCGAGTTGGCTTTTAAGTGCTTCATGCTGTACCGACCGACGCATAAGTCAGGTGGGATGGCACTCTGTTCCAGGTAGATGGAACGGCTTTCCTAATAAAATTCGACTTTTTTTGAATCTTTAACAACCGTTACGCTCAATCTTGTACTTTTTCTTTAATTTTTTATTATTAATTTTGTTTATTACAACAACACTAACTTAACTTTCATATAAAATCGATTTGGATTAATTTTAATTGATTTAAGGTAAGCAGTCGCCCAGTTAAAAATCGCATGAAGTCGTACGAGTTTGAGTTGAGCCGTTTATATCTAGATAATTCAGGCGTCTATATAGTCTTTGGTTACATCAGGAGACTCGTAAAAATTGTGGGCATTTAACAAGACCAATGAATACACTTGGCCACGCTTACTAACCTAGATTTGATCACCACAGACAAACTAACTAACAAACCAACAAACAGAGAGACGAGTGAAGTTAAATAAAAGCATATAAAGATATACAAAAGAAGATAGAATGTGTGTGTATGTGTGGGGGTGAATGGGTGGGTGTCAGTGGTTTAGCGTGGCTTTCAGACGCACGGGGCGGGCAAGCCATATAAGCTTATATAAGCCATTTAGATGGAATTTTCTTACAAAAAACCGAATCGACATTTCTACTCAAAAATTTCTATAACTGGGTGGGGGTGAAACATAATCAGTTTTTTTCCTACATATAGTTGATGATCGGAAAGTAAACTCTGAAATTTTGTTTTGCAAGATTTGCTTCCTCCAAAATTTTTGGTAATTTTTCACTTTTGGAGAATGAATTTTTTTGCTAGTTTCCATAAAAATCATGCAGAATATTTGCCAATTAGATGCAGTAAGTTATCAAAGTAACAAGTGAATCAAAAAACAAAGTTTAAAAAAAACTTATTTGTATATAATCGATTGTGTAGGCCACATTCTGTTACATAAACAACGAGCATATTAGCATAGACAAGAAATATTTTGACGAAAATATCACAAATAATTATTTAATTAAATTTTGTTCAATCAATCCGAAAATCTGATAGAATGCATTTAATAATCAGTTCGGAGGTATGTTTAAATTTTTAAATCTCTTGCTCATCGGGAAGTTAGTTTAAATGGCAAAATTTGACGACAGACAGAGAAGTCAAGTTAAGTAAAAGTGTGTAAAAAGTCTCGAAGAAGTTTTGTAACAGAGAAAAGCTATTTATTGCTAGTTTGTGAGTATGTCTGCCAAAGTAAAGCAACGATCGGAAGAGAATTTTTAGGTTAACAGGACGAAAGTCTAATAAAAGTTTTCAGAGAAGAAAGAAATCGATGGGGATGTCAAAATTAAATAACTTAATTTTTATGAATTCTAAATAAAAGTTTGTTGTGGCATAAAAACTAACTAATCGCTTGAACGCTTCTGCTTTTTCAAGCTAAAAAGCAGATATTACTAAATCTTGAGCATTTAAACCTTTTGGAAGCAATTCTTAGCGGAAAATTTTGAAAACGATGATAAAATTAAAAAAAAATGTAAAAACTTTTTAAACCCTATTATGGTTTTAATTACATTTTTTAATAATTTTTGTTAACTCTTAATGGGTACGTTTTACTCGCGGTTTTACTCCTACCACGATCAAGAGTAGATTTTCAAAGCGAATTAGTTCGAGCTTCTTTTGCTAGTTTTAAATGTTGAAAAATCGCTTTTAAAACATTCTTTTAAAAAATCATTTCTAATGATTTGTTTAAGTGTCCTACCTATTATTTCCGACTATTTTTTTGTTTTATAACAAAAAGATTTCATTCTCCTATAGTGAAAAACTACCCAACTTTTTGCCGCCCCTTCAAAAGTACACCATCGCCTCGTTACGCAACATGTATGTGAGAGAGAGAGAGAGAGAGAGAGAGAGAGAGAGAGAGAGAGAGAGAGAGAGAGAGAGAGAGAGAGAGAGAGAGAGAGAGAGAGAGAGAGAGAGAGAGAGAGAGAGAGAGAGAGAGAGAGAGAGAGAAAGAGAGAGAGAGAGAGAGAAAGAGAGAGAGAGAGAGAGAGAGAGAAAGAGAGAGAGAGAGAGAGAGAGAGAGAGAGAGAGAGAGAGAGAGAGATGGAAAAAAAAACATCATCCCGGTGGTGCAACAATGAACGGCAACTTATTTCAAAAGGGTAACAATGGGATATCAGTGTGTATGAAGGAAGAAGTTGCCTTTCGAACAATACAAAGAGTGAAAGAAGAAAGAACTATTGATGCACACAATACTGCACATCCGCATCTTTTTAACTCTTAGCCGCTGAAGCCGTCCTGTGTAGCGGCCGCAGAAGTGTCTAGTATAATGGGACCACACACTCTTTAATACAAGTTCTCGAAGTTGGATTATTTTTTTACAACTTTATAAACAACTTTTTTTTTTGTAAATGGCTGCCTCTGCAAAGAACCCTTCAGTGGCCTTGAAGTCCTTTAGGATTTACGCCACTCTAAATATTGTCAAACATTATTATTATTTTTATTATAGGAAGGATAGTGTTAGGAGTAGGGATAAGGTTAGGGGTATGGGTAGGGTTAGGGTTAGGGTTTAATTTTAATACGGGATTACAATTTTACCGATTGCAATCAAAGCGAACCGCCGAGGCAATAGCAGCGACCTAAAAATATTAGCCAAGTGAATAGTAAACATAGGATATTTTAATAACTTTTGCTTCTTAACTATTTTAATAGTTTTTTTTGTTAAATTAAATTTTAATTTTTTAAAGTTGGTTAATTTTATATTAATCTCTCGAGCTTCTAAATGTCCGCGGACATCCGGATATTGTAAGTTAATAATAGCATGTAAAAATATACATAAATAAATACATACATACATAAATACACTTCGCATAAATATATAAATAAATTTATTTGCATTTCCTTATATGTTTATTTATCTGCTAATTGCTAGCTTATTGATCCAGGTTTTCTCCGATAGGAATCGAAAAGTGTTTTTTAGATAAAAAGAACCTGCGTTGAACTTTTTTCCAGACACTACGAAAATATTCGTCGTTGTAAGTTTGTGTTGCCTGCAAAGGTCTATGTACTCGTTCGTCCTTAGCGCAAATAGTGAAGTTTTTGGCTCTTCTGAAATTTCAACTCAATAAAATCGTTGGACATGAAAATATTTTTTTCAGTTTCTTTAAAATGTCTCTGCGAATAAAAATGAAAGCAAAATAAAGTTATTTGATACAATTACCACTACCACTACCACTACCACAAACCATTACAACTACCACAAACACTACAACTACCACTACTACTACCACTACCACTACCACTACCACTACCACTACCACTACCACTACCACTACCACTACCACTACCACTACCACTACCACTACACTACCACTACCACTACCACTACCACTACCACTACCACTACCACTACCACTACACTACCACTACCACTACCACTACCACTACCACT
>OZ022239.1:31668016-32043016 GCA_963978895.1 Erpobdella octoculata
GGAAAGCGACTGGGAATGGAAAAGCAACCGGAACGGGAAGGCAAACGGGAGCGGGTAAGCAACCGGGAGCGGGAAAGCGGCCGGGAACGGGAAAGCGGCCGCGAAAGCAAGCGGGGAAGGAAACCTGAGCGAGAGAGACAAACATTAGAAAAATCTCTAAAAACCTCGGGCAACGCCGGGCACTCCCGCTAGTATATATATATATATATGTATGTATGTATGTATGTATGTATGTATGTATGTATGTATGTATGTATGTATGTATGTATGTATGTATGTATGTATGTATGTATGTATGTATGTGTGTGTTATAACTCTTTGCGAGCTTTCGTCGCCGAAGGTCTTCAGAAGAAGAACCTCTCATTTTTAGCGTTTCGGCCCTTTAACTTCTTGACGCTTTTAAGAGAGGTGGGCCCACGTCCGTTGATCAGGCGGACGCCCTTCGGCGAGAAAAATTTCCAAATTCCTAACTTGAAACACGAAAATTCAAAGTTCAGCAGAAAACTGTTCGAAACAAAACTTGAAATCGCCGGAACGATTATCGCTCAATGTAAACAAGGCTAAACCATTTCGTGTGCATCTTGTAGCGCTTTCTTTTTCCTATTAGCGAAAATCCAAAAAGATGCAGCTTCAGCTGTCTGGGAGATCTCCTTGATGGCTCGAGTTTTTTCTCGGTTTGAAAAACCAAGAGCTTTCAGCAGTTTTAACATTGAGCTGCTAACCAACCCTCGAACGCCAACCTCGACTGCAAAAAATTTCAGTCCTGAACCCTTTAGCATTCAAATCACATGCTAAATCCCTATATCTCTCCTCTTTGAAAATATTGCTAGATTCCATGTTACTTTCCCATGGCACAGAGAGTTCGATCAGGAGCATTGTCTTGGCCAAGTCAGAATATATAATTATATCCGGCTTTAAACCGCTAGATCTCACAGCTTCTGGAAATTTTCTTTCGCCATCCAAATCAGCCGAAACCGACCAATCGTCGGCAGCACCCATCACACATTCATGTATGTATGTATGTATGTATGTATGTATGTATGTATGTATGTATGTATGTATGTATGTATGTATGTATGTATGTATGTATCATATATATAGAATAGATATATCGGCCCGCCTGTTGTTTAGGAAGGCTTTTTAGCGAGGCAGCCTAGTAGACCGGAGATCCAAAAACGAAGAACTGAGAGTTACAACCGTATAGTAACTTAATCAAGTATTTTTGTAAGAGAAAAAAAAATTTTTATGCACAAAATAAATTTTTAACTTTATAAAAATTAACAAAATTTTTTTTATAAAAATTTCAGTTGACATTGAATTTTATTTGCGTAGTCTCGAGTTCGATGGTCTATTTATGTCTATTTAACGTCGCCTGTGTTATCGGTAAATTAGAATTGTATATTTCTTATGTCGGATATCGCGTTAAATTAAAATAAAGCTCATATCAACTACTTTTAGCTATAAGAAATCGACGTTTCTGTTTCTTACAAACCGGAGTTTAGTCTCCGCTGTCGTACCAAAAATAGATTAATACAAATAATGAATATTCATGGATCCAAAAGACTCTAAATCGTTTTTTCGGAGTCCATCTTGGCATCTCACTCAAAACCTGCTCATCTCCGATATATCTATTCTATATATATGGTATGTATGTATGTATGTATGTATGTATGTATGTATGTATGTATGTATGTATGTATGTATGTATGTATGTATGTATGTATGTATGTATGTATGTATGTATGTATGTGTGTGTGTGTCCTGTTTTCTTGTAAAAGAAATTATAAATGGACTCCCAGAGGCAAAGATTCTCAAAAACGATCGCCCACGCATTAGAAGAAAATATACCTTAATAAATAAATAAATAGCTCTTCTCTGTTGGATTTAAATCACTATCATTATCATCACAGCTCTGTCCTTGTCTCCTTGTTTATATATATATATATATATATATATATATATATATATATATATATATATATATATATATAAATTATAAAAAAAATAATATTATATGATATATATATATATATATATATATCTTAAAACACCTGGTGTAAAGGACTATAAACTATTATAAAAAAAAAAAAAAAAAAAATCTTAACACCAAGACAAATTCATTGCTATTTTTCACCTTACTTCAGATCAGTGATGGGCAACAAACTACTTTCAAGTAGTTAAACCTTTCTGTAGTTGCATTTACTTTTTACCAATGCTTTTATTAACTCGTCGTCTCTGTTTCTCTGCATGTCTGTTTGTTTCTCTGTCTGTTTCAAATCTTGCAATCAATTTTTGAGTCACTTCCTGATGATAGATCTTTTTCAAATTTTGCATACATGCTCAAAATAGAAGACAATGCAATATTCAATTATTAGTTTTACAATAAGTCAATTAATTTAGTTAATTTTAATTAATTTCGATATTTCGATATAATTAAGATATTTCGACTTTAATATAAAATACAAGAGTAATATAAGAAAAAATTGATTGCAAAATTTGTGTTTTAATTACATATAAGAGCATTGGTTTTAAAAATTCGTTTTTAATTTACTTGTTAGTAGTTAAACTATGTAGTTAACTACTTTTTGTCAGAGGTAGTTTAACTGAAGTAGTTAACTACTTTTAACTACTTTTTTCTATAAACTTGTACACTAATACTTTGCATTGCTGTATTAGGCCTCACATGATCACCATTAATTATGTTCACCATCTAATTTATTAAATAAAGCAATGGCAAATTGTTTTCTTAATTTATTAATGAAAAGACATATATTTTATAAGTTAAATATCCAGTCAATCAATCTACTTCAGACGGTGTCAAACATCGTCTTATTACCTGTAGATGATTATCTTTTGAGTACATGACGCAGGAAAACAAGCTTTTCAATCATACTGTCAGACACTTTGCACCGTCTTGGCACTAATATTTGAACTGCACAACTGAACAGTCTCTCAACAGCAGCACTGCTTGTTAGACTTGTATCAAACTTGAGAAAAATTCTTGTTAGATGAGGATAAATGAGCAGTGAGTTTGTTGTTGAGTCATTTGAAGCCAGATCTTTGCGTAAAATATTATACAGGCTGATTTAATTTTTTTAGACTTTAACTACTTTTAGGTAGTTAAACTAATTGTAGTTAACTACTCTAAAAAGTAGTTAAACTATTCTTTAACTTCCGGTTACTTTCGGTTAGTTAAACTTTTTGCCTTAACTACTCCCATGTAGTTAAACTAGTAGTTAACTACTAAAGTAGTTAAAAGTAGTTAACTACTGCCCATCACTGCTGCAGATTGAAAATATTTTCTACTAGTGTTTACCTTACTGGACCAAAACTATGGAACCTCTTACCAGATGACGTCAGATGTGCATCTTCAGTTTACATCTTTAAAATTCTTGTCAAGAAATTTATTTGTGAACATAACTTACAATCGGTTCTTTAAAAAACGGAGTAGAATAATAACTCTTTTCTGTTTATATTTGATTTTTTTATGTGAACTGATGAACTCTATCTCCATTTGTAGAGGGTGGCTACACTACAAGCATTGCTTATTAGTAGTCTCCCTGTTGTCATTTCATTTCATCTCATTTTATATGTAGATATGTCGACAAATAAAAATAAATTAATAAAAAATAAGAAAAATATTAATGTATTATTATTAAAGTAAAACATGGCGTTGTCATGATGAATATTATTATCATTATCATCATAATTATAATCGTCATCATTATCATCATCATCGTCCTTGTTATCGTCGTCGTCATTGTCATCAATATTTTCCTCCAATGTTTCAACGTTGACAGTCACTTTTTAGGCTCCTTAGAATGAAGATCGACTCCACTTCCACTGTTACCTAGCCTGCCGGAAAACAGATTTAAATAATTC
This sequence comes from Erpobdella octoculata, assembly GCA_963978895.1. Lineage (NCBI taxonomy): Eukaryota > Metazoa > Annelida > Clitellata > Hirudinida > Erpobdellidae > Erpobdella > Erpobdella octoculata. The sequence goes on from OZ022239.1 coordinate 31,671,899, forward strand.
AAAACTTTTTCAACTTGTGTGAAGATTCTCAAAACGATAGAGAAAGACGAAGAGAGAGAGATAGAAAAATTGAAAAACTGAGTAAAAATGAAAAACATAAATGACTCTTTATTCAAGGCTTAGATGTTACTGATTGATTAGATTGTTTGAAATTTTGCATCAGTGTTTGCTTTTGTCTAGCAGTCCAGTTGACACGAAAGTAACGTTCAACCAAGACGACCATTCTACCACTTTCATGGCTCCGATGTTAACAGCGCTACTAATGTCGCTTGAATTCTCCCCGCCGACCACTTGATCAGACCCCTAGCCGGCCCTTAGCCGCTAGCTCACTTGAGCACATTTTATAGTCGTTCCGCTAAAGTCGGCATAGCGCGAATCATACCAACTTGAGATAACTTGGTGATGTGAAAAAATGTTTTTTTGCTTTTCCCTGGCAGAATACGCTCTTGTCAGGCAATTGCGACACCGACCGAAAAGACTGGAAACAGAGAAGATGTAAATTTTCCGGAGAAAAGCTTTTTTCTGTCGAACGCGGACGGATAGAGAGTGAAACTATTGCGTAGAACATCCGACGTTGGATTGTTGCGGAACGAATGGATGTTTACGCAGCGTTCTGTTTAATTTCCACCAGTGTCGTTGCCGTGGTAACGGTTGTACCAGACGCTGAGTTGTTACGCCCGGGCCGTATCTGGGTCTGTGGAGAGGGGGCTGTAAAAAGGCGAAGCGATCTCAATAGCAGTTTCTTTTCATTCGCTACATCTCTATCTCTTTCTTTCTCTCTCTCTCTCTCTCTCTCTCTCTCTCTCTCTCTCTCTCTCTCTCTCTCTCTCTCTCTCTCTCTCTCTCTCTCTCTCTCTTTTCTCTATGTCTCTCCCTCTTTCTGTCTTTCTTTTTTTCTTATTTTTTGCACATTTTGAATCTATTTTGTACTTTAATTTCCAAACCCGCTTAGGTTTTTTTCCCAATTTCTTTAAACTCTTTTTTCACATCATATTATTTTAAACATTTTCATCTCTCCGATAATTTTGTGTAGATTTTTTTTTAATTAAAAAAAACTAGTAGTTTCATTTTCTCCGAGCGATTCCACGTTTGCACGTTTTCTTCTCCACAGTGACGTCACGTCGTCTCCTACTACGTCGGTGCTCCTCTTCTTCTTCCTCCTCCACTTCCTCTTCTTCTTCTTCCCCCTCCCCCTCTTTTTCCTCCTCCTTCTCCTCCTATTCCTGGTCACGTGCGAGATCGTTTGGTTAATGAGTCAGCTGTCGGTGATTCATTATTACACTGTCGCATCGTCTTCCGCTGTTTCACCCGTCGCTGCGACTGACGGCCGATCGTGAAGGAGCAATGCCATTGGCAGAGCTGGTCGTGGCGCAGCCGGCGGGGTTCGGGCTCTCGATCGATTTAGGCTTTCAGGAATTTCGGAAACTTGAAATTCGCTTATAATAATTTAAATGAATGAGGACGCTGACGACGACGACGACGATGATGATCATGATGATGATGATTATGATGGATGATGGATGATGATGATGATGGTGGTGATGATGATGATGATAGATGATGATGATAAATGATGATGATGGTGGTGGTGATACTGGTGATGAAGAAATAATTATCGCTTATATCTAAGCCGCCATTCTATAACGCAATCATATTCTGGTAAATCGATTAAAATTAATCTAAGACAGGAAACAACCTCGCAAATGTAAACTTTATTACTTAAACTGTAGTGTTTGTACTTAACGTTGTAGTGTTTGCGTCTTAACTTTACAAATGCATTGTCAGTTTCAATAGTAAAGCCTTGTGTGGATTTTTTATGCACCCAGGCTCAATCCGGCCCAGTCCGTTTAATAAGAACAAAATTCCAGGCTCGGCCCGTTATTTCAGGCACAAAATCCGAAAGCTTGGCCCGCTAGCCATGGACCGGCCCGTGCAGGGCTCCTCTAGTTAATATCTTGAATTTGCAGAAAAAAATTGCACACAATAACACTGACACTGGATTGGACAATCGTTTACAAATGTGCACAAAAAACATACAAGCGAGTTGTTCACGTGAAAAGTGATTGTTTTCTCGTGTGCCGTGTGGAAGTCTTTGCCTGTTTGTCGTATTTGCTCTTCTCGTATGTCTATAGTTCTCTTTTCTCCCTCTCTCTCTCTCTCATCGTCTCTTTGGCTCTTTGTCATGTTTCCCAGTTTTTTAATACTATTTTGAGGTGTTTATATTTTTTCCTATTTAATTACATTGCATCTGTTACTCTACATCCAGATACATATACATCCCAAGCTAATACGCTGATATCAATTATAATTTTCCTTCTATCAGAAACTCTTAACCGATGAGTATTTTAATACAAATACGTCGAAGGCTATCCCGAACAAATACCCACAAGAACAAATACTACTCCGCGGTATCTACAACACACAAATCCGTGGAAATTTGTCACCGGGGGGCAGACCGCAACCGACCGGGCAACCGGCGCGTTAAGGCGGGGCAGTACACGTACACACCGTGGCCAAGGAATGGGAGTCATTGATTTATCGGTCCATCCATGTGCTCCATATGTTTGGCCCGGATCAATAGCTGGCTCGGCGGAACGCAGCTTAAGCGCACGCGCGCATCCAGACGTACCCTCCCCCTCTTTTTTCCTGCCCCTCATCATCATCCTCCTCCGCTTCTTATCATCTCTTTTCTTTGTCTTTATTCTTTTTTATATTTTTTTTTGGTTTTTTAGTTTTGTTTTTGTTGTATTTTTTTGTAATTATTTATTGTTCCATATAAGGTTCGGCCATCGCTCTTGCGCTCTGTTCTACGATCACTTTCTTCTCTCTTTCTATTTTTTCTCTTTCTCTTATTTTTGCTCTCCTTCTCCCTCTCTATCTATTTTTTATTTTTCTTATTATTTCACTCTCTTATTCTAATTTTCTCTCTTTTTCTTTATTTTTTATTTTCTCACTTTTTTAACCCTTATCATTCCTTTCTCATATCTTCTCTTTTTCTCTCTCTCCAAGTAACTTTCTCTCCGCCTACAACCAGACAAGCCATCATTTTTCTAACAACTGGAAACACATCTTGCTGACCCCGACAAACTGGTGACTCAGCGATGCTGTGGTGCTTCTTTGCAAGCCCCGATACATTAGTATCGTTTCCCACAGATTTGAATTGAAGCGTTATTTTTATTTCTATTATTATTATTATTATTATTATTATTATTATTATTATTATTATTATTATTATTATTATTATTATTATTATTATTATTATTATTATTATTATTATTATTATTATTATTATTATTATTATTATTATTATTATTATTAATTATTATTATTATTATTATTATTATTATTATTATTATTATTATTATTATTATTATTATTATTATTATTATTATTATTATTGTTATCGTTATCGTTATCGTTATCGTTATCGTTATCGTTATCGCTATCGCTATCGCTATCGCTATCGTTATCGTTATCGTTATCGTTATCGTTATCGTTATCGTTATTGTTATTGTTATTATTATTATTTATTTATTTATTTATTTTATTACTGAAACTGTTCGGACAGAATACAGTTAAGTGAAACGTAATAAAAAAAAAAGAAAAAAGAAAATGTCAAGTCATACAGTTGAAACAAAATGCAATCAAAATAACCAGTTCGGTGGGACAACATGTCATATAAAGAAAAATCTCAGAAGAAAACCTGATATTAGCATTAATTTTGCATAATCCAAAATAGTCACAAACAGCAAACATCATTCAAATTTCAGATAAGAATAATGTGGCAAACAGTATGCCTATTTATAAACGATAAATTTCGTGAGGTCAACCGTCACAATTAAGCTCTTGAACCTACTGTACGTAGTTGAGCTAACAATATCATTAGGCAGGTGGTTCTATATAACAATAATACGATTAGAGTAGAAAAACTTCGTAATATCGACTCTAATCAAAACAGAACTTAACTTGAGTTGGTGGCCTCTAGTTGAGGAGTATGCAAAAAATTTGAGTTGATGCCTTAAATCAGAATCGGTAAGGCGATGCAAACGTTTATAGCATAAACGAAGGTCACTGATGATTCGTCTATGCTCGAGTGATTGGAGACCAAGAGCTTTTAGTCTTGCCATGTACGGAAGATTCCTGGGAGTTGGGACTGCCTTGGTGAACTTCTTTTTGAACCATTTCGATGTTGTCGATGAGGTATTGGTGATGGGGGCTCCATACTAGAGAGCAGTATTCCAAAAGAGGTCGGATGTATGTACAGAAGACCTGTTTGAGCAGAGCAGGATCTTTAGATAGAAATGATTTCGTGATAAGTCGCGATCTCAGGGACGCAACACGAATAATATTGGCAATATGAAGTCTGAATTTGAGGTTTGTGTCGATGACTACTCTCAAGTCCCTGGTGCTGTCAGTGTTCTTCAGTTTGTGAGAGCCGATGGTATAGTTGGATGGTTCAAATATCTTACTTGTAATACCAGAAGTTGTTGATTTTAACTGATGTGATTTAGGAGAAGAGAATGTCGATGGACCATTATCAGAAAACCTCCTGATTGTGCATACAAAGCACTTTTCCTTGGCCAATTGCAACTGCCATTCCTCGGTCCTGGCAACTAGTCGATTGACAAATTTCTGAAGTTCCCGACTGTTGTTACCTTTGCAGTAGAGCTGAATGTCATCCGCAAATAGTTTGTGAAAGATTGGAAGGTTGTTAAATCTATTGGTAATATCATTATTGTATAATAGAAAAAGGGTGGGTCCTAGTACGCTCCCCTGTGGTACTCCACTAGAAACATGTTTGATATCAGATAGTTGTCCTTCGATCCTTACATTCTGTAATCTGTCGCTCAAGAAGTTTTTTAGCCACGTTAATAAACTCCCGCTCACTCCGTAGGACTCTAGTTTGGTCAATAATTTTGAATGTGATACTGAGTCAAAGGTTTTTTTGAAGTCAAAGTAAATCACATCTGAGTTCGTTCGTGCCTGGATTGAGTTCGACCAATCATAAGTACATTCGAGTAAGTTGGTGCACGTTGATTTAGCTCCTCGGAAGCCATGTTGATTAGGTGAGATTAGCTTATTGATATCCAAGTAGTTGTGTATGGCTTTGTTAATAATTCTTTCCATTGCTCGACAGCATGTGGACGTTAGAGAGATAGGTCTGTAGTTTCCAGAACAAAAAGTTGTACCTTTTTTTAGGGATTGGGATAACAAAAGCTTTTTTCCAATCTTTAGGCAGATTCCCAGTTTTGAATGAAAAGTCGAAAATGTGGCAGAGGGGTAGAGCGAGGCTAGATGCACATCGTTTCAGAAAAATATTTGGAATAACATCGGGCCCTGAGGATGTAGAAGAAGTAAGTCTAGACAATGTCTTAAACACAATGTCCGGGGTGAAGTCAATTTTTGCCAGTTGCTTCGATGTCCTTCGCTCATAATATTACATAATAATAATAATAATAATAATAATAATAATAATAATAATAATAATAATAATAATAATAATAATAATAATAATAATAATAATAATAATAATAATAATAATAATAATAATAATAATAATAATAATAATAATAATAATAATAATAATATTATTATTATTATTATTATTATTATTATTATTATTATTATTATAGTTATTTATTTGAAGTTTGTTATATATATATATATATATATATATATCCTGTTAAACACTAAAAATTTTTGTTTTCGACCTTGGTGCCAAGCTTAAGGCCAGAGGTCAGAAGTCACTTGATTTCAGATATTATAAAAAACTAACCCATAAAAACAAAGTTTTTATTATAAATCCTTTATATACGATCCTAGATTTCCGGTACTAATTCCTTTTACAGCCCAGAGCCAAATTCAAAAATTAAAAATCCGTTAAAATTTTGTGTTTTTAGAAAAACTTAATTATACAATATCCGATCAAACTGAAATTTTGATAGATTCAATTGTCTCGCAGCCCAAGTCGATATGCCAAATTTCAGCTCGATCGGATAACGGGAAGTGAGTTAATTTTGAGACTCAAAGTTTGTGACCGACAGGAAGACAGACAATCGAAAATAATATAAAGGATTTAAAAAACTAACCCATAAAAACAAAGTTTTTATTATAAATCCTTTATATACGATCCTAGATTTTTATTTTTAAGCCCAGAGCCAAATTCAAAAATTAAATTCAAATTCAAAAATATGGACCCTTTTGACGGGGCCGTTTTGACGGGGACCGTTTTGACGGGGGCAGTTTTGACGGGGGCCGTTTTGACGGGGGCCGTTTTGACTGAAATTTTGATAGATTCAATTGTCTCGCAGCCCAAGTCGATGTGCCAAATTTCAGCTCGATCGGATAACGGGAAGTGAGTTAATTTTGAGACTCAAAGTTTGTGACTGGAAGACAGACAGACAGACAATCGAAAATAATATAAAGGATTTAAAAAGGCAGGAGTTTGTTAATTTATAAGTCGTTTAATTATGGCCTAAATATAGATTTTATTTTACGTAGTCATAATTTAATATTTGTCTCTGTTAATTTATAAGCCGAGACAAATATTAAATTATGACTACGTAAAAAAAACTATATTTAGGCCATAATTAAACGACTAATTATAAATAATTATTGAATTGCTCAATAATGATTTTAATGAATTAACAGCCTTCCGTATCTTAACATCCAAATATTACCGCGAATTGAAAACAAACAAACAAACAAACATATTCAATTGGGATGTCCAAGTTTATATGCATCAATACATTTCAAACAATGTAGCTATTGTAACTCATCTGAGTGTTTTTAACATTTAAATTAATAAATTAAATTCTAAGACGAGAAAGTAGGCCTCATCTAAACGATAATTAAGCAAGTTGGTTGTTTCATAAATGCAAATTAATTTTTAAAACTGTGTTTCACGAGTGTTAATAAATTAGCTAAATATTGTATTAATTCAGTGATTTTAATTTCCTTATTGAATTTTTTCGACAGAGATCTAAAGATGGAAAATATAATGCTTGATGAGAAGAAAAAGAACATCAAGTTAATAGGTCAGTTCAATTATGTTTTCATTAATAATAAATAGGTCAATTCAATTATGTTTATATCTATATCAGGTCAGCTGATTGTCCAAATATGTTTGTATTTAAATCAGGTCAGCTGATTGTCCAATTAGGATTTTATTTATAATAGGTCACCTGATTGTCCAATTATGTTTGTTTATATATTAGGTCAGCTGATTGTCCAATTCTTTTTTTATTTATATTAGGTCAACTGGTTGTCTTATTAATATATATATATATATATATATATATAACTACCAGTGCTGTCGCGGCTTCGCTCGCTTGAAATTAATTTATTTTATTAAAAGTTATTTAGCAATTGTATACTGTCAGCCCTAAAGATAAAAAAGGTGGAGCTGCAATCGTAAAATAATAAATAATGAAATTTTAAAATTATCTGACATTTTTGACGGGATATCTCTAGTTATATAATAGTTTATAGTCCTCTGCACCTCGTGTTTCAAGACTAAAATACAAGTATGTAGGAAATACTGATGTATTTGTTGTCGCAGATCATAATTTGATCCCAGTTCTTGTTTTCCTTTCTCCTGTAACCGGACCTGGAACTGTATCGCAAAACCGAGGTAAAGCTTGTATCGTCCAATTAAGTTACATATATCCGTTTATTTTACAAATAAATCCATTCGAGAGAGTCCATGCCTATTCAACTTTGCCCTTTAACCCCTCGCCTATTAACCCTAATGAATGACACATCCTATATACCAGCTTCTAAGATATCATCCATCTTGGATTCCTTATTCAGCTTTAAATGAAGTTAGCCGTCATGCAAACAACTAGCTGCCTGGGAAGCTGTTGACTCAGTTGTGCGAACAGTCATACCAAAACGCTTTTAAGTGCGATTTCCAGGAAGATAAAAACGGCATTTAAGCTATATAACTGTTTTCCTTTTTTTGGAGCCAGATTAATTATTAAAAAGCACTTTATTTTTCAATGACAATAACTTATTTTAATAGTAGAAGTTTATGTATTTTTTTCTTTGATTGAATTTCGTCGAATTCAAGCAGATTGCAAACTTTTCGCGGATTTCTCTATTTTTTGTTACTTTTTCTTCATTAATGCGGTTTTCTCATTTAATTTTTTGTTGATTCTTTGTTGTTATATTTGCTGTTATTTGTTTATTCAAGCTTTCTGTTATTTCTTAGCATTTTAGACAATCTGCTTTATATTAATTAACGAATATGTAATAATTTAATAATATATTTAAATATATTAGGTCTAAGTAGCTCTGAAGTTTCGTCCAAAACGTAGAGCCACTTTAAATAAACTTTTCATAACGTTTTCGTAATTATATTGCACTTAATTTTAATAAATAAATAAATTAATTAATATATCTTTATTAATTATATGGATATATATTTAATACTATTTGCTCGATGTTGTTTGCACAATCACCGTTGATTAATTATCCGCCAATTTATATCAGTTTTCAACAGTTTTTCGTTTTATTACTATAGTTTTTTTTTTCAATTTTTTCTGGAGTCTTGTTGAATGTTTGAAAGTTCAATTTTTATTTTGACGTTCCAAAGCAGATTATTTGCATTTTCTAAAGCTTTGTATATCATGGCTATTTTTTATGATTTATTTTTTGTTTAAATTCACTTTAGATTTCACGCTGAAAATTCCGCAGGTTAACCGCAGTATATTTCTGCACTCACAGTATTAAAATGTATTTCTTTCTTTAAAAATAAATTAAACTACTTTTTGTCAATTAACTCTGAATTACACAATTTCAGACTTTGGTTTGAGTAACACCTTCAAGCCCGACGAACCACTCAAGACCCACTGTGGCTCGCCGGAGTACGCCGCCCCCGAACTTTTCATTGTCGGCAAAACATACGGCCCTGAGATTGACCTATGGAGTTTGTAAGTTGGAAGTTTTTTTTTAAATGCGGTTTTGTGGGTTAAGTGACACTTGATCTAATTTCATATTTTATTCAAAAATTCTGTTTTGAGGTTTTCTTTTTTTTATTTCCAAGGTTTTTTGAAATTTCAAAAAACTATATAAAGTATTTCCCATTTTTCCAATCCAGCTTTTTGGCTGCAATACAATTAAAAGTTATATATATATCAAAAGATTAAATTGTGTCGTCATTTTTGTTAGTTTAACGATTTCATCTCTCTCTCTCTCTCTCTATTTTTGTCTCTCTCTTTCTCTATTTCTCTCTTTCTCTCTACACTTTTTCTGTTCCATTTATTTACTCTCGAATCTTTTTCTACCCATGATGTTGCTTCAGTCATTCAGCGGTACTGATAATAATGGTCATCATTGACATTGTTATCATCATCAACGTTTTCGTCGTCGTCGTCATCAGTAACCTCTACATCATCATTATCATCAGCATCATGTACTTTTCGTCAAACTTTAATTACGTCTCAATATTGAACAGTTTTTCTTGAAACCATCGTGACAGACCGCAAGAACGCCAGTTAATTAAATCCACCAAAACTAATTCCATATTAAACATATTATTAAAATGAATAACGAGAGTAATTATTATAATTATTCTCATTTTAATTATCATTATAATTAATGCATTTGAAGTCGGACGAGAGGACTGATAGATTCAGATGGCACGACCACACATTTCATCAAAATTATCGACTGCAAAACCAACGCATATTATATATATATATATATATATATATATATATATATATATATATATATATATATATATATATATATATATATATATATATATATATATATATATATATATATATATATATATATATATATATATATATATATATATATATATATATATATATATATATATATATATATATTTATATTATTTTTATTTATTTTATTTGTTTATTTGTCAACATATCTGCATAATAAAATGAAATGTCAACAGGGAGACTACTAATAAGCAATGCTTGTAGTGTAGCCACCCTTTACAAAAAGAAACAAAAATCACATACACACACAAAATCAAATATAAACACAATGCTCAGTTTTTCATAGAAACGATTGTAAATTATGTTCACAAATAAATTTCTTGATAAGAATTTTAAAAATGTGAACTGAAGATGCACATCTGATGTCTTCTGGTAAAATGTTCCATAATTTCTGTCCAATGAGGTAAACACTTGTAGAAAATATTTTCAATCTGCAGTAAGGTAAATGAAAGATACCTGTATGTCTTGTTTGTCTATTTTTTATATCTGATGATAACATAAAATTATCAAAGACAGAGCAATGCATAATATTATTAATGAGCTTAAACATGAAAACCAAGATGCTATAGCAATGAATTTGTCTTGGTGTTAACATATTTAGTGTTTTGATATAATTATCAACATTGTCCGTTCTTCCAAGTCCGTTTCCTATAAAAGAGTATCTTCCAAGTCCGTCTCCTATAAAAGAGTATCTTGAACTGTTTGATTAATTTGATTTGATTAATTTTAATTGATTTAAGGCCTAATTCATGCCGGAAACATTAAATTCATGTATTGTCATCCAAAATAAAGCTTTCCTGAAAGTTTTAGAGCTCTAAGTGGTCGAAAAGTGGGAAAACGATAGAAAAACCTCTAAATAGCCCGGGCAGCGCCGGGCACCCGCTAGTATATATATATATATATATATATATATATATATTTGCGTCTGGCAATCAACTAACCAGGTAAACCTCTCTCTTTTCTCTCCCCAACATTTCAGGGGAATCATCATGTACGCCATGATCCTGGGGCGTCTTCCTTTTTCTACTCAGTTCAGGGACGAGTACCACAGACAGCGCATGCTCCAGCAGATACAGAAGGGTCTGTCGCCAGTGCACGACAGGGAAATGCAGGTTCTTACGCCAGGTGGGTTGAGAGAGAGAAATTGAAAAAACATTAAAAAATGATTTTTACAAATTATGATTTATTGTTTTTAGGATAATAATATTAAGTGTTAATATTATTATTAGTTTTTATTTTTGACCGTAATAGTAGTAGTAGTAGTAGTAGTAGCAGTAATAGTAGCAGTAGCAGTAGCAGTAGCAGTAGCAGTAGCAGTAGTAGTAGAAGTAGTAGCAGCAGTTGTAACAATGGTTATATTATATTTTATTTGATATTTCAAGAAAGGTAAAGAATTTATCGCTGTTTTCCATTCAATTCCACGAATGTCTCAGCTAAAATGCAATTTCAAATCGTTATTTAACAATTCAGTTAATTCCATCATTGTATGTGTGTATTTGAGTTTATAAGGCGTCCGAGCTCGTTGCAGAGCTGCATGGATGCTGTTTTTATGCATTCCAGTGCTCTTTTGTCCTCTGAAAGATGAAACTTCGTCACGATATTGTGACTTGGTGCTTCTCTCTCTCTCTCTCTCTCTCTCTCTCTCTCTCTCTCTCTCTCTCTCTCTCTCTCTCTCTCTCTCTCTCTCTCTCTCTCTCTCTCTCTCTGTGTTTCTCTTTCTATCTCTTCCTCTCTTTATTTTTTTAGATTTTCATTTTTTCTCGTTCTGTACGTATGTCTATCTATTTTATCTTTCTCTCATTTTCTTTTCTTTTTTTTAATTCTACATTGTCTTCAGAACTTTTTTCTATTCATCCACCAGCATATTTTTTTCTTATCTCCTTTCGTATTTGAAAATTAAATTGTTTAGCTTAGTGTTTCGTTTTTACTTCCAACGATTCGTTATTTCGCGTCTTCCGCGTTCCTTTCTCCATTTTGCGTCCGACTTCTTATTATGCTTGGAATATTCAGACTGGTGGAAAAATCCACAATTTCTCAATATCGTTAACCTGGTGACCGTTTTTTAAATATCTACCAGGGTTTGAAATCATCAATTCACCTTGACCCACTGATCCTTGACTCGCTAACCCTTAACCCTGACTAACAAACTTCCATAAAAGGCGATGGGGTTCGGCAATCCTCAAACCCAAGCAGTTTTGGCTATCATTGGCTATTATCTCTATTCTCTAGATTGTCGAAATTTATTCCACCAACTGATCGAACCCAACCCGGAACTGAGGATACCTCTGCAAGAGATCTTCATCCACCAGTGGCTGACCAAGAACGGAAAGAGTACCTTCTACACTTACACTCCCCCGCCGCGTAACAAGGCCCTCAGAAACGAGGTTAACAGTTTATTTTTGTGATGATATTTGTAGAGTTCAAGTTTACCTAATAGACACACACGTCACTATTGTTGAGCTTTCATAGCTCTATACTTAGCAATTTGTACAGCCTTATTAATTTTAATATTTTGGTATAATGAATAAATTATTATAATTATTATATCGTGAATAATAAATTATTATAATTGTACGGTGTGATTCAATGATTAACATCAGATTGTCAGTGCCCTATCGATCATGATGGACATGAAGAAAGGCGTGGTCAACGAAACGGTGAAGGAGCACAGGGCTGATGAGCTGTCGGCCATGTTCAATATGATGATGGATCAGAAACAGAAGAAACTGGGTAGGTTCGACTATTATCCACGCGAACAAACAAACAAACACGCACACACACACATACATACAAACACACACACGCGCGCGCACAGAACTTTATCGATCGGGTTTCATTAAATGCAAACTGTTTAGATTCTTCTTCTTCTGAAGCGCAGAACGCGCGATTCCTTCATATCAGCGCAGCGGCTTGAGCGCTTGCTCGACGTTGGGAATTTCGGTTGTTTGAATACCACCAGCTCTGCTTGAGTTCAGGAACTGATATGCCTCTGTACTTCGTGTTTTATACAGACAACGGCAAGTAATAGTAAAAAATAAACATAACAAATTATTTCAAGCAATGGGCAAAGATGCATTTCCCAACCGCGCCCACCACTGCCCGCAATGGCAAACTAAAATCTAAATCCCTGCAAAAAAAGAAGTGTTCTGTAGAAAGTCCAAATGGAAAGCCAGCCAAGAGATTGAATCAAAAACAGCTTAAGTGACAAACATCTTTTCGTCCTCGTCTGGTTAGAGTTGATCTGAACGCAACGAAATGCCAGAATCCAGAAAAAGTATTCGATAATATAATTGATTAAGTAAAATGACCTAGCTGTATGTGTGTTCCTAATGACAACAAGCCGGTTGGAGATAATCAAGACTTACTTTAATTCGGCAATCTGACAGTTTCTTTGATAAAACATACAAGTCTCGTCAGTATTTTAAGTTTCCAATTCAAGCTTGATATTTAATAAATATATAAGCAGTATATTCGAGCATTTTTTCTATTCAACCTCGAAAAACAGAATACAAGTTTGAAAAAAATTGACGGTTTTTTGAATAAGAAGAAAAAAATAAATAGCCTTAAAAAGAAATTTCAAAATATTTAAGAGAATTTCGAAATTTTGATTTAATAAAATTTTTTATTGAACGTATTTTAAATATAAAAACCCTTTTTAATTTCTTTGAAAATTCTACAATTAATTTTGACGACAAAGCGGCGCAAATGGCTTACAGTCTTATGCTGCATACCCGGTTACGATTAATCGATTCCAACTGAGAATTTGACTAATCGATTAAAACCGGAAATTCGATTAATTGATCCAAACTAGAATTTCTATTGATTAAATGTTCTAGGGAAAAAAAATTATTTCCTACAATCGGTGAGTTTCTTCCCGCTAGGGATGAGAAGTCTATGAACGATTCTGACCGCCAACTGGAATCAATTTGTTTCAGTCTAAGAAAATCAGGGACAAGTCAGTACGATCATTCTAGTATAGTACCAGTTTCGCGAGTGGGAAGAAGTAAAATTCAGCGCAACTAGGTTTCGGATTTACGTGCGGGTGGCAGGTAAGACTGTGCGATGCAAAATGTCCGAGCTAATCGTGGCGCTACTGTGTGAGCTTCGGATAAACATTTTAGGCCCATCCCGTGCTGATATAGGTTTTGCCCGGCCCGTTTTTACAGGCATAAAATCTTTAGGCTTGGCTTAATAACCTCAACCCGGTCCATGCAGGGCTCCAATTCTATTTTATCACCTACGAACACGATTAACAATTTTTTTTTAAATTTATTAAACTATTTAATTAATAAATACACGCATTAAACTCACAAAAAATATATAAAGCTACTAATACGTAATTTCCAATTTTTTCTTTGGTAGGGTACTGTGACATTGACCACACGAAGAAGGCATGGCAAGGTCGAACGGCCAGATCGAAATCTGCAGACAAATCAACAACGCCCGAAAGTTCAAAGGGCAAATCACTGGCCTCCAAGAGAAACCCCGTGGGCAGGAAGTCAGGCGTTGGGTCAAAAGGTTAGAAGAAAAATTATGTTTTTTTTTCTTTCCGTTTTCTTATTATTAATTTTAAACGTTTTGCCAACACAAAGCAAAAGTTTTGTTGATAGTGTTTATTGAAGTAGTAGTTGTTATAACCGCGGTAAGTGTAGTATAACAACCGCAGAAGTTTTAGTAGTAGTTGTAGTAGTAGTAGTAGTAGTAGTAGTAGTAGTAGTAGTAGTAGTAGTAGTAGTAGTAGTAGTAGTATTAGTATTAGTAGTGGTAGTGGTAGTGGTAGTGGTAGTGGTAGTAGTAGTAGTAGTAGTAGTAGTAGTAGTAGTAGTAGTAGTAGTAGTAGTAGTAGTAGTAGTAGTAGTAGTAGTAGTAGTAGTAGTAGTAGTAGTAGTAGTAGTAGTAGTAGTAGTAGTAGTAGTAGTAGTAGTAGTAGTAGTAGTAGTAGTAGTAGTAGTAGTAGTAGTAGTAGTAGTAGTAGTAGTAGTAGTAGTAGTAGTAGTAGTAGTAGTAGTAGTAGTAGTAGTAGTAGTAGTAGTAGTAGTAGTAGTAGTAGTAGTAGTAGTAGTAGTAGTAGTAGTAGTAGTAGTAGTAGTAGTAGTAGTAGTAGTAGTAGTAGTAGTAGTAGTAGTAGTAGTAGTAGTAGTAGTAGTAGTAGTAGTAGTAGTAGTAGTAGTAGTAGTAGTAGTAGTAGTAGTAGTAGTAGTAGTAGTAGTAGTAGTAGTAGTAGTAGTAGTAGTAGTAGTAGTAGTAGTAGTAGTAGTAGTAGTAGTAGTAGTAGTAGTAGTAGTAGTCATTCGACCCCATGACATCGAAGATATTGGTAGTCAGCTGTAAAAGGCACCGTACATGCTTTAGCTACAGCAGGAACAGTAATTTTAAATATTTCTGTATGAATTTTATATAGAGTTTTGTAAACTATTTCAATAGTGCATATACCAATGATGTAAACTATTTTAGTGATGTTTATACTAGTGTTGTAAAATATTTCAGACAACTATTTTTGCTGAAACTAAAGCATGCTATCTATTACATTTTGTAGTCAAGTATTGTTGTATATTTTTTGGAGCTTAGCGTTGCCGTATTAGTTTTGTAATACAACTGTATTGTAATACAGATGTAGAATTACAGTACTGCAGAAGAGTTTTTGAATGACATTCTGTAGAAGCGTTTTAATATAATCTCATAATAGTAGTAGGACAACGATGATGTATGGTAGTGTATTGTAGCAGTACTTTAGTATCAGTGGTAGTAATAGTAGTAGTAGCAGCTGCAGCAGTACTTTGGTGGCAGTGGTGGTAATAGTAGTAGTAGCAGCAGCAGCAATACTTTGGTAGTAGTGGTAGTAATAGTGTCGTAGTAGTAGCAGCAGCAGCAATACTTTGGTAGTAGTTGTAGTAGTAGTAGTAGTCGTAGTAGTAGTAGTAGTAGTAGTAGTAGTAGTAGTAGTAGTAGTAGTAGTAGTAGTAGTAGCAGCCGCCGCAGCAGTACCTTTGTAGCAGTGGTGGTAATAATAGTAGTAGTAGCAGCAGCAGCAGTGGTACATTGAAAATAGAAGCAAATTCATCGATCGTAGGTATTGTGTTCGAATCCAAGTGGCATATCGCAGCCATTCTTATTCTCTCTCCCTCCCTCCCTCCCTCTCTCTCTCTCTCTCTGTCTTTCTCTCTCTGTTTCTTTTCATATGTTTGCGATATTGTGGCCTCGTGCACAATCTCACCAGCGTCATCAGGTGCATCACCGCACAGCACAGAGGGAAGGTTCTAAGAAGTTTCCTTTTATCTCCGTCCGCCGCTACAACGCGACTTTTTAATTATGGAAATAATATTATGTGGAGAATTTAGTTGTTGTTTTTTTTTATAGAAGATTCCGTTTGTTTCAATTCTGAACGTTTCTAAACGAAAGAACAAAAAGTAAATAACGACCGCTGTAACATCGTTCTTTTGTTTTTAATTCTGATTTGTCGATGGGAAACAACGTGATGTTAGTACAAGAAAGATGGAGGAGGAGAAAGAAGTAGCAGAAACGATTTCGATAGGTCTATTGTATGTATGTACGGTGATGCGTGTATGTATGTGTGTATGTGTGTATACGCAACGCGTGTCTTCAGCGGACGCGTGCAATGTGAAAGTGACGCTGCGCTCAAACAAAATATTTAGAATTCATTTTCAGAATATATTCTATCAGGAGTAATATAAAAGGGGTTCTGGACCCCTTGTATCCACCCCTGGTTTTATTATTATTGACTAAAGCTTCTAAAACTGGGATCGTTCATATAATGAACAGCAACAAAAACCAAGTTTCGCAACAAAATCGAACCTACACAGGACCACCAGTGGGAAAATTACCAGCTGTAATTCTTTGTTATGAAAAATGAAAATGTTTGAATAAGTTTTATAAATTTAAAAATGTCTAGCGCTTCATTTTATGTATCTTGTGTTCTTAGCGGTCAATGGTTAGTTTCCAAGATCAGTCTCCCTCCGTTATAATATTTTAAGATTATACTTGTGCTAATTGTGACTTGAAAATGTCACTTCTACCACATATAATAAAATTTCTATTTTTTATCTTTAAAAACAACTTCATTTTGAGAAACCTTAAATACATTTATCAACTTTTTGTCTCAACAAAGTAGTTTCTAAATAGTTAGTGTATTTATTTTACAGCTAAACCAAAGAACAAGTCTAGCGCAGGTTAGTAAGATGTTGACTTATGAAGACGAACATAACAGTCTGTCATTTTTAGCTCGGTTTTGACTAGACAATCATCACATGGATCACGAACTTTTTTCAGGCAACCCTGGCCACCCGCCTCCTCTGCCTCAGCCCACCACGGTCACATTCGCTACTCAGGCTCACGCCCCCACGGACAGATCAAGACTTGAAGACCCCCTATCGACGATATCGAGCAGGCCAAGCACCCCGTGCGACGTCCAGTCTACCTTGCCGAGTCCTGGAAGTAAAGAGCGGCGCGGTCAGGCGGGGTACAACCCAGGGATTTTGACGGTTCCTCCTCCGCTGAGCACCCAAAACCCTCCCCATCCGACCTACCAAGCGACATCTGCTCAAATCAACACCGACCCCTCGGCACTTGCGGGTATCCTATTTGAACCGTAGCTTCTTTACTACCTAAGTGTTTAGCTTCTAGATATTAGAAACTGACTTAGATATTAAAAACTCAGTTTTATCATTTACGATTTTTAACATTAAAAAATGTATTAGTTGAACAATTTCAAAATTTGTAGAAAAAAAACCTTGAAAATTTTTATTTTTTATTTAGAAGATGGACCACCAGTAGCACCTCCACCAGCAGCGCCAATCCAGCCTCCTCATCAGCCAACACATCGCCTCTTCCTTCCCGGAGCAACAGACTATTCCCGGCTACCGCTGAGCCAGAGAAGGGTGCCCCCACCAAAACTCAGCCTCACCCTTGACCTTTCGGTAACCAACCCTGGTACCTCGAAACAGAAAAAAGACCAGACTTCGGCCAACACTAAAGACCAACATCTTCAGCAGCAAGCTGGAAGTTGCCAGTACGGCATTGCCGCTAGCAGTGGAGTGGTGAGGAATAATTTTTTTTTAAATAAAATTCTTCATTTATTTTTTTTTCAAAGAATATTTCGATATGAAACGCAAAACTAGAAAAACGTATCCCCATAAAATATGTTACATTTTATGATGCTTTCTTTCATAATAAGGATAGTTTGAATGTGAGTTAAATTCTAAATCAATTAAAAGTTAACAATTCTACCATCAAAGCCTCCTCGCCTTTCACCGAAAGAAGACGCCGCTGGCAAGCACGCGCATCATTCTACCTCAAACACATCGTCGCGGACTCACAACGTTCCATCATCAACCATATCAACAACCACCACTACGGCGACCTCAACGCCGTCTGCCATAGCGGCCACAACGTCAAAGCAATTCTTTCCGAGCACCGTTTCTAAAGCCCGGAGACCATCGTCCTTACAATACTGCCTCAAGACCTCTTCGGGCCGTATGGCCCGGCCCTCTCTCGTTCCCGGACTGTCGCTGGTCGCGAGCAGACGATCATCAGTGCCGGTTGATCACGGCGCTAGTCACAGATCGAATTCCATTTCCTCTCGCAAGGAAGCTAACGTCGTCGCTCCGAAAGCTACGCCGGAAGATAGCTTGATCGACAGCTGCAGTGAAGAAACCAGCAGCAGCCAGAGCGATTTTTCAGAGAACGGCTCGTGCATTGAAGTTTCTGCTCCTCCGGCGATCCGACTGACTAGACGAGAAGAACGATTCGTAGGCACCTTAGCCGAAATCGTCGAAGTAGCCGGAGACTCGCTACAAATGCTGAACGAGCTAGACGAAGAAGACGACGACGAAGAAGAGGAACTATCACGACCATCCGACGGCACAAAAGTGCGCCTCGACGGAACTAGCGACAAGTCGCTCGTGTCGCGCTACTCGGAGAAAAACTTTGAACTCTGCAGAGACGAGGCCATGAAATTGGCCGGCGTAGACGCTAGCACGCGACCAGCGTCCGATCAGACGTTAACTCCAATCTCAAAATATCTCAGCTTCACCCACCCGAATCACGACGACTCGCTTCTGTTTACAGTTTCATCGCCAAATTTACCTCCTCGATTTTTTATGGGCGCGTCGCTGCAATTCTATCATCCAGAGGCCGCTGACGCGACTCCGATCAAGCAAAAAACCGGCAGAGCTGCCAACGCTTCTCCGCTTCTTGTCGAGGACAGAACGCCCGTAGAATATGAAAACCTGCTGCCGTCGCTCGCCAACTCTCCGCTGAACAGCAGTACTCGTTCGGCCGTCAACGGTTCCTCAACTCTGAAGATGCCTTTTAAATTAGACTTTATGTCAGGTTCGGGCTTGAGTCCAGGCAGTCCTTCGTACGACGACAAGCACGCCCGATTCTCGCACATCGGTATCCACGCCCTCGACGTATTCTTCAGTCCGGAAGAAGATCCCTCTCCGAGCAGTGAGAAAATGTCAGCATCTGAACCGCTGTGGAGACCGCTGGTCACTACTGTAACGAGTCAA
This sequence comes from Erpobdella octoculata, assembly GCA_963978895.1. NCBI lineage: Eukaryota > Metazoa > Annelida > Clitellata > Hirudinida > Erpobdellidae > Erpobdella > Erpobdella octoculata. The sequence goes on from OZ022239.1 coordinate 31,691,181, forward strand.
AAGGTTTTCGATAAAGTTATTCGAAAGTCGCCCACATCTTTCGGCAGTTCTTGTTTGCTCAAAAACCGACCTCTAACAACGTACATCTCACCGCCCTACATAGACGCCAAAACACCTACACCTGTTGAACAAAAATCTTCTCCTCAATGCCAGCAGTTTCGTCACGTTTCTCCTCTACACTTCCAGAAGTCTGAGAACAACCCACCCGGTCAAGTTCTGGCGTCAATGCCAAGAGCTCCCTTGGTTACTTCACTGGACATTTTCTGCGATGGTTCGACCGATGATGACGACGACGACGATGACGAAGAAACTACAAACCTCCCAAGCAACGGCGCACCAAAGGGCTGCTCCGGCAGCAAAAACGACTCGAGTTTCTGTGATCGGCGAAGCGGCGACGTGCCTTCTTGTCGCACCAGCTGCTCCATTCAGAACAGCCAGTCAACACCGGTCAGCGTTCGGCAAGCGTCCAACTCGGAGATTCTGTTCAGTGCGAACTCGGTGCTGGACAAGTTCGCCTCTAGACTGCACGAGCCGGAAAAGAGAACGAACAATATCATTCCTCCCTCGCCGGTCTCTCGCATCCAGCACTCCTTAACCTGCGCCGACATGCCGTCTGTACTGACGGTTCGCAACGCGTCCATAACGCGCTCCAACGTCGAGTCGTCTGCCTACAAGGAGCTCGGCTCGAACGCCACGGGAACGGCGAACGTCGTCTCGTCCTGGCTAAAACTACCGCAGACTTCCCAGCACAAGGACGGCCACTCGCCAGGGTGCGGCACCGTCTGGCCTGCAGACTTGTCCATCTGCTCCAGGTTCAGTTTTTCAGTATAATTTGTACTCTGTGTGTAACCTCTCGTTTATATAAAGAGATGTGTGTGTGTCGGTGCGTCGACCACAAAATTGTTTTTGTAGGTTTTGTTCGGAATAAGAATATAAGCTGTTTAAAACAAGCAATTCCACCAAGTTTACCAATAATAAACGTGAATTTTTGTATAGAAACAAAAAAACTTCAAACATAACAGATTAATTAGGCCTTTCTACAATTACTCAATTAATAATTACTTAATCCTAATAAAATCTGTCCCAGCCTTCCACCCAACCAATGAATGTTTTTCGGGTAAGCAGACCAAAAAACAAATCAAATACATACACAGCTACCTGCTTATTTTGGACATGCTACTGTTGGTCAGATCATATTTAAGAGAGTCCGCTCCGAACTGTCCGTTGCTCTTAGCGTCCGCTCTTGAGAGTGTCGCTTTAAAGTTTTCTTACTACAATAATATTTTCTTAAATAAATTATTTTTGTATTATTAGGAACCCGTCGTCAACGATACAGCGCAAGCACTCTTCATCCTCAGGTCTCTCTCTCGACAGCTTGGAAGATGTCAAAACTAACGGCAGCTCTGAGGTCGTGGCCACCTGTTCTTTGGCAGCAAAATTGAGGGGTTCGAGTCGTTTGGTTTTGGATTGATTAATTAAGTAATTAATTGGTTATTTATAAATATACATGTACAAATGAACACACTTCGATTGGTCTTGATAGCCATTTTGAATTTATCAAAGTTCAAAAGTACGGACTTACAGACTACATTCCAGATGATTGCCAAGCAATAGTTTCAAGATATGCACATTTTTGTAGTCATAGAAGTTATTCAAGCAAAATATTTAAATCCAATCCATCCAACTCAAAGGCACAAAATTACACACGGCATCGCTTTTTTCCCCAGGTGGCTCGTTCAGGTTATCCAAACTGGCCTCGAACAATGAAGACAATTCGACTTCAACGCAGACCAAAGACACTCGCACCCCGTTGCCTTCGTTCAGAAACCCCATACCCGTCTTCAGCAACCTGCTGAGGAGGGAGCGGCGCCTGCCCAACGAAAACCAATCGCCTTCTAAAAAGGTCGGTTTGGCTGGTAGAAGGTTCTCGAGTCGGTGATCGTGTTTGTTTTCATTTAACTTTTAGAAAAAGTATTTTTCTGATGAGTGTAAATTGAATGAAAATCTATAGTAATCCTTCTGTGAATGTTATCAGTTTAGGCGATGAGTTAGCAACGCTGATAATGCCTACATGATTCAATGCCTTGAACCCGGATATGGTTTTGTTGTGCTCGCTTGGCCTTCTAGACTTTCAAAAAAAATTAAATTTGATAGAGCAATGTCTAATAATGATAATAACAAAACCTGCTGATTGACTCTGGTCAATGATCGCTTTATGGCAGAGTCTGGAGAACAGATCCACGGGGGATAACTTCAAGCCCTCGTGGCGACAGGGCTTGGCTCAGTGGTTGCACATATCAAGGTCGTCTGCGGCGTCGAAAAATCTAAACAACAACAACAATAATAATAATAACAACAACAACAGTAACAGCATTCGGTCGTCAACAAAACATTACAAGGGCTCCTCTCGAACTCAACAGGTATGTCTTTTTGTCCGCCTAATTGACCCCTACCGCACGTTTGATTGGGTGGCTAATTATCTGTCTATCTCTGTGTTTATTTGTGTCTCTGTATGTTTCTACTTGTCTGTGGATGCCTCTCTATCTGTACGTCCCTTTGTACTCATGTCTGCGTATCCGTAGCCAAGGGGTGGTTTTGAGGTTCAAACCCCTCCCGAAATAAAACTTCAAATTAGTTTTTTTAACTTTCATCGTAACTTATTCTTTGTGAAAATGTACTGGCACGAGACTGAAGTGAGATAAAAAAATGTTTTGGCCCTAGGGCATTTTTGAAGAAAAACAACTACCTTTTAGAAAGCAAATTTTAAAACGGTACATGACTACGACTATGTCCCCCCCCCCCAAGTCATTGGACTTTTTTATGAAAAGCTAGTACATTTTTGAGACCATTTTTTTAAACGTTCGCCGAAACCAAAACCTTGCTGCGTCCATGCTTGTGTGTATATGTTTATCTGTCTGTATGTATGTTTTGTTTCATCAGCGCTGTTTTGAAAACAAATATCAAAGCCAAGTCTGTTAGAAATAATAAAATTTTCAAACGCTTACCCACCGCAGCAAAATGCGAAATTAATAAGCGACAAGCCAGCAAGGATACAGAGCGGGAGAAGCGACAGACGACAAAATAAGTCCGAAGCATCATTGACCGCTCGCGCTCGGCAGCCGCTCCATGAGGTCGTTAGCGCTTCCCACGTTCCATTTGGCTAGCGCTACTCAACTTGGAGGCCATCATCTAACTAGAAGCTGCATTCAATTCTAGGTCAATTCAAACAACTCGGCACCGATGTGCATAACCCTCATTAGTAATCACGGTCGTAAGAGCAGTCTCACAATCACTAACAACGTCGTCACAAAAACTTCAGCGACTGGCCGTTACTACGATGCCGATCAGAGAGAAAAGGATCGATTGTTGTTCAGCGGCCACCAGGAGTCGCTGATGCAAAATAGTTGAGTTTTTTTTGTTTTCTTTCATCTGGTAAGTTCTTTTCGAAACAGTAAAATGATTGTAGGTGCTATTATATGATAATAGAAGATGAATCTACCAGAAACCGGGGCTCATCTGGAGCCAATTACTCTGGGCATAGTGCCGTAAGATTCTGATGAAAAACAGTCGGGAAAATAACTTTTAAGTTTACAAGTGTGAGATTTTGTAAGAGTTTTGGACAAAGTAGTCTGTTTCAACTTTAATGGCTGAAGATGTTCCTTGGAAGATATAAGATATGAATTTCAACACCCTTAGCAGTGATTATGATAGCCATGTTAAACTTTCTAAGAGTATTCAAATGAATGGTTGTTTACTAATTGATCTAACAGAAAAGCTATCAACAGTCGCCGAAGACATACTGAGCGTGGCAGAGAGGGTGCAGGCAGCTCAGGACAACTCGCCGATTGCCAAGCTACGCCAGAGGAAAGCCGTCGTCTGGAAAGAATGCCAGAAGTGCACAGAGATTGGTCACTCGTCAGACGAGGTTTGCGGGTTTAAAAAACATTTGAGAAAGATTTAATGCGTGTTATCGTTTTTTAAGAATTACTTATATTCCTGCCATCAATTATATATTTTCATTGCTCTCTACATTTTTGCTTTTCTCTCTCTCTCTTTCTATTACATTAACATACACGTTACATCGTTACTTTAACTAATTTTCTCTATATTCAACTTTTCTTTATAATCCTTTATATATATATATATATATATATATATATATATATATATATATATATTCTTGTATTCAAACAAACTATACTTGTAGTTTGTAATTCATATAAAAAAACCAATATTTCAGAGTTCTGACGTACTACCTATGGACAATCTGCCTAGCTTGACATCTAGCATGGACACTTCGCTACCATTCCACCTTTCAAACAACATCGCCTCGCAAAGTTGGCCAACAACCTAGGGCACACTGTCCGCTTTTTTTTCTTTTCGATTACGAAGCCAGGTGAACACGGGCATCACAAACGAACACTGACAAAGGCTTATACTGTATGAGGTCGAAAAACTTCACTGGTCGAAACTTGGTTTTGAGTGATGCGATCTTTGTCCGGTCGAACAGTGACTGCATTCGATCTCGGTTATTAACCGACCTAACAATTCCAAAACAGAGAACAAAGACAAGCATCGTGTTTGAAAAACTACTACTACAGAGTACAACCAACCAGAAGGAGAAAAAACACGTCACAGGGTTAATTTGTTATGCAAGCATGGAAGTAGCCGCGACTTGAAGGAACCGACGGACAAACGAACGTATTAACCGAAGCTAGAAGCATTATTATGCACATAAGTCTATAAGTCTGCATATATATATGTAATACTCTTATAAATATTCAGATCGAATCTGCCTTAAAACTGATAAATAAAGCGTCAACCTTTAAAGTCTGACACTCTCAGAATATGACCAACTCCTCATTTCCTCTAGGCAAGAACCAGATCTCTCCAATCATCTTCTCTTCCCGTCACAGCCCTCGGTCTAAAGCGGTATCCTAGAGAGCGACAGTTTTTTTTCTTGACTTACATTTTTCGCGCGTTTTGATTTAATATTTACGAAAACTAATTTAACGAACACCTAGCGGCAGCGGAGTAACACATCCGCATGACCTAAAAAAACCTCTTCGATTGGACCGCGGAGCGCTCTTCGTAGCGGACTTGTACCTACCAAGGAAGTGATACGACCCTATTGCTCATATTTCCTTTTCCCGGGAGCCAACGCCGGTACGCATGTCCAGAAATCATACGTGACTAAACAGAAGCAAAATGTAGATTAGTCGTACCGCGTTTGAAAAATATTTACTGTTTTAAGATCAAGCAAATAAAAAAAACATAGTATATATATATATATATATATATATATATATATATATATATATATATATATATATATATATATATATATATAACAGTCATGACCATTATCGATTACCTTTAAGTTTTTCAGATATTTTATATCTTTCGAATATTTATACAATTTTGCATACATGCAGATATATATCTTATAATCGCGTATTCAGCGACAACACGGACCAGGTCATACATTTCATTTCCATGTTGTTAAACACACACACACCAGCACATCCGACATTTTAGACCCACCACACGCCGGTCCATCATAGTCGTCACATATTTCCGGAATCGACCAAAACTAGAATCCAGAATGTTGTCTTTTCAATATCGTCATTTTTAAAAAATTTTATATACAACAATTATATATCTTTCTTCTGTACCAATCGACAAAGAATATCAATCCAAAACGTACACGTATCCTTCTTTTTTTGTAAATGTCTGCGTATGTATGTCTACCTGTCTGTCTGGGTGTTTGTCCCGGCATTTTAAAAGTATCTTTGAAATTGTTATCTACTTTCCAATCCGTCCGTACGACTGTCGCGCACGTTGTTACATGGCCCCTTCGTCTCCACACCACGGCCGCACCGCTCCACATCTCGGACACCCACTGAAGAAAAGTTTGAGTGAGCGGTAACTCTTCTCAATTGTTATTTTAGATTTTTTCTTTCTTTCGTTTCTTTTCGAACTAGGCTGAATTTTTGTTTGTCATTTTTTGTGTGGAAATTTCGTTGTTTTCTGTGATATTTATTATGAAAATCTTATTATAGCTTATTATATATAATATTAATATCCTGCGACCATTTGAAAAGGAGTTGTCTTGTTTTTCGGACCAGAGAACATGTTGTTCATGTAACTTGTACAATAAATCGCTGCAACGACATTTACTATATATTTCATTAATCCTGCACCGCCATCACCACCACCATCGACTGTTGAATTTGCGTTGTCTTTTCTCATGTTGCGTATTATAGATTTACAAACCATTATCAATATTATAACAATGCGGAGACAGACCCCGTGAGTTTCCATTTTCTTACGTTACATTTGTCTGTTTGTCTCTCCGTGTGTGTTTGTTTGCATGTCTTAGTTCTTCTTTCCGTTCGATAGCTCTGGCAATAAACAACCTTGAGGACGAAGCACAGTATACAACCGAATGACACTGCAATATACATAAACACACTCACACATCAAATTACAATTACATAGTATTTTCTCGTGTTCATGCCAGAAGCCCTAGCCCTCATAACCCAGTCCCGCCTAGTCGCATTGAATCAGCGGGCTGCGAAGGGGTTCACTCCCCCTCACAACAAGTGCGAGAATTTTTTTACACAAGACGTTGTTTTTGTACAACTACTAACCTGCAACAATCTCACTACTATCGTTCGCGAAACTAAAAACAGCGCAACGTAGACGACAATAAAGGAAACGGCGAATTAATTTGTCACAACTTATTGTTATACCGTTATTCATTCATTCGTTCATTCACTCAATCGTTCGTATTTTACTTTTTTTTCTTTTTCTTGAGTTTCTCGTTTGTTTGATACGGCGCGACATTTAGTTACCTTACTTGAAGTCGTTTTGAAGACCTCATTTTTTTCTTGTTTCCTTTCTTTCTTTCTATCCCTGTGATGTCCATCGACCGGGGAAGGTAGGGAGGGAAGGGTGTTGTGCTGAGCCACAAAATACGTCCGAGAGTCAGAAGAACATCGGTCTCAGACAAAGGGCACGAGCCCCCCCATAGCCAAATGTCAAGGCCAACATCATCGACCCGATAAAAGCAAAACGAAACAAATGAAAACTAGAGAGATTTAATACAAATATATTTACTGAACAAACACAACAGCACATGCTACTTCAAGATAATATATATATATATATTTATAAAAAAGACCATAAGAGGATTATGTAATAACACAAAAACAACATGTCAAAATCTTAATTAAAAATGGCCTAATTGGATTGAAACAATACTTAAATGATAAAATAAAACAATAGAGATGTGAATAAGTCCAATTCATCGAACGGTGAAAAGCGTAGCATCAGAAGATATAATATAACAGACAGGACATGCACACAGTCCACTAATTCGACAAAGAATTTCCCGACCGAGTTATTATATCTCTGCAGTGATTAGTGACGCCAGTGTTGCTTAATCCATACGGTGACACCCGCTCTCTCGTTTTTATGACATTGTGGAAGGCAGTTTTTCTGACAAAAAAAACAAGCACAATCTTAACGATTGCCATCCACGACTTCTCAACCCAGCAGCATCAAACCAACCGACCAATCAGTGCCAACGACCTTGAACTTTGCACAGAACTGCATGCAATTGCCAAGACTGCGACCCACATGTTCACACACCTTTGAAACAATCATCTAACTAAACATGTGGTATTCATAAAGCACATTTCATCACATTCACCACAAGCCATGCACACCTCTCCCCGCCTGAGCTAAAACTTCACCAACCGGCTGAGTACGTGTATCCGTGGGCGGCGAACGCAGCCTGCTTGGCCGCAGTCAGAGCAGCGGCTTCGGCAGCGCTGAGCGACTTTTGTATGCTCCCTCTACCCCTTGGTCTTGAAGTGGCAAGTCCCGATGGGTTGTTAGATGACGATGACGACGTGTGAGCCGAGTTGCTTGTACCCTTCGGCCTACCCCTCTTCCTAGGCACTTTTATTTTAGGCATGCCTGACGAGATGGAATAACCACAAATAAAATTGAAAAAATAAAAACGTCACAATGCACCATTATTATAACAAAAGGAAATAACAGAGACAAAAACGGTATTCATCGACCACGCAGTCAGTCGTGTTGACAAACTGACCTGTAGAAGATTGTTGAGAATCCTGATCATCGATGAAAAGAGAAGAGCTATTATCATCGTCAGTTGCGTTTTCCGAATTTGCCGTCGCAGCGGTCAGCGTTCTGCCCTTGGGACTGGGAGGACGAGACAGTGACCCGTCACTGACAGTAGACGAATCATCGAGCCCAAACACGGGGGGCTGTGGCGTGCCGTCTCTCGGGTTGTTTGCTGCCGCCTCGAGGCAGAGTCGTTTCGGGGGCCGGCCAGGCCCCCTGCCTGACTTTGACTGAAGAAAAGAAAAGAAAAAAGATCAGCTGAATTGAATGAGAAATGTGTTGAGAAAAAATTGAATTGTGCAGATTCTAGCCAAAAATTTAAGAAGAAACACTTTGAAATTTTTTTTTTAAATATACAAAATATAACAAATAAATATTAAAAATAAAACCAATAAGTAAATATAATTGTGAAAATCCAACCTTGGGTCTCTTCTTACAGTCAAGAAGACTTGTCAACTCTCTCCTGGTATCATCTCTAACCCTTCTCTGCTCTTGTTTCTGACATACTGTTCAGCGATTATAATAATAATAATAATACTATGAATAAATAAATAGTTAGAATAACTGAAACAAATAAACACCAGTCAAATAGTACAATGATAAACATCAGTATAACCAGAATCGCCACAAGTTTTACAAGTAGCTGTTTAACTTTTATGAAATCAATAATTAACATAAAAAAAACCCAAGAAACTGACATCTCCTTGCCATTTCCTCGTTGTCCAATAGGAGCGAGACAACCTCTTTCGGTTTCAAAATGTCGGGAGCGAACTCGCCTCCGCTTATGACCATCCTCTGGATCTGTTGTTGTTGAGAAAAAATAAAGTGAAATAATTGTAAACACTACTACTCGGGATCTGAAGAACGATAATCACAACTGGGAATGAACGATGTCGATTTTCACTTCAGGCACAATAAATAAACAACCGCAAAACATTTCTGCTGATGAAATTTCGAACTAGGACCAACCGATGATGACAATATAAAAATGGTTCAACATAGATGACTGGAAGCGAATAGCAAAACATAGAATAAAGACTTTACGAATAATCATCCTTCCAGTAACTATTATGACAATATTTTAACCGCAGATATTATTAAAAACTAAGACTATGAAGATTAAATGCTCAACACTCTTTTGAGTCTTATTTACAAGAGGATAACTTCCACATCTCATGCATCTCTTCAACTGCATTCTTTCTTACTTACCTCACTCTTCTCTTTGGCTCTCTGGAGAATTCTCTCCTCTATCGTGTCTTTACAGACGAGCCTGTAAACAGTCACTTGCTTCGTCTGGCCCAGTCTGTGCGCCCGATCCATTGCCTGCTGGTCAACGGTCGGGTTCCAGTCGCTGTCGTAGAATATAACCTGGAATCGGATATTTTTATTTTATTTTTTTATCGATAAAACTTTTCTAATAAAACAAAAAAGATGCACAAAGAAATCTGCTGAACAAACAAAAACACAACTCACTCCTTTTTGAAGAAATCAAATGCTAAGAAATAGATGGTTTGCATTAATCTATAGGCGATGTTTTTCCACAAATCAATGTTCTCCGAGTCCAAGTAACTCCACTCAAATTATACTAGTTAGCTGCTATACAAAGATCATCATCTGATATACATTTATCATGATGATGACGACTTGGGCTTAGTTTTAATAACATAAAACGCTACAAAAAGGATCGAGATCGGCAACTAACAGTATCGGCGGCGGTGAGGTTGATGCCGAGTCCGCCTGCCCTCGTGCTCAACAGAAAGATGAAGATGTCCGATCGACTCTGGAAGTCTGCCACCATGTCGCGTCTGTCCGAGATCTTTGACGACCCGTCAAGTCTCATGTAGGTGTAACGTCGGTGCCATAAAAACTCCTGAATAAACGATTTATAGCGAGATGAAGACTGGTGAAAATAAAATTTTAGGAAAATCATAATCATCTCTACAGCTGCAATCAATTATTATTATGATAATGATGCCAATACTGACAATTTTACTGAGAAGGTGTTGTTATTATTGTACCTCCCTCGTAATCACAACTGAGGAACCGATAAGGTGGAAAGAAGCAAAATTGGGCGGGCCCACGACTCACCTCTAGAATGTCAATCATTTTGGTCATCTGCGAATAAATGAGCACACGGTGACCTTCGGACTTGAGCTTCAACAGCAGGTTATCGAGAACGGTCAACTTACCGGCGTCCGACACCATGGTTTCCTTGCCTGGTTTGAAAATTCGAGAAATGACTTGACTTACCGAAATGATCTTCTACGTATTGATCAGGCTAACGTTTGACCAATCGATAGAGAGAATTATAAATATCAGTCTCAATCTACTATGTTCTTTAGAATGAGTACCCATAACATTCCTAAAGAATATTAGCTACTTTTAGTTAAGAAAAAGATAAATAAATAAAACCTTACTGGGTATATATATCCGGCCGTATCCCAACGGCTTGGGGGTGGATCCAATCAGTCCACCAATCTGGGGGATGCCGGAGAACGGGACTTGCGTTTTCCACTTAATCAAATCCTCCCTCGTCTCCGGAGAACCGTAATTCAAGGCATCATGCAGACGACCGTGGAAGGAGGAGTCGAGGTTGCGCAATCGTCTCCACTCTGCTGACCGGTCGCACGTGTATGAGTTGCTCATGCCTTGACACGTCACCTGGATGATTTTGAACAGTTCAATGGAGGATTATCAAAAAAGTCTCAGCACAGCTTTCTTATGCGAGTTTTTCGAAACTCTAAATCGGCAATTCAGTTGCTAAATGATTTGACACATGTACAATGGTATTATGGTGTGCAATGGTATTCATATTATTATGATGTGCAATGTTATTTATAATATTATAATGTGCAATGGTATTCATAATATTATGAACCGGTAATTTTTCGGAGCCGGATTTAACGTATTTATTTATTTATTTATTTCAGTGAAATAAATACATTTATATATATATATACATATATATATCTTTCAAATGGCTTATCTATTTCTTATCAGTTTATTTCATATAGCTAGGTTGAATCATTAATAAATTTAATCTTCCGATTGCTGCAATAGAATAGCACGCTCGGAAGCTATATAAGGTCACGCTCGCGAACCTTGAACTCTCTCTCTCTTTTGATGAATTATTCTTGTTTTGTTTGAGTATTAAAAATTAACAGCATAAAATGGCTGAGAAAAAATCGGGGTTTGGGCGTATTTTGATGTCCAAATCACGAATAATTCGAAGGCTGTTTGTAAACACTGCAACACGGAGTCGTCACGTGACTAATACTCCCAAAAGTTGTTTGACGTCTTCTCTGCTTACTCATCTAAGATCTAAGCATCAAATCCTGTACAGTGAGATGAACAGTCTAAAGACTTCGATGGCGGCTGCTGTTGAAGTTGCCACTGCCACCTCCTCGAATACTGTTTACTATTTTTTGTTTATTGTTTATTTCAAATAAAGCTGATATTGTCTATTGGCTACTACGTTGGTTTTTAATGATAACATGCAATTGAACAAAAAGATGAATAATGAATAATAAAAAATGACAAGACCGGCTCCGGCCGGATTTGGAATTATGAATCCGCCCAGAATCGACCGCGGCCGGATTTGAAAAACCCAAGTCCGGTGCAACCCTAATATATATATATATATATATATATATATATATATATATTCAATAAATAAATTATACCCTGGGAGATACACAGAGAAGGAAAGCAGGTAGAGACGTGGGAACGAGAGTGCGTACGTAAGGTCTTCTCCTCAAATCCGACGGGCACGTCGTTCCGTATCCGTCTTCATCGTCGTCAGGCTGTTGAAAATTGTTTCACAAAAACAATAAATACAAATTAATTTTTAAAAATCTAAATTAAATAAAAATATTGTTTTAAAAATTAATACAAATAATTAAACAAATTAATAAAAATAAACAAACAAATTAAAAAAAATTAACAAACAAATCAATACATATTATTAAATAATAAATTAATACAAATTAATAAATTGACAAAATAAAAAAATAATTAAAATAAATAACAATAAACAAAAATAAAAATCTCACATCGTCAAGGAATCGATCAGTATCACAGACAGGTGGAGGGGAGGAGCAAAAAGGCCACCGGGGGCCACCTGGGTCGTCCGAGAAACCGCGGGTGTCCGGCGGGGAATTCTTGAGTCTGACCTTGCGGTGTTCGTCGGATTCTTTCATAAAGCGGATCTTGTGATCGGAGTGGGCGAAGAAGTCCCCGTTGGAGCGGACGAAGCAGAGACCGCGTAGCGTGTCCGAGTCGTCGACCCCCATCGCGGGGTCGTAGTTCAGGTCGTCGATGACGACAAACCTCGTCAGGGAACGTCTGTGATTGAATTGAAAAGATTTGTTTTTTGATTATTGAATACATAATTGAAACAATTTGTTGTACGATTATTGAATACGTAATTGAAACAATTTGTTGTTCGATTATTGAATACGTAATTGGAAAGATTTGTTGTTTGATTATTGAATACATTATTTAAACAATTTGTTGTACTATTATTGAATATGTAATTGAAACGATTTCTTGTTCGATCATTAAATACGTAATGGAAACAATAAATTTACATCATTCATCCTTTATGCATATACCTGCAAAGTAGATAAATAAAGTCTGTACAAATGAAAAGAAACAAACTATACATATGAAAAAAGTTTCTTTTTCATCCAGGATTGATGAAACGAAACACAAGATGAGATTACAACATATGCACAAGCCTGATACAACATATGATTGATACGACAAACACACAAGATTGATGCAACAAATACACAAAATTGATACAGAAGATGTTGAACATGTAAGAAACATGTAAAAATCACAGCTGACAGACACAAACCACTAAAACCATCATAGCCAATCAGCCAGTACTGAAAACACAGCTACGACGGCCACCAACCTATGAGACGACATGTCGCTATCGAGGTGTCGCTGCTGGCGGAGGAGTCTCCGAGATTTTATGCACTTTAAGTGATACAACCATCTGTAATAAATGAGTAATTATGAAAAATATTAATTAATTTATCCACAAAAAAAGCTTTTCTTCTAGACAATTAAATTCAACCACTCATTCACCCGTGCTTACATCTACTTTGCCATCCATCAACTCACCACTTCAGCAACCATTCATCCGTCAAATTACCATTCAACCGACCACTCATCCACCTGACCGACCGATCGTTAAATAACCCGACCTGGCTAAAGGACCTCCCTTGACGACGGAGCACATCTCGTCCGGAGACGTGTCAATGAACCGAGAGAACGAGAAACAACTATCCGTCGCAGTGCCATCTAGTAGGCGATCGAAAAAGAAATTAAAAACTCATAATTCGATTAATGCTGATTTCATTACAGGTGCCGCTAATGAAATAAATAATTATCATAGTAAACATCGTCAACGTGACAAATAACCTCGGCCCGAAGATTCGTGAAACAAGGAATGATGAATGCAGTGCTGATCGAAGATGTTAAATCTTTCCGTTAACAAGTGACGCCGGTCGATCGAGGAACCTTCGGCGACACCTGGGGAAAGAAACGTAACTATTAACTAAACATGGAATCGCATGACACATTGCTCGAGTGCGTCTCTGTCATCTACCACAATGACAACTATATAATTGTACGATGCTTTAAACAAAGAGGTATTTCTATATAAAACAAATAAATAAACCACTAAAATATAAAAAATATTCTTGAACGAAACATCATCAACATCAATACTACCTTCTCTGTACAGCAGCTTCGGGAGATAGAAGGGCTGGAATCGAAGAAAGCACGGGGACCTTATTTCCCTCCTTTCAAACAACTCCGGATGATTGCACACCTGAAGAAAAAGGACAACATGGCATCATAAAATCCTGCTTATACTCAACAGCATTTATAACCAGTTGCAGATTTGCACGACAGACAGGCAAACATTTTGACCATACGGATTTACTACCGTATTCATTCGTTCCAGACTACAGGGTCCTTGCGGCTTCCAGCATCCCCGCTAGACCCGAGAAAAGACCGTTCTCGCACAACCATGGATTGTCTCCCCCCTCATCAAAAACTAACAAACACCAATCACCCCACCTACCTTCCTGAGTTGCATGACAATGTTCATGAGATTGTTCGTTACAGAAACAGATAGTGAAGATGACTGAAGAATTTCTTCTATGGAGATTTTATTTTTTATCGCTTTGTACAACAACCTCTGGCGCCTCATCAGCGGACAGCAAACCTGAATTTCTATCTGTTAAATAGGATAACGCACAATCAACATTTAGCACATGCCTCATCAAGACAAGTCTTGCTCCTTGCAAAGACAGCCATTTATACTTATACTAGCGGTGTGCCTGGCGTTGCCAGGGCTTATTAGAGGTTTTTCTATCATTTTTCTCTCACGCTTCCTTTCCTTTCCCGCTTGCTCTCACGCTCCCGGTCGCTTTCCCACTTTTTGACCACCTAGAGCTCTAAAACTTTCAGGAAAGCTTTATTCTGGATGACAATACATGAATTGAATGTTTCCGACATGAATTAGGCCTTAAATCAATCAAAAGTATAATCAAATCAAATTAATCAGACAGTTCAAGATACTGTTTCATAGGAAACAGATATATATATATATATATATATATATATATATATATATATATATATATATATATATATATATATATATATATATATATATATATATATATATATATATATATATATATATATATATATATATATATATATATATATATATATATGCATATGCATTTCTATCTGTTGCGTTTTCCTATGAAAAGGACATAATTGTACCTCTTTGTTTTTTCATTATAACTTTTAAAAATAATTTAAAAAATATTCTAAATAGCCTACAACCTATCATCAGACCTACCAAATGTACAGAAAAAATTTCATAAAAATCGGTTCAGCCGTTTCGGAGGAGTTTGAAGTCAAACACTATGACATGAGATTTTTATATATATATACATATATAGATGTAATAACAAGAAACTTTTCAAATTAAAAATACTTCTTATAATATTGTTGTTGCTGGTTCACGACAAATTATTTCTAGCATAAAACAAACCGCATTGCTTTATCAACCGAAAATAAATGAACAAATCACTGGACAGCCTCATAAGCATAAAATATACAGACATCACTGGACAGCCTCATTAGCATAAAATATACAGAAATCACTGGGCAGCCTCGTCAGCATAAAATATATAAAATAGGCAAACATCACTGGGCAGCCTCATTAGCATAAAATATTCACACATTACAGTATCAAACGACATCAGAACCTCAGATGTAAAAATAACCTTGTCGGAAAGTTCATTCTCAACATCTTTCTTGACTCTCCTAAGCATGAACGGCTTCAAGATCATGTGCAATCGACTCAGCTGGTCTGCAAAAACAACATCAATAAAACTAAAATAACTTTATAATAACTCGATGTGAGAGGAAAAGGTTTTCTAGATATTTTTTCAAAATAAAAAAATAATTGGCTGCTCACACAGATCAATGACATTGCAGACTAGAAATACAGCCAATACAGAAGGCAAACAAAAAACATCTCAAATTACAGTAATAATAAACCAAAAAAAGAACCGTGAAAGACAAGAAGACATGAACTGACTTGCATCAAGAGAAGACTGTTTCTCGACGTGACTTTCGATGTCCTTGGAGAACCACTCGTTGAACTCGTCGTGGGAGTCAAACAGCGTCGGCATTATGAAATGCAGGAGGGCCCATAGCTGATGGTTAATAAGTTAAAGGTCAAGATTTTATTAGGGTGCCATAGGGAACATAGTGACCGGGAAGCGCAAGAGACGTTCGTGAATTACCAGTGGAGGCCATCGCATTTTCTGCTGAAAGTTTGATTGTAAGTCTGAGCCGACACAATATTTTTACAAATTCGTGCTTATAACCATAACTAGAAGGAATAATGAATATGCACTGTTTAATTTTATATTTTTATGCTAGATTTATAAAAATATTAGCAAGTCGACGCTCAATACAGCTTAATACGTGCAATAGCGTAATGCGTCTGTGCTTTCTGATGCGACCTTGACACTTTTTAGCTTCAGTGAAATGTGTTTCTTTTAAATCGGTAGGTTGAAATACCAATAGCAATTTATTCAAGTTAGACAAAACTCGGTTTACTGCGTAACTTTTATTGTGTATCTTCATTTATTAAATAATGGCTAGACAACAAGCACACAATCACAAGTATACCATTACATTCAAACGACTGTTTACTTTGAGCTCTTACTCTGAATCTTTCTAATTTTTCGCTGGTGGCAGAGCGGTAGAGCGCTCGCCTGTTGATCGTTAGGTCGGCAGTTCAAGCCTCACCTGCGACACCAGCGTAACTCCCTTAGGCAAGGAGTTCACTCGCATTGCTTTCTCATGTCTATGAAAATAGCGTGTTCTTCGAAGTTTCCGATCCAAAGGAACCTTCGTAAGCGCCTCTGACTTATCTGGCGCTATATAAATTCATTATTATTATTATTATTATTAGTAGGTGTTGATATCGATGCACAATCAGCTTGGTTAACTCGCTTAACTAGATTTTTGCACATGCAATTAAACGGCGAACCAGGAGGTTTGCAGTTCGGTGTCCCTGAGCACAATGTAGGTTCACAAGTTCAGGCCTAAAAGAGGTCATTTTGTTCATTACTGCTGCTTCAAACACGGCGTGCTGACTCGAGGAAGAACATGCCATAAACTTCCAAAAATCTTCTTTCAAACGCATGCTAAGCAGTAAGCTTCTGCGTCCCGTTATTTTTTTGGAACGATACGATCCGATACGATTTCTGAAATTTGCCCCGAATTAAACGATACGATACGAGACGTTCCGAACAATAACGATACGATATCGATACGATACGATACGATTTCGGGATCTCGACTGAAGCGGAAATTTTGCCTAGAGATAACATAGAATGATGAACTATACGCGACAGACATTATTAATAACTACATTAAAGAAATTCATTGAAAAAAATATATAAATATTAAAAAATTTATAAAAATTTACCAAATTTAATTTTTTTTTACAACTTGAAATAAGTTTCATTTGTTTAGTTTCGGTACATCTATTTGTCTAAATTTAGACTCTAAATAAAACGCTACCGCCGATAGAAAGTATTTATTTATTATTTACTTTATTTAGTTCGCATTATGCGGTAGTTTATCAATTTAATTAAATGATTTTACTTGCCGATGAAAAAAAAAATTAAAATTATTTTTTCAAGTAATTGAAAAGTAGAAAACCTTCTAGCACACCAAAAGAACGACATTTTTAGGCAATTCAATTTATTCAAATGATTTGACCCCGGTGACGCGGCATGATAATGATGACAAACACGAGAAAGTGCCTCTATGCAAGAATTAAGAAAGTGGAAAAAAAACCCAGCGTGTTTATTTATAGGCGATGGCGAATGCGGTTAGCAATAGCAAAAAAGAAGCTGAGAAAGTTTCGAATTCCAGCTGCAGACGATACGGGCTACGGCTCTGTCGTGCACACTACAGGTGGCACACACATACTCACACACAACCAAGAATATCATCGAGATTATAAATATATATCTTAGATGAACTACTATTACGGTCAATTACGAATATCGAAACACTAAAATAATCATTCCAATTCTATGTAACAAATTTGAAAAAATAAGTTTATGAAACAGACTAAACCAAAACATAAACATAGAATGATCATTACTATTACATTACTCATTATTCTCATTAATAATAATAGTCATCGATGTCAGCGAGTACGATTGCTTTGTAGGGCTTGTAGTATCAGTAGTGTGCGCAGAGCTCGACTAGCAGCCTAAGAGGAGCGTGGCTTTTTTGCTGCCGGTTCCCAGACTAAAAATAGTAAATAATGGAGCTACAGGCTGTCTGGAAAACCGAATTTAAAGTGGGGATGATAATAGTTGTTGAATCAATTGCAAATATTCACAGTTGTGACAATCGTTAATTAAATATGTATGACTTTATTTATTGGAAAATATTTTAAAAAAATCCCGATATTTTTCGAGATTTTAATCGAGAATGAAATTTTAAGTATCGCCAATTAATATCGATACGAGATTTCTTCCGCAGGCTGTATCGGTTCAATAGTGATACGGGAATCCCGTATCGTTCTGAAATCTCGATTGAATTCGAGATAACGATATCGGGACGCAGATGCTTACTAAGCAGTATTCAGTGGGCTCAGATAATCCACCCTGATCTAGCAGTTCAATGACTTTTGTGTGCTCCACAGAATTTTCTTGATCACTGAAGCGAGAGACCAGATCTTCTTTGCAAGATTGACTTCTGTCAATAGGTAGATTAATTAATCAATAGGTAGATTAATTAATCAATGTTGATGAATCAATTGCAAATATTCACAGTTGTGACAATCGTTAATTAAATATGTATGACTTTCGTTATTTATTGGAAAATATTTTTAAAAAATCCCGATATTTTATCGGGATTTTTATCGGGAATGAAATTTTAAGTATCGCCAATTATATCGATACGAGACTTCTTCCGCAGGCTGTATCGTTTCAATAGCGATACGGGATCTCCCGTATCGTTTTGAAATCTCAATTGAATTCGAGACGCAGATGCTTAGTTTCGAGTAACATCTTGAGATCGCTACACCGCCACAGTTGAAATCACCAAGCGCCACGAAGCGGTCGACATCGATAATGTCACCTATTTTAACGAGTAAGTCAGAGAAGTCGTCGTAGAACCTCCTTAGACTAGAAGACAGCGACGATGGTGGACGATAGATTATTGCGACGGTATCACTATTTTAGAGTGACCATGACTTGCGACATCAACCGGTACTAGTAGACATTCAAACGTTTCGTAATAGTTGGCCAGACTTTGAAGTTGGTGAATACAGACGGAAAGCGTGTCACGGTAGATGATGCAAAGTCCACCACCACGAGTTGTTCTAGTTGCTTTTGGTCGCGGGCGGTGGATGACCCGAAAACCATCAAGAAGGCAGTCCAGTTTGACAGCATCCGGGTCGTTAACTAGCCACGTTTCACATACTGCTAGCATGTCCAGTAGGGTTTTGACATTTTTTTAACCTCATATGGCCATAGTCCTGCAAGGTGAGTTTTGTTATAAAAACACAAAAATAAACATTCATTTGTGATTTCATTTCAAAAAAACTGTTTTTGATATATTGCGATATAGTAAAATTTTGACAAATTTTTATTTAAAATTATAATATAATGTAAAACACAATTCAGAAATAGTAATTGAATAATATAATACTATGTAATCATTTTTTTGATAGAATAAACTTCAAATTGATTTTTTCAGCACTTTTACACTTTATTTCTTGCATTATTTTAATCGCTCTTTCGGCAGAAATGTTACTTCTCTGGGTTTGGATTGCTGTATTGTCTCTTTTCCAATGTTTCCTGAAAATTGTTTGAGCTTTCTTGTGTTTCTTTAAACCATTGTCTAATTTTTCATAATTATCTTCTTTATAAAAGTGGTCACTGAACCAAACATCAAACCACGCTTCACAAATCAATTCACAAATTTCAGCAAGCTGTTTCGGCAGTCTGGGAGTAACATAAAAGCAAGTAAAGCATATATTGCTCTAGAGTTCAACCTAGCATTACTTATATTAGGTAATGCTTTAAAAGTAATGAAGGGAAATAACCCATGTTTTTGGTAATATCGATAAGCATTTCCCAATTCATACAAATACTGCATATCATCGCGCCATTTGATGTTTTTAACTTTGATTTTAACATCACTTTGTCGAAAGTTATTTCTTAGATTTACATAATTGTCAGTTATGTCTTGCACAAAATCATATGATATATTGGGAGATGTTGTTTTACTACCAAGCATTTCATCAATTGAATGCTTTAGGACTAAATCCAATACATGATGCTGACATCCTATATACTGAGATTTAAGAAGGTTTTTTCTTCAAATTTCTGTTGGATAAGTACAACAACTCCATTTTTTACTCCAGTATTAACACTTGTGGTATTACAGATAATAACTTTATTGCTTTCCCACAAATGGTATTGGTTTAACACCTCAGTTATTCCATTAAATATTGTAAATGCCTTTCCATCGCTAAGAGTTAGTGCTGCCAGGCAAACTTCACTGTGCAGATTTTTCAATACAATAACTTGCATTTCTTGCTTGTTAATTTTCTTGCCATCAAAGTGCAGAGCCCAATTTTCATTTTTAAGAGTTTTCTCAAAATTCTGCTGAATTTTCTGTGATTCTCAACAGACGCCTTATATATTGCAGATTGAGTTGGTGTAGGAATGTCAATACCTTGATCAGATAGTTGTTCACAAACTTTTGCTGATTTAGAGGAACTTAAATTAGTCTGTTTCACTAGATGAATTGCAGTTTCTGTAGTGGAATATTTTTTGGTCTTTCTTTTGATATTTGATCATTTTTATAGTGCTGTACTCCTAACAAAATATTTCAATCTGTTTCCTGGGTGATGTTTTTGTAAAGGAAAAGCAAACAAGTGCTATATATCTCATATTGACACAATTGCTCATCATATAGGGCTAGGGCCATGTGAAAATAAAAAAAAAATTGAAAATGTCATAACCCTAATGTCCAGTGGTTGCGCCTGTGACTCAATGAGGTCGATGATCAACGGTCCCTTGTTGACGATTGAACGTCCATTTACAAGCCCGAAAACGATTGAGTCAGATTCTCTAACTTTTGTGTTGGTGTGTTTCTGGGCACACTGTTGTTTTATCTTTGATCCCTGTGTGTGTCGGTTGCATAAAGCACGCACCACATTTGTAGCATGAAACCGAAATCGTTTAGGACAGTGGTTCTTAAACTTTTTAGAAACAGGGACCGGCTGTATATTTATGAAGTTGTTGGCGGACCACCAATTAGAAATACAAAATTTTATCTGGCAATCGTATCCAAAATACTGGGAAATTAGAGGGAAAAGCTCCTATAGGGCCTATAATATCTGAATATTTCATTGAAGTTATTGGCGAAGAAGCTTTGATGGCTTCATGGCATCATTACTAAGTGTAACTCCACATATTACCAGTGTTGGGGAGTAACGCGTTACTGTAACAGTATTACTTTTTTCAGTAACTTGTAATAGTAACGATTACTTTTATATTAAAGTAATATGTAATAGTAATATATTACTTTTTCTGAGTAATTGTAACGAAATTTACGTTATTTTTTTCGTTACATATTTAAAAAAAATCATTTGACATTTCGTTGTCGAGTTTAGCTTTATGTTAGATATCTATGCAAACTAGAAACCCATTTAGCTAAGCAGTCTTTGTCTTCCTTTACCGCAATCGCAGCTACTTGGGAGTTACGAGCCACTGGATTGACCCAGCACCGCTATCCAGAAAATCTGCGGCGCTTACTTGTTGTCGCCTAATGGGACCTCATACCTACGATGTGTTAGCTGAAGCACTAGATGGTGTAACGCAAAGTTTGCAAAACGTGAGAAATTGTTATGACAGTAACTGACAACTGATTAATTTTGTAACAGCGTTTAACAAATTTAGTGATGGAAATCTAACATCAAATTATTATACAATAACAATCAGCTGACCCAGGAAGAAAATGATGTTGCTTTCATTAAAGTAGGTCTAATTTTGGAAGAAGATACTTTATTTCACCAAGCATATATGCTGCTACCACAGTGTGGTAACCACACAAGAGATGCGGTGCACATACAATAAATTTAGTTGCTATTAAGGGTGCAGAGGTAGCTTTTGAAATGCTCTTATCGTTTCAAATAATACAAGTTGGAGCTCTTACTATCACGCAGTAAACACGATTTGTAATATTGTTTGTAAGTCTCCCGAGATAAATCTTAATCTTTGCAACACTTTAGCTGTAAAATTTGTAAGCATAAAAAAGCAGCTGCTAAAAAACGTGAAAATTTGAAATTGGCATCTTCTCTGGTAGATGCTCTTGTGACCGGTGTTGGCAAGCTACTTACCAGAGATGATCTTATCAAGTTTGACACATCCCCAATTTCATCTGCGGTGGTTAAAAGATGAAGCTTCCAAAGAGAAATCATTTTTTTCCGCTTGTATAATACTGGTATGCCATCTAGTGCTCCTGTAAAACGTTTATTTAGCCTTGGTAGCCAGATTCTTACACACAATCGCAATCGTCTTCTGATGAAAAGTTAGAGATGCAACTCCTACTTTGCGATAATAATGGAATATGATTAACATTGTGTTTTTAATAGCTATTTTTAGACTTTTGCACTGAAATAAAATTTATTTTTGTGTTGTAGTTTCTGATTTATATTTTATATTTGTTCCAGCTTTGATTATATAGTTTCTGAACCTGTGCAAACTGTTCAATAAGGCTTCGAGCACTTAGCGCCATAAAGTAAAGTAATAGCTGTGTAATAGTATTACATTTTGTCAGTAACTTGTAATAGTAATATATTACAAATTTGAAAAAGTAACTTGTAATAGCAATATATTACATTTTTTAACCAAGTAACTGTAATAGTAATATATTACTTTTTAGAGTAATAGTCCCCCAACACTGCATATTACACACAGCGGTTTTTAAAAAAGAAATTTATTTCATTTTTAAAATTGTCTCATTACAAATAAACAAAAATATTCATACGATAGCGTTTTTTAATTATCGCTCAATTCTATCAACAAAGAACAAACAGCTAGCATAAGAACTGCTGTGTTCAGTTGGGTTGCAATTTCAATCGCTAGGTGATCGAAGTCGTTTATATGCCTAGCGATGACAATGTGGCGATAATGGGAACTTTAGATCTAGATTCTAGATTGATTTTTTGAAAATTAAGCTAAATAATAATTTCAGTGTATAAATGTTTTTGAATTTAAAATATATTTAGAATTATTTGTATTTTTCCTGGAATAAGTTGATCAAATTTTTAATTTTTAGTGATTGTTTCACGGACCGGTGACGTGAGCTCCACGGACCGGCGCCGGTTCGCGGACCACCACTTTAAGAACCACTGGTTTAGGAGTCCACAACTGCAGTCCGAATAGTATTTGACGTAATTTTTGATCGATTGGAGAGACGCCAGACCTAAGCGTAAGCAAGTCTGCAGTAGTGTAATTATCATGATGAAAGTTATCAGTTAACATTGGAATTTCGCCATTATCAACATCAGTACGAGCAGGCAACAAAAATTTTTTCTTATTAATCCAGTTGTTGAAGATGTTTTTAAAATTATGTGTTGTATCAAAGAGAAGAAAAGTTTTTTGGCCATTCCACATACAGGATACTTCTAATTTTCCACCGCAAAGTTCGGTATAGAAAGCTCTGTAATATAAAACAGTTTTATTAAAATTAATCAATAACTGGAAACACCGTCATCAGACATTAAAAAAAAATCACAGGCTTTAAAAATAAAAATATTTTTATAAGACTAGCTGGAAATGTACTCACCTGTTTGTTGATAAATTGTCCGTGGAAACAGCTAACAGAGTGGCATAATTCTTCAACTTGCTTGTAACAATCTCGAAAGTATGACGTAAGATAGCAGGGTTCAAGGGAGCAACGGCTGTTAACCCAACTACATCTTTAAATTTGCCACACAACGATTGAACCATAATAGACAAAACTGTTTTAGCAATTTCTCCATTTGCTATCAAACCAAACACAGACCCGTTAAAGTACTCCAATCGCTTTTGCTTTTATTCCGAGTCATATTTGTATCTACTCTATTTACCAGTATATCTTCATCTTGAAAATGTAGCTCACACAGTCGATGATTTTTAGTTGGATGGAAATTCTTCAGTGATAAAAAACGTTATAACTACTACCAAGGCAGTAGGCGCCGTTTGCCGGGGCAATAAGCGGTAAAATTGCTACTGAGCCGGCGGTTTTTCCAAAACAATTGATAAAGATGTACATATTTTCTAAAGGGTTAGGGGTAGGGATAGGGTTAAGGTTTAATTTTAGGTAGACTTACAGCGCGACTGCCGGCTCAGTAGCAATTTTACCGATTATTTCCACGGCTAACCGCCGGGGCAATAGCAGCGACCATAAAAAACGAGTCCACTTGTCTATTCTAACAGAATCGGATCCTTCAACGGCAATCTAATGAGTTTTAATTTTTCGCTACTTGTATTGGATTTATAACCAGTTTTACAACCCGTCACGTAACCTTTATTAACCATTTTAAAGAGCAATATTATAAGCAACTGACTTACGGCATACGACTAGCTACTAGCAAGAAAAACACACAAGAACGAATATGAATAAGCACAGACGTTTTATAACATAACTAATAAAATCATTATATATCTATGAAAATCATAGATTATAATTTAGAAACAAAAACATATCTAAATTTATATTATTATTATTATTATTATAAATTGCTTATAAAACAACTCCTTCAATTCAATATATGACAGATTGTTTGACTCGTTCTACTAAACATTTAAAATAAATATTTGAAGTGAAATAAATTTAATTGTGCAGATTAAAAGTAATTTCAGGGTTCACACTAATTTAAATAAATTTTTTTCAAGTAGGTATGTGAGATTAGAGCGATTTTAGCATAGGCCTCCACTGGTAAGATTTGGAGGAAAACATTTTTCCCTTGCGCTTCCCGGTCACTACGTTCCCTAGGGTGCCACTATAATGAAATAAGCTTTGGGTTGCCACGGAACAGTCGGTGGCATGCCCCGGATGGTGTCGGAAATATAAACTACCGTGTAATACAAAATAAAATATTATATTATGTTACAATGTTACAATGTCAACATTCCACTTACCTCAGCCATACTGTTCTGTATGGGGGTTCCGGTAAGCAGCAGTCTGTTTCTACACTTGAACACCAACAAGCTTTTCCATCTTGAACTGGTTGTGTTATTAATTAAATATTTATTATATGACTATTTCAGCAACTAAAGCATCATATAATAAATCAAGATTATAAAACTAGAAAGAGAGAAAGAAAAAGCTTATTTGAATTTCCAGTGCCCTTTTTTGAATACCTCAGGGCTCACAGGGAGAGACAGAGAGAGAGCTTAACTAAAATGAAAAGCCGCCAAACTAGGTCGAGCAATAACAACCACAAACCCGCTTACCCCACATCTGAGGTGATCAACAGATGCAATCATCGATCGCATCCAGCCCCCCTCCCCCCGAACGGGAGGACACACCACATCACCTGACCTGTTCGAGCTCTTGATCGCCTGAGCCTCGTCGAGCACCATGTAGTGCCAGTTGACTTGTTGGAAGTATTTGGCATCCTGGACTACCATCTGGTAGCTGGTGATCACCACGTGGAATGAAGAGTCTTTAGCTGCAAGGAAAATAAACGTCACTATTTATTTTTAATACAAAAACACATTATTATTATTATTATTATTAAAATATTATTACTAGAAATAAATATACAATTCTTAATTTAAAAAGAGAAAACACTAGAAAGACACTAAGTCACTAATAAAGTCAACTGTCACAAAGAATGAATAAGTCATCTGCCCAATAAAGTGCACGAAACACACTGAAATATGAGTTATCAAGTACTAGCACAAAATATACTAGAATACGAGTTAACAAGTACCAGCATAAAACATGAAAGACAAAAAAACATGAAATGAAATGCTTACATGTAATATCGGGAAAGTTCTTACTGGAAGACCTGTTCCAGAACTTTCTGAGAACTTTACGATCCTGTGTTGTCCCCCAGTAAGGTATGACCTGATTTGTAATGAGTTGTATGAGATATAAATTCAGTAAGGTATGACCTGATTCGTAATGAGTTGTATGAGATATAAATTCTAATGACCAGTTTGCAGACCAGAGTAAAGTATACAACAACCAAACAGTAATTGTCAACAGAATAGCTTCAGAACCACTAGGGAAAATATCACCAACTGGTGTCGTAGTAGTTAGATATCTGCTTTGTGGGTCAGATGGTCTGCAGATCAATTCCTGCCGCTTATCATGAGAGGAATCGATCATGCATGGCTGGCCTCATCAGCAAGGAAATCGGGAACGAAAACCCTGACCTCAGGCATCTCTCATAGACACAGGAGTTCCCCATCAAAAAAATAATTGCAAATAAAAAGTTATTAAAAAAATAAACATTGCACATAAATTAAATCCACCAGACTTTGAAATCGGGCACGAATTTGGTCATCTCTTGAAGCCAGTTATGAAGCGTCGAAGCAGGAGCCACAACCAGGAAAGGTCCCCAGATTCCTTGCTCCTGTAATTCCAGTGTCAATGTTATTTATTAAACTCAACAATTGTGAAAATTTTCATCTCGTCGACTTGAACCGTAGCGCTGCAACGACACACGATCACGAACCTCAGCGAGGTGAGCAAGGAAGGCGACGCTCTGTACAGTTTTCCCGAGTCCCATCTCGTCCGCCAGGATCCCGTTGATTCCCTGGTCGTACAGGTTGGCCAGCCAGTTCATTCCCTGAATGAAGATTGAAAGTTGACTGTAATCATGGTGATAACGTGACTTGGAGATTCTCCAAAGAAAAATTACTCCGGTTAGTCATACTCAAAACTACCTCAACCGTGTAATTATTAGGCAACCCACTTAAACTTATTGAAAAAAACACATATGTACACACATATGCACACAAATATATACATGCATACATAGACACATACATAATATATACATACAGATACACATACATAGGACACTATGAGAATTTATTCATATAATGCAAATCAGAATAACATTATGCAAATCATACCTTCAACTGATAACTCTTGAGAGTGCCCATGAAAATGCTGGGCTGCTTCCACTCTCCCACCTTGTTTATGGACGGGTCCGAGAAGGCGGAGTCTGAATGATGAGATGCGCAGTGTTGGAAAAAGTACTGTGTTTCAGTACTTAAGTAAAAGTACAAGTAACGCCTCAAAAAGTTACTTAAGTAAAAGTAAAAGTATTTGCTAAAAAATTTACTTAAGTAAAAGTAAAAAGTAACAGCACTTTAAAGTTACTTTTAAAGTAAAAAGTAAAAGTACTGAAGCCGCTTTTTGTAATGGTTATTCGTCAATCATCTAACTCTATTTTATCATAATTCCATCGTCTTTCAAACGCTACTGCGTTGATAAAACTGATAAACTAATTGGTAACACGCAAACTAATGAAAAAATTCTTTGACGGAGAATTGTGGAATGCTAAACACATAATTACTTTACTTTAGGTTTGCCCAGCAAGCATGTGAACCTGAACGTTTTAGAAATCTGAACATTTTAACTAAATATGGCCATAGGCGTTCTTTATTAAGTTCATTGTTGTTACGCGCCTATCATCGCCACCACTGCTCACGTTCGCTCCTTTGGAAGATTCCATAGTTGGTAATCTCGAACAAGCTATTGTACACCAAAACAAGTATGACCGTGAAATTTTAGCTCCACCCACAAGCTTCAATACTACTAACTACTAACATAAAAGTAAAATGGGGTTCGAAAATGCATACGTTAATAATCATAGATAATTAATACAACATCGATTTAGACTTTATCTCGATTTATTAATTTTTTACAGTACTTTGTAACGGTTTGTCCTGGAAAAGTAACGAAGTACAAGTAAGTCCGAAAATATTACTTCGTTACAAGTAAAAAGTACTGAAAATAATCTGTACTCCGTTACAGGCAAAAAGTACGTCTGATGTACTTAAGTAAAGTAACGCGTTACTTTTACTTCGTTACCGAACAACACTGGAGATGCGCATAAATTGTACAAATAGGCTGATAATACTTCAGAAAGCTTGATAAATATTCAAATGAATCTCACCGGCGATACCATCGATGCCCGCTCTCTCATTCATATCAAATTCTCTGACCTGTATTAACCAATCAAATTTGTCAATGTAACTGAGGCTTGATATTCATAATGATGTAAATAACAATAATAATAATTAATAATATGGTACATTGAAAATATAATAGATAATAGGCATGTGCAGAAACTATTTATAAAAAAAACTATGATAACTTATAACCAATTACAAAATCTATACAAGAAAACAATAAAAAAAATAAAAAAAGTAGGAGTTGAAATATTAATTATAATAATTATTAATTATATATATAGAATATCCTATAACCAATTACAAAATCTACACAAGAAAGTAATAACAAGATATAAAAAGTAGGATATTTTGCATTGGACGTACTTTGTTTCTCTGCATCTCGATAGCATTTCGTACGTTATTGAGAACAAGATCTTTCATCCGCTGACTGTCTGTTTTATGACAAGCACAAAATTGATGGAAACAAAACAAATATTGTGATTTAATAGCATACAAAGAAAAAGAAAAGAAGGATCAAAATTTAACACAAATAAATCCTGCAATGTGTTTTAATTGTGAAAGTATTGAGAAGATCAGCAGAAACCGATGAAGAACCGAAATAAGTTTTCGATTATACTGCAATACATAATATAAATCTTTCTTTTAAACTCCAAAATATTGATTGATAATTTATTAAAACAATAAAAATTAACAAACCGTAATCATCATCATCATCCTTCTTCCTGATGACAAGCTGTTGACCATTAATAGAGGAGGAAAGCACCCTCTTAACCAACGGTTTGTCTTCATCAAACCTACTTAAAATCTCTTCACAACCAGGCTCGAGGGATGGGTTTGTATCTGTCCCGTCTTCATCATTCCCTCCCCCCGAGAGCTTTCCGGCCATGAAGTGGGCGTAGAGCTCTGTCTGGGCGATCAGAAAGTTCAGCTTTCTCTGCTGCCGCAACATCTGCGCGAATACGGGTGGAGTAAATTTACTGTTATATGTCTATACGAAGCATTTTAATCAGCTGTCACCAGAATCATTCAATCAGCTGTCACCAGAATCAATCAATCAGCTGTCACCAGAATCAGTCAACCAACCTCTTTCATCTCCATGTCTATTTTCTTCTGCTCCATAGCTTCCTTCTCAGCTTTCTTCCTGTGTTCCTTCTCCACCTTTTCAAACCTCTTCCAGTAAGCCTGCATCTCCTTGAAAAGCCTTCTGGCCCTCGTGGCAGCCTCCTTGGACTGCTTCTGGGAGGCCAGTGCCATCCGGCGGCACTCCCTCTGGCATTCCCTGGCCACCTTCTTCAGAGAGGCGAGGTTGTCCTTGCGCAGGAGAAGTTTGTGCTTCGACGTCTGAACAGTAGAAAAGTATAAATTTTTAAATAAATAGATAAACTACATAAATGGATGGATAAATATGATGCTACCATAAAACTAAGAATTAAAATAACTTTTACCTCAAAGTAATAATCTGATTATAATTACTAAATGATAGATATATGAATCTAATGTTCATTCAGCCTCCGAAATCCCTCAAAAACCAAGTTAATAAAATAACAAGTCCTCATAACCACCATCGCAATAACCATGAACAAAAAATAAAAATAAATAAAAAACAATAAATAAAAATCAATCAGCAAAAAAGGATAGGAAGAAAAACAAGAGCCTACTCTCGGTATGTCCTTCTTTGCAATGGCAATCCAAAGTTTCTTCCTCCTGTTGGCCATCTGCTCGGCATTGGCTTGCTTTTTCGGCTTCGGCTTTGACCTGTCGACGGAGCACCTGGAGAGCTCGGAATCCACGTTGTCGCCGTTCCCGTTCGAGGACTGAAAGTTATATCGTCTGGAAGGAGTCGCAGAAGTTTTCCCACAAAGACCGTCGCCGTCATCATCATCGCCATAATCGTCAGACGTATTTTCCTATTCAAATTTAACAGTGGATTGGTGAAATCTCGATTCCTTTTAGAAAGATATAGATAAAAGGCTGTCTATCATTGCATTTTAAATAACTTACTTATTTAACTAAATCTACTTAAATCGGAATTCCTTGGACAGCACTGTCAATAAGGGGAAAAACTTAGAAATACACCTGCTTCGAGCAGTTTTAAATTAAAAAAACTTTATTAGCAACACAAGCCAATAAGACAGTTTAGAACACTTCCGATCGCTGAACGTTTGTACAATTATTAAGCCCAGAAAAATTGTTTAAGTAAGAATACATAAACTTAAAGCGTGTTTACACAGGCAAAGATTAGTTGGCGCCAAATGTCAATGTCGCCTGAAATTTAAAAAAATGCACGTGTAAACAGGCTTGCGGAGCCGCCATTTTTTTTTTTGCTTGGCTCCCGAAAATTTGATGGCTCCGGCTCGGCTCCTGGCTCCATAAAAAGGGGGTGTCACACGATACAAACTTGCGCAAACTTATGACTGAAACATTGTCTCAAAAAAAGAAAGCGCAATTTATGATAAACAGTACCTTCTGATTGGTTAATTAAAATTTATTTTTTGTTTTAATTAATTTTATTTAATTTTTCCCTAGTTAAAGATGTTATAGGAATGAAATTGTTTTGTAGCATTCTAGATTTTTAGTTCTAATTAATTTAGGCATTATTATTTATGTTTAAAATTAGGATTATAATTATTCTTCAAATTATATGTATTATCTCTGTGCTGCATAAATAAAATACAATTTTTGAAATATTACTTGAATGTTGAATTACTCTGTGTGAACCAAATTTTTAAATTTTGAATTAATAAAAGTAAAAATTTTGAGAGCCGGAGCCGCCAGATATTTTCGGCTCTGGCTCCAACAAAAATTAGCAGCTCCGCAAGCCTGCGTGTAAACGCTCTCACGCATGACATTGACATCTTGGCAGCCAAGATTTTGAAAGTTGGTTACCTTCCAACTTTCAATGCGCCAGTGAATAATGTATTCATACATGCAAGACACATTACTTATTAGATAAACGATTTGATTGGTCGACTATTCCGCGAGACAAAAATAAATGCTTTTTTTATAAATTTTAATTATTTAAAACATAAAAACTTTGTACAATTTTATTTTTTTATTGAAACTGTATTTTATTTTTATAATAATTAATATTTAGAGTGTCACTTGGGCGCTCTTCGATATTTCTCCTAAAATAGCCTAGTTAAAGTCACTTTTAATAATTGAAATTTGTATGTTATTATAAAAATATAAACTTTAAAATTTTTTCAAAATTATGGAGAAGTTGTATTTTAAATTTTTTTCGTTTTAAACGCGATTCTTTTCTTCAACTGTTTAAAGTTAATTGATGTTAAATTTAATACTAAATAAGTTGTTAAACTTTTTATAATTAAAATTTATAGTAAAAGTTTTTTTTAATACATTTTTTACGAAATAAACTAGAGCAAAAATGCGAATTGAAATTGCCTCGTGTAAACCCTCACTGTCGCAAAGATGCCGCTACATTGACATTTGGCGCCAGCGAATCTTTGCCTGTGTAAACACGCCATAAATCCTGCTTGCAATATCATTATTAACCAAATCAAATTAAACTTCAACAAAAACAACAATAATAATAATAATAATGATAATAACCACAATGTTAACAATAATAATGATAATACCTCTTTCTTGAAGAAATCCAGGTATGGGGTTTCCTGCTTGATGCAATCAACATCTTTCTCGACTGCAAGCAAACATTAAACGTCGTAAAATAACACACCTTGAAAAAATGTGCTTTCTATTTTTGCACACAATTATTCCCATGGTTATTTCTTCTTTCAAGAAAATACGCAAAGACTCTTGGCACTGCGACCGTTCGCATAAATTAATTACAAAACTTCAGAATATAATATATACTATCGAGCATAAATGATTAACAAGACTTTAGAATATAATATATACTATCGAGCATAAATGAATAACAAGACTTCAGAATATAATATGTAAATGTAATGAAAATGTATTGAACATAATATATACTATCGAAGAACAGTTGCTCTGAGAAATTTTTCTTTTTAGTGAGCACGTTAAATAAATATAATAATAAATCTCTGAGTGATTCCAACACGCTCTTTCCTGAAGCTGTGCCTCTGGTGCTTATAATTAACTATTATTACTAATCCCCAAACTAACTCCACCTTGTTTTGCAAGCCAGTCCCAAGCCTGGATAAAGGAGGAGGGAAAGTTAAAAGGATCAAATTATGATCCACGACAGGAAGTACTTATATGCTTCCTACATACAGCCATTTATTTCAGTCTTAAAACACCTGATGTTAAGGACTATAAACTATTACTAAGAAAAAAAATTCCTCAAACTAGTAGTAAACGAAAGTTTAAAAAATCTGACCTTTGACCTTCGTCGCTTTCACGGAATTTTTCTCGGCGGCCTCGGAAAGCTTTCCGGCCTTCTTCTGTTTCGCCGGGGGCTTAGTCGGGGTCGGAGAATCGAGACGAGGAGCTCTTTTGAAGTCAGAAATTTGCTGAGGGCAGAGGATGAGGTTGGTACTGTAGCACGCATACTTCTGCTGGGTCTATTAGATATTATGATTGTTTTTAATCTTATTTAATTTTAAATAAAAAATAAAGTTTTTTTATCTACAGCCTTTAAAAACCCTGTAAAAGATGCTCTTTAAATATTTGCATTGATTGATAGAAAACAAAATGTTGAGAGCACAACACCTTACAAATAAGAGGGTTATTTTCATTTATTTTTTGAACAAAATGGTAAATCGTATGACTAACAGGCCAGACTAAATAAATCCAATTAGTGGTTTATTTTTATAACAACATGGAAAAAAAATATCCAAATGGGAAAAGCTTGAAGATGCAGTTATCCCGCTATCGGTAACACAATGTTTATACTAAATAAAAAAAATTGTATCATATAATTGTTATATTTTTTATCACTATTTAAAAAAAGTGTGTCCAGATAAAGAATATTATTTCTCTCTATGATAATTAAAAGTAAAGTAAAAAATTGTGACAGGAATGAAACCAAAGACTCGATTGCTGGAAGACAAGAGCACTAACCATTCAGCTAACTTTTTTCTATTAAAAATCAGAAATTGATAATCAACTCGAAATATTTTTTCCACTCACAGCGGGGGGAAGTTTGGAAAACTTTTTCCGGCACCGCTTAGCATAAGCGTGCTCTTTCAGCATCGACTTGACGTAGTTGTCGATTTTTTCTGTCTTTGTCGTTCCTGCTCCTTCTGCCGTGACGTCTTCACACTCGCTTTCCGACGAATCGGTTAGAAGAACTTCCTGTGGAGCGGAGGATGGAAAAGATGAATTTCTGATTGCTCATCGAGGATATTTAATTTTTTAGACAAGTAAATTTTCAGAACAAATAAATTATATCCATGAGAAATTTGGACGTCTCTGGATGACCAACCAGCCGACAAATCAATCAATCAACCAACCAGCCAACAATTCAATCAATTAATCAATCAACCAACCAGCCAACAAATCAACCAATAAAACAGCCAGCTAACAGACCAATCAACAAATTAAGCAGCCAGCTAACAAATCAATCAATCAATTAAGCAGCCTGCTAGCAAGCCAACCCACCAGATTAGCCGACATACCAGCCAATCAATCAGGCACCAAATAATCAATCAGTAATTCAGTTTAAATAGAACTAAATTAAAATTTAAAAAAATCCGGCAACCAAAAGTTGATACAACCGAAGGTACAACATTTTATATAACAAACAAACCAATCAATCAATGAATCAGGTTAAAAATAACTACATTAAAATAAAATATTCTGATATTAAAAATTTCTAAGATTGAAGATGCCACATCTTGTATATTATGATAGTTATTTAAATCTTTTGATTCCTAAAATGTAGAAAAAATATATATATATCTATATCAAGCTGGTTCATAATAACAACAAGAAACACTATAAAAACAAGAAATGTCCAACAAATTCTTGCGACGACAACTCACTTCCAGCCATTGTCTTGAATTCGTCAACAAGTCCACGTTGTAGAGTCTCTTCTTGTCTGTCCTTCTCTCTGTTACGGAGCAAACAAGTGCACTTGTAAGAACAAAACGAGCGAGTGAAATAGAAATAACAAAACTAAATTCTGATTAACGACCTTTTTTAGTGACCGCAACTCCGTTGAAAAAATGGTTGCCTTCCGGATCTGAGACGTAATTCAGGCATTGATGATTTTCTGGAAGTTTTTTTTTCTGTTCCCTGCAATGGCAGAACACGAATAGAGAACATTTATTGATCTCCTACTATGATGACAGGTCACACTAAATGAACACACAAAAAGGCATTACAAATGTTGACTTGATACAATCACAGATAAAAAACAAAAATGTACAATTAATGTTAATTTAAGTTTTAATTTAGTTTTACTGTCTTGTTCACGGCTGTAAAAACGCCGTAAAATTAGATCTAAAAATGGAAATTGCAGGTCAGGTTTGGGAGAAGTTGTACATCAAGAGAGAGTCGCATAGTAAAGACAGTCCATCGTAAAAAAAACGGTGTGTAAAAGACATACCGCAAATGAGGATGAGTTGTACTGCTGTAATTTTAACCAACCTCTGTTGCTTCTGGAAATTCCTGACATACTCGAAGAGATGATCGAGTCTGAGTGCTTTTTCTGCCCTTTGAATTTCTAGGGGCAAGGCAGCCCTGGAGCAACCGGGGACCTTCGATTCGGCCTCGTTCTGATAGACTCCATTGAAGATGTTCGTAGTCGGTAGAGAATTCTGCATGCCCAGTCAGATTCTGGATTCTGTAGCTGAATAATGGAAAAATTAAATTCTTTTTAAAACCTAAACATCTGAAATTAGAATCGAACATTAAAGCTAGACTTTTAAAAATACATCATTTTCACGCTGAGAAGATTATATTTCATGTGCATAATTTCCAAAACAAAACTATATTTTCAATCGAGACTAATGATTGATTTGTTGAAATAACTGACATAAAGAAGAGAATCGAACAACCAGATAAAATTATAATAATTCATTATATGATGAGTGTGAACAAAAGGTTTTCCAGCCAGGTCATAATTGTCCAAAATATGTTTAAGAAATTGCCCAAACGGCAAGTAATTTTCTGGCACATACATTTTATAAGGGAAATACAGGCACATGTTACAGGTGGTCTCTGTTCAGGGCTTCAACTGGTTTCACTTTAAGTAATTACTAACTTTAATTAGAAACCAAGCTTTAAGAATTTAATATAAAATAGCAGAAAAAGTCTATTTTAGATCAAATATTTGCTAAGCTCTGAAATATTAGAGAAGATTCAGCTGAATTAGCAAACGTGATCTCAGGTCATTTCAGATTTTTAAAGAGTGCGATGCTCATAAAACACTGTTCTTTAATATAATATAATAACTAATAACACATGAGGACGAAACTATGTTTACATAATAATCACATAGACAACACACAGTCGATCCGGGCGAAAAACAGTCATAAAATATCACCACGAGCCGAATCTTAACGAGAAACTGTTTAATTTGAACAAATTCCCTTTTTAATACGGCCAGCAGATGAACATGCAAAACGTTATCGCTAACAAGTCGTAACAAGGCTAAATAAAACGAATTATTACACAAAATACCGGTATAATGGATTGCAGAAAACAGAATAAATCCGACATCAAACGCCAGCGATAGGAAATTAAAACGGACAAAATGGCTGGCTGGCTTTCACTGCGCCAGGCATTGAACGACGCAGCTACGTACATAACTCTTTTCGTCATTGACACGGCTATGTTGCCCGCCGCCATGTTCTAGCAAAAGCGAATAATTGAATTTCAAATTGCTTTTATTAATTTAAATATAAATAAAAGTTTTAAATTTTAATACACTTATTTAGACTTAACTCTAGATTTTAAAGACTAGAATTGTAATTAGTGTATGCCAGCAGCCTGCACTTTTTTAAGCGAAAGCTTCTAAAGCGAATTTAGAGATTTTTAATTTAAGCCTGAGCAAACTTTTTGTCAATTTTTTTTTAATTGAAACCGATTTTTCAAGGTGACCCAAAACAGATTGTTTTATAGTAAGCGAAAGAGTTTTCTATAGTTGAAATAAGTTTAGAAAGTTGAATTTATTTTCCAAATTTAATATGAGCTAAATTGCACTTTATTACTTATTTACTTTGCACAAATTGAATTTACTATCCACATTGTTTAACACGTAAAAAAGAAAAAAACAATTTAATGAAAAATTGGACTTGAAAATAAACGAAATTATAAAGAGATTAAGCGAAGTTGCTTTTCTGTTCACAGTTTGTTTTGCATTTCCAGCCAAAGTGTACCCATACGTGATTTTTTTTGTAAATAGTGAGCTTACAAACAGTGTTGCTGTCTAATTTACGTCATTTCTTTAAACACGTCAAAGCTAAAATAAATTGTAATCCGCCGGTAGACATTCCTTTCACCTGGCCTAAAGAAGCTAAAGTTACCATGCTTTCAGACGACAACGAGTTAAACTAGTATACGCACGCTTCACTTAAGTGGTACCACTCGGCTGCGTACCTAATAAAGTCGCATGAAGACCGTAATAAGCCCCGTGGAAAAATGTCGCTTAATGGCTTTTCGTAACTAGAAACTTTAAAAGTCCGTGTAAACTATACAATCTAGACGGATTGTTTGAAGCAAAGAACACTTTCTTGAACTGCAGTGTTTTTAAGGTCAGGACAAAGGAGCGTCATCTCAGCAAAAGCATAGAAGGCAGGGCTGTATTTAGAAATTATTTTCGGGAAGGTTCACATTTTTCTTCAAATGTTTCCTCTATCAGGGAATGTAACACAATTGTGAAAAAACCAGGGACGTAGATTTTTACCCTGATTTTCAAAATTTTAATTTTTTTTACCTAGAGGTCTTTATATATATTTTTAAATTTTAACTTTACTTAACCTAGTGATGATCCAATGCGTATTGGAATCTTTCTGGCGTGTGTAAACAATTTGCTCCTTTTGTGTGTAAACAATCTGCACTTCAGGATAAAATTAAATTTTAGGTTGTTAATTACTAACACTAAAGCAAACAACTAAATAAAAAATAAGATTTTCTGAGATTTCAAGAGTTACTTTTGTAGGAAACAGTCAATTTAAATCAGGGGCGCAACTAGTGGGAGCGAAAGCCCTCCAGGCGAAATCAGAGGGTCCTGCAATTTTTCCAAATTTGAAGAGTTTTTTTGGGTAGGGGGTGTGAGAGTTTTTTTGGGTAGGGGGTGTGGGGATGCTATATTTATTCATAAACTTATTTTTACAATTGCTTTAACTGGTTTGAGACAGATTTTGTCGATCTCCAGTTTGTAGTCTTTATTTTCTATCATTAATACATTCTTAAAGATACCAAAAAAAAAAAAACTGGAGACGGCGGCGAGCTTTTTTCCTTTTTTAAAACTTGAGCAAGCTCCCCCCGAAGCCAAATCGAAAGGCCCTGCCATTTTTACAAATATGAGTTTTTTTGGGTGGGTGGTGGGGGTGAGTGGTGATACATTTATTCATAAAATTATTTTTTTACAATTGCTGTAACTGGTTTGAGACTGATTTTGACTATCTCCAGCTTGTAGTCTTTATTTTCTATCATTAATAAATTCTTAAAGATACCAAAAAAGACTGCAGACTGAAGATAGTTGAAAATGGTCAAAAAAAACTTTCGACCGCGGCGGGCTTTCTTCCCTTTTTTAAAACAGGGGGGAGTACTACATTTATTCATAAACTTATTTTTTTTAAATTGCTTTAACTGGGGTAGTTGTAAGTTACTTGTAAGTATTTTTGCGAATATTTTTCAGACTCAGTTTTTTTCCCAAAAAAAGCTACGGTCATTTTCCAAAAACCAGGTATTATACAAAAAAATATCAATTAAAGCCACCCCTCCCGCTTGTATCTACGTATTTATATAGATAAAAAAGTAATGAGTGTGTGAGAGCATCTGCTTATCTCATCCAAGCCGCAGGAGCAGCATTTGGATTTTTTCAAAATTTCCTTACAATTTTTTTATACAAAATGCATTTGATAATAATACAGGTATGCCGCTCAACATGTGTCAACAAATTGAAAATATATTTACCATTATTATATAATAATAATCATTAATTATTATTAGTAATATATTATAGACAAATTATTACAGATCGTGCCATAATGTGAATTCCACTCATTTTCCTGGTCTTGGGGTTTGACTAAGCAGCACGTAGACAAATGGATTACCGATTGGGGTGTAGGGTCGGATAGGGGTAGGGGTGGGTGGAAAGGTACTAGCCCAAACGTTTTGAGACGTGCTGAAGAGGTTAATAATACGGGTCACTATAGGGGTCGTGTTCAACACTGGCGTCTGCCAGCCACCCTCTCTTTTCGGGGTCGGCGGTGGAGTTCCAAGCAGGAGAGGCACCTGGGTGGTCGTCGTTGTCGTCGTTGTAGTTGTTGTCGTCGTCGTTGTCGTCGACGTCGTTGTCGTGCTGATGAAGCGAGTAGTTTGGCGACGTCGGTTTGGGGTTTGAGGAAGATTTGAGTTGACGCCTGGATTTGGATTTTTTAACATAGAAAAAGTTAAGTTTTAGGTTAAGTTAAATTGAGTTTTAAGTTAAGTTGAGTTTCAAGTTAATTTAAGTTATAAGTTTAAGTTAACTTCTAAGTGTATAAAATAGTTTCGAAACGTTATTCACTTACCGTACATCTGCTGTATCCTCAAGACGTCGTTAGAAGAAATGCTGAAATTAGGTTTGTACGGGGTATACAAGGCATACATGATGTCACCGGCCAATGGCGAGTGGCCGAGACCGAGTGCGTGGCCGATCTCGTGTGTGGCAACACTCAGAAGGTTATAACCTGTAGGCGATATTATTTTCTATTATAATAGCTTATAGTCCTTTACACCAGGTGTTTTAAGACTAAAATGGCTGTATGCTGAAATTACATAAGTACTTCTTGTCGTAGATATTTTTAACTGTTCACCATCCTTTATCCAGGCTTGGGTCTGGCTTGCAAAAGCAAGGCGGAGTTGCTTTAGGCGATAGCATAAACCGACTTATACATGTTAACTTTATGAAGTTAAACAATAAGTAGTTTAATTTGTTTTTTTATTACACGTTTATTTAAATTAAAAATATTACTAATCTGAGAAGAGCATTTCGAAGGATAGCTCCGAAAACGAAAAAAAACCACCTTGCAACATACCATAGTAAGAGTTATCCGTCCACGACTCGGAGTCATCAAAATGGGTGCCCCCGTTCTGGGGGTAAAAGGTGTGTGCAAGGGTGTTGCCCGGCCCGTCGAAAGGAAAACCATCCCCATGATCACCGATGGCAAAGAGTATCTTAATATCTGCCATTTCATCAGCAACAGCCTCAGTTATTGAAAGTGGAGTAACGTCGGTCCAATACTGAAAGGGAATGGGCAAAAAAAATTGCAGACATATAAACGTGGATCGTTTTTGAAACCAGCGTGTAACTGTTTGCAATGAGTTTCTGAAAGCTGGTAGTTAATTTAAGTCGCTATTGATTTCCTCAACGGTATTTGCAAAATTTTAAAATTTTAGAAAAATTAAATTTGTTAACCTTGATCGCTTGGGCTATGACATCCTTTGTCGTTTGCGTCGGAAGACTGATTGTATAAGTGAGAAAGCGGTATTTGAGATAGAAAGTTCTCCATATACCTTGTGGGTAGAATTTAAAAATGTAAGCAAAATATTCTTACATATCTTAATAACTATAATATCTATATAGGAGAATTATCTATTTTAGATATCTATCCAATAGGGATGTCACGGCTAATCGACCGAAGCTCGGTACTACACAAGGTAATAGTAATATATTTATGTGATTCTGAACACCCAGCGAGAGCAAGTGGCTGAAGAAATTATAAACAATTATGAAAATAGTCTTTATAAGCCTTTTGTGCTAGCAAAACGTTGAATAAATTGTTAGTCTGAAAAGCTGAGATACTGTGAAAAAAGTTTAACCAATAAATAAAGAAATAATGCTACGTTGAGCTTGGTCAAACGCAAGGCTATAAACGATTTTGTTGGCCAATCTAGTATCAATTCTGTTAATTCGATTAAATCAAAGTTCCTCAATGTCAAATATTTTAGTATAAAATTAAGTTTTAAATAACTAACAAATAAAGTAACTGGTAATATTTTTAACACCAACTCTCTGAGTCATCTCTTTTTCTCCGCTTGGAGTTTCCGAGTTGTTCTTTGACACCACATCTCGGATGTTCCATCAGTTTTTCAGTCACAGAATCAAGCTCGCCTATTAAAATATTTATTATTATTATTATTATACAGAAACTATTATTGCAAGGAACACACAGTAGATAAAGCTAAAATGTAAAAAAAACTCGTCAAATAAATTCTATCCATCGAGTTGTTGGAGTTTTTGAAAGTCTGTTACGTTATGCAGCAGAATTTTTATCTCGCCCAGTGGTAGAAATGGGTTGGGTTGACTCATGGGTTAATTTGGGTAGAGTTGAGTTAAAAAAAGTTGAAAACAAATTTTTTATTAAAAAAACACTTTAACAGTGGATTGGGTTGGATTAGAGAATTTAACCTTCCAGATGGGTTGGGTCTGGTTTGGTCGCAAATAATGGACCTATGTCCCCTCGACCCACCAATACAGAAACAATACAGAAACAAAGTTTAACAGCAGTGAATAAATAACCTGTTGGTTTAAGACCGATGGATCGTTGAAATTCTTTGATTCCTTGAGCGAAGTCGTCTTGCTGAGGTGAATTTGAGTTTTTACTGAGCACTGCAGCCGGATTCAAGGAGTCTGATATATATCCGTACTTTTGCAGGTAGTTCTGTAATGAATATAGGTAAATCATAAAGAAAAAAGGTACAAATAGTTATATAAACTTTTTCAAGCGGTAGTAAGTGGCAACTAGCCATAGTTAGGTAGGTAACGTAACGTCTGGTTCGTTGAGTTTTAAATGATTTAATGGTGGAGAATAAATTACATTTAGTTTATATATTATATTATATTATATTATATTATATTATGTTATGTTATGTTATGTTATGTTATGTTATGTTATGTTATGTTATGTTATGTTATGTTATGTTATGTTATGTTATGTTATGTTATGTTATGTTATGTTATGTTATGTTATGTTATGTTATGTTATGTTATGTTACGTTATGTTACGTTACGTTACGTTACGTTACGTTACGTTACGTTACGTTACGTTACGTTACGTTACGTTACGTTACGTTACGTTACGTTACGTTACGTTACGTTACGTTACGTTACGTTACGTTACGTTACGTTACGTTACGTTACGTTACGTTACGTTACGTTACGTTACGTTACGTTACGTTACGTTACGTTACGTTACGTTACGTTACGTTACGTTACGTTACGTTACGTTACGTTACGTTACGTTACGTTACGTTACGTTACGTTACGTTATGTTATGTTATGTTATGTTATGTTATGTTATGTTATGTTATGTTATGTTATGTTATGTTATGTTATGTTATGTTACGTTACGTTACGTTACGTTACGTTACGTTACGTTACGTTACGTTACGTTACGTTACGTTACGTTACGTTACGTTACGTTACGTTACGTTACGTTACGTTACGTTACGTTACGTTACGTTACGTTACGTTACGTTACGTTACGTTACGTTACGTTACGTTACGTTACGTTACGTTACGTTACGTTACGTTACGTTACGTTACGTTACGTTACGTTATGTTATGTTATGTTATGTTATGTTATGTTATGTTATGTTATGTTATGTTATGTTATGTTATGTTATGTTATGTTATGTTATGTTATGTTATGTTATGTTATGTTATGTTATGTTATGTTATGTTATGTTATGTTATGTTATGTTATGTTATGTTATGTTATGTTATGTTATGTTATGTTATGTTATGTTATGTTATGTTATGTTATGTTATGTTATGTTATGTTATGTTATGTTATGTTATGTTATGTTATGTTATGTTATGTTATGTTATGTTATGTTATGTTATGTTATGTTATGTTATGTTATGTTATGTTATGTTATGTTATGTTATGTTATGTTATGTTATGTTATGTTATGTTATGTTATGTTATGTTATGTTATGTTATGTTATGTTATGTTATGTTATGTTATGTTATGTTATGTTATGTTATGTTATGTTATGTTATGTTATGTTATGTTATGTTATGTTATGTTATGTTATGTTATGTTATGTTATGTTATGTTATGTTATGTTATGTTATGTTATGTTATGTTATGTTATGTTATGTTATGTTATGTTATGTTATGTTATGTTATGTTATGTTATGTTATGTTATGTTATGTTATGTTATGTTATGTTATGTTATGTTATGTTATGTTATGTTATGTTATGTTATGTTATGTTATGTTATGTTATGTTATGTTATGTTATATTATATTATATTATATTATATTATATTATATTATATTATATTATATTATATTATATTATATTATATTATATTATATTATATTATATTATATTATATTATATTATATTATATTATATTATATTATATTATATTATATTATATTATATTATATTATATTATATTATATTATATTATATTATATTATATTATATTATATTATATTATATTATATTATATTATGGATAGAACGTGAGAAACATAGTCGATTTAAGGGCGTTTCGCGTCACGTTATAATGCATAATTAACACAATTCTTTTTTTATGTGCCTTTGTATGTCTGTTTCTGTTTTTCTATATGTCTTTGTTTCTTTTTCTCATAACCTTTTTACATTCTCTCTCTCTCTCATTTTCTCTCTCTCTCTCTCTCTCTCTCTCTCTCTCTCTCACACACACACACACACACACACACACACACACTTTTTGTTTTCTCCATCCATCTTGATACTCGCACGATACCTAAATGTTTTGATTTCAAATCGCAAAATTTGAAATTATTAATTTTAACATTTGTTTGTTTTTTCAAGTGGTTTGTTTATCTCCTTGCTTAAATAATCTCGATCCAATTACTGTTTTGGTAAAAATATTACGCGTTAAAATCAAATAACAATAATAAGGTGAAAATATTTACATAAGCATGAAATACGACGCCCAGGTACCAGAATTGTTTAATGTCTCCAGCAGAGTTATTACCATGCTTGGACCCGTGACATGGCTCATAGAGCTGGGTGGCTTTGGTCTGACGTCGACTTATGTGGTTTGAGGGTCGTGCATCGTTCGGTTCGTTTTGTTCACATGTGATCAAACCCGACAAAAAAAACATTGTGTGTTTTTTTTTAACTTTACTGGCTCGACTTTTAATCGAAGCCTGCTTGTGTAAATGCATTAAAAAAAGTCAGCTGATTCTGATTATTATAAGACAAATCGATTAATAATCAAATAATCAGTTTTTACGCTGCAGGATCCAGGCGGGCGTATCTAAGAGAGATTAAGAAAGATCTGCCGCATATTATTTTCTATCAAATTTGATCACGCTGAGTGCCGAACCTAACGGACTTAAAGTTGAGTCTAAAGAGATCTACTAAACAGGGTAGAATAGGGTTTTTTAAGAAATTAGAGAGGAGGGGGTTTGACAACCATGGAATCAGTAAATAAAAGTAGATCAGGGTGTACGAAAACATTACAAAATCTTAGATTGAAATAACAGCAATTTGTAATAACTTAACTTTATTATATGTCAGGAGTAACGAATACACTCAAAATTTTGTTTTTCACCTTGTACAAACTCTCAAAAGACACCTTAATTACTGCGCAGTTTTTATTGTATAATTAAAAATAATCTTTTAATTCCAAAATATCATTTTTTATAGATTTTATTTATTCAATTAATTAGAAA
This sequence comes from Erpobdella octoculata, assembly GCA_963978895.1. Classification (NCBI taxonomy): domain Eukaryota; kingdom Metazoa; phylum Annelida; class Clitellata; order Hirudinida; family Erpobdellidae; genus Erpobdella; species Erpobdella octoculata. The sequence continues at coordinate 31,734,919 of OZ022239.1, forward strand.
TTATCCCAGGTTAATAATATTATAATATATTTTTAATTCCTCGAATAAATAAAAACTGTATTTCAAATTTCATCTGAAGTCAATCACTCAGCTAGCAAATGGATAAATCACAGAGTATTAATACGCTCAAATGTAAAACTCAAACCGCTAAAAGTAACTTTTTTTTAAAGCGCCAAGAGTTATTCACAAGCGTTAGTATGATTGTTAGTAGGCACCATCAAACATTCATTTGCGTTATGCACCATGAGTCACCAAGGCTTCCCGCACAATTGTTTCATCCTGCTGGGTATTCTGCGAATGTCAATAAATCTACTTATACAGTTAGTTAGCTGGTTCCACAGAGTCTCCGTAAAAAGCTCTTCTTGGTTCAACAACTGATGACTAATGATGATGATAAAGTCGTGGAGTAGGAATTATAAGCAGCTTGCGTAGGTTTCGGCTTTGCTTCCGCAATTTCATTCGCATGGGAATTTCGCATATGCAAAAGTATTTTCAGTTTTGTTGATAATATAAAAATGTTTTTTAGGACATTTAAAAAAAATATTTACATATTTTCTATGCAGTACCGGAAAAAGACGTGCCACGACAAAGAAGTAGGCAGGTACCATAGATACTATATATCTATGGTAGGTACCTATGCTATCTACGTTATTTTAAATTTTTACACACGGCGGAAAACTCAAACATGATTCTTGATAAAACTTCAAAACATAATAATATATAAAGATAAATAAAATACCAGAGTTTTAGTTTTTTTGTCCACGCTGTGATTCCTGGAAGTGAGCGGAGCAGCACTTAGGAGGACAAGGAAACATGGAATCAAAAAGACAAAAATCTTGAATAGATTCTCCATAATGAGTTCGCAATTTTAAAACGACCGTTCTGTAGGATTGAGATCTTTGATATTATGTGGAGATTTTGCGATTTCACAAAGTCCGTACCGTGAACAAACAAGCTTTTTTAAGTATTAATAACTCAAACTTTTAATAACTGCTTTTTTATTTATTCGTTTGCTTTTTCAATTCAGTTTTAAGATTGCCGAAAAGCAAAATTTGAACGAAAAAAGAGTGGTCTTCGAAAAGTTTGACGAAAATAATCCTACCTACCTAAGAACCGAGACTTAAAAAAACACCCTTCTACATAACACAAGTCGTAGCTATCAATTGCCGAACAATCAGCTCACACGGCTCATCAATGGTCCCGCAAGCATAACAATGCGGCTGGCCTCTTACAGATTCGGCTATTCTTATAGTTGATATGAAAAATTGTCACTTTTTTTTATAAATACTAACAAATTACATAAGATGGTGACGCCTCTGAGCTGTCAATTCTAAGATTTACGGCGCCCTGTCACGCAAATCAGTTGTGTTGTTTTACTCCGTTTAGTTGTTATGTTCCAGTTGAACAGTACCTTGCAGCCCCTGGCTGGAGTGTTTTGAGTCATCAATGAGATTTCATGCATGAGTAGGAAATAAAAGTGATTTGTGGATGGAGATGGTAAGGGGAATATTCTGGAACAAGCTGAAGGTTGATAATATTAGGGGCTAAAATCAGAGGGTACTGAGGAGAGGTGAGTGTGCGTGAGGGAAAAAAAGAAAGAGAGAAAGAATTAAAGAGAAAGAAAAGAGAGAATTAGATAATCATAGCTTATGATTCATTTCAGTTTTCATCTAAGTTGAAAGTTCTGTCTCGAAATGATGTCAATTTTCGTTTAGCTAGTAATTAATCCGCTATAAAGCGAAAACTGAATGCAATGCTTATGCGTCAACACAACAGTCACTGTTCTGAACGATATGTCCAAAACAAAAGAAAAAATCTATTTTTGCATCACGATTAAATACCCGACTAAGCCCAAGACCCGTTCCTAGTGTTGTGCGTCACAATCACGTGGTCTCTGAGTGGCGCATGCGTTGTCCTCGTGCAAGGGCATTATTGACAAGTCTCCATAACGCTCTTGTCCCCGTGCAAAGGCATTATTGGCAGGTCTCCATAACGATCTTGTTCTGCTAAGTTCGTGCATTACTGTCTTTGAAAGACTTTACAGAATTTCATTTAACAGTGTTGATAAACATATCTATTTGGTAATTTTATATCCGGTTTTGATAAATGAAGAAAAGCTAGTTTGATATAAGCACAGTCACTACGTTTAAAAGTGATTTAAAGCTCTAGAGCTATAAATATCTAAATGTAAGTTGTTGTTGTAGATGTAGTGTTGAATTAGGATTCACTGGGCTTGCTATTTAAAAAATGTCTTCTAACGACTATTGACTATTCTATTATGTATTTATTAGAGTTAGTAAATCATTCACTAAAATTCGATTGATAGTGAAACTCATGTCAGGGGTCTTGAAAAGAGGTTTTCAGTGGCTCTATAGTTGGAAAATTAAAAAAGTGATTTAGCCATACGCACAATAGTAACTAACTATCATTTAAAAATAAATTTATGTTATTAGGAAATGAATGTATGTCCAAAACCCACATTTAATTTTTCAAGTTATGTACTTCAATGATTCGATAGCGGTTAAATAAGCAACTACAATGTTTTTATTGTTTACTGGTAATAAATACTTAAAATACAGTAACCAATAAGGTTAATTAATGATTTTTCAAAGTTCGGTTTAGCAGTTATCGCTACCAATATCTTCGCAGATGTTAACGTTTTCTGAACTAAATAGGTGAGACAGACGATAAAGGAGTACACGATCTGCCGTAGTTTGGATGTCTGGCCCCTACAGTAGGTTACAGTACCTACCTACCTATAACAATTCGATCAGTAGCGTTCTGCTATTTTCGTGAGAACAATTTGCTGACAATTAAACATAATAGACCGATGCTAAAGTTGATGAATGAGACAAACCACTTTTGAATGGTGTGTGAATTTGTTTCAACTTTAAATAATTGAGAACTCAGATAAACGAATTACCCTCGTTCAAGACTGTAGATAGAAAACTCGGGCAAAATTTTTAATGTCTAAGTTCCTGGACCATAATCAATGATAGTTTCCATCAACAAACTAACTATGGTTTGTTGATAGAAATTATTTTTTTAATGCACGATTTGAAATCTCTTCTTGTTGCAGATTTAGTTTTGTGAATAATCATTTGCAAAACGTTTTTATTTTGCTCGGATAGCAACAACAGAGAAACATTTTAAGTATGTGTTTGTGGAATATGAAATTCAACTGACATTTCTAACAGACTTATATTTTAATCTTTGTTTATAAAACACAACAAAATACCAAGTTTCTTTCTTCTTCTTTTCAAATAAGTAAGCTTTTATTTGCTACCAAAAAACTGTTGAATTGTAGATTTGTACGAATCTGATCTGAAGAACTTGCTTAGCAGTTTTATTTGTTTTTTTTGCGAATGCTGTTGCAAATACTGCATGGAAAATAATATTCACCAAAATAGATTGTATTATAACACAAAATAAATAGTTTCACAGTCACAAAAATATTAAATACCAAAACTTTGTAGAAGTTTATCATGTATCAACAAAATTTCTGCATAGTAGACCGGTTATTGAAAACAAGAAAAATCGAAGTAAATAGCATGTAGAGAAAACAAGCTTCTGTGATAATTTAATTATCTAATAACGAAATATTTTCTGCAAGCTTTTACTACCAATAAGTGGCTACATTTTGAATGAATCTAAAACACGAGAAACATTAAATGTTGAACTGTTTCTAGGTTAACTTACACGGATTGGTGGACTTCAAGACCACGTTGAACATTTTCCTTCGCTGTCCGACAAATCCGGCTAGTAGAAATATATTTGTTAAGGTTGAGGAAATACAATTGATTCAAAATTTACGTTTAAATTGATTCTATTAGTCGGCTAAAAATTAAAAACTAAAATACATGAATTTATCAAGAAACTATTGTAAAAGATGCAAATAAATAAATGACAAAAAATTGCATAAGTAGGAACAGTCACAATGAAAAAATCAAATTTTATACATACATTCATAAATGGCAAGAAATGGAATTTGAATACAGAAATCAGAGTCACAATTAAATAGATAAAAATTATCCTGAGTTGAATGTCTGAAGTATTCATTGCTTTGTCTCGATTGCATAAAAGACTAATAATGGAAAAACAAATTTCTCACAAATGAGAACAACATAACTGAAATACATCGCCAACAAAACAATAACGTAGACCACCAAACATCCGGTTTAGTAATTGAAGAACCAATACGAGACAAAAATCGCATTTTATTTTCCGGTACTATCCCGTGTTACATCACCAAGTATAAAAAATGCCGATATTTTATACAAAAAGTCTCCTAATAGAAACAAATCTATTTATACTCATATCAAACAAAGTTGAATGAGGCCAGAGCTTTCCGGGAATGAACGAACTAGAATAGATACTAAAAAGATACGCACCATTTAAGCATACTCTCATTTAGATTGTGTTAAACCAATTTGTTCGTTTGCTGAGTTTTACAAGATATTCTTTACATAAACGTTGTTTCTTCTAAGTTATCTTTTACAAAACTTAGCAGTGCTGAGCTTAGCTAAAGTGAAAATCAAAGCTGGGTTACTGTTAACGCAGACTTAGCTTATCGACAATATGGATGGTAAACTAGCAGTTTCTTCTAAGTACTAAATTGGAATGCGGCAAAAGTACTCTAAATTTGTGGCTGTCCCATAATAAGGGGTTTTGGAAACAAAACATTTGGAGTTTTTTGAACTGTTTAACTCGAACAGTGGTGTTGTCAGCGATTGGCATGAGTTACTTTGATGAGTCGGCATTAGAAAAAAAGGTTCTTTCTCTTGACTTTGTATTTGTGCAGTTTGAGCGGATTTGGCTAAAGTTTCGTTATCATTTGATAAAAAGCCAGATTTGTAACACGATTCTTGAGAAGCCTCGTAATGAAAACCTTCAAAAAAAGATTTTCTCGATAGAAAGGTTTTAGAGTAACCACAACTAGCGCTCCAGAGTGACGATTCACTTTTGCTACGGGATATGAATGAAGGTCCTAAGCTTTTGTCTGAACCTGATATAGCAATGGTGGCATACGATTTGAACCTGCAGACAGGAGTGATCTTGCTTATAACCGTCAAATCCTTACGAGACTTTGTGACATTTTCGATTGCTTCAGTCGAGGTATCATTAAAGTTGTCTAAACTTTCGTACGGAGACGTCAAATAAGCATAATCAGATGACGATGCGATGTCCAAGTTGTGTGTGCCCTGAAAAAACATCAAAGTTGATTTTGAAGTCGCTCGGTTTGGATTGGTTAAATGAGATGATAGGAAAACTCACTTTTGGAATCTGAATATGAATGCCGGATCTGTTTGGAAATAAAAAAGTAAAGCAAACAAACATAATATGAGCAGTAAATTATTTTGCGTTCTTCGTTAAACCCGCAGATCGGCGGTTCGAATCTTGCCAAAGTAGCCAAGACTTCCAGATGTAAAGAGGTACCTTAAAATGCTACCTTTGAGTTCAAAGTGCAATAACTATAACTGTAACTATAACTACAACAATAACTATAGCTATGATATAAATATTATAATATTGATATAATTACAAACAACAAAAATGCTTGAACTGTTCATTCGCCAGAATTGGCACCCATAAAAATTATTATTAACACTGGTTTTTTACGAAAAAAATGGTAGGAAAACAATTTTTTAACTTGTAATTGTAGTTGTACTTGTACATGTTTAATAACTACCTTTTTAGTCTGTAAACGAACAGACAGTAAAATGCTAGGCTGATTAAAATTGTTGCAATTGCTGTTGTTGCCGCTATCAAAACTATTGCCAAAATACGCGTTTGATAACTGGAAGTCTCTGAAAATCAATGTCATTTTTGTTATTTATTTAAAAAACGAATTTTAAATAACCATTCAAACTGCTATAAAAATGATTTCAATTTACTCGAAAACAAATTGAAAAGATTATCAATTGTTCACCTTTTGATGACATTTTGTAACATTTTCTAAAATATTTTTTATTACCTCCTTGGTTACACTGAGTGTGTGGATGTTTTACAGCAAACGAACTGACACATATCTCAATGCTATTAAAGTTCGATAAAACATGTTTAATACTTTCTTCTTTCTTTGAATTTTGGTAGTTCAATATCTAATAAATATTTTAAATTGTGTAATAAAACGTTTAGATATTATTAAAAAAATTCTAAAATTAACAAAATACCTCAATTATTGATCCGTACTTAAAGATATAGCAAATGGGAACCAAAGAGAAATTCCAGCCCATCGGACCATTGAACTCTACTTCTATGTTATAGTCCCGGTCTAAGTTGCGGAATTTAAAGTTTCTGATTGAGTCTGGAATATACGCTAGCTAAATTATGGCTAACCATTGCTCTATTTTAGCAATCACAAATTTCAACAAACATTCGAATATTCAAATCCTCATTCAACTAAATAATAATTGAACTAACGCTGGTCTTCGATTTTGTAACTAAATGTACGACTAGTAAACGTTTCTTCAACGCGTGTATTATTACAGATGATCTGGAACTCAATCAATTTCTTCTCCTTATTTGCAAACGGATTGAAGTAATGACAAAAATCGTTCCATCTATTTTCAATTGCTTCATAATTCGGCAGCAGTTTTTCTCTGCGTGTAGATGATGAAACCAAAAAGGGCATGTTAAGCAACACAATTTTTAACATTTCATAATAAGCAAATATGACTTAACTAGTTACCTAATTTGCAGAACGCATTTAAACTCACGACTTTAAGTCCATGTAGCACCTGGTGTAGCGGAAATGGTATTTAGGATGGCAATAATATATTGTAACATTTTTGTCTTCTGCTAAGATCATCACTTCCTTTACTGCGTAGGGGGCATCTTGAAAAAAAGAAAAATTAATTTACTAAATAATTAACATCAATACCAATTATGTCTTATAGTTTTTTTTATTAATTTATAAGTAACACTGTCTAACACACGCATAAAAACATATGCACAGGATTTTATAAATAAATGCGTTACTACTAACTTTGTGAGAATTATTTGGCATATCCGAAAGCTTGTATTTAAAAAAATTACACAATTCTTACAGTTGTTTTTATTAAAATATAAAAAATAATACTAAAATAAATTTAATTTGTTGTGATGTTTATTTGTTCAGAAATCAGGTATCGATTTACAGAATGTAACTGGGTTTAGAATAATAATAACTAGAAAGTAAAACCTTAACTAATTTATATTTCTTGTAACCGGAACGTTACCTTTTGGGAAATAGGTTATCGATATTAATTTATATACACATACATATATATATATATATATATATACATACACATATATATATATATAAACACATACATATATATATATATATATATATATAACACCTCCCTCCTAAGCTAGACACCGCTGGTGTATGACTTGCTTTGGTGATTTATTACAAGTCGAGATGGAGCGTGTCGTTGTCTATCAGATCGCCTCAGTTGTAATGATGACGGCGAATGTGGTATTACTGATTCTGAGTTTTCAGTAGAAGGGAATGGCGTTGCTACAAAGTCTTGTGTAGGCTGTTCTGGCTGGTGTTCGGTGCCTAACTGAAAACGAACAGATTTTTTAAAACGGTTTGAATCCTGACCTTTCAGAATGCCTCTCTTTGTGTTAATGTTCTTTTCCACCGTTTGACCAGGTTCGGCAGTTGTGGCATTTTCTCCTTGTCTTGTATTCTGATAAGGTAAGTCAAATGTTTCGAGTAGTGTTGTTGTAAACTTCGATTCTTGACGTGGGCGTAACTGGTTGATGTGGCGCTTCCAGACCATTCCTTTTACGATAGTATCGTACAGAACTCTTCCCCTTCTACGGACAATCTGTCCTGGTATCCACGTCACAGGTCCCGGTCGATAATCGCGAACGAACACCAATTCACCGTTTTGGAACTGTCGAGGTCGTGCCCCATGATGGCGGTTGAACTGTTTCTCCATGTCATTTGATCGAGGTGTTGAATGTTCGATGTTTTTCGGATGTAATTCGCTTAAGACCGAACGTAATTGCCTGCCTAGGAAATTTTCCGCTGGAGAAAGACCGTTCGGCGATGAAGCGCAGGGAGTGGTTCTGTAGCTGAATAAAAATGTTTGAAGAGATTCTTTGTAAGTTCCGTCATTTCTTAATTTAATCAAAGCTCTTTTGAAAGTGTCTACAAATCGTTCGGCCTGGCCATTGGATTGTGGGTGAAATGGTGGTGATCTCACGTGTTTGATCGCGTTTTCTGCACAGTATTCCTGAAAAACAGTTGAAGTGAATTGTGTGCCGTTGTCACTGACAATTGTTTCAGGCAATCCAAATTGTGCAAAGATCCGCTGGAGTGCATTTATCGTGTTGGATGTGGTGCTGTTTGCCATCTCTATTATTTCTGGCCATTTTGAGAATGCATCTACTACTACGAGATACATTTTTCCATGGAGCGGTCCAGCATAATCGATGTGAATTCGACTCCAGGGTTTGGTTTCTTTTGGCCATGAACATAAAGTGTGTTTTATGGGTGATTTAGCTGCTTGTTGGCATGAAGAACAGCTGCGTGTCCAGTTTTCTATGTCTTTATCAATGCCGCTCCAATAAACGTGTTCTCGGGCAATTATCTTCATTCGAGTAACACCCGGGTGGCCTTTGTGAAGCATTTGAAGTACTCGTTCTCGCAAAACCTGTCTTCATGTATCGTTATTTCTTTTTTTAAGAGTTCGAGTTTGCTGGTTTTCAGTGCTTTGTTTTCGTTCCACCTTCCTGTTTTGACATATTGGAGAAGGGGATTTAACTCATTGTCTGTTTTTGTTGCGTCACAGATTTCTTTATTTGAGACTGGAAGTTGTTTGACGGCATTGATATACAAGGAGTTTATATCTTGATTGATAGTTGCTATCAATGTGTCTTCTTCTGATGTTTTATGTGGACCTATAAGGCGCGAAAGTGTGTCAGCTTGTCCAAAAGACGTGGTTCTGCAGTATTCAATTTTGAAATCATAAGCAAGCAGTGTTAGAGCCCAGCGTTGGAGTCTGTTTGCTGTATATGATGGTATGCCTTTTTTATTGCCAAAAATAGCAAGCAGAGGTTGATGGTCGGTTAATAGAGTAAAATGGCGTCCGTAAATATAACGGTGAAACTTTCTGACCGCGAAAACTAGTGATAGACCTTCTTTTTCTATTTGCCCATATTTCTTTTCTGCTGGAGTGAGAGCTCTACTAGCGTGTGCAATTGCCTTTTCTGTTCCATCACTATATCTGTGCGATATCACTGCTCCAATGCCGTATTCTGATGCATCGGCTGCAACTACAATTGGTTGGTTGGGGTTGTAATGGGTTAACAGAAGGTCGGATAATAAAATTTTTTTAGTTTCGTCAAATGCCCATTGACAGCATTCAGACCACTGGAACACAGTGTCTTTTTTTAAAAGGGCGTCTAGTGGTGCTCTTAGATTTCTCATGCGTGGTACAAATGAGCTGTAATAGCTGATCAGTCCAAGAAAAGTACGGACCTGTCCAACATCTTTGGGTGGAGGCATATGAATTATTGCATCGATTTTTTTGGGGTCGGGACGACGGCCTGCAGCTGATATTACATTTCCCAAGTACGTGATTTCCGTCATTAACAAGTGGCATTTTTCAATTCTAATCCGGAAGCCATAATTTAAAATTCAGTCAAATAAAGCCTCTAAGTTCGTGTTGTGTTCTTCTAATGTCTGGTTCGTAGGAAAACTTTTCCACTCTCTGACGTAGTCGATCAAAAAGTGTTTCTTTTGACTCTGTCTTTTTTTCTTTTTGGGACTCTATAAATTCTAACAGTTTTCTCTGTGTTTCTGCATTTTCTTTCCTCAGTTCCTTTTCTTTTTCTGAATTTTCTTTCATTAGCTTTAGGAATCTTTCTTCGCTCTTTTCCATCTGCATCTTGTGTCTCTCTTCGCTTTTTTCCATCTGCGTCTGAAAAAGTTCAAATATCTTTTGAATATCTGCCATTTCGTGATTTTATTCCTATCCTTCGTCGCCAATTGTTGTGATGTTTATTTGTTCAGAAATCAGGTATCGATTTACAGAATGTAACTGGATTTAGAATAATAAATAACTAGAAAGTAAAACCTTAACTAATTTATATTTCTTGTAACCTGAACGTTACCTTTTGGGAAATAGGTTATTGATATTAATTTATATACATATATATATATATATATATATATATACACATACACACATACATACACATACATATATATATATATATATATATATACATATATATATATATATAAATATATATATATATATATATATATAACATAATTAAATACCAACATTCCAAGTGTATGAAAGTATAGGTGCCGTAAGTCTTGACATCATCGCCGTTTTTGACACAACACTCATGGCGTTTTTTCACATCTTCTGTTATTCGTTCCACGGTGTATATCCTTTTGTAACACCACGGGTACAAGCCAGCTTCATTTATTTCAATCCAGTCGTTTCCAACAGAAGAGTTGGAAAAAACTTCAATTAACTGAGCTCCAGTCACACTCGAATGGTTCATGAGGGGAGAAATGAAAACGTCTTTGGACTTTCGCTTGGAACAAACACGACAGGTCATGCTCAGTGATTCTCCAACAAATACGTATTGCTCCTCAGGCAAGATCTCTAAAAGGAAAGTTTTAAATTTAGTTTATTATAATTAAAGCAAAAATCTACAAGTTTACATTAATACTCTAAAATGTAATGTTTTTGATACAGATTTTTGCCCTTCAGCACATTTAAAAAAGAATCTTCGTAACTTGGTGTCTTGTATAAAAACAGTACCGTAGATACATACCCCGAATACCCTGATCAGAGTTCCACAAACATTGAGTGGCCCAAAATTATAGTGATTTGTTTGTAATAAAGTCTTATGTACATCATTGTTGATGTTTTATTTTTATAAAAAAAAAGAAGCAGCCCACATTTCCAATCCGTCATTGGTTGTTTTTGAAGAAAAAAACCGGTACGATAGCGACAACGACAGTTAAGCAAATGTTATTTAACATATCAGTAAAGTGGTCAATAAAAAGTTTTGTGGGAAGGGAGGTACCTACATCACAGTCCGGTACGGCGCTGTATAAAAGCAAAAGAATCAGTAGGTCTTATTTTAAAACTATCAGCTTTTTATGGCTGCTGGAGACAACTGAAAGTTGAGTTTTATTACTCCTCTTTCTTCAACCCTAGAATCACATTTGTTAATTTTATCGTGTGCAAACAACTCTTAAACCAACGTACCTGCATGAAACTCTGGATTCTTATTATCAACACAGGCATTCGTGGTGCAGAAAAAAATGACGAGAAAGAGATTGAAAGCGTTGGAAGACGAAGGCATTTTTGGCTATTCGAACATCGCATTATTACTGCACCGGTTTTTATTTGATTTCTTTCATGTTAGGCAAGACCACAAAAAAAAATATTTTTTCAGAATTTTTATGAGCATCAACTGCCCTAGAACTGAATAAAGTTGTTTTCCATCGAAGTACTTGATGTTCAACAAAACAATCCTTTCAAACAAGAAGATAATTATTCACAAATACCAAATTTAATTATCTTTAATTAATTATTCCCACGAATGAAAACAAGCGGCACGATGAAAGAAAAATAGAAGTGGTTTGTTCGTACGTAGTTCACACGTTCGCTCGTTTGTTCGTTCGTTCGTAAACAACCTGTTTACTTACCTGTATGTGCACGACGCCGTTTCCATGGTGACGATGCTACAAATACAATAGAATTGTTTACGTTTATGAGTTCATAGAAACGTTGCAACAGTAACGAAAATGTGTGCAATGTTTTAACGGATACATTTTCAATAATCGCTTTATATTGAATGATGTAATATGAAAAAAATTATAATTAAACCAGTTTCAGATTTTGAGGAACAATCGGGCTTGTGGTTTGCAGTTTTATAAAAAATATACAACTAAAACTTGTGTCAGTTTCAATGATATTTATTTGACTTGTTGCTAGAAATAGAATTGACCCCGATGACTACGTTTATCTGAGAGCAAGTAAAAATGAAAAGTGCTTAAATTTTTTTAAATTATTTTTAGAATCATCAACATACATAATTTCCGATGTCTGTACTGTATGTATGTTATCAATTTCGCATAATTGGTCAGTTTTTGATCAAATGAGAGCATTTAGCTTGTTAATCAAATAGTTTGTAATATCTTGCACGAATGTTCCCATTTATTTAAATTCCTTGTCAATCCGTGGTCGACTAAAAAACATCGCATCATGTTTTGGTTAAAGATAAAAAAAACTAAAAACAGAACTTTTCGATGCAAGACATGGCTGATGCCTACAAAACGCTGAGGAAGGCGAGGAGGCAACGGAGCGATACCATAGCCTATGAGGATCATCGAGGCTGGTTTAAATTGCTAGCTGCAGGGGAAGTCGATTTGCCGGTCCTTGTCCAACTTATTGCTCCTCACTAGTTGGCGGGCTTGAGTGAGTCGAGCCATGTGCCCACGAAAGCCTTGAGCTTTTGGTGGCCTCCCTTCCTTAAAGCCAACATAAACACGGCACCAAGCACTCAAACCTACATACCGTCTAAATTGTCTAATTGACAGATACAGACGTTAATTAAACCACACACACACGGCTGATGCCTATTTTTTGAATTACCCAAACCTAACCACCTAGCTTTACTAGTATAGTTATATCCGATTGAAAGGAAGATAAATTTTAACAACGGCACTCGTAAAACTGTTTTTTAATAGCTTAACTAGAAGTGGAATAAGGGTTCAATGACGTTATGAAAGTTGAATGAACTTAGATATGTGATGATAATTTTGGTGCACGCATTAGTGTAAATAATAGTATGTCAGTTTCAATTGTTGTTTTTGATTTCTATGAAAATGGCATTACGCAAGCTTAAATATTTTCCCTCTGTATTAGAAAGGTAATTGGGATCGGCTGAGTTCTTTGAAGTTGGAGCACTTTGAAACATGGAGAGAACGTAATAAAATTAAGAGGGGTTAGAAAAAAGTTTTGTATACAAGCGACCGATGGGTTTTGTCAAAAATTAATTAGAAAAGCTGGTTGAAAGTAAATATTTAGGTTGAAATATTATTTCTATAATTAACATTTAATAGGATTTAGGTTTTCAGGCTGTAACGATTGAGAAAAAAACTTCGTTTGATTTGAAAAGACATTGAAATAAAAATGCAAGCAAAATCAAATAATTCAAGACGAGACACCAAATATAATTCTTACATGAATTTGAGAGATGATAATGATGATGATGATGATGTTGATTATGGTGACGAGTCTGACGAACATGACGATTATCTTGATGATGATGATGATGATGATGATGATGATGATGATGATGATGATGATGATGATGACGACGACGATAATAATGATGGTAATAATGGTGATGTCGATGATGATCGGGATGATAATATAATAATATTGGTGATGACACCAACGAAAACAGTGATGACGACGACGCCGACGATGATGATGGTGATGATGATGATGATGATGATGATGATGATGGTGATGGTGATGATGACGATGACGATGATGATGTTGAACTTATGTCTGTGAGCATCTCCTCGGACATCTCTCAATGTTGTATTTGCACATCGTTTTCAAGACTTCCGTCTGCAAAGCAAAACAAAGAAGAATTTTTTTATAAACTTGAAATAATTTTACAATAACGTTTGCTATAAACTAAACATTAAGGAGTCAAATTATTCTTCTTTCAAACACAAAAATGACGAGTTTTTGTTGCAGATTCAAACTTACGAATAATTAAAATATTGATAGAGTCAGAAAGAGAGAGAGAGAGAGAAAGAGAGAGAGAAAGAGAGAGAGATAGAGAGAGAGAAAGCAAAAAACAGAGTTATCAAGTGATTAAAGAACGTTTTTAATGAAATAAAATTCTATATATTTTAAAAAATAAATAAACAAGTAGATACATATAAATATAAATATATATACCTCGACAAACTCTGCGGGATCGACAATTCCAGATATTGAAAATCGAAGACGAGACAGTGCCGCTTCTTTGAAACCAACCTGTTAAAAAAAAATTTTATCATTAAAAAAATCGTAAAAAAATCGAAAAAGTTGAATAATTATTAAAAAATTATAACAATTGAATTTAATTATTTCCAATAATAAACAAATCCGATACTAGTTAATTAGTTAATCCATTTTATACATTAAAAAACTTGGATATTCAATGTTCTAGAACAGAAAAGATGTCATTCCGATAAGCTGCGTGGAATTCCTATGCGCAATTAGCTATTCCAATATGCAAAACAAGCTCTGTCAAAATATTTAACAATGATCCATTACGATATATAATAATAAACTATTCAGATGAACTCATTAACTTGAACTTTGAACTTTAAAAGTTCACCTGTCTTCTCTTAGCTTCCATGTTGCAGGCGTATACGAATTCGCAGATGACGAGTATGAGAGCCAATACGAGACCGCAGATGAGGATGTAGAAGATGCCCAGTACGTTTGACAATTTCAAACTGCTTGCTTGCTCGTACTAGGAGAAATTGTAAAAAAATTGTTTTAAATTGCACGTTTTGTTTTGGCTCGTATGTGAGTGAGTGTGTCAGTATTAGGGTACTGTATGGGCCGGGCCGGGATGGGCCGTGGTTTTTAGGGTTTTCAAACGGGTCGGGCCGGGTCTGAAGTCAAGCCGGGATATTTTTTGCAAAGTATAGGGATGTTAGTCCTGTAAAAACAAACTGGGCCGGATCAGGCCTGAAGTTCTGGCCTATGAAACGGGACGGGTAGTACTCTAGTGAGTATGTATGTTGTATGAAAGTGTGTGTTCGTGCGAAAAAGAAAGATATAGAGAGAGAAAAGGAGAAAGAGAGAGAGAGAGAGAGAGAGAGAGAGAGAAAAGAGAACGACGAAACATTATTAAAAAATAAAATATAAAAAAATAAAATAGTTGATGACTTTTTGATGGTTTTCTAATGCCCCCTTCAAAGTAGAAACGAACGAATTTATCGGTAATTTTCTTGTCGTATATTTACAAAAATAATTCAATGAAACCGACAAGAAATGCTAATAAACCGACGGTATGGATTTCGAAATAGTTTATTTAAAAAATGAAATTTACATATAAAAATCATGAACATGTGTAAAAGAAAATCTAAAAAAAGAGCTTTCCCTTGAGAGACCTTTTTTGGCAGTCCTTCTTTGCCGCATTCTCCCTTCTCCTGCCACCACTTCGTCTCCAGCTTGGACAGTTCACCATCTTCGAGAAGCTCAAGAACTGCCAGCGTTATGCGATCTCTGAAGTAGAATGATTATCATGACTATCATCACATCCTCTTTACCACCACTACAATCATTATCATCATCAATATCATCTCCATCCTCATCATCATCATCGTGATCGTGATCGTTATCATCGCCGTCGTCATCGTCATCGTCATCGTCCTTGTCATCGTCATCACCACCACTACCACCACCGCCACCACCACCGCCACCACCACCGCCACCACCACCGCCACCACCACCGCCACCACCACCGCCACCACCACCGCCACCACCACCACCACCACCACCACCATCATCATCATCATCATCATCATCATCATCATCATCATCATCATCATCATCATCATCATCATCGTCGTCGTCGTCGTCGTCGTCGTCGTCGTCGTCGTCATCACCACCGCCATAATTTCATCTCCACGACCAGCGACTCACCACCACGTTCCCTATAAACACCACCATAAATGTCACCTCGACCATCATCCTCTTTATTGCCATCGTTAAGCGCCCTGGTGCGATCATCATCATCATCACCATCATCATCATCGTGTGCGTTACTGCCCCTCTTACCTTGACAGCAAATTTATCGATAATATTATCATCGTCGTCATCATCATCATCGTCACCAGCATCATCATTATCATCGTCGGCACCAACATTATCATCATTATATTAGCATTATCAGCATCATCTTAATTACCACAATCATCACCATCATCACCATCATCATTATCAACACTATCATTATTTATATCTCCAACAGCATTATCCTAATCAATGGCGTTTTGTCAAACCCGCACCATCACTATGACCAATGTCATACACACGTAGGACACATTTTATAAGAAAACAATTGTCAGAAAATGAATTTAATATTATTTGTATCTCTGTCGTTTGCTGATTAAACTTGATGTCGGTTTGTATAACTTCGTATTAAACCGAAATAAACTTCGAATCAGATGAGAGTTATTTCCAATCAATTGTGAATTACCTAAAATCGGAGGCAAATTAAGTTTTAGGACCGGACAAAATCAGACAAAAATTACCTCGATTTGGATGTAATTTAGTCCAATTTTATTAAAATTTACTTAAATTTGGTTGTAATTTACTTGACTTTGGTTGTAATTTAGTAATTTACTTCAATATGATTGTAAGTTACTCTAATTTGTTTGCAATCTACTTCAATTTGGTTGCAATCTACTTCAATTCGGCTGTAATTTACTTTAAATCGGTCGTTATTTATTTACTTCAAGTCGGACCCAAGAGGCGTGGCTATGCCGTAGCCCTTCGAATCAAGATTTCCTCCTACTTTCATCGTGTCGCAGGGCTGTCTCTGGTTGTAATAATCAACCGTTGTCGATTCTGCCAGGAAAGCATACTTTCCGTTTGATTTTCTCACCTGAAATGGCATGATAATAATATTTAAGATTATAAACAATAAAAATAACAAAAAAATAATAATGAATTTATATTTCAAATTTTTAAAACATAAACGCGTTTTGATTCAACTCCGCTTTGCTAATTGCGAGCCAGTCACAAGCCTGGATAAAAGAGGAAAAAAGAACAAAAGATCAAATTATGATCCGTGACAGGAAGTACTTTGGCATTTCCTATATTTCGTTAATAAAACCTTATAACACCTGGTGTAAAAGACTATAAACTATTATGAAAAAAGTTTTAATTTCACTGTTTTTTCATGTTGTCTAATGAAAGAGAGAATATAATTTACTTTCAAAATTTGCTGTGTTATGAGCTTATTATCTCATTTGCCTTGTCCTCCTCTTTCTTTCTCTCTCTCTTTCTTTCTTTCTTTCTCTCTCATCCATTTTTTCTCTCTCTCTTCATTCTCCGATTTACACTCTTAATTCTTTTCCACAAAATTGACTGCAGTCCTGGAAAAGCCTTCAGACGGAAGAAGAAGGCTTTTTGTGCCAACGCTCCAGTTGATTTTACGGTAGGAATGTGATGTTCGGAGATTAGCCGGATTTACAAAGCTGCCAAAGAGGTTCCGTTAAATAAATACACAGAAGTTTCATTGTATGTTTTTATTTCTTTATTTATATTTACTTTTTTATAACTCAATTTAATTTTATATATTTTTTATTTTATATCTTAGTTTATTATTTATGTTTAATATTTATTTGTCTCAAATAGTTTTTAACAAATTTGCCTATATAACGCTCTGTAGTGTTTGAATTATTCAAAAATTCATTGAATATTATGTACGCTAACTTACCAAATATTTTCAATAATTAATTAATTAAGTTTTCAATTAAAGGTTAAAAATCATATTCGTTATAATAAACATGAATAAATCAAACCCTATCAAGGCCTTCGTCATTCGATTTGACAAAGATGGCAGAAGCGTCGTTGGAATCCATGAAGGACCACATCCGCTGGTAGACTGGCAGACCAGAAGTCTGTCATTAAAAAAAAAAAACAAGCCACGTTATAATCATATAATAACTACTGGCTACTGGACAGGCAGCCAAGCCCAACAAGGGATTTGACTCGCTGAGAATTCTTACCGGCTAGATGGCCAGACCGAATTTAGCCGAAGAGTCTTACGACGTTGGCGGCATCGACTTCAGACATTAATTATTATAATACAGCGGGGTCATTAATTATGCAACTTCTTCTTTGTTATATGAAATTCGTCGCATAAGCGGAAAAGTCGCATAAACTAAAAATACGTATACAAAACTAATATAGAAGTGGTATCCGTGCATATTTCTTAGGTCGTACAAACATAAAAGTCACATAACTGGAGGTCCTATAAATGAGGTTTTACTGCACTAAAATATATATAAACAATAAACAACAATTTCTTTTTATATGTATATCATGAATTTTTATTACGGTCATTATAATATTTAAATGAGAATTGTCTAATCAATTAATTTATACGACATCAAGAATCCATTGTCAACTATGAATAATTAATGAGCGAATATCGAGCTCGTAAAGCTGGGCGGGTTTTCGCTCAGACGAGACATAAAAAAAGATTTGTGGTAATATTACTTTTATGATAACTTCGTAGCCCTGAACCAGCGACGAATCTAAGATTTTATGGTGGAGGGATGATCTAACCAAAACTTGAAAAGAGATTTTTTTCACAAGTTACGAAACAAACAGTATGCGCAAAGACAAAAAGAAAAAATTCAAAAACAGAACTCAAATTTCTAGAATAAAAAAATCTACAATGCAAAATCAAGACGGCTATTCTTGCTGGCTGCAAATCTATCAACAACATCATCTGTTCCTAAAGGGAATGCGTTATGCATGTATAATAATGTTAGGCCAGTAAAACGCTCATCTGTGGTTCTGTTCAGTGGCGCAACCAGAAAGAAATGCTGGAGGTGCTGAAGTTTGAAAAGAAAGAAAGCCCGCCGCAGCCGAATTTTTTTTGGCTATCTTCAGTCTGCAGTCTTTTTTGGTATCTTGAATAATTTATTATTGATAGAAAAAGGAACAAAAGCCCGCCTAGTTGCGCCCCTGGTTCTGTTGCGCAATGAGCTTCTCAATGTCTTCGTGGCACTGAAGCTCCGTTCAGCTGTATATGTAGTAATGGGATTCCCATGCCAGTGTGCACTCTCGTTTCACAGTAATCTAGCGAGGAGTTCATTTTTTAACATATAAATTTTTTTTTTAGTAATTTGGTGCCCTGAACGTGTAATGCAAATTCTACTGCTGCTGTTGATGATGATGATGATGGCTGCGGCGGCGGTGATGATGATGATGATGACGATGGCAGAATAACGACGATGACGATGTTGATAGTCATAGCAATGACGACGACGATGACTATTATAGCCGCATAATAACGATATTGATGCTGCACCAACACCAACGTAATACATATGCAAACCTGTTTATATTGCAGCAATTATTCTTTCGATGAGAATAGAAGAGTAAAAAATCGCACATTATATTGAATTTATAGAAATCATCTCAGAATAACAATAACGGCATGCGGTGGAGTTTCAACGAGAGACATATCAATGACCTTTGTTTATGTTATAAACTTATGCATGGCCATACCGATTCTGATGTAAGGCATCAACTCAAATTTTTTGCATACTCCTCAACTAGAGGCCATCAACTTAAGTTAAGTTCTGTTTTGAATAGAGTCGATATTACAAAGTTTTTCTACTCTAATCGTATTATTGTTATATAGAACCACCTGCCTAATGATATTGTTAGCTCAACTACGTACAGTAGGTTTAAGAGCTTAATTGTGACGGTTGACCTCACGAAATTTCTCGTTTATAAATAGTCATACTGTTTGCCACATTATTCTTATCTGAAATTTGAATAATGTTTGCTTTTTGTGACTATCCTGGATTATAATAAATTTAGTGCTAATATCAGGTTTTCTTCTGAGATTTTTATTTATGACCCACCGAACTGGTTATTTTGATTGCATTTTGTTTCAACTGTATGACTTGACGTTTTTCTTTTTTTTCTGATTACGTTTCACTTAACTGTATTCTGTCCGAACAGTTTCAGTGGCCCACTAGGTCCCTCTGTTCGAGTTGTAATAAAAAAAAATATTTAGCCTCACATCGAGACGAATACAACATTATTTGCTCTCCTAGGATTAATTTAATTAATTAATTTATTATTATTCAATTTAATTAATTAATTAATTTATTATTTTCGTTCAATTGACAACATCTAAAAAATGTCATTCGACCATATCAAATTAGTTTGTAGAGTTTCTTGATGGGCTATGAACAAATATATTCAACTATTAAATTATCTTTGAAAACATCCCACACGTACATATTCACACATGCATATATTCACGCATCACATATGCACATATGCGGCATGCACATATATTTATACATGCACATACTCACGCACCACATATGCACTTATGCGGCATGCACATATATTTATACATGCACATACTCACGCACCACATATGCACTTATGCGGCATGCACATATATTTATACATGCACATACTCACGCACCACATATGCACTTATGCGGCATGCACATATATTTATACATGCACATACTCACGCACCACATATGCACTTATGCGGAATGCACATATATTTATACATGTACATACTCACGCACCACATATGCACATATGCGGCATGCACATATATTTTTATATGCACGTCGAACTCTGGGACGCGCAATGCAACAACTAAACGTCCGTGTGACAAATGACAGGAAGTGGAGTTCGAGTCCTTGTATTTATTATTATTATCTTCCGTTCATGGTAGATGTGGTGATGGTGGTGATGATGACGGTGATGGTAATGATCGTGAAAATAGAAAATAATAATCATAAGTAAAAGTTACTTTAAAAAATCAAAAACATGTTTTAAGACAGTTATAAAATTACATAGGGACATCGTATCATACAAATGTTACCCCGGCGAAAATTGAACAATTGATGTTTATAGTTACCATGCTGATGTAAATTTGTCTCTTCATTATCATACGCTTCTTTAATTTGTTTTTCAATAATTTTGATTTCTTAAACTTAATTTTAGTATAATTATATAATATTTTTTTTAAAGTAGGTGAACTTCAAACATTTTGCGGACATCCCACGGACATCCCATGGACATCCCATGAACATCCCATGGACATCCCATGGACATCCCATGGACATCCCATGGACATCCCATGGACAAGTGAAAGATAATAAAAACATGTAAAAAAGTGAAAGTTAACATATAAAATTTAAAAAAATGCTTTTAAAAAGCTGAAAAATTTCATAGCAATATGAACGATACATGATTTGGTAACTGAAAACACTTGAAAAAATCGAAACAGTGTCACATTCACCGAAAAACTTTCAACTTAAAAATGGGTTTAAAACAATTAAGAAAAAATAACAATAAATATACTTGAAGTACAAACAACTTCAGGCAACCAACCAACGAACTATTTGTATGTACACTGACGAACGCAAAAATGTAAGTTTCATTACAATTTTCAGTTGTGAACTTGTAAACTTTCATGATGATGATGATGATGATGATGATGATGATGATGATGATGATGATGATGATGATGATGATGATGATGATGATGATGATGATCGAGGTTTCCAGTGTGATGAAATGATATTAAAATAACATCATAGATATTGATGATGATGAAGACGATGATGATAACGATGACGAATACGATGATGATGATGATGATGATGATGATGATGATGATGATGATGATGATGATGATGATGATGATGATGATGATGATGATGATGATGATGATGATGATGATAATGATGATGCTATAACCGATTTTAGAATCATTACCGAGGTTTATTTTGTGTAGTTATTGAGTTTTATTTAAGGTGACGAAAGCCTTTTGAAATCATTTGAAGTGAAAACAAACTTTCAAAGCTAATTCAGATATAAAATAAAAACATCTAATGAAAATAATTTAAATTAAATATAAGTTCATAAATATATAAAATACAATAAGCGAAAATTTAAATTATAACATAATGAACTTTTATTTAATTTACTTAATTTAAATTAAATATAAGTTCATAAATATATAAAATACAGTTAATAAATTGAGGACATTAAGAAAAGTAATGAGAAAGATTCCATGAAATTCGTGATGAACTTTGACACCATGTTTACCTCGTTTGTTTTTTGTTCGCTCAAACATAAATAATGAAAATATCCAATAAGTGTGTTATGCGTGGTAGTATGTGTTGGAATATTGGTCCACTCTCACACCTATTCACCCCCCTGTCTTCATACTTACCCCCACTCATTTTCTCACCGGGCTAACCACTCATACCAAGCCGTTCAGTTTGAAAAATATTATTTCTCATTTAGCTTCACTAGTGTTGAATTCCCAGAATTTTCATTTTTTGCACACTTTTATTTAACTTGACTTCTCTGTATCTCCAAAATATTTAAATATCTAATCATGCTTTTTCATGCGTACATTTCGGTTGTGTAAACTGCATTTAACTGTAACTTGTACGCACTGAAAAATAATTTCGGTATTAAATTACTTGTTCACATGTTTTATTCTCTTTCATGTGACACACATATTATTATCATCCGCATCTAGAAAGTTCTGTATAGATTGCAAGAGAGATAGAAGCTGCTTATTTATTACCACGTGGCATAATGCCAGTCGTACTTTTTTTCCATGCCTATAGGAAAAGAAACTTCCATGATGGAATGTGTTGAGTTATGTTGCAAGGTAATGCCATATGCTCTTTGATACGGTAGAATATAATGTGATTTGGGTGAGAGATTAATGGTATAACATAACGTCATGCCATGCGATGTGATTAGACTTGTAAAGAAACGTAATTTGATTTGATGCGTTTTGATTTACGCGATCAAATGTCATCATGATGATGGGCTGTAATGTGATTTAACGTGATTTTATGTCGTTGTGTGTGGTACGATCGTGCGCGGTTCCAATTGTCGGATCACATCTCTTCCCAAAACTTTCAATTCTGACTGGAATGTTTGCCTGTTTTAATCAACTCTTTCAGTTTGAATCAACTGTTTCAACTTTTTTTTACTTTCAAAGAACGCTTTCAATTTCAATCAACTTTCTCTAGTTTCAATCAAGTTTTTTTTTTAAATTTCTCTTAGCTGAATTGTAGAATTCTACCTCAAGATATTTTTTTGCGTGTTTCGTTCGAAGCATCATTTTAATGTCAATAAACAACCGTTTTGACAAGAAACATCGGACAAAATCTGGTTTATAAACAACAACGTCATTGAAGTATCGGTATTTATTAGTTTTCTTACTTTGAAAAAGTCTTTCGTGGATCCTGAATCTACCGGGCCGTATTTGATCTCGGTTTGAGTCGATAAATCTTCGGCTGACTCTATGGGGCTCTGCATTCTCTCAACGGTCAGGAACGCTGCAAGGTTGGCCGTGTACGAAGAGATGATGATGAGGGTGAAGAACCACCAGACGCTGCCCACAATTCGCCCTGATAATGACCTGAAGAGAATGATATTGGTTGGCTTAGCCGTGTACAGTCCGGCATATGGATTCATGCAAAATTTAAACTTTTACTCGCAAATAAAATGCACATTTAAAAAATTAATAATAAAATAAAATAAAAACATTATTTTTTAGAATAATTAAAAAAAAATTATTTATCTGGTGTCTTATCATTCAAAGTAACTGGCAAGCCACGATTCATGTAGTTATTTGTATAAATGCTGTGCAGTTTCCTTTCATGTTTTTAGATTTTAAGTCTCACTAATGAAAGCCCATAATAAAGCTACAAATAAAGCTAATTAATACACGTATATTTATGTACATCTGTACATCTGTATTTTGTGCATCTGAACTTTCCTTACACGTTTTGTAATTATGTGCATCTGTACTTCTCTTCCTCGTCTCCAACAAATGTTAATTCACCAGAAAACCGGCCGGACGCTGCAAAAGTGGACATGGGTCCATTTTTGGCGACCCAACCCAACCCACTACTTACTCAACCCAGCGCATTCCGACCCACTTAAAAAGTTAATTTTCATAACCCAACCCATGGTTCAAAAAATTAATTGTTTAAAAAATTGGGCTCAACCCAATCCATCCCAACCCATGTCCACCTCTGGGACGCCTATCGGCACCGCGGCTGCACCCCACCTCGTCTGCCTAAATCAAACCGCGGACTTACAATCAACCGGCAATCACCCAACCACTGAATACGTATGACATCACCCCCTCTCGAACATATATCTTTATATTTCTCCATAATCATATTAGCAAACAATTGCGCAGTCTCTCAACTGAGGCACGGCTGATCGCAACGGCACTTACTACCCCTCGTAGATCTTCAACATGACTATTCGAAATTACACGCTACATTCACCACAGTTAGTTTAATTATTTACTTTTATTACTACTTGTAATCAAAATGACAGGCACACAATGTAATGAATTACATTGATCACATGCACATTTACCACAACCAGCTGAATTACAAGTAAAAAACAATAACTTACGTGTAATTAAAAGTAAATTCAGGTTTTAACGCGTATTCCTCGTAAATTTCCGTTCTAACTAAAAAAAAAGCTTCAAGAAAAAAAAACGCAGTTAGGCGTGCGAATAACCATAAATCTCTTTGAGATATGAAACTTAGGCGAGAGAAGAAAATCGCACTAGTCGCCTTTTAACGAAACTTTTCTAACAAACTCAATGTTTATAATTTCTTAATGATGTAAGAAGTCTTAATTTAATGTTTGGTTAAACAAAAATTACTTAACATTATGCGGCATATAACACAGATTATACATTTTTTCTTTAATTTTTTCTATTGTATTTAAGTTTTCTTAAAGTTGGTAAATAAATTTTATTTCAAAGTAGTTTAAAATTTAAATACTAAAAATTTTTTTTTTATTAAAGTTTTGTAAATTATGCCGTCCATCCATAAACATTTTCCAACGCAACATCAGACTCAAATGAAGAAAGCTTTTGTTTTTATCATTGCCAACCGGTACAAATTAGTTGTACTGCAAATCTGGAAAAACTCGATAAAAATATTGAAATCACAATTCAGGGAGTATGGTATAGTCTCCTTCGTCTCTTCAGTTGCACTACAAATTACTTTGGCCGCACCCGAACAGCCCTGTAAATGTTTAATGAAGACGAGGTACCACGGTCAGTCTCTCTGAAGCAATCATTTTATCAATCTTATCACCCGAATCGCATCCTCTGGATTCTCTGGAAAGCAGACCACTTATATTAATAACAGAGTTTTTCGGCTTCTGCGCGCCCTCCGGCGTTGGAAAAAAAGAAAGAAAGAAATACAGTTAGCTCATCTGAAAACTGGAAAAAATTTACCGTTGTAAAATTAGTTTGTTCGATTTCACAGAAGATCGCCCAAGTGACCGCGAAATAAGTGATTCATATAACTTTTTTTGTTAACTTTAATACGAATCTTTGTTACAGCATCGATTATTATCGTTTATTAAGTAATATCAGTTCCGAGTTGAAGCCTGCAGCTGCACACTCTGCACGGACCTGACGCAACATAGATCACGCAGGGATGAAATACCGCCCGTCCGAGCGCGTTCACAAAGCGACGACTCTCATTCAAGCTTTGTCCGGCATTTCTCGGGGCGAGCGACCGAGACAGACGGCATGGACAAGTTGCACACGGCGTACGGCGTACAATACCGCGCATTCACTGCTTCGGCCGGCTAATATCTCATCTCTCCATACAATGGCGTAGTCGATCTGCTATCAAAAGGCCGTCTCGCCAGCCACCGCCAGTTCATTACACGCCTCTCTTTAATCCGGTAAACATCCGGGTTTCATGGATATTATGTAATATCTTTTTTTTCTTTTTTATTACTTTCCTCCCTTTCATTTTCTTTCGTGCACAAAACCCAGCTTCGAGGATGTAGTTGAGCCCGAAGGCAGCCTATATAATGACATCTACATATTGACCGGTAGACAACGTAGACAACAGATAAAACACGGCCGAGCTTTGCGTTTGGACAACAAGATAGCAGTTGAATTGGAAATAGCTGCAGTGAGCGGACGGG
Organism: Erpobdella octoculata; assembly: GCA_963978895.1. Lineage (NCBI taxonomy): Eukaryota > Metazoa > Annelida > Clitellata > Hirudinida > Erpobdellidae > Erpobdella > Erpobdella octoculata. The sequence continues at coordinate 31,760,706 of OZ022239.1, forward strand.
TGCTAAATCTGACCCGGGTCCGGTTTAGGGTAGCCTCGCTAAGCCGGGATTTTAGCGGGTGAAGCCGCGGAAGCGTGAGGATATGAAACGAGGTTTTGAAACCGGTAAAGTTTTGCGTTGGCTGGTTTTTTCTTTTCTCTTTGGAAACTATAAAGAGCCAAAGTGCTCCGTGCAGACATGTAATCGTACATCTCATGAATTATTCATCAGATGAATGCAGTCATTGAAATTTAACAGCTTTATTCTGCATAATTAACCAAATGGATGACATTTTTATACCTGCTTTCATAACAAAAAACGGCAAGGTGCTATTTTAATAGAAATGTTGACGAAAAGTATTTGAATAGAAAGACAAAAGATGAACTGAAAAGTAATGAGAAAAAAAATCTATTAAAAAGTAAATTTTAGTTTTAAGATAATGATCAGCTCATTTAATTTCTCCGCTGAAATTTTTGGCTTCGTTTTGCTTTGTTCTTTTTCTCATTAAAAAACCTTAAACAAAACACACTCTGGGTTTTGTCGGCAGTGTTCCTAGCAGTGATGTTGATGTTAGTGTTGTTGTTGTTGTTGTTGTTGTTGTTGTTGTTGTTGTTGTTGTTGTTGTTGTTGTTGTTGTTGTATTCTTGTTTAATTCGTTTGAAGGCGGTCAGTGCCAGGGAAAATACAAGTTTGATCTGTTAATTATAAGTTAACGAACTCGAAACTCCACGAGAAAGGAAATTCCAGTCATTTTTGACACGCTGCAGCTAGGACGTAGTGTTCAGTTTTTTAGATGTGTCGAGAAATTTTAATACAGTGTCATGATACAATGTAATACAATGTCTTGATTCAATACAATAGGGCATTTTAATAATATATTATTTATAAGTGATACTTTTATTTTTGAGCTTTTTGAACTATAAATTTAGTTTTATTTCTTTAAAAAAATGTTATAAGCCTGTTCAAACTGTCATTCACGTATCAAATTTTCTCAAAGCGTCATACAAAAAATGCTTTAATTTACTCTTAAATAACTTAAATAAGAATATTTCTTTCATGTTTTGTTTTCAAATGATTACGTCATGAAACGAACCTAGGCTCGATGTCGCATCCTTGCTGCATGAACGCACCGAGCGAGAACCAAAGGCTGTTGAAGATGGTGAACTTGTCATCTGCCATCAGTAAATTGCCTGCACTACCACCACCTCCGCCGTCTTCGTCCTCATGTTCAGCGGAGATCTGACGCAGGCCCGGCAGAAGCCAGACCTTGCTACCATCCGGTGCTGGACCAACCCTTTCGCAAGATTTTTTATCACCTGGGTTCATTATTGAAAAATATATTTCAATTAAGTTTTATTGTTCTAATTTAATTGAGGTAAACTTCATAACTAGTATGATGGAAGCAGTGACGTAACGAAAAAAGGGCGGTTTGCCCCGGTCGGTATTTTTGAGGGGGCGGCAAACACGTTTTTTGGTGGTAAATTTTAAGGAGAAGAAAGAGTGTGATAGATTTTACCCCATCCCTTCCATTCATCTACTTTTTTTGAAGACAAGTTTTACCCCCCCCCTCATCCGGTCACTATCATTTTTTAATTCTCTCCCACTCCCCGTTATAAATTTGTTTTCTGCTTTCCGCTAAAACCCATGATAGCACAATTTCGTTTCAAGAGGTCTGAGACATTTGATAAGATAATAAAATATTATAGTCAATTCCCCAAAAAAGGCCATCGCACACCTATCTCGATAACTGAGCTTTCTTCGCTGCTGCTACACGGCCTGGGGACAGGCGGTGGCGTCTCTGGCGGCCGCTGCTCTTCGTAGGGGCTGAAGCGGCCGACGAGGAAGAGGACGACACTGACGCCGATGTAGGCGAACGACACGCACATCCAGATCTCGTGCGACAACGGCTTCATGAAAGCCACGACGCTCGGACTCTGTTTGGTCTGCTTCTTGATCATTATGCTGATTCCGAGACTCATGAAAGGCTTGCTGAAATCTACAACTTTCTCTCGCGATGAGGTTATGGTCAGCGGTGCTATGGCTAGGTCGGCTTCCTATGAAGATCAAATGCCAAAGAAATTACTCTTAGGAACTTGAAAAAAGGACTTCAAGAGTATATCAAAAAAATTATTCTAAGATGCTTTAAAAAATTACTTGTTCATTCTACATTAGCTGGAATAATATAGCAAATATTGAAATTATTCTATCAAAATGACAAACGAGTTTACAATTTTGTGTTTTTTTTAATTTATAATAAAATCATACGTGGCCTATTTATATATTCCGTTTATAAGCTAGCATGTATTAAACTGAAAAACTTAAACTAAAAAACAACTAAATGTGAATATTAACAGTTTATAACACTATCTTAATTAAAAGTTGTAAAGCAGCTGCTTGTATATTGTAACATTATTACAATCATCATTATCATCATTATTATTATTATCATTAAAATATCAATATTATTACATTTATTACAGTTATTGTGGTTTTGATGAAAACCTGAAAACAGGCTTTCGAGACCTTTAACCTTTTCACCTCGTAGTGTACACCACGCTAGAACGACATCGTCAAATGTGTATGACTTCTTTTCTTCCGCGTTTGGAACGTTTACGACTTAAAAAAGTGCAAAATCTAACTTGAAAAGTGCAAAATCCAACTTAAAAACTGCATATTCTAAATTAAAGCTCCAAGTAATTGTAAAACTTTAAAATAAACTATCGGGGTCGGGGTGAAAGTTCAGCTTAATTTTGGTTGCCAAGAGCTGTTAGACGGCTGACCGCATTAATTTGAAACCATGAAATTAACACTGAGCATTATTAGTTTTAATAATTTTTAGTTATCTTGTGCAGTTACTTCTGCTGACTTGCGCTTTCATATTTTCAGAAGCGTTAGAGACTTTAAACCAAATAAAATAAAATACTTGAATCAAAAGGTTCTCAAAAGCAAAAAGGTTAGTATTAAAAAACTAATTTTACAGTTTGTAGATTAAATACATAAAAAATAAAAAATTTGAAATGACTTTCCACACCTGAGACACAAAGCAAGGCAGGAAGTTTATGAGCCAATTTTTTGAACTGGTGATCATGTCACGTGACATTATTTTCTAGTTTCTTAGCGCTCTTTTCTTTTTTTCTCTTTTTTTCTGTTTTCTCTTTTTATCTTTCTAAGTATTTCTAATTTTTTTGTGTATTCTTTTACTGATTTTTCCAGCTATTTTCATTCTATTTTTTTTATCTTTTTTGCCAATTTTTTTTATTTTACCGTTATTTTTTCTATTTAACAAAACATTTTGAAATTTACAGTAGCGAGTAGAAAAACATAAGAAAAAAAGGTTGAATCTTGAATCATAAAACAAAACAGGGCTACATATTTTCCGAAAAAAAACTTCCGCGCGTAATTTATTTAATTATTTATATTTTATATCTTAAGAATTAGGAATATAAAGCATTATAAAAAAACATCTGAAGATATTTTTTCTATCATTCTTTTAATTTTAACTTTCGACTCGACCAATTGAGAGATGTGATTCCAAAGTCTTGTGCAAGTTGGTCAGTATTCCAGCTTGTGAAGAAGTTGAAAAGTCATCTAAGTTTTTATAGCACTTGTAAGAGAGCGTGTGACCTGATGTGATGATTACCAAAAAACCACACACACACACACACACATGCGTGCCCATACTCACACACACACACATGCGTACGCATACTCACACACACACATGCGTACGCATACTCACACACACACACATGCGTACGCATACTCACACACACACACATGCGTACGCATACTCACACACACACATGCGTACGCATACTCACACACACACACATGCGTACGCATACTCACACACACAGAAACTCGCATGTTTTGCTTGATCGTCAGGGATGTTCGTTGCCAAATCAGAGTTAAAAAAGTTCATTAAATTAAACTTTTTCTTGATATTTTACTTTCTAGAGTTCTAAAACATTTCATAATTTATATTTATTACAATTTTATACATTTTTTTCAAAAAATAGCTAATAAATTTACTTTTCGTTGTCATTTATCACTAAGTCTTGGCAGCGAATAGAGCTCGTGGGTTTTGAGAAATTGCAAGAAAGAGTCGCTTGCGTGCAAAGCAAAGAAGATTTGAATTGCGTTTTTGCGGCATCTTCTTCTTATTATTATTTTTTATTTTTTTCTCACTAATTTAATTCATTATTGTTTTACGTAAATTTTGTTTGTTTTATTTATGTTTTCTTTTAAACTGAACAAAAGTTAATTTTTCGAACAGAAAAATTATGTATTTTTCAGACCGCGAAATGTAATCAATTTGATTGGCATATGCGCGGAGGTTCGCCAAACTGTTCTGTTATAGCCTGAAAAAAGTGAAAGCATAATTTAGTAAAAATTAAAATTATTGCTAATTGCAAACTGACAACTTGATCTGTTTATTTTTAGCATTAAATAGAATTTCAAAAAAAAACTGCAAGAAGTCATTCGAAGGCTTGAAATGAAACTACAACATATTCTAGAACTTGTCCGCTAAAAAGATGCTGGAACCCAATCCACCAGCATTTTCCCCAAATTACCACAAACATTTACGTTTAAAACATAACTTTGAAATGAGTTAAAACTGTTTTTTTTATAAAAAATATCATGAACTAAATTTTATAGTTCTCTCCGGCGTCCAAATAACTAACTTCAAGACTGTCCATTTTCCATCTACCAGCAAAAAAAACCAACTAATATTCAACTTAACTACGTTTAAATTTCGTCATTATTTTTGCGCAACCGAGAAGCCAATCATGTAAAACTCATCCAGAAAGTGGTGCTTCCAGCCAAGTTGCGGCCATTCATCTGTCAAAACTTTGAAACCAAAAAAAATGTTCTAAAAATCTCTGACCACAAAAATACCATCCTCATGCCTTGATCAAGAAGCATCTGCAAGTCGAAGGGCACGCTACTATCAATTTTCATCCTGACAAGGGCATAGCAGGAACCCCTCTTCTTCCCCTCTTAACCAGATCTGGCATAAAGGTTTATGTAGACATCCTGAAATAACTAAAGGGCTGGTTCATTAGCGTCATAATTTGAGTCCAGTTCAGAATATGGAGCAACGAATTTGTGTGTGGTTAAGGTGTGTGCTGAGCTGATGTAGTAGCGTGAACGAGTCAGTAAGCAAACAATTACCAAAACAAACATGCAAATTTTGTTTTTTTTTGTATTTTCAGATGGATGGCAGAAAAATTTAATTCATAACAAAACAAAACAAAACAAAACAAAACAAAAGAATCAATTTTTCACTTGTCCAGCGGCTATTCATTATTTTTTGAGCCAAAAAAATGGAAAATTGTCAAATTTGTTTTTTCTTGATTCAATTTTTTTAAGTTGTTTTATTTTTTTATTTTTCAGATTTTTTTAAAGTTTTTTTGTTTTTTTTGTGTTCGCAAAAGCATTTCATGTCATGCACATCTTACTCTTGAGAGTCTGAAAGGAGATTAGCAATGCAGCGAAAAAACCTCTCTGTGGCCATTTTAATGCAAGCGAGAATTTCATATAAAATTTCATTATTTTTTGAATTTCAACCGTTAAAACTATTGTTTTCCAAATCTTTTTTAGTAGTTAATTAAAAACTTTGAAATAATTTTCTCGGTTGTAAAAATTTGATGATCAAAGGCAGATAACACATTTGCATCAAACTATGTTTATAAATTTGTGTTTTGCTTTAGAAAATGCCATTTCTTGTAAGTTTATAATATTATTCAAACTTGATTTTATCAAAATAATAATTTCAATTTTAAATTAATTCGAAATTTATTTGAAAAATGTATAGTATTTGATAGAAAGGTGAAAAACATAATCATCGGACAAGAATCTTTTTGAAACATCAAAATGACTATTATCATCATCCTCACCGCAAAACTTCAAATAACAAGAAAGGTTTTAATGTTTAATTTTTCTTTATTTATTCATTTTACGTTTTTAATATTTCAAGGTATTCACCGACATGAACCCAATAACTAAGTGATTACATCCATCTCAATAATGAGTGGGAGTTTCCATCTACGTGGGGGGCCTGGCTTCGATTTCGTAGCTTAGTAAGTCTCTAGCGTTTTTATTTCAAAATGACTTTTTGTTATTAAATTTAATAAAATTTCATTGTTTTTTAATAATAATAATAATAATAATAATAATAATAATAATAATAATAATAATAATAATAATAATAATAATAATAATAATAATAATAATAATAATAATAATAATAATAATAATAATAATAATAATAATAATAATAATAATAATAATAATAATAATAATAATAATAATAATAATAATAATAATAATAATAATAATAATAATAATAATAAATAGACATGACTTAATTAGCCAGATATAAATAGCTTCAACTCACCCCCCGCATGAGCTCTCCAATCATGCCGTTCCACGATTTGTTGCCGACCTGTGCTCCGAACTTTTCGTCCTTGACCGGGACAATGACGTAAGAAAAACCCACAAGCTTGGCGATCCTCTGGGCGAGATCAGCGCAGAAGCCCTCGAAATGATCATTCGGGTTGTCTACTTCGCTGGCGGTAATGTCTGTTCGTTTGTTGAGGTAAGGAGCCCCCTGGTGGCAAGAGAGGTCAAGTTTGAAGTGATGATGACGATGATGATGATGATGACGAAGAAGAAGAAGAAGAAGATGATGATGATGATGATGATGATGATTATGATGATGATGATGATGATGATGATGATGACGAGAATATAAAATAGAGAAAAAAGGGAAAAGAGTGAGAGAGTGAAAAATTGATTGCGAAGAAGACAGAGTGATGTATCTCTTTACATTTTTCACTTCTATTAATCAAATTCTTTCTTGCACAATCTGAACGTAGAAGCATTATGTGAAATAAAATAAATACACGCGCTGATACAATCAGAAAAAAACCAAAGATATAAGACTATGCTGCCATTATGTAAAAAAAGAGAATTGAAATAGATTTTAGAATTTATTATTATGCGCTCAGTAAAAACCAAAAAAAGCTCTAAAAGTGTTCGTTGTTTCCTAATTTTTTTAAATAAATCATTCAGCTGCGTAGTAAGCCAATAGGTCAATAGGTCAGTCTTGTAGAAGTTCAATAGGTCAATCGGTCAGTTGTTCATTAAGCCATTAACCTTTTCAGTGACCTTTTGCAATTTTTTTTATTTAAAGTTCCAACCAGAATAGAAGTTATGATTCTCGTTCTGTTGGTGATGACGATTCGTTCTCTTTCTCTCAACCTGTACTGTTGTTGAGCTTGAACGTGCAATCCCTTGCCGGATTGCCAGTAGCCCACCTGGATTGAAAGGAAGGGATCCATTCAGTTTTAAACATGGCACAGGTTCAAAGGTTAAAAAAATAATCCGACCAAATAAATAGCTATATCGGGTCAACCATCAGTAAATGGAGAAGTCTAAAATGTGCATCAGTATTGTTTATTGTTGTCGTCGATGTCATTCGCGTCATTACAAATATGCCAGCAGTTTGTTAGTTCGAAACCGGTTAATGAAATTTTAGGGAAAGTCTGTGAGTTTTAAATCAGTTAAACACTTTTAATCAAATTTTTTAAAATCTTTCATATTAACTTCACATTGCTTGAGTCATACGTTGGGATCTTTTTGCCCTTAAAATAACCAACTTTACGATATCCAATCAAGTTGAAATTTAGTTGGTTTATTTGTCGCTGTGGACTTTACATTTTATTAAATTTTAATTCGACAAAATGTGAATGAATTATAGAATTATATAATCGATTAAACCTTTAAAATATTTAAAACATTAAAAATTTTATGTACAACATAAAATATGAAAACATTGACCACAGTCTTTTAATTACTTAATATTTAAGTATTAAAAATAAAATAAAGATATTTTTTTAATTTTTAAATTTTTAATAAAAAATTTGTTTATACTATTTTGATTTGAAAGTTTCCTATATTTTCAATTCTCACATATTGAAAATATAATTTTAATACTTAAATATTAAGTATTTAAAAGACTGTGGTCAATGTTTTCATATTTTATAGACTTAATATCATAAACAAAATTTTGCAAACAATTTTCAGTCGAGAATTAACAAATTTTTAAAGATTCAAAAAAACGAAGTATTTTACGGTTCATTTGTTTTATTTCCGTTTCCGTACAGAAATAACTATAATCATGATCGTCGGTTATAACATATCCGTTTCCGTTTCTTTGACGTTTTTTGATCTCACGGAATGATAAAGAACACAAAAATTTTGTTTTAATGGCGTATTTGTAACAAACTTGTCGGATTAGTATTCTGACGTGATGATTATGATTACGATGACGATGATGATTATGATGATGATGACGATTACGACGACGATGATGATGATGATGATGATGATGATGATGATGATGATGATGATGATGATGATGATGACGACGATGATGACGATTACGACGACGACGACGATGATGATGATGATGATGATGATGATGATGATGATGATGATGATGATGATGATGATGATGATGATGATGATGACGATGACGATGATGATGACGATTACGACGACGACGATGATGATGATGATGATTATTATGATGATGATGATGATGACGATGACGATGACGATGACAATGACGATGACGATGACGATGACGATGACGATGATTATGATGATGAAGACGATGACGATGTGACGATTGGGACGATGACAGCAACACCGCCAGGAACGCGACGTCAATTCATAAGATTTTTTTATCAATCATGTTTTTAAAAAAATATTCATCAAAAGGAACTGGCTTCCCGTGCAGCCATGCGCCGACTTCGCTAGCTGGACTCGAACCATCAGTCGCTCAGTCGACCGGCTAAACGCCGATTTATTCTTCACTCGCGACAACCAGTAAGTACAATTTAATGATCTTACTGAACAATTTACACTTTAATAAATTTCCAACTATTTTCGACTGTCCAACCTTGACAAGACCTCTCGATGCAGTCGCCTCCATCACATCCAATCTCAAGTTTCTTCTGAGGCCGAAGTCGTCGAAACTGATGCGGCCCGTCAAGCCGCTGAATTCAGTCTATCTGACACGTTCAAATGTTATCGAAAATGATCAATTAGGTTATTGTTGGTGATAATAACCATTATGATGATGGTGATGGTGGTGGTGGTGACGATGATTATGATTATGATGATGGTGGTGGTGGTGATGGTGATGATGGATGTGCATCTAATGAAGATAGAATTATCTGTTGGAATGTTACCCCATAACTCATTCAAAATACGACGTTTGCTGGTTTTCATTGAGAAAAAATACCACACATTCTAAGATGAATCTGAAAAGTGATCTGCGATCATTCTATAGAACAATTGAGTAAAAATAAAAACATTCAATTATTTAATTGCCTCAGGGGTCGTCATGATCATGTATTACTTTTATGTGTAAAATACACATAAAATTGGTCTATAAAAAGTGTGAGGTACATTATAGACCAGAGATGGACATGGGTTTATTTTTGGCAACCCACCACTTACCAGCCCAACCCACCCCTTACCAGCCCAACCCACCCCTTACCAGCCCAACCCACCACTTACCAGCCCAACCCACAGTTGAAATGTATGTTTCAATTAATTTTTTTGTCTTTTTTTAAATCCTAACCACGCTTAATTCAAAAATTGGACCCAATCCAACCCAACCCGACCTAGCCCATGGGTCAACCTAACCCATGTCTACCTCTGTTTTATAGACGACCCCCCTTTTAACAGCTGAATTGAAAACTGCACAAAATAATCCACAACCAGGGCGAGGAAGCGTCTCATGACGTCACGACCATGCTTCCAATGCCAGACCTCTTCGGAGTCGCATTCAAACGACCTTGAACTTCTCGGATGACTTTTTCCCAGGACGTCGCTGAACTCTGACCTCTGAAGGTTAAAGAATGATCGCCTGATGAGATTGACAGCGTCCAGCATCAAGGCAGTTTTATGGTGCTGGTGAAATGGAAAAGCTGGCGATTAATCACATTTGCGTAATTAAATCGGTAGTTTTTATTAAATACATTTGTTTCATTATTATAAGTAATTTTTCATTTAATAATATCTTGTATAAAGTTATTTATAAATATTCAAAGAATGCTAGCACACGTACACACAGACCGATGCACCAACGCACCCACCAAGTACGCAGGCACAACAAGCGAGGAAGCAGTTGTGCTAATGAAATTAAGAAGATGAAGACCACACCTAATCAACTCCCGCATCGTCCGCGGGTCATCAGACCCCCCTGATATTCATCTTTTTTATTCTCTCTTCTTTTTTTCTCCGGAAATTTTTATTTTTTTTTAAATAAAAAGCCATTTTTCTACTCTCTCTCTCTCTCTCTCTCTCTCTCTCTCTCTCTCTCTCTCTCTCTCTCTCTATCTCTCTCTCTCTCTCTCTCTCTCTCTCTCTCATTCTCTCTCTCTCTCTCTCTCTTTCTTTTTCTCTCTCTCTCTCTCTCTCTCTCTCTCTCTTTTCTTTCTCCTTATTTCGAGCTTTCATTTTTTTTAATTTTAAATTTTTAGCTTTGTTTTGCTCTCTCTTTCTCTCGCTCTCTCTTTCTTTCCAGGGGACACTCCGTCTAATTCAATTTCGCAGTCTTCATGGAAAGCAGTTTATCGTCAAAATTTGACGTTCATCTGACACATATCTGAAGCGCCTAAAAAACGTTTTCCTGATGAATAGTTTGCGATTTTTCTTAAATTTTATTTAAAGTCTCCAAATCAGGAGAAACGGGAATGTTGGAGAAATTGTTGTTGAAAACAGGCAATATATGAATTTAAATGATGAGGTATAAGAAGTGTGATTGGTTAAGGAATTGTGGATAGTTGAAAAATTGAAATGGTGTATGAAGAATTGATGGTCAAAAAATTGAAGTGGCTTAGAGAATGTGGATGGTTGAAGAATTGAAGTAGAGTAGGGAATGTGGATGAAAAAAGGATTATAGATGTGAATGGAGCTTGGATGGTCAAAGGATTAAGAATGGTTGGTTTGACATTGGGTTTAAGTTTGAAAGATTACGTAAAGCTTGTTCTGCTACTTTTTGACCATAAAAATTCCTTTCAAGTCATTTATTTTAATCTTATTACACCCATGTTTTGAGTACGGGCTGACGTAATGATATTGACGATGGTTTTACTAAAAATGCGATGATGATGATGACGATGGTAATGGTGATGGTGATGGTGATGGTGGTGTTAGTGGTGGTGGTGTTGGTGGTGATGATGATGATGATGATGATGATGATGATGATAATGATGGTAATGATAACAACGACAGGCTCATCCTTAATTAGAAATAGCCAAATTAAGTACAACTTTCTACAGCGAACCCCGAACGAGCTTGCAATAACTAATAATCACACATCTCCACGGTAACCACGACGACGACATCATACACGGGATTTTATGTTTTACGACACACTTTATCCGAGCTCGTATTACAGTGGGCATGGGAGGGGGTGGTAGCAAGGGTGCCGAGGCCTCCCTGGGAATACAAAACGAGTTATTTGCTTTATTCTATTTTTGTAGACTCTAAAGTCATTCGTTGTAATGTAAGTCTCAGGTTGAGAGCAAGCGATCGCGCGGATTTGAGCTCGACGTATAACAGAGGAACGGATTAAAACAGGCTGATGAACTAGCTAATGCTAACTAAGCGAAGTTCTTATTTCTCTATTAATCATTCAATCAATCAATCATTCGCGCTATAATGACGCCGGGATGGACACGCTGACGCTGACGTGATTAGCACAGGGTACTGAAGTCATCAGCGTCATTCCAGTCACCGCTGGAAGTGCCATGTCAGTGAGCCGGTGGAGGAGCGAAAGAGTGAGAAAATGAATGGCCGCTGGAAGAATGAGCGAATGTTTTAAGTTGTGAATGAGGGGCGAGTGAATCAATTTGTAAGGGAGGAGTGAGTTTTAGGAATGATGTCAAAGTTCGAAGAGATGAAGAGAGAGAGAGAGAGAGAGAGAGAGAGAGAGAGAGAGAGAGAGAGAGAGAGAGAGAGAGAGAGAGAGAGAGAGAGTATTTTGTTTAGGTGTTTGAAAGGAAGAGAGAGAAAGAGAAAGAATAAGAAAGATAAAAAAAAAGACAGAGTGAGTGAGTGAGTGAGTGAGTGAGTGAGTGAGTGAGTGAGTGAGTGAGTGAGTGAGTGAGTGAGTGAGTGAGTGAGTGAGTGAGTGAGTGAGTGAGTGAGTGAGTGAGTGAGTGAGTGAGTGAGTGAGTGAGTGAGTGAGTGAGTGAGTGAGTGAGTGAGTGAGTGAGTGAGTGAGTGAGTGAGTGAGTGAGTGAGTGAGTGAGTGAGTGAGTGAGTGAGTGAGTGAGTGAGTGAGTGAGTGAGTGAGTGAGTGAGTGAGTGAGTGAGTGAGTGAGTGAGTGAGTGAGTGAGTGAGTGAGTGAGTGAGTGAGTGAGTGAGTGAGTGAGTGAGTGAGTGAGTGAGTGAGTGAGTGAGTGAGTGAGTGAGTGAGTGAGTGAGTGAGTGAGTGAGTGAGTGAGTGAGTGAGTGAGTGAGTGAGTGAGTGAGTGAGTGAGTGAGTGAGTGAGTGAGTGAGTGAGTGAGAGAGAGAAATAGAGAGAGAGAGAGAGAGAGAGAGCGAGAGAGAGAGAGAGAAAGCGTACAAATGTATGTGTGAACTAATATGTTTTCCAGAGAGTGAAGTAATGTAAGCTGGAGAGTGAATCAATGCATTCTTGTGCATATGGGAGTGAGCGACTGGATGAGTGCAAAAGGAGTGCGAACCAATGAATGAAGAGACAAATGAAAATAAGTGAAATTATCTGAGTTAACTATAAAAGCGTTTATGAATAAATTACAAAAACGATCGAAAAGTTTCACCGCCGATAAAAATATTTAAGCCAGAAACAATTTTCATAATTTTATTCGCTCAAAAGAAAATAATTCACAAGGAAAGTTTTCTTCTTCTTTTTTTTTATTTCCGGAGAGTTGAAGCGGGAAATTATTTCGCAAGCCTCCGGCAAGTAAAATGAGAACAAAATTTTTTTATACTTTTTTTGCGTTCAGGTGATTGGGAGACTTTTTATGAGACAGAGGCGGAGCTAAGGTCTTTGCGCCCAAGGACATACAATCCAAAAAAACAAGCGCCCCGGGACAGGTGACCTCCTTTGTCCCCACTAGCAATGTTTCTGTTATGAGAATGTTAATAAGAAATTTTTTTATAATCCTTAAGGGGCAATTCTGCCTCCACAAAAATGTCGCACCTGGTAGAAATTTCAATTTTATCGGATTCAGAGCTATATTAAACGTTTCAGAGCTGGAACTTATCGGAAAATGTTCTAAAATTCGATTGCAAGATTTATCTGGACAGAAAGACAGAGACGAAAGCGAGTAAAACTTGTAAAATAGATCATATGCACACCAGTCTTTTGTTGCTATTTATATTTAAAAAACACTAACAAATAAGTGATTATTTTTACTAGTATTACTATATGGAATGAAGGTTTTTTTCCATTTATATAAGAAACAATAGCAAATGCAAAACTTGAATAAATTTTGAGCCGATACACGTTTGATTGCATTTAAAGAAACTTAACTTTAAAAAATTATTAGGCAATTTAGATTAATGTAGTTAAAGAGTTCAGAAAAAATAGAAACATAATTTATTGTTGTAAAATTATTTGTAAATAAATTATTTGTAATAGTTTCCAAACAAATTAAAAATCAGATCGGAAAAAGATAAAGATAGAAAATGTAAAAAAGTGACGTGTAAATAACGCACAGCTTCGTGCACAGGAATTCCACGTGTACAAAATCTCCGTTGTACAGCATTCATATCGCGTTCCATCTATTGAAGAAAACAGCTTTCAGGTTTGGTGGTGTTTGGTTGTCTCCATTTGGCAGTTGTGTCGCAACTGACACCGTAGGTACTGATGAGTGATGCCCTGGTACTTACTGAGGACCCCCGTTCTATCGCGGAGGCTGATGGATCGGGGGTCCTCGGTCTTAATTTTGGATATTCACAGCAAGACACCGCCATAGAATTATTAGAGTATGGAGGCAATTTTTGCGCGTAAACAAGCAATGCAGTATAAAACATTCTCAGAAATAAAAAAAACTGGCCATAAAAATGTGTAAATAGCGGATGGGAAATAAGTAAAATCGTTTCCTACCACCCAGAACTGCAATTTTTATATGTTAATATAACAGTTATTTTAGCTTGATTTTAGCCATCTCCTCTATGCTTTGATGAAAAAGAAAGAAATGTAAGTATGGTAGGATTAGGATCTACGACAGAAAATATCTCATATTCTATTGCTATTTATTTTTTAATCAAATTATTAACTTTCTTAAATAAATAAAATGGATAACAAAATCAAATAGAAGAAGAATTACATAAAGCACCTAACTAAGTTATATACATCGTGAAAGTTAAACGGATTTAATTCGATTATATTTTATCATAGATAGACTTTCAATGCATCTAATTATAATTTATTATATTATTGTAGCATCTAATTACAACATGATCTGTCGTTCCTTCGATTAGAACCATAAAAGGTAATTTATATGGATCTGCCACCATTTTCTTTGCATCCATGTTTTTTATCACTATTAAACTTTGTTTAGTTTTGTTTTTGTTTTTATTAGTTTTAGCAAGACACACGAAAAAGGAAAGAATATAAAAAACTGTTTTCCTTCTGGAAAGCGAGTCGTTAGCAAAACTGTCAGTAGATCAATTCAATGTGAATACGTTTTTATTTGCCTTCAGGGAAAAAATCTGTTTTTAGTGTTTTTTGGAGCACAAAAAAACCATTTGAAAGTATTGCTTTTCTGTAATCGGAAGGAAAAATTTACGACTGGCAGCTTTTCTGAGTGATTTGCGTGGCAAGCGAAAAGAAAGAAACACAAAGAAAAACACAAACAGCCATTCACACAGAGATAAGGAAAAACTAAGAAAAAGAGGGAGAGATATGGAAAAAAATGGAAGACTAGAGAAAAATAAAAAACTTTTAGATTCATTTTTTCCTAACTCAAAGTCTTAACTTTTCCTGATTTCATCACCTTACTTTTCAAGGCGTTTCATTCCAGGACAAGTCAAAAATTGTTTCCAGGCTGCTGCAACTTTATCGCCCGTAAAAAAACAATTTAAATTCAACTAGAATTAAAAAAAATTTATTTTCATTTTTATTATTAAAACGAATATAAAAAACTAATTGAAAAAAAAACAACAACGACAAATGAACTCAAAATAACGAAATGAAAATTCTCATTAATACAAATTGCATCCACTCCGTGACTGGCAAGCTCGAACCGAATGGAGCCGCGAGAGATGCCGACCGCAGTCGTCCAATGGGTGGATGGGCATGGAACATCGCGGAAGGCGCGGGAAAATTGGGAGAGAGATATGAGGCTTTAAATATGCACCCGTTTCATATTCCAGTGCTCGCCGGCAAAGCCGTACTAATGGGTGATTGCATACTGATGAGGGAGTGGATGCAGACAGGTGAAGGATGGAAAAAAGGAAAAAATCAGAGAAAATTGAGAGAAAGATAAAGAGAGAAGATATGTAAAATGAATTGTTGAAACTGGATACCTGTACAAACACATTACAGGTAAATTACAGGTAAATTAAGCAAGATTGACTGGAAAGGACATAACAATGCGAAGTTATTTTTTAAATTCCATCTCTGATGTATATTATTAATACGTTTTGCCCTTGCAAAACGGTTGTAAGAATGAGTTATGTGAGAACGGAATTCTGTAGTGATGGATAGATGGATGGATGGAATGCATATGTGCGGGGAATTGGGGGAGACAGAAGAATGTACTGGAAAACAAACGTCATTAATATTACATTGAGCGCTGTACAAACGAAATGAATAAAGAAAAAAATGAGAAACAATATTAATCAGAAACTAGAAAAGTTGAACAAATAGTAGAAAATGTCAAACTTTGAAACTGAGACAATGAAGAAAATGAAATAAAAAAAAAGTTCGAAAAAAATGAGAAAAAAAACAAAAATAGAGAAAAATAAATTCGGAGAGAAAATGAAGAAGAGTAAAAATAAAAATAAAAAAATGGCGAAGAAGAAGAAGAGAATAATTAGATAGAAAGAACGACCAAGAAGAAACTCACCCTGAGTAACTTCATCGCTGTGTCGCCACTCGTCTCGGCTTGCTGTCGTTTCATCATCTGCTGTGTCTTCTTAACACCATCATCTGTTGCTCCCTGTTGCTGGAGTTCTAGTTGGTGATGATGATGATGTTGTTGTTGTTGGTGGCGGCGGTAGTGGAAGGGGTGCTCCTGTTTCTGTTCGACCGCGGGCTGCTGTTCTCCTCGAAAGTTCTGAAGGGCAGGGCCACCCGGCCTGGGGCGCTGTTGGGGGTTCAAGTGGAGAAGTTGTTTCGTCGAGCGTTTTACCTGGCCGCTTTCGAACTGCGGTTTGTTGATTTGAAGGTGCGGTTTGGTTTGCTGGTGAAGCTTGTGTCGCTGCGACGACGAGTTGTGCGACGTCGCAGCTGAAGTCGTCGGCGAGCCGAACAGCCGTCTCATGTGTGCACGGACTGTCGAGTTGTTGGTGTCGAGGACTCGAAATCCAGTCACGTTCATTCCACCGCGTTCCAGTACGTCGAGGTTAAGCTCCGAGACAACCTTTCGTGAAATTTATCGTTTAAAAATTAAATATTCAAAAAAATTGCAGAAAACAAACTGTTTTTGCTTTCTGTTGTTGAAAGTTTTTGTTTACAAAAGTCTTAAAACTTTCAACACAAACTAGCACAGCTAGTTTCCAGCTCTCTGATCTAATTTTTGATTGTGCAAATTCGTGCACGGAAAAAAGAGTTGAGATACATCCTCACTGCATCTTAAAGACTTGTTGCTTCATTAATATGCAAGACCACGCTCTATTCAAATATCTGCTTTCTTTACTTTCCATTCAGCATCGCTGTGTGTTTTTTGTACAGTTTCTTTTACAGACGTATCAGTCAACAGCAAAAGTGTTCAACAACTGTATTACCTTAACTGTAGGTATATCTGTAAAATGCTTGATGCTGCTGACTATTGGTTAAGATTTTCTTTAGTAGTTTATAGTCCTCTAAACCAGGTGTTTTAAGACTGAAATGGCTGTGTGTAGGAAGCATTTAAGTATTTCTTGTCGTGGATCATAATTTAATTCTTTAAACTTTTCCCTCCTCTTTTTTCCAGGCTTTTGACTGGCTTCCAAAAGCAAGGCGGAGTTGTATTGGTTAAAATAAACTCAAAAAATAATACATATTGTTATGTTTGCATTTTGTTTTTTTTTGCTTACGTATTGGCATTTTTTCACTTACTAGCCTGTCCTCACGTAACTGCTCCTCCTTCTGATAGCGATTCTTCCTAATAAACTTACTCATCCATATTTGCATTCCGGCTTTTCCCACGGTAAAAACCGGCATTGCAGATTATTGAGTTTTTTTTAGTTTAGTTGAAATTTCTTGAGGCCGATTAAGCAAATCAAAAAACAAAAACTGGAAGCTGGAAGCTGACAGAAAAGTAACTTTTATGTGGGAAAGAAATTACAGCAAAATTTTAATTTGATGGAATGATAAGATTTTCCCCGTGACAGCTTCTGCTGTAAGGAAACTACAATTACAGTCACAAAAATTTCCACGTACAAAAAATAAAAACTCGTTTTTCTTCTTTAAATTTATTTCTTCTCAGCCTTTTTCTTGTTTCTCATTTATTTAGTTTTTTTTAATTTTTCTTTCTATCTCACTTTTTCTGTTTTTATATGCAGTAAAAAATGAAATTACTGGCAGAAGATTGAGCGTACAAGTCCAATCTAGTGGTGTCGTGTTGCCGCGATACGATGCCTGCTTGATTAGGAATTGACATTTTCTATGTGTTTATTTGTATTTCTTTGAGTTCTTGTAAGTTCTTGTATTTTACCTTCTGGCTTTGTGTGTCTGTATTTTTAAATTTATGTTTTTTTAATTTTTTTGTCTTGTCTGCTTCTGCTTGCTTGCCTTTGCGGTATTGTTTGATTGAGTTTATTTGTTATTTAACGTTTTTCTTGACAGTAACATATATTTTAGTTTAAACTAACTTTCATCATATTTGTTGTCATCAGATAAATTTAAAACTCTAAATTAAAATTTGTTTTGCTTGTTTTAAATTTCTTAATGCCTTTATTAATACAGTTTCACGGTTTGCAGATTTGTTAGCACAACCGACAATGGAGTTGAGTTCTAAATTGAACTCCTATTAAGCAAACTTGAGGTTACTTTAAACGAGTCCAAATTAAATTAATTTTGTATTATAATGAATGAATATTTTATTTAATTTTTGTTATATTTATTCAACAAAGCAAAACATTCTAGGTCAAACATGTCCAGCTTTTTACAGTCACTATAAAGATGTTCAACGAATTTTATTACTTTTATTAAAAATCTGTAGAATGTTTAAAACAAATAGAATATTTGTTGATCTGAGGCTAGTATACAAATAAGATCTCATATTATTTATTTTTGTAAACAGTTTGCAGAAAGAAAATTGCTAATTAAATTTTCTCAACAGAAGTATGAAAATAAGCGTGAAAATATTAAATGTACAAAATTCTTCAATCTCGTTTGTAATTTATCCCTAAAAATCATGTTAATATTTTTTCACACCTTCACAATTGCCATTATCATTATCATCATCACTATTATCAACATAATTGAAACAGTCATTTTAGCGTTATAATCATCAATATATAATGAATTAATGAATTAGAGAATTAAAGAATTAATTAATTTTTTATTTATTTATTTATTTGTTTATTTATTTATTTGTTTATTTATTTATTTATTTGTTTATTTATTTATTTATTTATATAATTACTTATTTATTTATTTATTTATTTATTTATTTATTTATTTATTTATTTATTTATTTATTTATTTATTTATTTATTTATTTATTTATTTATTTATTTATTTATTTATTTATTTATTTATTTATTTATTTATTTATTTATTTATTTATTTATTTATTTATTTATTTATTTATTTATTTATTTATTTATTTATTTATTTATTTATTTATTTATTTATTTATTTATTTATTTATTTATTTATTTATTTATTTATTTATTTATTTATTTATTTATTTATTTATTTATTTATTTATTTATTTATTTATTTATTTATTTATTTATTTATTTATTTATTTATTTACTTACCAAATCGACAACGATGAAATGATGATTTCTTGCCAGTGGTTCTGTACTCTTTAAACAAATGAATCAACACATTAATTTAAAGTCTGTAATTTTATTTATTGTAATTTTTATATATTTATTAAATAAATTTTATTAATTTATTTTTATTTGAATAGTTTTTTATTTATATATTTATATATTTAATTGCTTATTTATTCATTTGTTTATTTATTTATCATCACGTTTTAATTGACGTCATGTATTAATTTAATCATGTTTTCTGAAAGTAACTCTTATTGCTATTTTTACAACACTTTGAATAATTCACGACACATCTACGTGCATACGCTAAAATATTTATTGGACTAAAGTTTTTTCATTTCTCGCTGGCGCCAGTAAAACTTGTCAATTATGCAGAGTTGTAAGCACTGGTGCGGCTTGCATTGTAATCGAATTTAGCTAACGGCTGATGTAAAGAGCCGTATGGATTGGCTAATTATTTACGACAAGCCTGATTGCTCTTGTAAAGAATTGTAATTGTTTACATAACTATAAATTCAAAGCACGATTTGTAATTTTAGTCAAATTGTTTTTGAGAAAATAAGAGTTGACATATAAACATTACAAAATGCTAATAAGCCTTTATTAATGAAGATGCAAAATCTAACTTTGATTTTTGTCTCAAATAAGCAAAGAAAAAAAGAAACACTAAAAGACAGAAAGAAAAAGAAAACAGAAAAAGAGAGAGAAGAGAGAAGGGAAGAGAAATAAAAGAGGGATGGGTGGAAGAGAAGGGGGATAGGGAGGAAGAGATAGAAAATTCGCGCTTGTAGTCAATGGACGAAATAAAGCATAAAAAATAGTTTACGACCCCAAAGTGTGCATAAAAAACTTTCTATTTTAAATTCAAGAAAAATAAAGTCAAAGTAAACTGTATTTTTTATTTCCATTGATACAAATTACGTCAAAATAGTTTCAGTTTTCACTCGCTGTCACACCCGTCATTGGAAACTTCAACTAAATGATAGTAGTACATTTCAAAAGTAACACCAACAATTATAAACTCTGTGTTATTGCTAAAAGAAACGTGTATCTAAAATGACATGTCAGTGAAATTTGAAATTTGAACAGAGTTCTGCTTTCGCTCTCACCATATTTACCATGGACACTTCTGAAAGCACCGCCGTCTCTGACTATTTGCGCCTCTGTGACTAAATAGGTGAAAAGCTTTTGATAATAATAAAAATAAAACCATTCCTCAAATTTTTAGTTTAAAAAACCATAATTATTTCTGTCAAACTAGTTGTCCTTCAACTGACAAAATCAACAAACTTCACTTGGGTCCTGCCAAACGATTTCTATGTTCTCTGTTTGTAACTGCAGGTGTTTCTTGAGTTTGTTTTTTAAATTGGATTTGAAAAATCTTTTGAACTTGGACTTGCACTGGCTTGCAAAAACGTTCCTATTAAAACTTAACTAAATTTTCTTTTGCCAGTGTTTTTCCATAGTTTTTATCAATTTTGTTTAGATCTTTGAAATGCACTTTCAAAACCTTTAGAGTCAACCGTTTTGATAACACTCTAAAATCATTTCAAAAACGTATTTCCAGTTTGTAGGCTTCAAAGAAAGACGTTTTTAAAGATTGTATGCACTCACAACAACATTTGCACGGAACAGATTTGTTTTTAAAAGATTTCAAGAAAATATAACGGAAATTATTTCATGTTTTCCATATTTTCGCTTTTTTACTTTTAACGAAAACAATGTTTGTTTTGTTTTGTTTTTCTGGGTTTTTTCATCAAAACAATAAAAATTCGTGACCAGGTGAGATGCATTATTTGCTTTCATCACGTTTTATTATTAATTTTTTGTTTTTTGTTCTTATCATCTATTTCTTCTTCTTTTTTTAATGTTCTTCTCCTTTCATAAAATTTTCAATCTTATTACTTTTCTTTATTTTTACTCATCTATTATTCTCACTTTTTACTCAATAATTAATTTTCACCCCGTAATAATTCTCACTTTTTTTAAATTCCACTCTATTCATTTTCACTTTTAATTCCTTCACACTCTTCACTTATTCCCACTCTTTTTTCATTCTCACTCCTTATTCATTCTCACTTTTTTATTTTTCAATAATTACTTTTTCTTCCTCTTCGCTCATTTTACTCTTCATCTTTTTCACTTTTTACTTATTCTCACACTTCACTCATTTTCACTCTTCACCAATTTTCCCTTTTTACTTTTTATCACTATTCTCTCATTTTCACCCTTTACTCTATTTTACCCTTCACTCATTTTCACTCTTAACTTCTTTTCAATCTTCACATATTCTCACTCTTCACTTTTTTCTCGCTTACTTATTTTTCTATTCATACATTTGTTTTAATTGATTTTTTTATCTTTTAAGTTAACATAACTTTTATCTTTATTTCTTCTCTCAACAGCATCAATTTGAAGTTTCTCAAACGAGAGATGGCTTCCATTAAATCACTTGATCGAAATCATTTATAACTTCGCAATAACAATATATATATATATATATATATATATATATATATATATATATATATATATATATATATATATATATATATATATATATATATATATATATATATATATATATATATATATATATATATATATATATATATATATATATATATATATATATATATATATATATATATATATATATATATATATATATATATATATATACATATAAACCACATCGCACGACAGCAGAAAAATATCATGTTTCAGCTCAGCGGTCATCTATTGGCCATCTGATTAGCATCAGCGTCATCCGTTGCAAGGACTGACAAGAAGGGGGGTTCGACTCTACCGCCGCTCCGCTTTGACAAATGTCACTAAATAATGGCAGGACGGCATTATTATGTTAAAAGGTTTTCCCTCCGGGACCACCTTGACGGATGGAGGTGTATTAACCTCTGACATAATGTAAATTAAACAAGACACAGGGGGTTTGATATGAATGATTTGAAGTAATATTGTATCGGATTTGGATTGGAATAAATTACAACTATTGGTCTTCACTACTGCTTTTACTCGATTATTATTATTAAGTTTCCTAAAGCTAGTGCACACATGCAATCATGCACGAGAGTGCACAATTTTGGAAAAACTAACAAAAGTAGAAAATCTCAGGGCAGGGAGTACAGAGGGACAACCAACCAGTTTCCTCAGGAGCATCAAGAGAAGCGTGGCGGGAAGGTCGAGGAAGATCTTCTTGTTGTCAGTTGCTAAGAAGTCGCTGTCGAAGAGGAGAGAGTCGTTGGCGTCCGATTCGCTCTTAAACCTCAACATCCGGGCCTCGACGTTCACGTCATCGTCGTTGGTCGCCTCCATCAGCTGCTGGAGTCGCTCTAATCCTGTGTGCGTGGGAGTTTAAAAAAAATCTGTTATACCTCCGTGTGTGTGTGTGTGTCTATGCGTGTTTACATTCGTGTGTATAGGTGAATGTTTATGAATGAGTATGTAGGTATGTCGATGAGTATAAGCGCATGTATGTATGTATATTGTATATGTGTGTATGTAAGTGCAGGTGTTATGCATGTGTATGTGTATATCTGTGCATATATGAGTGTATATGTCACGTGTGCGTATCTGCGTGTATGGATGTGTGTATAGTGTATATATTTATATATGTGTATGTATGTATATGTTATGTGTTTATGTTTGTCTGTGTACGTATGTGTGTGCATTACTGTGCATATGTCTGCGCACTTCCGCTAGAAAAAAGTCTAGACTGTCAACAAAAAAGGAGTATAGGGGGTATGTTTGTTTACGCGTTAGTGTAAATACTAACCTCGGTGAGTTGTTTTTGTTTTATTAAAAGATAAAAACAATTTCTCCCCATTGTTCATGAATATTATAAAATTTAACATTACTTGGGAAAACTATAAATTATTAATGCAGTTTAATTTAATTATAAAACGAGTGTGTGTATGTGTATGTATGAACATATCCAAAAGCAACTACAATGACATGCTCACCTCCATCACTGTTGTAGAAATAGTACACGACCTTCCAACGTTTGACCCTGATGAGGTCGCTGAGTGGCGCCACGATGGAAGGCTTCATGAACAGCTGGAAACCCTCTCCCTTGCGAGACACGTTGTACGCCGAGCCTACGGTCAGGTAGGGCAGGTGGAAGGCATCGCTGTACGACTTGACCGTGTTCAGCGTGTTCGGCCGGTGGCTGCCGATCAGGACTGTTACCCCGTTCTTCAGCATTTTGCAGACTGAAATAAATAGATGATTGGGGGTTTAATTAAAGTTCATGAACTCTTAGGTGCGTACTTACATAACTGCTTAGCTGTTATTCAGCCACACAGCCTAACAAGAAGATTACTGCTTTTACTCTACATGGTGACCGGCTGAAAATTTTTTTTTAGCCTTATTCGGCATTTTTCAATGTCTTACAAAATGTTTTCTTAGTTGCTAGTTCATACTTATTTCTTTATACTTACATTATGTTGCTAAATAAATAATTACATTTATATGAATATATATATATATATATATATATATATATATATATATATATATATATATATATATATATATATATATATATATATATATGTGTGTGTGTGTGTGTGTGTGTGTGTATATATATATATGTATATATATATATATATATATATATATATATATATATATATATGTATATATATATATATATATATATATATATATATATATATATATATATATATATATGTATATATATATATATATATATAGTTTTAAATAATTTAAACCTCAAATATTTTCGAATTGTTATTATTAAAATCAGTACGATGAAAGATTAAGTTCCGTCTGTAGAAAGATTGGTTTCGCACGAACTGAACTCGATGTAGAATTATTCAATGGCGTATTGTATCCTATAATCTGGAATGAACGATGACTATTGATTCCCGTTGTGCATGTAAGTTTGCAAATTTCTAGCAGTAAAGTTTTTATTTATAAATATTTTAATATGATCAGAAAACAGAGACGTAGACTTGCATAATTGTTCAGGGAGGGGTTAGGGAGGGTGTTAGGGAAGTGGTTTAGGAGCAAAGCAAACATGTAAGCAACTTTAAAATAATAAAAAAAAGAGATCGATATGTGTGCAAAATTTTGAGAAAAAAAAATCTGCTATGATACTAAACTTTTGAATTTTCTAGGAGCGAAATATTTTTCGGGGAGAGAGCAGTTTGCCCCTCCACCGTACCCTCTCCCTCAAACACTATGCCTATGTCAAGAAGGAAACGAACGCAATTGAGAATTTAAGTGTATTTTACAGCGACTCGATTCAGAGCATTGTCATTACGTGGACGTCTGTGAAATTGCAGGATTTCCATACGACGATCGAAACCGATATGATGCTGTTAGATAAGAGGTGGAAAAAGTGTGTCTTTGTGTGTATGTGTATGCGTATGCGCATGCGTATGCGTATGCGTATGCGTATGCGTATGCGTGTGTATGTGTATGTGTATGTGTATGTGTATGTGTATGTGTATGTGTATGTGTATGTGTATGTGTATGTGTATGTGTATGTGTATGTGTATGTGTATGTGTATGTGTATGTGTATGTGTATGTGTATGTGTATGTGTATGTGTATGTGTATGTGTATGTGTATGTGTATGTGTATGTGTATGTGTATGTGTATGTGTATGTGTATGTGTATGTGTATGTGTATGTGTATGTGTATGTGTATGTGTATGTGTATGTGTATGTGTATGTGTATTTGTATGTGTATGTGTATGTGTATGTGTATGTGTATGTGTATGTGTATGTGTATGTGTATGTGTATGTGTATGTGTATGTGTATGTGTATGTGTATGTGTATGTGTATGTGTATGTGTATGTGTATGTGTATATGTCATTTACAGTCATTTTTAATGTAAATCATATGTTGATTGACTTATACAGGCATTTAAAACTGAAAATTGAATTTTTGAAAACTAAATTGAAACTGAAAATTGAATTTTTGAAAACTAAACTGAAACTGAAACTGAAAAGAATTTTTAAAACTAAACTGAAACTAAAACTGAAAAGAATTTAAAACTCAAACTGAACTGAAACTGAAAAAAAATTCCTAAAACTCAACTGAAAGTAGAACTGAAAAGATTTTTGAAACTTAAATAGTACTGGTATGTGTATGTGTATGTGTATGTCTATGTGTATGTAAAAGTGCGTGTAATTGTAAGCATATATTTTTGCAAATATGTATAAGTGTATATGCGTGTTTGTGTGTATGTGTGTGTGCGTGTGTGTGTATGTGTATGTGTGTGTTTGATAGAAATAGTTTGTAATTCTTGTTAAACTGGAATAGGATATGCGTGCAAGCTAGATGGTGGAAAAGATTCAGGAAAATGAATGACAGTTTGAAAAAAGACAACAAAAATAGGTCAGTTGAAAAAAATTAAGTTAGAAATAAATTAAATTTAGAAGAAATTTTTCTATGTGATCGAATAACAAAAGAACTGCAAAAGATGTTCACTTTGATCGCTCTCTAATTTACAGGCAGATATTTGCTCAGTGTTTCCGACTTCATAAAAACCATTACTTAAAAAACCTTTGAAAAGATTAAAAACGGTTTATTTGTTTACCTGCAATGTTATAAATGAATTGCTATTTAATCCTTAATTGCGTAAATACAAAATTCTCAATTTTTGAAAAAATGAGTAATTGAAATTGAGATTATAAAAAAATCAAAAAATTAGTAGTATTATTAAATAAACTAAATAAGAACACTTGAATAAATAAAAAATATCATTATTTAATTATAATGAGCTTATAATTTATTTATAATAAATGCATCATCAAAAATTATAAAATATTGATAGTTTTACCTACTAATAAATTCCTATCCAAATTGAAACATTTTGGTAGGATTTTTATATTTTCATCTACTTCCAACAAAATGAACAAACATCTTTTTGAAGAAAAAAAACATTAATTCATCAAAAGCAATCAACTGATTGGATTCGACAATTTTTAGTTCTTTTCGTTTTTTTGTTTTTTATTTTCATTTTTTAAATTTTTTTCATTTTCCAATTGGTTTTGACGTCTGATTTGTCATTATTTAGTGCGAACCAGAAGCAATAAAAACTTTACTTTAATTTAATCCAATGGATGTAACTCCGACACTTTTTATGGAGAAATTTTAAGTCCAGTAAATAAATAAAAAAACGTTTTCAACAAATTAATTCAAAATTCACTCAAAATTTTGTTTCTATAAACACTGCTCTGTTCGTACGATTATTCCAAGTTTTATGTGAATCATTTATGCAAATGCTAGCAATGCTCACCTTAAAGGTGTAGACAAACTATGATAAAAGATAAGCCTAGCAAAGTATTTACGTGGGTGGTCCGATAAGTACTTAGCCTACATCGACATTTCATACCAAAGTTTGAAAAATATCACTTTATCAATAGTTCGAAACATTGGCACAATACCGCGATATCAAATATTCGGTTATGAAACACCTACTTGCCCATTAGCAACCTAGTTTATCCCACTTCAAGTAATTGTCCAGGTGTATTTATTTCTTAAACGCATGTATTTCTTTTGCCTACCTGTGCTTATACGATTTTTTCGGAAGCATAGATTGCGATACCAATGTCAATTAAAAAAATTTCTCAATGCAATTGTAATGAACTTATAAAGTTTGGTCGGTGTAATGATATGGTTTTTATTCATGTAAGGATAACACAATTATTTATGTCTTCGATCACTGTAAACTGCATGTAACTTTAACTCTTTAGCTCTTGTCATGACTGTTTCTTTCTACTGCGTTATATAAATTATCAATGTTATTATTATAACTCGAGAGGCATCGTGAGAGGTTAACAGTGTTAGTAGACGATACTTTTTATCGAATAGATTTACTTAGAGAATATGTAAAAACACATTTTAATAAAAGAAATTTTTAACTAAATATATTGGAAATTGGAACGGCTATTGCTTCTTAAAACGATTTTTTTTTTAATTTTTGCCTAAATTTTTAATTTGTTATTATATACATTGATACTAAAATCTCCGTCAATTTCGAAGAGATTATAACCAAGCAATTAATAAGCTGGGACTCGCTGTGTTAAACTCTGTTATTGCGACGAACAATCATTGGCGTGGTGAGTGGTGAAGTGGTGACCATGCCGCTCTTGTCGTCGCCAGTACCGCTATCTCCCCCATCCTCACTCGTCATGGTCGCCATCCTAAACCCAAGACCATTTTCGTCATCATTAAATTAGCAAAAAAACGTTTATAAAGTATATAGAGTGTCGAAATGGAATCTAAAAAAGTGTAATTTTCAAGTGAAAGCTATCCAATTGGTTGAAAAACGTCAGTAAGAACATACATAGTATACATACACACAATCTCGCACGCACACATATACTCACACACACACACACACACATACACACACACATCACACACACACACAAACAAACAATCGTTTGTGAATTACATGAACATCAACAACTTAAGTGTCTCTATAGTGATGTAAACCGATTTGTCAAGATTTTTTTTCAAGTTCAGATCAAAGTTGTAATATAACCCAATAAAGATATTTTGTAATATGACCCAATAAAGATATTTTGTAATATGACCCAATAAAGATATTTTGTAATATGACCCAATAAAGGTATTTTGTAATATGACCCAGTAAAAATATTTTGTAATATGACCCAATAAAGATATTTTGTTCCTCCCCCCCATTCCCCTCTTCTATCTCCAATTCAGTAATCTCGACTGAATCAGGCACTTTCAAAAACCGAGCCCTTCCGGGCCACGAGACCACACCTAACCGTTATGAGACCACGTTAACTTTCACCCCCTTTCCTCCAAGATAATTACGAAACTTTGCAGTTTTGGAATGTCAGATGCATCAGAAGCTGTAGTTAGTAGTTAGGATGGGATTCAGATCCTGTTGTTAATGGGCATTCGTAGAAGTCTGTTGACAAATGGTTGGCGCTGTTTAGCAGGACTGTTTAACATTTAGATTATAAAAAAATGAATTAATCACAATGACCTAACATTTAGACTATAAAAAATTGAATTAATTACAATGGTTTTATGTTTATTCTTATGATTATTACGTTTATAAGAATATTAATTATTGCTGTTATCATATTGCATCATAATCTTTTTATCATTTGATCTTTTCTGCTTCTCTTTTCGCTTATTATTCTTTTTTCTCTAATCTTCCTCATACCTCCATCTCTTTCTCTGTAGTTGTCTGTCTGTCTCTCTCTTCTCCTTCTTCAACAGCGTGATTTAAAGAATTTTAATTTGTTATCCAAGTCAAGCTGACTGTTCAACAAGCAAACAGCTGACTAAGAAAGTTAACTTTGAGCAAGAGCGTTCAGTTCAGCTATGAACTGTACCGTATTCAATTCATTTTGACTATCTTTAACGTGGCGTTAGTCGGATGATTTCTAGGCCACAAACAGAAATCGTATTGTGCAGACTTTCTGGTTACCGTACGCTAACTAAATAGTCGTAGCAGTAGCTGTAGCCAAGCACTCGATAGTGACTCTTAACTAAGCAGATTTTTATGAGAAATTGAGTCTATTTAAAACCTGCTCAGTTCATAGCAAATTTGCGACATAGGATAATTAGTTATGTAAAGGTTTGGACAGCATTGTATTAAGCCACCCCACCCTTTCTTCTGTACATCCGCTTCAGTTCAAAACGTCACTCGTAAATAATTATTCAGTAATGTGTTTCACAAACTCAAGTAATCTTCCCGCATCAACATCTCTGCCAAACAATTAAGCAATTATAATCACGGAGACTGATTTTAATTGTCGAAACGACAAGAGAAAATGTGACCATTAGTCGTTAGAAAGAAGTAACATAAGAAGATACATCGTGTGCGACTGGAACATTTTGAGGGTTCGTTAACAATCGTCATCATTACTGGGCCGTATTACAGTGTAAAGTGTTGGTATGTTATCGATTTGCTCTTGGATAGTGCTGCTCTTTGGAGGTGTCAGTTGTCTCAATGGTAAGTGAATCGATTTTTCTAAGACTCTGAGTGTGATCAGTGATCAGTATTTTATCGATGACAATTAATCCCATTAGTATTAAATACGATAGTAATGAATTTAATAATGCAAATAAAAAAGCTAATGGAAAAGCTAATAGTATCAGTTTATAACTGCGATTCAAATAAATTGCATAAAACTTATGAAAAAACCAACATTTTGGAAAAAATAATTTAGCATTCCCAGTGCTGCTTTAAAACGTAACGGTTTGGTTTTTAAATTCTCAATTAAGTCTTAAGTTTCACATTTAAGTTTCTAAGGTCTTATATGGGTGGGTCTGAGAATTTCTAGAACGGTCCGGGCCAGAAACTGCCAGCATGTACTTGAAACTTCCAGTAAGAGTTCAAAATTTTCAGTTGGGATTCGATCCATCTTACACGCCACCACTGATTATGTTTTCTTTCTTAAGTTCTTCCAGTTTTAATAAATTACCAAAGAAAGCAGCCTATTTCATAAACGATTTTGGAAACTTTGGAAATTTACAGATTTAATCAATACCATTCAAATAAAGCACATTATGTAAATCTACTAACAGAAAACACAATCAGATGAAACTTGTTTCCAATCTTCGTCCCAATAAGATCAACGCAACCTTGACCGTAGTTATTAATTTCATCATCCTGGTAAAAAGTACTTACTTAGGTAATCTAGGTACTTAGGTAATCTCAATAATCTCTTGACTGAACCTACTCAATTTAAGCTCGATTAAGCTTAAGTCTCGGCACAAATCATATTTAATGTCTTGTCAACAACGTTGCTAAGAGTTGAAACAAAGTTGAAAGATTTAGTGATCTATTTATTTTAAAGCCACTGAAATTGTTTCGAATTGAAAAAATTAATACATAATAATAATAATAATAATAATAATAATAATAATAATAATAATAATAATAATAATAATGATAATGATAATGATGATGATGATGATGATGATGATGATGATGATGATGATGATGATGATGACGATGACGATGACGATGACGATGACGATGACGATGACGATGGCGATGGCGATGGCGATGGCGATGGCGATGGCGATGGCGATGGCGATGGCGATGGCGATGGCGATGGCGATGGCGATGGCGATGGCGATGGCGATGGCGATGGCGATGGCGATGGCGATGGCGATGGCGATGGCGATGGCGATGGCGATGGCGATGGCGATGGCGATGGCGATGGCGATGGCGATGGCGATGGCGATGGCGATGGCGATGGCGATGGCGATGGCGATGGCGATGGCGATGGCGATGGCGATGGCGATGGCGATGGCGATGGCGATGGCGATGGCGATGGCGATGGCGATGGCGATGGCGATGGCGATGGCGATGGCGATGGCGATGGCGATGGCGATGGCGATGGCGATGGCGATGGCGATGGCGATGGCGATGGCGATGGCGATGGCGATGGCGATGGCGATGGCGATGGCGATGGCGATGGCGATGGCGATGGCGATGGCGATGGCGATGGCGATGGCGATGGCGATGGCGATGGCGATGACAATGACAATGACAATGACAATGACAATAATAATAACAATAACAATAATAATAATAATAATAATAATAACTTAATTTAAATACAATAGAATAATTAAATGTTAATCTTTTTTTTTCCTAACTACTGTTTAGATATACAAAGCAAAGAATACATCGTGTGGGTCCAAAAAGATCAGAGTTTCCACGTTTATGATTCGGATTTAAGGCTGTTTGAAACGAAAGGGATATTGGGAGGGCCAGAACACTTCTTGAAGAAGTTTGAAGCTAGAAAAATCAACAAAACCCGAACGGTTTATTTCATTTGGCATCACAATAGCGGCTGCATTCACCAAGTCGAGTTTGGTCAGGGTAACGAGTCGCTGGAGGCCAAAAAATACACTTTTAAAGGTTCGACCCTGGAGATTTTCTGCTACAGACCGAATCAATTAGTTATTTTTTTATTTAATTAAATTATTAACTAATACAAATTAATTATAGTTTTATTAAAAGTTAGGGCTAAAACCGCTAAATCTCCACAAGTCAGTTAATGTGATTATTTTAGTCGGTTTGCCTAATTAGTTTACAACTAATCATGTAGGTTCTTAAAAAGAATCTCAAAATCAATTTATTTGCTAGCTTTGGATTACAAATTAGTTTCTCTTGAAAGATCTATAAAAAATTATAATTTTTCTCTGTTCAATAATATTTTATAACGTAGAGCTATTTGAAATAATTTCAGTTGATGAAATACTTGATTTCCAAGTGAACTCTCAACAGGATGGCGCCTACATAATCACGCTTGAACACGACTTAAGGACTGTCTCATTTATTGATGGAACAAGCTCAGTCTTGATTGAATCAACGAATTCTGGCTTAATAGCTCTGACTCTGGACTATGTCTCCGAGTAAGTAATAGTACAATATTATTTGTATCGATATTTTAGAGGACTTTAGGGCAGACTGAAGGCTGAACTTATTCGCGATACAAGTCCGGACTTAGTTAAAACAGTCGATGATCTACAAACTTCTTGCTTTACTGCTCCTGGCTTGTGTTTAAAGGCCCTGGGTTTTCATTAACCTGAAGAATTCAAATTTAACAATATTTAACGTAATGGAACTATTTCTAGCTGCATCTACTACTTCAATTGTTCCGATGACGGGGAGACCTATCTCGGGAGGTACGATTTGAAAACGGCCAAAAGAGATGGAAACTATAATTTGAAAGTGAAAGAATGTTTTGATTTTATCTCAATCAATGTTGAAAGTGAGCGTCCGGTAATTATATAGTTAATAGTTCAAGAATGATTTTTGAAACTCACTTGAAATTAATTAGTTCGATTTTTATTTCTCAAATATTCTCGGAATATTTTTCATGTCTTTACAGGTAAAAAAATACTAGCTGCAACCAGCTCTACAGTTCAATCAATTCTACCACCGGATCTTCTTCTAGCGTTTTCATAGAAGAGACATCCGTTGTTGTCAGCTTGGACTACAGCGAGATATTTGTGGTCGACCAGAGTAATTGGTAGGTAACAAAAGATTAACAACAGCCAACAAATTGTTACGACATAATGTAATGATAAAATTTAAAGTCATTTTTGTAATTCTTTGCTTTCTATTAACTTTTCGTCTGCTGTCTGTTTTCTGAGCCGACCGGACAATCAAGGTGTGTTTAATTCTGCATTCTTTTTAATGCAGGCTCGTCGAAATTGATCTCGAGACTTCGAAAACTCGGAAAATCAGAGATATACGAGAAGAACCTAATACGTCGGTTTTAGTAGCCATCCCAAAAGGTGAATTTTTAAATTAATAAATTATATTAAAATATAGCTCAAATTTAGCCTCTTCTATCGCCGTGGCTAGGGTATCTTGGAAACGCAACTGTGTTTAGGAAATGTACTGACAATACACAACTCAAAACAAACGCTGAAAACGATGACATGCGGCGCACACACACATATTTACATACATACATACATACATACATACATACATACATACATACATACATACATACATACATACATACATACATACATACATACATACATACATACATACATACATACATACATACATACATACATACATACATACATACATACATACATACATACATACATACATACATACATACATACATACATACATACATACATACATACATACATACATACATACATACATACATACATACATACATACATACATACATACATACATACATACATACATACATACATACATACATACATACATACATACATACATACACACACACACACACACACAAACACACACACACACATACATACATACATACATACATGCACACATACATTCATACACATACACATACACAAGCGTGTAATATATTGTGTCTATATTCCGCAAAGTTAATGACAGGCAATGCAACAAAATACATGTTTGTAAGATGTAGATGTAGCTTATTTTATTTTTTTTAATTATGACTCAATTCAGTGGTAATCAATGCCATGGAATCTGACATTATATTTAAAAAATTTTTAAAGCAAGATTTTTTTGCAGAAATTAAATTAAAACAACAAACAGCGGCCCCCATCATAATCTCAACCGCTGCTACTCCTTCATTGGCTACTGCAATAACCCATCACTGGGTCTGCTTTTTCCTTACCCTTTTAACTGTTGTTTATCTTAGGAATGGCAGAAAGTCATGAAGAACAATTTAAGAAGATTTATTTTCAAAAATAATATCGTCATTTACTTGTTTATTTTCTTTTTTTTAATTTCATTTCTTTGGTATTAGATAAACTGATTAAAATTATTGTATAAATTTAAATTTCTTTTAAATAAATTTTTATTTTTTAATTAAATTAATATATCTTCACGTGCATATCCGCATGCACACTTCATTCAAGTGTTTTGGGTTTTTTAGATTTATACCAAAGCCCCTAGATGTGCAGTTCACTCAAAACGTTTTTTAACAAGAAAACAATTTTATGTTACCAATAAATAAATAAATATATATATATCAATAAATAAAAAGATTATATATATAAATAAATAAACAAATGAATAAATAAAAAACAAATTTATAATATGAAATGACATCGGAAATCAGCAGCGGATCTAGGGGGTCCGGGCCCTCCTTAGAGTTTTCAAAAATATAAAAAAATGTACTTTTTAGCTTAAAGTTTTTGTCTCTGTATCCTGAAGTTTTGTTTTTACTAAATTTACCTCTCGACCATCAATTGTTCTGATAATTGGCAGATATTTAAGAATTTTGAGCCTTTTTCAAACCAATTCAATACAAAATATAATTCAAATAATATCTCAAAAAACATTTAAACTTTCACCGGCAGGTCCAGCAAAAAAGTGGAAAATGAGATCTTCCTTTTTCTAAATATGTTTAGACGGCTCAACAACAAGTTCTTAAAACAATAATCATTTGTTGTGTTAAATGAATAAAAGCTGTAAGTTCAGGGACGTCAATTTGGAGAGAGCAGAGAGGGTATTCTGTTTCTGACTTTTCAGTGGGCCCCTGACGTAGTTTTGGGCCCCCAAGAAATAGAATTAAGGTCCCACAATTGGCCTAAGAAGTGTAAAGTTGAAGATTCAGAGGTTTGAACTTTTCTGTAAAAAAATTAACTACCAGTTTTTAGTTTATTTAATGAAAGCGATATTTGATTTTTTAAAGTAAAAAGTTATAATAAAAACATAGTTTTTTCCATATTGATTCGAAAGTTTCTTATATTTTCAATTTACACATATTTCACATATCAAGTATTTAGAAGAATGTGGTCAAGGTTTTTCTATTTTATAGACTTATTATCATCAAAAATTGCAAACTATTAGTAGCCGCCTAATTGCAAACGTTTTCCATGGTTCACTTAATTTTTTTTATAATAGTTTATAGTCCTTTACACCAGGTGTTTTAAGACTCTAATGGCTGTATGTAGGAAGCACTTAAGTACTTCCTGTAGTGGATCAGAATTTGATCCTTTATACTTTTCCCTCCTCCTTTCTCCAGGCTTGGGACTGGCTCGCAATTAGCAAAGCGGAGTTGAACACTTAATTTTAGCTTTTAAGTGTCTTATAACCTAACTCTATGATGAAAAAAGAGGTGTTTTGTCATGATATTGCTCTAGAGAGTAAAAATACAGAAAGAAAGTGAAAGAGAAAAAAGAAAAAAGAGGGGAAAATGTGAGGAGATTAAAAGTTTAATTTTGATTCTTTTTGTTTGGTTTTACTAAATAAAAAATTCAAAATATTTTACAACGAACTTTATAACGACAGCAATCAAAGTTTAAAAAAACTGAAAAAATTCGGGCTCCCCTCTTACGAAACTCCTAGATCCGCCACTGTCTGAAATAATTGATTCAATTCGCGCCAAAAACTCACTCACTCGACGTACTGACAGAATAGCTGTCATTGAAAAACGTTCGCTGGAGGTAGAACGAGACCGCATCGTCGTAGAAAACGTTATTGTGGTTGAAGCCACCGAGGCCGTTGTCGCTAGTGTAGTTGCTGTGGTAGTTGTAGCCGTGGCGGCCCGAAGGAAAGGGTATGTAGTTGTCGTGATACCGGTGCTTTTGCGATTGAGATGCGAATGAAAGTTCTTTCGAGAGGATTTGCATGAATTCATCGGTTTCTTCGTAGTCCACAAGGACTCCTGTGGTTTTTGTTTTCATTTTATTTTGAAAAAATTGAAACTAGTGGAGTAATAATTTAAAATTGTCATTCATCTCAAAATATAAAATAATCTGTCATAGCCTAGTCGTTTATCTCGAAATATAAAAAAATTTGTCATCGCCTAGTCTAGTCTACAAATGCGGCTACAAATCAGGCTTCAAAGATACGATTTCGAAATTTCATTGCAGTCTAGCATTTCGTCGTCGTCAAAATCCTCACCCAATTCCCAGAGGAGTTAAACGTCATTACCCGGCTTTAACGAGTGCTGCGTTCCGCATATCACATACTGGAAAAGCCACGGAGGTTATACTACCTCTAAACAACAAGGATCTGATCTAAGAGATCACGGTATAACAATATAACACCAAGAACAGAAGGTTCTGATCTTGGGCGTAAAACCCTTTCAAAGCAGCTTTGTTATTCTGTTTAGATAAGCAGGTGGCTAATACCTGTTGGCCTTGACACATGAAACGAGGTTTTAAGGTTACATTTGCCCCCAAATGTTCATGCTGATACAAAAATATTGTTTTTTTTTATCACGGATTCGCTAAATACGTTTGTTATATGTCAACGCATGTTATTTGCGGTTGAAGATGGCTCTCGTGAAATGAATTTGTGGAAAAAACGTTTTGAAAATTAAATTTGTTCGATCGAATAAATAAAAAATTAACCCGTAAAAACAATTTTTTTTACTATAATCCATCTATTACATATTCTCGTATATTCTGATAATTTTCAGAAATTGTTTTGTGTTCAATGGTAATTGAACTTCACTATAAAAGGAACATTTTATTCAGTCTTCATCTTTGTTAAATATTCATATTATGCCAAGATTCAGCTCGATCGAATCACGAGAAATGATTATATTCTCAATTTTACGAGTTTATTAGTATTTATGTGTATGTATGTATGTGTGTGTGTGTGAGTTGAAATTTTGACGACAAGCCTCTATCTGCCAAGTTTCAGTTCGATTGAATGACGGGAAGTAGGTTAATTAGTCGTCGTTTGTGACCCTCAAGTAAGCAAGATAGAAAGCAAGCAAGAATCCGCGAAGTTAAAATATATGGATTAAAAATAAAAGTTATGCATGCATAAATCAATTAATTGGAATTAATAATTACTAAGCTAGAAGGAAAAACTAGATCAGTTCACTCATAAAAAAAACTGAACCATATAAAAAAAAGGTTAAAAAAACAGGAAAAAAGAAGAAGAAAAGAAGAAAAAAGAGGAACTGATGCGGATTACATTATGACGTTTAACAACACACAGAGGAATAATTCGGTTGCCGAGGAAAAAGCAGAAATTTTCTTCTCAACGAAATCTTTTGGCGATTAGTTTTGTTTAATCGAGTGCCATTAATCTTTCGATTTGATTTCCAGTTGAAAGAAATAAAGATTTTTTAAAGTAATTTTTTTGTTCTAAAGTTATTTTTTAAATAGTTTCATTAGATTAAAAGATATTTAAAAGTTTCAACTTCATTTTAATGTAATCAATAAGAAACTTAATATTAAATTTTTCTAATAATAATAATAATACCAACTATTATAATCCGATAATCAAAAGTAATTTTTTCCTGATTTTTTCCTCTCATTCCCAAATTTCATTCCAGGAAAAATTGTGATTCGTCGATCCATTATGTTAATGTTATGTTAATGTGCTCCCAGACGGAATAATCAACCATCAATCACTTAAGAGGAGAACAGGATCAATCAATCAATCATCGAGCATTTGACATCCTTTTGCTCTGTTTTTTTTATTTCCAGGATTTTCCATTAAATTTTTGGTTGTTCGTGGTTGCTGAAATTTGTTGTAGAAAGACCAAACATGGCGGAGGCACTGATGCTGAGGATGCTGAGGATGATGATGACGATGATAATGATGCTGCTGATGATGATGATGATGATGATGATGATGATGATGATGATGATGATGATGATGATGATGATGATGATGATGATGATGATGATGATGATGATGATGATGATGATGATGATGATGATGATGATGATGATGATGATGATGATGATGATGATGATGATGATGATGATGATGATGATGATGATGATGATGATGATGATGATGATGATGATGATGATGATGATGATGATGATGATGATGATGATGATGATGATGATGATGATGATGATGATGATGATGATGATGATGATGATGATGATGATGATGATGATGATGATGATGATGATGATGATGATGATGATGATGATGATGATGATGATGATGATGATGATGATGATGATGATGATGATGATGATGATGATGATGATGATGATGATGATGATGATGATGAAGATGACGACGACGACGATGGCAATGAAGACGACGACGACGACGACGACAACGATGACGATGACGACGACGACGACGACGACGACGACGACGACGATGACGACGACTACGACGATGACGATGATGATGACGACGACGACGACGATGATGGTCAAGATGATGATGACGATGATCAGGATGTGATGATGGCGATGTTCAAGATGATGATAGCGGTGGTTGTGAATAACAAAATAAATGAAATTACAGTTTGACCAACAGATCGATAAATAACAGCTATCATTATCAAAGCTCTTGATGACGTAACGAACTGTAGGACCAATGAGAGTCCAGTTTGTCATTAAGTTTGCAAATCGACGTCGTCAATCATTAGGCAGAGTGCTTCTTGTGCTAGACCAACTTGAGGTTCCATATCGCTTCTTTTCTCTTTCTTTCTCTTACTCTCTCTTTCTACCTTTCTCTCTCTCTCTCTCTCAATAAAAACGAATGTTCTAAAATAACGAATGACGAATGTTATTTTTTTTTCAAAGGTTATTTGTACATCATCGTGTTGATCTGTTGACTTGGCGACCTTGTTTTCGCATTTTCAATGAAACAATAAAAACAGAAAAGAAAAACAAAAATAAATAAGCGAAAAATAAAGATAAAAAAACTTTAGACTTCGACAAATCTCACCGGGGTTTCAAAAATTTGCATGAGCCGACTGAAAACAATAATTTAGAGAAAATCTCCCAGGTAGGCTTCTTCCTCACCCGCACCCCCTCATCTTCACCCCCTCACTCCCACCTTTCCCCCGATCCTAGTGGATTTCACTTTGATGAACTGCTTTGTTTTTAAATAGATGGGCCGACGTATGTTCGTGATTTATTTTTATGCTTATTATTTTCCCTGTCAATTTAGTTTCTTTATTTAGATTAATTGTTTTTCCATTGATTTTTTTGAATTGTTTACTCTATCAAGCCATGTTATTTATTTTAGATTGTTTATTCAATCAAGCCATGCTACTTATTTGACAACATTTACTCTATCAGGTCATATTATTCATTTTAGAACATTTATTCTAACAAGTCATGTTATTTATTTTAGAACATTTATTCTATCTAGTCTTGCTGCTTGTATTAGAACATTTGTTCTATCAATTCCTAGTTATATTTTCAATATCGCTCACTGGTGAACATAATTTCTTTTTGTAAAGACCGGATGCATACATGGATACATGCATTAATGAATTTTAAAGGGAAAAATATTTAAAAAATTTTATTTCGTGTTCACTCATTGCAATATTATTTCCGAATTAAAACTCACATTTAGTTTTATTATTTACTTTGTATCATCAACAACACCATCACATCATCATCATCATTATTATCATCATCATCATCGTCATCATCATCATCACCAAAACTAAAACCCTCACCCCAAAAACCCCTCGAACCTTCATTATCTTTACCCACACTGCATTCACTCACTCTTCTCTACTCTTCTAATTTCAATTTCGTTTCGTTAGTTCTTTCAAAAACGGCAATCAATCAATCGATTGATCAATCAGTCAGTCAATCAACCCCTCTATCCCATTCATCCCTCCATCCATCCATCACTTCTTGCATTCATCTTCTGACTTTTTCGAGCCGTGGAGGAACGTTAATTTGCCAGGGAGACACGCCATTGCATTCCATCAAACTATAACACGTGATCAGCCATCCGTGTGTGGATAATCGTAAGCTGGTTTTTTTCTGCCCCTGTCGTGTCGCCCAGTTTCACCTCTCACCGTGGGCAGGAAGAGTATCGAATACATCTTAGCTGATAGCATAAACGTAGCTGGGAAGCGTGGGGGAACGTGTCCACGGAAGTACTACAACTACCCTCCCCGGTCATCAGCTTTTTTTGAGGAGAAGCTTGAAATTTTTAGATTTCTAGGGGCGCATTTTTCGGACCTTGTCACCGGGCGCCAAAAGCCCTGGCTACGCCTCTGGCTGATAGATTTAGTAAGAGTAAATTCTATTAGTTCCCGGAGTTGTCTTAGACAACAGCAGCTTGAGATTTGTTTGTCCATAAATGTGAAATAAATTTTAAAATAAATAAATAAAAACATTATAAACTCAGAAAGTTTTGTTTGTTTTTTATTGAAGCACCAAGAATACTTCAGTTATTTTTCTTTCACACATTAAGATTTCGTTTAAATCTTCTTTTAGTGTATTTTTTAAGCGGACGAGTCGCGTAGAAAAAAAATATTGTTTCAAAAGAGAAAGTTTGCGTGACTTAAAATTTTTACGCGTACCACGCAGGAGTCAGTTGTGGAGAAGACGGTGATGTGCTTTGCGGAATTAAAATACACTGAGTTGTTTGTGTGGTGTTTCGTAACGCTGATGATGAGTGATGGTGGTGGTGGTGGTGGTGGTGGTAGTGGTAGTGGTAGTGGTAGTGATAGTGATAGTGATAGTGATAGTGGTAGTGGTAGTGGTAGTGGTAGTGGCAGTGGCAGTGGCAGTGGCAGTGGTAGTGGTAGTGGCAGTGGTAGTGGTAGTGGTGGTGGTGGTGGTGGTGGTAGTGGTGGTAGTGGTAGTGGTAGTGGTAGTGGTAGTGGTAGTGGTAGTGGTAGTGGTAGTGGTAGTGGTAGTGGTAGTGGTAGTAGTAGTAGTAGTAGTAGTAGTAGTAGTAGTAGTAGTAGTAGTAGTAGTAGTAGTAGTAGTAGTAGTAGTAGTAGTAGTAGTAGTAGTAGTAGTAGTAGTAGTAGTAGTAGTAGTAGTAGAAGAAATAAAAACATGGAAATTGGCGGCAATAGCATGGACGCGATGAAAAAACTTTAGCTACGATGATAAATGACTGTGATAAGTTATTGTAGAACGTAATGGCAGAGATCATCGCGGTGTCGTGGTATAAAGTGCAACACATTTTGTTCCATCGGAAAAGATAATCATTATGACAGCGGTTGTGATAATGATGATTTAGATGATGTTATGATAATGATTATTAGGTAATAATGAAGATGGCAGTGGTGGTGGTCGTGAAGATGATTATGATAATGATGATAGAGAGGGTGATGATGATGTGGTTGTGATTGAAAGGATGATGATGATCACATTCATCTAAGTATCTAATCTCCGATGAAAAAAGTTAAAAAGAAAATCTTAGACCAAATATAATCAAAAGAAACCAAACAAAGCAAAATAAGATGAGCAAAAAAATTATTTTAGAAACTTCAAACTTCTTACCGATTGGAAAAAATTCAAACAATGCCGACGGCGTCATCAGCTGCCGGTGGTTCTGGACGCCATTCAGTACGAGAGACGACGGGTCTGCCTGCGAGGCTGTGAAGCCGCTGAAGAAGGTGGCAAGTCTATAAACAATCATCAAGGTCCGAGAATAATCCCGAATCTGCGCGTGTCTCGCTGCCGTTGCCGCGCCAGCCGTCATCTTCATTAACTTCAACATCGTCAACGGCGTCATAACAATAACAATAATAAAAGGCAGCGTCATCGTCGTCGTCGTCGTCTTCGTCGTTATAATATCCATCGATACAGTCGTTAGAGACGCTATCGTTCCAGCTGATGTTGTGATAGCGTCTATCTCCTTTGAGAAGAAAAATATTCAATCATGGTTTTTATCTTCTAACGCGTTTATCATCATCAGAAGAAAAGTTTTGTTTTTTTTTCTTCTATTTCGCACAGGTTTTTGTCGAGCCGTTGCTTCAATTGTCAATTGTCGATCAGGCTGTGTGGAAAGAAGAGCCTGGTTGGTTCTCTCATGCTTGCCATCTCCTTTATTGAGACCGACCGCACGCCGAGCGCACGCGGCAGTATCAATGATCCCCTGGTTGTGCTCTCCATTTCGTTACAGAATTTTTTTTTGCGGTGCAATGGAATGGATGGAAGAATGTTCGAGAAACGCCAGCTGGAAGTGGAAAAATGACACCTGGAATGTTGATTCGAAGACATAAAAATTGAATCGCTCATGACGAAATATATTGGCCACGTTCATGTTTTACGTAGCATTTCTTTATTAAATGCTTTTATTTAGCTTCACCCGTCTCTCTGTTTGTTTGTTTGTTTGTTAGCCTGTGGTGATCAAATCTTAGAATTAAAAATTCACCCACTTTTTGACCACCAAGAGCTCTAAAACTTTTAGGAAAGCTTTATTCTGGATGACAATACATGAATTGAATGTTTCCGACATGAATTAGGCCTTAAATCAATTAAAATTAATCAAAGTTGTCCGTTAGGGTTGGGGTTAGGTTTAGATAACAACTAATCGATACATCGAGTTAAATTAATAAATTTTGATTTGATATGAAAAAAAAAACAATGTCCAAGATTGAGCGTAACGGTTGTTTTAGATTCCAAAATTTTAGTTCGTTGACTCAGATAAAGAGGCAAATAAAAGCAATTTTTTAAATTTATTTTTTATCTTTACTTCTTTTAATTTCAAGAAAAAAATTGTTTTTCTACAATTCGCTAATATGAATGAGAAAATTGCCTTCTACATATATGTATGTATGTATGTATGTATGTATGTATGTATGTATGTATGTATGTATGTATGTATGTATGTATGTATGTATGTATGTATGTATGTATGTATGTATGTATGTATGTATGTATGTATGTATGTATGTATGTAGGTATGTATGTTAATGTTACAATTTTGTATAATGGGTGCGTACAGACGTGTAATAAAAAGTAACTTACGCAAAATATCTGACAGTTGGATAAAAACAAAACAAACCATCATTTTTGACGTGGTATTTCTAGCATCATAAAAATCAAAAAGCGATAACAAATGCAACTCGCCATCCTCTTTCCTACTCCCGAATTCGGCCATCGTAATCGGGCACCGGTGATCCACTGCCAGTATAACGTGACCGGTAATTCAATTCCGGTTATTCACTTCAGGTAATGTACCGCAGGTGATTAACTACTTGTAATTCCTGACGTATGGATTCTTCCATGCAACGGTTAACTAGATTTTGCAAGCTCAATCGCACAGTTACAGTGCAATGCAGGCAACCCAATATCTGACAATATCGAATTACAGGTAATTCATTAAAAAATTTCAACCTGTTTTTTTTTCGTTTTTTTTTGTTTTTTGTTTTTTGTTTTTTTTTATGAACTTTCTAGGAGCAATTCAATTACAGCAATTTACATACACAATTTATTCACTTGCGAGCGTTCCGTTTTTCCGACATGCAAAATTACTACAATTGTGTAACTGTAACTATGTGTAACTGTAATGTTGTATGATTATGTAATATTATGTAACTGTAATGATGTATGATTGTAATATTGTGTAACTTTAATATTGTATGATTGTAATATTTTGTAACTGGAATAATGTGCAACTGTAATATTCTGTAACTAGAATAATTTGTAACTGAAATATTCTGTAACTAGATTATTGTATAACTGTAATAATGTGCATCTGGAATTACAGCAGATATTATAATGACTTACGATTGATTAATTTAATAATCAATTTCAACACAACCATGATAAGAAATTTTGCCCTCACGTGGAGCCCATATTTTTATGAACATAACATAAATATGTTTAAAAATAAACAATCATAAAATTACCTTTTCAGGCACTGTCAGTCAGCGAGAGAAAACAACAACTTCCGGTCCTAACCATTCGTACGGATATCAAAGCTGTGACATTC
Source organism: Erpobdella octoculata (assembly GCA_963978895.1). NCBI lineage: Eukaryota > Metazoa > Annelida > Clitellata > Hirudinida > Erpobdellidae > Erpobdella > Erpobdella octoculata. Next base: position 31,804,037 of record OZ022239.1, read on the forward strand.
GGAATAAAATGTCACAGGGAGGCGTCGTCGTTCTCTTGTGTGACGTTCGCACTGAAATGAAATTCACTTTCTTTGTCCATGAGTCACTGTCTCGCACCTCTGCGTGTATGTGATGTGTGTACGTGTGAGTGTGTGTATGCACTCTATTTTGTTGTCCACTTTATCACCTCTCTCTCTCTCTCTTTCTCTCTCTCTCTCTCTCTCTCTCTCTCTCTCTCTCTCTCTCTCTCTCTCTTTCTATCTGTCTCTCTCTTTCTTTAATTCTGGATCAGATATAACTACATACCTAAATAAATGCCTACATAAATAACATCTGTCAGTTTATAGAAGCCCAAACAGCTCTGATGATCATGATACTAAGTTTGTTTGTTTATTGAAAGAATTTGGTGCACTATAAGGGGATCATCTAGTATTGGGGGATTTAAATTTTCCTAATATCAATTGGGAGTTAAGAAATTGCTTGGGATCAAAAGAAAAAATTGAAAACAGATTTCTAAAGGCTATTAATGATAGATTTTGGATACAGCATAAATCAGAACCTACGAGGACAAGAGAAGGTCAAACACCTCACATCCTGGATTTGATTTTGACTCCTAAAGAGAAAATTGCAAATATCGAATATCTTTCACCTTTTGGTGGCAGTGATCATTCAGTTATCGGGTCCAAAATTAATTTAGAAATGTTAACTTGCGGGGCAAGAGGCAGGTTATGTTACGATCTTGGTGATTTTCACGGATCTGGCAAATGCTATGTCTGCAAGAGCGAAGGGTAACTTTTCTTTGGAATCAGAATGGACGTTTGAATGATCTCACTGCAATGTTTGTTCCTCTGAAGAATGCTGTGAAGAAACGAAATTTTCTTATAACCTCTGAATTACTGAATCTCATTAGACTGAAACATCATCTATGGAAGCGGATATACATGTATGGAGAAATTGAAAATTTTCTGATATTCAGGAAAGTTAGAGATGAAGTAAAACAATGCTACAAAACAGTTGAATATTGAATCTCAGGACAGAATTGCAGAGAGCTACAATGCCAACCCAAAACACTTCTGGAACTATGTGAGAAAAAAACTAGAACACGAGATAAAGTTAGAGTTTTTGGACACAGGTAGCGAAGAGCTGCACGAAAACATTGATAAAGCGAATGCTTTTGCAAGATATTTTTTTCAGTATATGTTGCAGATGAAGATATTTTTGGTGAGAGGTTCTATTGTCCAAATGTACCTGTGGGTGGCATGCAGGAACTGAAAATAGATGCCTGTGTTGTGTACAAAAAGCTGAAAGAATTAAACAAAAGCAAATCTGCCGGTCCGGATGGTATTCATCCTAGAGTCTTGTGGGAAACCAGAGATTCAATTTTTGAATATCTAAGTTACATGTTCGAAAAGTCCATAGAGTCTGGAGATGTGGTCCCATATAAAAAAAGGCAGCAAAAGTAAAGTTGAGAATTATAGACCAATTACCTTAACTTCTGTTTGTTGCAAAATTCCTGAGTCGATTGTTAAAGACCACATCATGAGTTATTTTCTGCAGAACAATTTATTTACTTGAAATCAGTATGGTTTTCTCCCTGCAAGATCTACGACCTTGCAGCTTTTGAAGTTTCTTGATAAACTGACAGAACCGATTGATTTAAATAAAGTTGTTGATGTCTTATACACAGATCTGGAAAAGGTGTTCAACAAATATTCACACAGCAGGCTTTTATATAAATTGGAGCAATATGGGTACATAAGAAAGTACTTCGATGAAACCTTTAAAGTCAGATTAAACGAGGATTTTTCACAGCAACTGCCGGCTTACAGCGGGGTTCCTCAAGGAAGTGTTTTGGAGTCCATATTGTTTATTATATATATATTAATGATATACAGATGTCATGTGAAAACTTTTTCTATTTGCTGACGATGCGAAGTTTTACCGGGTTATTGAAGGCATCGACGATGTTTCGGAATTGCAAGCAAATATTAACAAAGCAGTGGAATGGTTCTGTAGTAGGAGAATGACTGTTAACTTGAATAAATGTTGTCTCCTGAGAGTGGGGAGAAAAAAGCAAGAGGTAGCCTACAAACTGTTGGATATAGCAGGAGTAAGCCATGAAATACCTATGACGAATAATGTTTCAGATCTTGGTGTTGTGATTGATGCGGGAATGTAGTTCAAGGAGCATATTGAAAAAAGAGTAAATAAAGCCAACAGCTTACTGGGAGTGATTGCAACAAATTTCAATTATTTATCAGAGAATGCATTTGTGTGCTTTTATAATTCTCTGGTTAAATCGCAGTTGGAGTATGCAGTCCCGGCTTGGAATCCATATAAGCTAGGCCTAATAAAAGCCATAGAGAAAGTCCAAAGAAGGGCAACAAGGCTTGTCCTGGCATGTAAAGGTCTGAACTATGTGGAAAGATTAAAGAAACTGAAACTCCATTCGTTGGTTTATAGAAGGAGGCAGGATCTGTGATAAAATGTCTGGTCGATTGCAGGAGGAGCATTGCCCTGTTGTAAAACTCTGCTGTGAAAAAAAACGAAAGGACACGATTTCAAGTTGTCAACCATGTTCGCACATAAAGACTGCCGAAAGTTTTTCTTCAGCAACAGAGTTCTGGCTGACTGGAATAGTCTGCCAAGAAAAGTTGAGGCGTCAAACATTGCTGTGTTTAAGACTTTGCTTGACGATTACTATTGCAACTTAGTTTATAACCGGGATGTTTTTCAGAGGAATTTTGACTGTTTTTTGTTTGTTTGTATTATTTCATGTAATTGTTTCGGCGAGGGGCTTGCCCGTGCTGAGTTTTATAATAAAAAAATAAGCACATACGTAAACAATAAACACATACGTAAACAATAAACACATACGTAAACAATAAACACATACGTAAACAAAAAACACATACGTAAACAATAAACACATACGTAAACAATAAACACATACACAATCAAATATACATCCACACAAACAACTACAAACACGCAATAAAAATACGGACAGCAATAGGTATAAATTAAATACCCACACAGACTCGATCATAAACCCCAAATAACAACAGCACCGGCTTCTACAACCTCCGGTCAGCTATGAATATCATCTTCCATCCTTACTCTGTAAACAATTACTTTTCATGACGTCACATCCGTCAGACAATCAGCTGTAGCGTTTTAAAATAGATTGATAATTTATGTTGTTGTTGTGATGGTGGTGGTAGTAGTAGTATTTGTTATTCGTGCTTAATCTCTCAAATAAAAGTATGCTTATAAATAAATACATAAATAAATATATTGATACGATATCACCAAATCGTATGCCGGGCTCAATAGAATGGTTTTGCAGTTTATTGGAAATTTCATTAATGAAGCTTAATAAATCTTATTAATCTCTATCAATGGGAAACTGATCGTAAAATCAACGGATGAGCTTTGGGCGAGTGAAATGAAAGACAAGCTGGAGAAACGTGGCCTGAGCGATACGGGTAAAAAGGACGAACTTATGGAACGCCTCTTAGCCGCGTTAGTGAATGAAGACTATGGGTCTGACGACAATGAATATTTGTTCAATATTGACGAGGAAGCTGTCGTTAGGCGGAGAAAATTGAAAAACAAATTGCTGGATGAAAAAAGACAACAAGCGAGAGAAAACATGGCAGCACAGGAGAAGGAATGATTTTTAGCCACGAAAACAAAGTAGCAGCAGCCGGTACAACTGTTGAGAGTTTGGTCGCAGGGTTGGCTGAGGCAGTAGTGGACACGGTTCTGGACCAGCGGGTTGCTGGTGATGTGGGTTGCTGCGGCGAAACCCAATTTGAACTGGAGTCCACCAGCAGTGTCTCAGAGCATGTGACGGATGACGGCCGCACAGACTGCACAAGTCAGGTGGGTCATGATGATGAGCCTGTCAACGACGGTCATGATAAGGAACCTTGAAAAGATGTTCAAGATTAACCATGCAAAGATGGTGATGACGAGCTTGGAAAAGATGGTGACAATGATACAGTCGGTTTGGACGTCAACAACAAAACTAAAGAAGATGAAAAAATTGTTGAAAACAAAATGCAAAACGATGAGGATGAAAGTGACGATGATGATTATAATAATGGCAATAACAACTATGGCTTTTACCCATACAGCGACGGTTCTAAAACGGAAGCCTCATAACAGACGACGGCACCGAATATTCAGGGTCAGATTTTAGTGACGAATCTGACTCGGATGAAGCAACCTAGGATTTAGAAACGGACGAAACTCCAATGGAGAAATTCGTCAAAGTTAACTTGACAAAAAAGAAGACACTGATTTGAGAGACGATGGCGATAATTTGAAGAAAGATCCGCTGGACGATACGAAAGTTGACAGCGTCGAAAGAGCCGAGTTGGAATGTGAAAAGAAAATGTTCGTTTGTACTTGGAAGAAAACAATCATGACGGCGATGAACTTCTCCAAAACAACAATAGCAATGCAGCAAGCAAAAACTTTGAAAAAGATGAGCCAAGAACAGAGAACGGTACCGAGGGTTTTAATCAGATGAATCCACAGAGGATTCTAGATCAGATAGACTAAGAGTCATTGTAAAATCAAATAACAGTTTGATGAAGGGATTTATTGGATTTATGGAGCGTGTTTTCAAAAAACTTTTGAAGAGTTTCTTGAGAAAGATCTAAAAGATGTGAAGGAAGAAGAAAAGCAGACAATTCCGATAAACCGTGCAAAGATGTTCGGGACGAGGCATGCAAAAAAGGCTGTGATGAACCGTGCAGAAATGGCGACGATGAGCCAAAGAAAGACTCTGTTGATGAGCCAAGAAGGGATTGAAAGAAACTGCATCAAACGGTCAAAAGACTTTTTTTTTTTTTTTTTTTTTTACAAATTTATTTATAAAAAAAAATCACAATTTCGACAAAAAACAAATAAGGGGCAACAGAAAAAGAACAAATGTTCCTGCGAGACTGTAACCCTGTACATAAAATTGAAAAAAAAGTAAAAATTTACAAAAGAGCAAATATCTTTACTGAATTGGTAGGAAGTCTTTCAAAGTCTTGTGCAGCAGGTAATTTTTCAGAGAAGCCTTGAATGAGCTGAGAGAACTTTTGTTGATGTCATGCGGCAGAGAATTCCAGATCTTAGGACCAACAAATTTTATCGAGTGCATTCCATGTGTCGACCGGATCAATCCTGAACGGAAACAGTGTTTAGAACGCACAAAATGGTTGTGAACTTCTTCTGCTTTATAAAGGTGACTCGTTGAATATTGGGGTGAAAGATCATGTGCATACTTATACATGTAAATTGCTGATTGATATAGACAGACTTGATCAATTGTCAACAAATGGTTGTTTATCCGAGTGGTTTTGGTTGAATGACTCCTGGGCAGGTGAAAAATTGCTCTAATAATACGTTTTGGTAGAATCATTATTTTCGTTATTCGACTTCTGTAGTTGATACACCATATAAAATTACAATAGTTAATGAAAGGATATATTAATGAAAAGTACAGTGTCAGCAAAACCTTGCTAGGAAGAAACCACGAAAAACGATGAATTATACCTGAATGCAGGGAAACTTTTTTGAAAACATAGTTTACATGATGAGCCCATGTTAAGTGTTGATCAACGTAGACTCCTAAAAATTTTGTTACTGAAACATTATCTATTTTAGAGCCATCAACTGTTAGTTCTATGTTGTCTGGGGAAAACCTTTTACGAGGATTATGAAATACAATGTAGTTAGTTTTATCAGCATTGAGAGATAATTTATTGCATTTAAACCAAAAGGATAATTTATTCAGTTCAGTGTTTGTTTTTTGTATCAAATCTGGTAAAGATTTATCTGAAATGAAAGCAGTTGTGTCATCAGCAAATAGAAAATATTTAAAAAACAGAGAGCTATTGGAGAGATCATTAACGTAGATTATGAACAGAAGCGGCCCGAGTATAGATCCTTGGGGAACACCACAAGTAATAGATTTGAAACTGGACAATTCATTGTTAAATTGTACACATTGAGATCTCCCAGACAAATAATTTCTAAACCAGTTAAGCTCAGTCTGAGATATACCGTAGTGCTTTAGTTTTGCAATAATGATATTGTGATCAATAGTGTCAAAGGCTTTGGATAAGTCAAGGAAAATTGCAAGTGGTATTTCACTATGGTCGATTGAGTAAAGAATTTTATCTTGTAAGTTACTAACAGCCATATAAGTAGAGAAACCTGGACGAAAACCATACTGATGTTCATATAATAATAAATTTTTGTTGAAATAATTGTAGAGCTGTATATGAACAACTTTTTCAAAAAACTTGGAAAAAAATGGTAAAATAGAAATTGGACGGTAGTTAGAAGTTGATGATTTTTTTCCTGATTTGAATAACGGTATAACTTTTGCTAATTTTATTTGATAAGGAAAAATTCTCTACCTATTTGTATGGATGACAAAATAATCAGTTGGAAGAGCAAAGCTACATTTCTCGGTATAATATTTGATTCAAAATAAACCTGGAAAAAACACATTGATAAGATCGTTCGTTGATCGTTGCAAGAAAAGATTGAATATCATGCGATGCCTGACAGGACAAAGCTGGGGATGCGACAAAGAAACACTGATGCTTTTCTACCGATGATCCATACGGTCAGTGATGGAGTTTGGTTGCGAAGCATTCGACAGTGCTTCAGAGTCTCAAAAACAAAGACTCAAAAAAATCCAATATGGTGCTTTAAAAACAGCTTGCGGGGCAATGGTTGGAACCAGTTTGGCCGCTCTACAAATTGAATGCGGAGATCTTCCACTCGATATACGACGAAAGATGTTAATAAACTTTGCCACTAAAACCAAGATCATTCCAAACCATCCGGCAAAAGACATATTTGTATCTTCCAGAGGACAAGAAGGGGTAAAATGGCGATGGTTCTTTCACAGAAAAGTGAAAGAAGCTGAACAACCAGCAAACAAAAGAACAGCGACATTAAACAAAATAGTTGACAAATTGAACCCAGTCCCCTTAACTCCTTTTTTAACTCCACCATGGAAACTTATTCCACCTCTTTTCAACGAAGGGCTGGTGGGGTTAAAAAACGATGATTCGTCAATTCTCCAAAGATCTAAAGAACTGATTGCTACATATACGGATTCGACACATATGTACACAGATGCATTCAAGATAGACAATGTAGCAGCTGTGGGAATTTATATCCCGGAAAAAGATATGAAATGGCTAAAAGAGTCACGAACGACGTTAGTATTTATATGGCTGAGTTAACGGCTATAAAATGCGGCTTGGAGTGGATGGCACAACCAGACGGTCCACATAAAATAGCCCTATTTACGGACTCATATAGCTCTATGCTTTCATTGAAAAATTCCGCAAATGCTCAAAAATTTGTTTTTTTGGCATCCAACCTCTCAAAAGAAGGAAAAACAATTACCCTGATTTGGGTACCTAGCCACGTTGGCATACGTGGAAATGAAATGGCGGATTCTCTTGCCAAAGAAGCTACCAAACATCCCGAAATAGAGATTGAAGTTATGCCAGAGATATTTGATATAAAAAGAACAAAACGTAGAGAGCTTTTGAACGAATGGCCAACCAGATGGGACTCTGCTCAAGAAAGTCGGCACTACTGGTCTCTCGAAAAAAGAGTCTCCAATAAAATTAAATTCATGGCAACAAACAGAAAAAAGGAAGTCATCATTTCCCGACTCCGACTTGGAAAGTGTCGGTTGAAACAAAATTTGAAGAGATTGAATCTTCATGAGACAGGTTTGTGCGAAACCTGCGGAACAGACAAAACAATTGAGCACTGGTTGCTGCACTGCAAAGAAACGACACAACTAGGAATGGAACTTGGAAACTTTTGTCAAGTGTTTTAAGAATCAGCACAACAGTCTAAAGCTAGAGATATTGAGGTTCTCTATTCTACAACAACTTCAGCTTGCCTATATGATTTTTTTTTCATTCACCCAAGATACTGTGAAATAGAACGAAGTGTGTGAAAAAATCGAGTTCAGCTTCAGTATCTGCAGTATCTTGACAGTTCTGACAAAACATTGAGTTCTCTCAAGTTTTATTCAGTCTTCGAGATGTTTATGAAATGTAACACACCAATCCCATCATCAGCTCCAGTGGAAAGTCTTTTCAGAACTGCAGGCCTAGTTTTTCCCAAACGACGAAATGACCTCTCATATGCAACTTTCGAAAAGCTGCTCCTCAAAAATAACTAATGACACTATTTCCCAAAATGGCTATTTTTATGATATGATATTACAATAAATTAAAAATAAGAAAAACATTTATCTATATAAATATATACAGGGTGGGCCAAAAAAGTGAGGCGGATCCCGGTTTTATGATCGATTTTTCGACCACTTCTACAAGTCCAATTGATTTGAAAATTACCAAACACATGTATTTCCGCTAACAATGCAATCGTATAAAAGTTTTACAAAACCTTGAGAATCGATAGGAGAAAATTATAGTGAACAAAAAATTGAAATTGGTCACAGAATGAGCAAAAACGAAAACTGGAGAATGAGCGGGAACGGGAAAGCAAGCGGGAACGGAAAATCGACTGAAAGTGAAAGAGCGAGCGGGAAAGAAAAAGTGACCGGAAGCTGAAAAGCGATCGGGACCGTAAAGCGACTGGGAACGGGAAAGCGACCGAGAGCGGGAAAGTGACCGGGAGCGGGAAAGCGACCGGAAGCGGGAAAGCGACCGGGAACGGGAGACAAGTGAGAGCGGAAAAGTGACCGGGAACGGGTGACAAGTGGGAGCTGAAAAGCGACCAGGAACGGAAGACATACAGGAAAGGGAGACATACCGAAACGGGAGACATACCGGAACGGGAGACATACCGGAACGGGAGACATACCGGAACGGGAGACATACCGGAACGGGAGACATACCGGAACGGGAGACATACCGGAACGGGAAAGCGACCGGGAGCGTGAGAGCAAGCTGGGAAGGAAACGGGAGCAAGAGAAAAAATTATAGAAAAACCTCTGAAACCCCGGGCAACGCCCAGTACCCTGTTAGCTATATAATAAAACATTAGAATTTATTAAAACTGAGGATTGTATTTTGTATTTGTTGTATTTTGTGTATTTTGTATTCCGTATTTGAAATACTTCAGAAGCCACATATTTTGTATCAGTATTTGAAATACTTTTAAAATGTGTTTTAGTGTTTGGTATTTGAAATACTTATAAAATGGGTGTCAGTATTTGGTATTTGAAATACTTTTTAAATGGGTATTAGTATTTGGTATTTAAAAAGCACTGCCGGCCATGGCCCCTACTCGTATTTTGCTAATAGACTTTGGCCCCCTCGTCAAAATAAAATTTAGAAAATTAAAAAGTTCAGTTAATGAAATCTAAGTTAGTACAAATATATGTTAAATTTGCTAATGTTTTATTATTTTATTGCTGTTTTATATCGTTGCTAATGTTAAATTTGCTTATGGTTTTTTATCTTGGCTAGTTGAGCTCTAGCTAGCCACCATGGTATTTCTTGTTAATAAATTCGTGATATAATCATTTATTCGTGTATTTATCCATAAAACTCATAAATTGCCTCAAAAATGCGACTTCTGAAAGCCGATAGATATTGAGATGTCAAGTGAATTAAGGGGACCTTCATTGAAACGGTTGAAGAAAATGAAGCAAGCGGAGTTACAATTCGGATTCGCATCAAAACTGGTGTTCAAAGGCTGAGGGTTCTTAACCAGTGGCGTAACTAGGGTGGGGCGGCGGGGGCGGCCCGCCCCGGGTGTCACCCGTTTGGGGGTGACACCCGGCTGCGATTACAAAAAAACCTTACACAAACTCTATGAAATGAAATAGCGGCTAAAAATCCAAAAATATCTATATACATATCTAGGTTTTTCATATACACGCGAGGCCTCCTATGTAATGATCTATCTAGTAAATTAAATCTGTGACACCAGTGTCACCAGACACCAGCGCTACATTAAGAATTTGTTTAAAAAAAACTTTCAACGACGCTTGGAGTTTTTATTATGCAGCAGTAAAAACACGAACATAAAATTTTGATGAGGTTGTAGCTGCAATTTAAGAATTTTGTGATCAACAAGAAAATGTAGACACCAGAGGTGCTGCGCAAAACTTTATGCCTGCGGTATGTAATTTAACTTTTCTTCGTTACATCTTCTTTTGGGATGATGTACTAAGAAATATAAAATGCACTCAAATTGCATTGCACTGTAAATGCTTGAGCTAGCTATAATTAAAAAAGCACTTCGTTTTTAAATAAAAAAATGGGGTCATATTGTTGACGAAGCTATAGGACTTGCTGCGAAAAATCGAAAGAATACGACATTCCACTGGAAAGAAGAATTTGGCGTAAAAACGAATGGCAGGTGATAACGATGACGGCTGAGAATCAAAAGAATAGGCTTAAATGTTTCGACCGATTCAATGCGGAACTTCGAACTAGATCGAAATCTAATGAAGATGTAGCTTCGTCGTTTTCGGTTGTCCCGACAAATACTTTTCTCTCGGCGAACATTGAAGAGTTGAAGTTATCTGTATCAAATTTTTGGTTTTAAAAATTCGTTTTTAATTTACTTGTTAACAAAATAAAATTATTCCAAATTTTAAACATGTAAATGCTAATTTGACCCCCTATACAGTCATCGGAAAAAATTTTTGGAGTCAAGTTTCCATGCAATGGAGTGATTATAAGTGTCTGTAGTAACGATTTAAGAGAATATTACACATTATATATTTGAAATGGATGAGAAAAATGTTAATGTTATAGTGCCCCGTATGTGGGGTACTTTGATCTTTTTTAAGGCTTTCACCAAAGTTCAATTTAACAATAGTTCTCTTGCATTATAAAATTTCAAACTGAATTGAATACATAGAGGCGCTGGTGGCAGAGCGGTAGAGCGTTCGCCTGTCGATCGTTAGGTCGGAAGTTCAAACCTCGCCGGCGTCACCAGCGTAACTCCCTTAAGCATGGAGTTCACTCGCATTGCTAAAGGCGTAGGCGCCTATAAATGGCTGCCTCTGCAAAGACCCTTTCTCGCCTTCGAGCAAGACTTGTCTTGGAAAAGGCGTTGTGAAAGAGAAATAAAAAATACTATGAAATTAAAAAAAAGTTGGCTGTTATCGCCAAAAAACCTCAAAAGAGATCAACGTGCCCCCATCTCCCCTACCAAAATCCCAGGATCTTGGAAACGGAAAGGAAACGGGAGCGAGAGAAAAACGATAGAAAAACCTCTCGGGCAACGCCGGGTACCCTGCTAGTTATTCCATCTATTCCATAAAATTTAACTGGTCTATTTTTTAAGGAAATTGATAATAAAAAGTTTTTTAAAATCAAAAAAAATAATATTAGAAGTAGTAAAAAAATAAAAACCCACATAAAGTTTGCCGCCCAATCGTATAAACCAATTAACCCTTTGTTGCGGTTGATGTTATGATAGCCAGATGTATATGGCTAAATTGCTAAATCTAAAGTGCGGTAGATAGAAACGATCGTCGTTCATGTAAATGTAAATTATATACTTATATATAATCCTGATCTACCATTTGGCTTAGTCAAGTTTAGTCTGCAAGCTGTAATTTCGTTGAACATCACTTTTGCTATTATCACTATTATTATTTATTATATTAATTTATGGCTATGCCGGCTATGGCCTTGGACATCAAAGTTGACAGATGGACAACACAAGAAGTGTGCAATTGGCTGAGGGAACTAGAGTTTGATGAAGCATCCATAACATCTTTTGTAGGTCAGACATCAAGATTTCTTGCATGCTATTTTTCATGTAATTCACTAGTTACTAATAGCTAAATAAATAGCCATTAAATTTTTTTTAATTTTATTAATTTAAGTTAGTTTTCACTGCTTTTTGAAATGACATTTTGTAGTCAATCTATTTGTATCGGATATAAATCATCGTATTACATCAGCAATTTATGCTCACGCGTGGCTCTCATATAATAACTTATTATTTTCAGTCAATGAAATTGATGGGGAGACACTGAAAGGACTAACGGAGTCTATGGTTGCAGAACTTTTACCTAAAATAAGATTAAGAGTGAAGTTCTTAAAGGCCTTAAAGTCGCTGACAACAAACGAGGAAATGACGATATCTTCAACTAACTTATTAGTGCCTATGCATAAATCCACGATGTTATCACCGAACGTAAGAATTTATAATTTATATTATTCGTAAATTGATCATTGCAATTATGCTAAAAAGGTGTGCATAGTAGTGTTGTATGACGTGACTTAGCGAAAGTTTAAAAAAAAATTTTTAATATATTTTTATGCGTTTAAAGGCTGGGCCAAAGTCACCCTGCTGATAGGGGTGACTTTGGCCCAGCGACTTTAAGCCTGTCCAGAAAAAATTTTAACCTCTAAACTCTAAACAGTTTCATTTAAAAAATTTTTCATTATACTTTGTATGTTTTGTTGAAATACACTTTAAAGAATTAATTTAGCTTGTTTTGGCACCGTTGAGAGTCCCCAAACATCAAGCAGAATTTTATTTGATATTTCACCTGAGTTCACATTATAAGCTGCTCTACCAAAACATTGGATCAAAGTTTATCATTAATTTTTCTTTCTTTAATCTTTAGTAAATATTAAACATGAAAAATGAGTTGCAACACATTTATAAATCAAGAGAACGGAGCAATGAATAGCACAATAAATTGATTTTGTCAGAAATAATCAATGCGCTGCAGCTCAGGAATTTAGTAAAGTCCCCTCCTAGAAATTTGCTTTGGAGTTGATATGACTGCAAAGATCTCAGCCTCTTGATAGACAGTTCTCTCTTCAGGCTTCGGCCATTTCCAGTTATGTCCGCTTCTCTTCATAAGACAAACTTCTGCCCCGGCTTTTCTAACTATTTTCACCTAATAAAACAACATTTAATTTTATAACCTGTTATAAATTGTCATTGCTCCTAGGTTAGGCTGGGGAATAATAATCGATTCCACTATTTTCAAATCTCGAGTTTTACTTCGTGTCTAAATCCGTTTCATCTTTACAGTCTGCTCAGCGTTCGTCCGACGTGTCATTGATGACGTCTTGTTACCGCTCTGAGTCTGATTTGAATTCCTCTCTCCCGATTAGCAGCCCCGTTTTGAATGCAACCCTCCTCCCAACTTCCAAGCCTTCCCGTAGCAGGAAAAGCGCCAGAAAGACTGAGGACGGCATGGACTTCCGAGGAATTACTACCGCTAAGTAATCTGCTCTAAAGTTATTTTTTTTACTGAATAATCTCACAATAGTAATCTTTATTTAATTTCTAAACATCGATTACAGCTTTACAAATTTTTTCTACAGTCAAAAGTTGTTTTGTAGTTTTCAGAAATCTATGCTGCTTAAACTACGATTGATATGATCACCATCATTATTATTACAATTATTCAACCTAGAGATATTTGATTGCATTATTATTACAGTCATTACAACTTACAGACATTTGATCGCCTCGGCCGTGTACGAACTGCCTTCTTTTCCCGATCAAGTTCAGGCTCAGCTGGACGAGAAGAACAGTTCGTCTTTTCGACCCGGGTCGAAGTCTCGGTCGAACCTAATCGAAGCCATTTATTGTGATTTGAGGCAGCGCAACATTTTGTGAGCGATTATTTTTATTACTTGAATATCACAGCTTTTATTGTTCATTTTTAAAATAGATATTTATGGTTGCTCGATAAGTAGAGCAGTTGACTAAAGTTGAGATCAGCTTAATTCAATTTAGATTGTGAGGTATTTAATATATTATATTTTTTTTATGTTTATAATACAAATTAATCCAGGTATCCTTCTACTCAGGTGTATAGTGATATCTGCTCTGCACTGACATCTAAATATCCATTTTTGGCAGACATTGATGGATCTAGCGTTAGATTTCTACGTTATTTTAAACTATTTTAATTCCATACAGCTGCATTAAAATCTTAAAAACTATCTTTTTGAATTGATTTCTTACTTTTATTTACAAGTGTGTCATTGTAAAACCCCGTATAGTTCTTGTGCTTCCTGTAATTATGAAATGCAGTCTAGTTTCAAATTGTCTGCTAATCGTATTAGCTGTTTTTAAAGTTTGTTCCAGTGTTTTGCTTACAACAAATCAAGCGAGCTGTTTGATATCATTTTTAAACATTAAAGTGCTACAAATCAAGCTTCTTAGCTTCTTACTTTTTACTCCCAATCTATATATATATATATATATATATATATATATATATATATATATATATATATATATATATATATATATTAGCAGGGAGGTTTAGAGGTTTTTTTATCCTTTTTAGTCTCGCGCTCCCGTTTCCTTTCCCGCTTGCTCTCACGCTCCTGATCGCTTTCCCACTTTTCGACCACCTAGAGCTCTAAAACTTTCAGGAAAGCTTTATTCTGGATAACAATACATGAATTTAATGTTTCCGACATGAATTAAGCCTTAAATCAATTAAAATTAATCAGACAGTTCAAGATACTCTTTTATAGGAAACAGATATATATATATATATATATATATATATATATATATATATATATATATATATATGTGCATTTTTATCTGTTGCATTTTCCTATGAAAAGGACATAATTGCATGTCTTTGTTTTTCCATTATAACTTTTTAAAATAATTTTTTAACAATATTCTAAATAGCCTACAACCTATCCTCAGACCAACCAAATGTACACAAAAAATTTCATAAAAATCGGTTCAGCCATTTCGGAGGAGTTTGAAGACAAACACTATGACACGAGATTTATATATATATATATATATATATATTATTTATATATATATATATTTATATATATATATATATAAGTTGGTAAGAGCGCTTGCATTTAGGCGAGGCGGTGTTGCCGTAGACACGTGGGTTCGATTCCTAGTATTTGCGTTTCTTGTGGTGACAGTTAGTCATCCTATTTGTAGGCTCTTGAAACATTTCAACGCAATGTTTCACTTCATAAATTATCTATCTGGCAGCAGAATAAGCTGTCGAGCCGAAGTAAGGAGTTCTGAACCTATCATAGTCGTAGTCTAATGTTAAGTAGCTCCGAAAGACTGAGACTTCTAGCCATCCTTTTTTGGGGATGGTCGGTGGCTCAGTTGGTAAGAGCGCTTGCATTTAGGCGAGGCGGTGTTGCCGTAGACACGTGGGTTCGATTCCTAGTAGAGTCTTATATATATATATATATATATATATCTGTGTGTGTGATGTTCGTTGACGATGTAGTTAAACGTTTTGCAGTCTTCATTACGAACTGCTCTCAGGGCAAAGTTCAAAAGGTGTCGTCAACCCCTCGCCAGTTCAGCGGCCGTGGCGAGCGTTCGGGCCAAGTACGGTCGCCCGGGCTTGTCTGGTCGGAAGAGGAAATCGACGTCGGAAGGAGGCGATGAAGTTCCGGAGAAGAAAAGTTTAAAAGTGAGTGAAATTGCTCGGAGATTTATGATAGTGATCAACCGGTAAGTTTCTGATTGGCTAGTTGTTGAACTCGTTTGTGCACGCGTTCCAGCAGCTGATGGATCCCGTGACGTGCAAGACGGACGAGGTGCTGAACATCGAGCAGCTGGTTAGAGAAATGCTGCAAGATGTGGAAAAGAATCAACCTGACATGCAGGCGTTGAAGAAGAAAATGAAAATGACGTTCGCTTACCGGCGGAAGTTCTGCCAGGAGAATTCGACCGAGTTGGTCCTCGCTGAATTTCCGTGCCTGCGACTCCCCTCGTTTGTGAGTCAAATTGAGTTTGATCTTTGCGAATGAACTTGAATTCTTGTTGTGTGAAATCAATTTTTAGTTGAATCGATGAACTCATTTTCATTCTAAGAAAAGTTGAGCTCTTTCAAATTAATTTAATATTTGTAGCAATCTCTAGTGAACTTGGCAGTTTGATTTAGTTTAACGTTTGGTTTACTGTTGCTTTCTCTACACTTATGCCATTATTGTATTTCAGTTCATTGCCGATGCAGAAGCCATGCACAGCGTGGGGTTCCATTGCATTGGCTCGAAGCTTCTCCTAATGCACGATGGGATTCTTGCGGAAGCGCAGAAGCATTGTCAGAAGTACTGTCAACACAAAGAGAACATAGAAGACATGACCTGCGACGGTTATTCTGAATTTTAACTTTTTCCCGACACGTGCATTGCGAGGTTATTGGCGGAAAACGTCAGAGTTCAAGCTAGTTGAAAAATGTTTATGAAATCCATATTTCTTGTAGAAAACAAGATGGAGCTTGCCATGAAGCTCTTGCCTTCTCTATTCGGAGAAGACGAGTACAGCATCTTTCCGGAAGATTCTGAGGTGTATTCCTAAACTTTTTTCCCATTTCGAACCGTGTTTTTAACTCGGTAAAAGAGTTGCATTAATATAACTCGTCTTTCATTGAAAACGCTCATCTCAATTTTCCGCAGGACTTGCCGTTATTTCCGGCTCTCCACAAGAAGGAAAAGAAATGGCTTCTCTCTGTCGATGGGCAATTTGTGCTCTCCTCTACAATGAACCTCTTCAGCGTCGCCATACAAGCCTGGTACGCGTGTTTCTGGACCCTGTCCATCCAGTACACCGCGTCCGTTGTCAAGACATGCACTTTCATCGAAAAGGTCATCCTGGGCCGAAGTGGAAAACTGCCGCTCTACGCCGTAAAGTGGGCCAGCCGGCTCTTGAAGTGACGCCTGCTCTCCTGATTGAATCCGTCCGATTACTGATTTTGTATAAAAGTTTTTTCATTGAGAATTTTCCAATCATTTTGTTTTCAATTAATTTTGCTCTGGTTGATTAAATCATTGAAACGCCGAAGGTTTTTGTTTGACAATTTACTGCTATTCTTGACCAGCTACTTGTTCTTATAATTCGTGACTGTTAGACAAAATCAAGTTCTATTCATTAAATGAGGGATTTCTGTCGATAATGTAAATATTTATAGAGTGCGTCCTACCTACAGCTTGGTAGCGATGGTTTTTTAGAAGAATATCTTGATATAACTGGATTGAATAACTTGATATCTGTATCAGGGTATCCTTGTCTGTTACCTGTCTCACTTATTTTCGTCAGTCCGCCATTAAAATTATTTTAAATAGATTTTTCTATTTTCTTGGATTATGACTGCTTCTAAATAATTCATGGGTTTTCTGTCGGGACCTCAAGACGTTCCTGTTTGAGGCCTAGAATTCTTGCACGACTTGTAAAGAGTGCTTTATAAAATAGACTATTTGAAAATCATCTAGAGTTCTATTTGACTTTTTTTAAATTACTAACGGGGTGCCGAGGGTTTTAAGAGGTTTTTCTCTCGCTCCCGTTTCCTTCCCCGCTTGCTCTCCCGCTCGCTTTTTTGTTCCAGCTTGCTTTCCGCTCCGCTCATTTTGTGACCGATTTCAATTTTTTTTCACATAAACCTTCCCCTATCGGCTCTGAAGGTTGTGTGAAAATTTCATTACGCTCGGATGAATGGTGTAACAATGCATAAAGGACACACATACATCATCTCATTTATATATATATATATATAGATTATTATTATTCGTGGTTATAAAAGTAGTTTTTTAATAACTAAAGATTTTATTTAACAAAACAAAAGAATAAAAAACCAACCGAACGCTACCAAAATTTAAGCAACATAAATATATTCATCAATATCTTCGTCACTCCTTTTTATATATTCTTTTTCCATCAAAGTTTCCAAAATTTTCGTCATCGCTTGGCGTGACGGAGTGAACGCGAATGTCTTGTCACATTCTCTTGTGACGTTTTCAGTCAGTTTACTGTGTTTCATTGTTTTCGCCCTCTTCATTATCCTAACAATTAGTGCTTGCAAGAAATATCTCCTGTCTTCCTCGACAGTGTGTTTGAGTTTTTTGGCATCGCGTGCATCCTCTTCTTGAATCTTTCGTTTCCGACAAGACAGTTTAATGAATTCACCGTCTTTACTCGAGAAAGCCATATTAATTGAAAACCTTGACTGACATAATTCATTTTTGTCTTCTCTTAATAATATTTTAAGTTCAACGATCTCTTTCAAATAAACGTCCAGGCAGTTCTCCGACAATCCGGTTCGCTTTAATAAGAATTCGAAATCTACAACGTCTGCTTCGTTGAAGATTTCAAGTATCACCATTACCGGAAGAACGGTTTTGAGCGAATAGTTTTCCTCCGAATAGAACATTCTCATCTCGCACGAACTGACATCAAACTGCCACGAAATCTTTCTTCCAGGAAACATCTCGCAATAAGAGCGTTCAAACAATCCCGCACACATTTTAATCTGCTCTGGAAGCAATATTCCAGATGCGGATCGCAACGAATCCGGACAGTTGAACATTCGTGCAACCAGAGCATGGAATGTGAAGTCGAAATAATCTGCTTTTGAGACTTTTTCACTAAGTTCTTTACTCGCCTTCTCCTCTTTGCACAAAACTTTTAATTTGTTAACGTACTCTGGGGGAAGGTGTAATTTAAAGGTATCGATCACGGATTCTTCGACAGCCATGCAGTATTCGTCTCCACTCGTGAGTCTTGCAGCAAGATAATTTAAATAGAGAGCTGCAAAAATATCTTTACCTTCTATATGTTGAAGAACTACGACTGCCTTTAAAAGATCTTGTTCTAGTGACCCTAAGTTTCTTTTGCTATTATAAGCATCAACAAACTTATCGTGAAAATATTTAGCCAGTATTTTGGGTAGAAAGTATTTTTTCCCTGCACAATTTTGTTTATGTTCAAACTCAGCAAGCGCACCTTGAATTTCAAAGCTTACGGCACTGCAAGAAAAGCGACTTCCATCACCATCGCCAAACGTTTCGTTGGCAAACTCTATCAATCCGGTTCTCACCTCAACAATAACCTCAACCAGCCTCGGCGCTAATCTCTTATCATTTACGGTTTTTAATAAATCTTTTGTAAATGTTTTTTTCACGTAATCGCCATAGTCTTCTGCCAAATTCTCTTTCAGAGACGGATTTCCGGAAACTAGTTCATAGACGTTACGTAAGCTCTCGCGGCTTCCGCTCTCTAATATAGCGGCGAAGCCTGTTTTTATAAAGTCGCAGTGATCACTAACAAGACGCCCTTTTAGTATAACTTTAAGTTTTTCCCAGAAACTATCGCCCAGCCATTTCTTCGTCTGCTTCTCTTCGTCATTGATTATTTGCACACACCAAGAGTAATACTGAATGACGTCACACGATTCGACCATTTTTTGAGACGTTTCTTCATAAAATTTGTTCTTGCTCTCAATGAAAGAGGAGACGATTGAAACTTCAAAAATATTCGGCTTTTCCAGACCGATACGATGACTGCTATTAGAAGACCTGAATAAGTCGCTGTATAAATGGCGGTTAAAAATTAGTTTCAGTGATTCTAAAAATTTGTCAGCCGTATTGTCAGTATTTTTACGATTAAGAAAATTCCAAATCAAATTTAAAATTCCCGATTTCTCTTCTATCAGTGTTTCCTCCAATGAATTCACTACAAAGGCTTCTACTGGTTTGACAATTGTGTCTGGTTTATAAAACCAAAAGGCTTCTTGAGACAACGTCGATCTTAGTTGACCTTTAAGTAACTTTTTGTTAACGCAATCAAATATGACATTTAATTTTTCAAGTAAAGTCCCGATATTTTTAAAAAAGCAGCCGTAATTTTCTATACACATTTCCACGTCTGTAAAACAATTCAGTTCCCGGATTTTCTCCTGCAGACAGAGCTTGACTGGTTTCATAACCTCACGGTGGAAATTTAATTCAACTATCGAAGCGACATCTGAGAAGCAGGCCTCAGCCATTGATTTACATTCAAGTAAAGATTTCCGTGTAACATTCTGACCGTTAATAAGATTCTGAACAAACAGAATAACTGGCGAATAATTTTCAACCATAATAACTATAAAGTCTCGGGTACAGTTGAATATGCCAACATTAGTCACTTGAATGATATAGTTACTGCAATTGAGATATCATTGTAAAAACAAAGATTTAAAATTATATATATATATATATATATATATATATATATATATATATATATATATATATATATATATATATATATATATATATATATATATATATATATATATATATATATATATATATATATATATATATATATATATATGTATATATATATATATATGGTTTCACTTTTCCCATCTATTGATATCTCGACAAGTATTTTTTATTAACATTGATGATATTAGAAGGTATAAGTAGAATTAAACTACAAAACCATTCTTCTCGACCTGTAATACGATTTGACGATTTTATAACAATATATTATTATTATTAAATGTAAATTTGTAATGCGTTTTTTTTTAAAAGTCACAAAAGCGCGTCGCGTCAAATCATAAATTTAGGAATAAAGTTCGGTCTTGAGCAACTTCCTGAAACCGCCGAGGTCCAAAGCTGGATTCCTCAGGTCAGCAGATAGGCTGTTCCAAACAACTGGACCAGCAGTGGAGAATCCGCGCCTGCCGAGAGTCACTGTCTTTGACGATGGAACGAACAAGTCGCCAGCCGCCGCTGATCGAAGGTGGGACCGACCAGCAAGCGTTGAGATCGGTACACACAGTTGCTGCAGGTAGACCGGAGCCGTGTGGTTGAGGCACTTGTATACCATCAGACGGAACTTTAACTGAATTCTCTGCGGGAAAGGAAGCCAGTGAAGTTGCGTCCGCATGAGATCGAATACGGGAGACCAGCCGGACAGCTGAAGAACAAGACGAGCGGCTGCTTGGGGAATGGATTGGAGCCTGTTGATTTGAAACTGTCTAAGTCCGGCCATGACACCATTACAGTAATCAACCGGCTGTGCACGAGTGCTCTGATGAGTGAATGGGCGGAGTCCGTGGTGAGGCTACGGCGGACGAGGCGCAGTTGACGGAGATGATAGAAGCATGAACGAGTAAGATGAGAGATGTGTGTTTCCCTAGACAAGCTACTGTCGACCATCACGCCAAGATTACGAACATAAGTGGAGGGCCTGACTGAGACACCAGCGATAACCAGATCCCCCTTCGGACAGAAGCTGAGTCGACCAGGCAAACCCAACCAGATCACTTCGGTCGTAGAAGGATTGAGTTGCAAGCGATTGCATGCCATCCAAGTGCCAATCTCGTTGATACATGCAGACATCCTAGGGACCAGATCGGAACACGACGCTGGCGTGGAGTGATCGTAGATCTGCAGGTCGTCAGCATAAAAATGGACAGAAAACCGATGTTTCGTGGCAATATGTAGGACGTCAGCGGAATAGAGAAGAAACAACAACGGGCCCAGAACGGATCCCTGCGGGACGCCACACAGGACAGAGGTAGGCGTAGACAAAACACCTCCGGAGCGGATGCAGTGGGACCGATCGGTCAAACAGGAACGAAACCATTCGAGGACGACGTCTCCGAAACCATACGAGAAATGGAGCCTGTTGACCAAAATTTGATGGTCAACAGTCTCGAAAGCAGCGGAGAGGTCCAGAAGTCCCAGTAGCGTGATCCGACCCGAATCAGCCGCAGCGTAAATATCAGACAGTACCTTCAGGACAGCAGTTTCAGTGGAGTGCTGATTTCTGTACGCCGACTGAAACATCGGGAGAAGGTTGTTTTCACCGAGGTAGATGTTTATCTGGGCGGCTACGCATCGTTCCAGTAGTTTTGACAGATAGGACAGATTCGAGATTGGACGGTAGTTACCGGTGTTGAGCGGATCTAGATTCGGCTTCTTCAGGATCGGTGTGATGACAGCATTTTTTGGGCAAGAGGAAACTGACCCCGCTCTAGCGATGAATTTACCAGGAATGTCACAAACGGTGCCAGTTCACTAGAGTATTGCTTGATCATCCATGTCGGTATTGGGTCCAGGGAACAATCTTTGTTTGGTAAGGATTTGATGAGCCGGGTAATGTCGTCGACACTCACAGGTTTGAACCTCAGCAGGTCGCAGGAACAACAGCCGGGGTCGATTTGTGGACTGGAAGCATATGACGTAGACTGGCGGATATCTCTTATCTTATCATTAAACGCTCTCGAGAAATCGTTAGCTGTAAGATCTTTTGGCGAAATCGGGTTGCTCCGAACCCGACCGAGCACCCCAGATAATGTCCGCCATAATCTCCCAGGACTCCCTCGGCTGTCGTCAATCTTCATCTTCCAGTAGAGATTTTTTTTCTGTCTGTAAAGGTCGTGAGACGTTCGCACGTGGTTGATCCATGAAGTGCGATCGATAAGATCTTGTGTTCGTCTATAACGTCTTTCTAACTTCCTCGATCTTCGTTTTAAGGCAGCGCATTCAGAGTCGAACCATGGGGTGAGGGGCCGGTCGCGCAGCCTGGCAACACGAGTCGGGGCATGTTTGTGAAAAAGTGATGACAAGGTTGTGTCGAAGACCTCAAGAACCTGACTGATTGACATTGTCTCATAGACCGCCGGATTACACAGAGAACTTCCCTGTAAATCAGAACGGAATTGCTCTGGGTCGAAACTTCTCCAAGCCCGGGTGTTGACGTCGATAAGCAGCGGGGGAGGATGACGGACCGGGATCCGGAAACGCACAAGCGAGTGATCTGACACCTGTGGTAGATCAACGATGATAGATGGAGGGGGAAGATCTGATCGAGTAATGACCAAGTCCAAAGTGTTACCATGGGTATGCGTAGGGCCGACGACAGACTGAATAAATCCAAATGAACGTATGAGGCTGAGGAGGCGTCTTAAAACACATGGTGTAAAAGACTATAAACTATAATAAAAAAAAAAAAAAAAAAAAAAAAAGAGGCTGAGGAGACGGATGAAGTGGGGTTTATTAGAGATGTTGACCCTGACGTTAACATCGCCGGTAATAATGATTTGGTAGTTGTAAGTTGCCAGGGTTTCAAATATGCTCTCAAACTCCGTGAAGAACAAATCATATCATATCATATCACCACAAAGATAAAATTCGTTTTCAGAGACAAAAGCATTATAGACGTGATCTCGAATGTAGCTGGCATGGAACCCAGAGAGTGTGGCTTGGCACACAGCGTGTCCTTGTAAATAACCGCGATACCACCATATGTGCAACCCGTTTCATCAGACCTTCTGGCGGATTCGATGCAACGGTAGCCAGGCAAAGTGATCTTTTTCAGTGCAACATCTTCATAACTCTCGTGCCAGGTTTCAGTTAAGCCGAGGATTGATAACTTGTTTTCATTTATGATATCCGCAGCGATAGCAGTTTTGTTTTTAATAGACCTAACATTGAGACATGCAGCGGGGATAGATTGACCGGCTAGACCAGAGTAAGATTCGCATTCAGTGGTTGGTCCCAGATGACGATAGCAGCGGTCGACTCCAGAAGAACTACAATTTTTTTAATCAAGCACTTTGATTTTTTGCCCCACTGGGGGCTCTTCTGGTCACAATTCTGCCGTCCAAGATTCTGAGGTTTGTTTCCCCGTTCCGCAGCCGTGACTTCATTTCTTCGACCAGGAGCTTTCTTGTTTCTCTCTCTTTTGGCGTCAGGTCTTGGTGGATGAACACCATCGACCATCCTCCTTCCTTGATCGTCCTCAAGTTTTTTGCACGCGCCAACAGCTGCTGTTTGTGCTCCTCTGTGTCAAGCACCAACTTCACGGGTCTAGGTTTGACAGGCTCGTCGACATTATCAGCCTTCTTTCCAAGTCGGATAACATTAGCTATTCCGACGTCGCTTCATGAAATCTCTTTTAGGATATTTTCTATTAATTCTTTATCGTTCCCTCGGCGATGTCCAGGGTCCGCAGCATCCGACTAATTCAGACCATGGACAATTACGCTGGTTTTTCTTCTGCACTTCTCAACCTCCTCGTCCTTGTCGACCCGCTTTTGATGATCCAATGCCTTCCCCAGACAGAGTTGTAGATCAGCCGCAGAATCATCTTTTTTGCTTAGAACAGAACTATGGACTTTTTCTGACGTCGTCGACTAGCACATCGACTTTTTCCTTGAATAGGTCAGACCATTTCTTGGTGGCAGTGTCGACCTCTTTCAGCTTATTTGAAAGAGGTTTTATGTCGAGATCTTCTATTTTCCTGCCGAGGCACTTCAGCTCATCCATGATCTCGTCAAGCTTTACTTTGCCAAGTGAGAGCTCTAGCTTCTCAGCATCGAAGTTTGCTGATCTCTCCGCGAGGTTTCTCTTTGTGATCTCTTTGATTTCTTGAATCTCCTGTGATATAGCCTCAAGTTTTCCAGTCTTGAATTCATCGTCAGCGTGTATTCTCAGAAGGAGTCCATTCATGACGTCAGCGTTACCCTTGAGCATTTCTCGCACATATGTAGCTCTAATTTGAGGGCAATTTCAGTATCCTCTTGTTTAGAGTCTTTACGGGTTTTCAAAGCATCGGTCATGACGAGCGATAATACAGGCACTCTTATGTAAGTTCACAGTAAACACTAATTTACACACAAAAAAGCAACGGAATGTACGCAGACAAAAAACTAAGAAAGTTTTGTTCAGTTTTCTCAACTGCTAATTCCTCAGCAACAAGGCAAACTGCAGAAACAAATCAGAAAGACCGTTTCAGCTATGTCAGCCATCATCAGGGTCAACAGTAAAACGAGAAAAGTAAACAAACAGAAAGAACAGAAATTATCAAAGAATTAGCACTGTAACAAAAGAGTAAACACTTCACCTATCAAATCAAAAGAATACGAGGCTCAACAAAAAGAACATGAGTAAAACAAAATTCCATAGTGTTTGAGACCGGAATCATAAACTAATGAAATCACAGAGACTATAACATTTGTACTATTGGAATGCACCATCAATTTTTGCGCTTTCGCTGTGTTATATTAGAAGAGACAAGAATTTCCTCATAAGTCCGCCTTGCTTTTGCAAGCCAGTCCCAAGCCTGGAGAAAAGAGGAGGGGAAAGTTAAAAAGATCAAATTATGATCCACAGACCACGACAGGAAGTACTTAGGTGTTTCCAACATACAGCCATTTTAGTCTTAAAACACCTGGTGTAAAGGACTATAAACTATTACAATAAATAATTTCCTCATATATATATATATATATATAATAATATATATATATATATATATATATATATATATATATATATATATATATATATATATATATATATATATATATATATATATATATATATATATATATATATATATCTTTGAAGACTTTCTATTATATAAAACTGCATTTCTTAGAAATTATGATTGCAAAATGATATAGGATATTTCAAAAAATATTTTAGCACGCCAGATCGTCCATTTTGTTTCTAAGCATCGATTGACTAATTCCTGAAAGCATTTCTGATATTTTTTATATCTTCAAAACTATTCAAGCAATTTTTAATTATGTTTTAAACCTTAAACGAGCAGCAGTTTCAATAAGCATCGATATAAACATCCGTTTAATGTGCGAAACTATTTTGAGGTAATAAATAACATGAATTTAAGAAAACGTTTATCTACTGAAATCAATAAATTGGCCACAAACCATATATGCAATGAAACTCAATAAACGTTTTTAATCAAATTCCTACGTTTGCAGTTCCGCCTGAGCATGATAAATGATGTCTTGTTTGCTTGACGATCTGAAATTATTGTTAGAAATAGTTCTTGGCATATCAGAAAATCAAATTTCAAAAAACAACGGGGAGGCTACCACTCTCCCTCCACCTCCACCCCATAAATGAGCTACTACAGTTTAACAAAAACTACAAATGTACTAAAACACAAATTACAATAGTAACAAGATTAGCGCTAGTTATGCGTTTAATGACGGAAAAAATTAATAAAAACTAACTTTACTTAATTAAAATTTTCGTGCTTTTCAGAAAGTTAACTTCTACGAGTTACTATTGTAAAAAATAATAGGTTAATTGAGATAATTAAATTGTAAAAGTGTTTGATTATTATAAGTTGAAGGTTTTTTTGCACAAAAAGCGTTTTCATTGCATGCATCAAACGAAAATTATTTTCATTTTCATTGTTTGTTCACTTCCACAAAATCCACTATGGTTCTATTTCCATAATTCCAAGCTGAACTCACAAACGTATCAATTAAAATATTAACTCGTCGTCTCTGTTTCTTTGTCTGTCTGTTTGTTTCTCTGTCTGTCTGTTTGTTTCTCTGTCTGTCTGTTTGTTTCTCTGTCTGTTTCAAATCTTGCAATCAATTTTTGAGTCACTTCCTGATGATAGATTTTTTTCAAATTTTGCATACATGCTCAAAATAGAAGACAATGCAATATTCAATTATTAGTTTTACAATAAGTCAATTAATTTAGTTAATTTTAATTAATTTCGATATTTCGATATAATTAAGATATTTCGACTTTAATATAAAATAAAAGAGTAATATAAGAAAAAATTGATTGCAAACTTTGTGTTTTAATTACATATAAGAGCATTGGTTTTAAAAATTCGTTTTTAATTTACTTGTTTTCAATTTTAAAATGCCCATTGCATCATGACAGCTAAGCAATGAATACTCCAAAATTAAAAGAAAAACTTTAAGTTTACTTGTGAAAGTTATTTGAACTGATAATGGAACTTTGTCGTTTTGAATTCTGACAAAAGATTTTTCTGGAAATCCTTTCCACATAACAAAAACCATTTTTCTTCTGTACTGCAGGTTGTATGCATTTATTCCCAGAGATTCCAAACCAGCTTTGGCCGGATAGAGATACCTACTCGGTTCATCAAACGTTTGTCCAATGATAATCGTATTGTTTCTCAGTCCCTATAGATTATATAAATTTTATCCACAACACAACAGCGGTTTAATTTAATTTTTTTTATATAAAACTAGCGGGGTTACCCAGCGTTGCCCGGGGTTTTTAGAGGTTTTTCTAATGTTTGTCTCTCTCGCTCCCGTTTCCTTCTCCACTTTCCCGTTTTCGTCGCGTTCCCGGTCGCTTTTCCGCTCTCGGTCGTTTTCGTCGCGTTCCCGGTCGCTTTTCCGCTCTCGGTCGTTTTCCAGCTCCCGATCGCTTTCCCGCTCAGAAGTTTTGTTATCGATTTTCTCTCTTGCTCGCGTTTCCTTCCAAGCTTGCTCTCCCGATTCCAGTCGCTTTCCGCGTTCCCGGTCGCTTTCCGCGTTCCCGGTCGCTTTCCGCGTTCCCGGTTGCTTTCCCGTTCCCGGTCGCCTTCCCGTTCCCGGTCGCTTTTCCGTTCCCGGTCGCTTTTCCGTTCCCGGTCGCTTTCCCGTTCCCGGTCGCTTTCCCGTTCCCGTTCACGCTTGCTCTCCCGTTCCCGGTCATGCTTGCTCTCCCATTCCCGGTCATGCTTGCTCTCCCATTCCCGGTCACGGTTGCTCTCCCGTTCCCGTTCCCGTTCATGCTCATTTTCTCTTTTCCATTCTTTCATAACTTCTGTTAGCCTATAAAACGTAAAATAGATTTGCTAAAACTATATATATATATATATATATATATATATATATGAATGTTTGTGGGTTAGTTTGTCTATTATAGAAACGGGAAAGCGACCCGGCATGGACAGCGAGCGGGAACGGAAAAGCAAGCGTGAGCGGGAATGGGAGAGCAAACGTGAGCGGGAATGGGAGAGCAAACGTGAGCGGGAATGGGACAGCGACCGGGAACGGGAAAACGACCGGGAGCGGGAAAGCGACCGGCAGCGGGAAAGCGACCGGCAGCGGGAAAACGACCGAAAACGGGAAAGCGAACAGGAGTGGGAAAGCAGGTGGGAAAGGAAACGGGAGAGAAAGAGACAAACATTAGAAAAACCTCTAAAAACCCGGGCAACGCTAGTATATATATATATATATATATATATATATATATATATATATATATATATATATATATATATATATATATATATATATATATATATATATATATGTAGTTCCCGCTCGCTCACCCGCTCCGCTCCGCTCATTTTGTGACGGATTTCAAATTTTTTTTTTGTTATTTGATTTCCCTTAACTCTCAAGGTTGTGTGAAAATTTTATTACGATCGGATGAATGGTGTAGCAATGCATAAAGGACATTAACATACAAACATTCATTTTTATATATATAGATTAAATATTTCAAATTATGTTTTTAAGATTTGTAATTGATGACAACAATAACTGATATTTTTATCAATGTCATGAAACGTTTATTGCCAAAATATAATTTTTTATAGTTATAAAAATGCCTTCAGATAGTTTATTAATTGTGTAGCTTCATTATCTGAAGACCAAGTGTCAAAGTTCTTATAAGAATTCAAGGAGCAAATTGTGGGATCAAGTACCACAGTATGACCGGGAGTGTGACGGGATTCTGCTCGGGTATTGATGCTTGACGACGAAACAACTGATTCGAGACTAAACAAGGTTTAAAGTTTATTAATATAACACAAACAACACTAATCGGACAGAGCTTCACCTCTCAAAATCGCACGAAGAAGAGAACTAAAATTCCAAACGCAAAATTTCCTTATATAGCCTAACATCCGTGTCAATTTCAATCCACAAAACCAACAATCCGAATGCAGCCTTAACTCCACGTGACCGTTTGACTAACTCCACGTGACCGTTTGACTAGCCCCACGTGACCGTTTGACACACAAAAGTTTAAAAAGATAATATACATCAAAATCACCGCAACGAAGTAATAATATTAACGCTTTACCGCTTAGCCACCACCGCCACCAACATTATTTGCATGGAGGTTATATTTATATAAGTTTCCTTATGTAACCTGACCCGATTAAATTATTCCACAGCTCTTTATCACAGTCAAATGTCATGAAACGAAACACCACAGACGTTTTCCAAACAGATAATTCGTTTTAAAATTTGCTATACTAAAAAGTTTTACATTAGCGACGATACAAATAGCTAGAAACGACACTTAGTCAAAAGGAATTATGATAATTACTTAAAGAGCCAATCACAACGCAGAACGAAAGCGCTTACGTCAGCACTCAACAAATTTACAAGAAAGTGTGCTTAAAATATGTTACATTTCACGCTACAACTTGTTCAATACTCATCCGAAATCGAAAAAATTAGGTACAAATAAAAGACTACACAATATCTATACAACGTACTAAAAATTATTATCAAAAACTTAATAGGAAAGACGCTAGAACTAAAAGCACACAAAAAACGAGCAAGTTTGATTAATAAGCGAACCGACGCTACCTCTCTAGTCGGCGTTTTTCATCGCGCTCTCCGCCTAGTCCGCGCAATAAAGTTATTCACAAAAAAAATTACAATCGACGATGGAGACAACCGTGACAGGGAGGGAGAGGGAATATTTGGAGGTACTTTTTCCAAATATTTCCAAAACCTTTATACATTTTTTTCCAAAAAAGTTGATGACTGAATGGGAAAAAATGGTCCAGGTACTTTTCTAAAAATTTTCTAAACTCTTACCCCAAAAACATAAAAACTGTGAACCCAGTTTCAACTTCAAAGAACGTACTTCAACATAAGAAAATCCTAATTTACTCTTATAGGGCCCCAAATTTATGTTATAGATTGCCCACTTCTAACTTTCGGAGAAACCAGCATCTACCTTTGGGAGGCCTACTTCAACGTCAAGGGGCCAGTGAAATGTCGGAAGAGGTAACTAACTGCCTCTCCTGCTTCTCGAAATGACGTCACTGCATTTCATGAATAATTACAAACAAAGCATATTGCTTATTTTATATTTTGTCTCGTGTAGTTTAAAAAGAAGCTTTTAATTAATTTGGTAACAAACTTCAAAATCACTCATTTCCGGTCGCAGTAATTGTTTTGGAAGAATGATCGTCCAGCGGTACAGTCATGGATTTCGACACTTTTGGTTCCGGGTTCAAGATTCGCACAGAAAATGTTTATAACGCGTTACGTCTATGAGTAGAAAGTTGAGTCTCGTGGCTTAGGTCAACTCAGACCTTCATCCACTTGTTCTAGTAAAATAAGTTTTAGCTTAGGCTGTGTAAATAGTAGGAGGCAGCGTGTTATAATTAAATGGAAACCATTTGGTAGCAGAGGCTCTTTCGTGTAAACTCAATGAGCCGTCTCATGCGAGGCGCTGGTGGCAGAGCGGTAGAGCGGTCGCCTGTCGATCGTTAGGTCGGCAGTTCAAACCTCGCCGGCGTCACCAGCGTAACTCCCTTAAGCAAGGAGTTCACTCGCATTTGCTAAAGGGGTAGGCGCCTATAAATGGCTGCCTTTGCAAGTACCCTCCCTCTCTCGCCTTGAGCAAGACTTGTCTTGATAAGGCGTATGCTAAATCTCAATAAAAAAATGGCATTTCTGAAGCTATGCTACTGGCGCTTGTAAGCCTAATTGTAATAATCAGTCAGTTTTTATTTAAAAAAAAAAGTTGAAATAGTTTGTAAAGCCCTCACGTTTGTGAACATACAACTGGCATAAAGTATTGTTGGCAGATCCATTGACTGGCAAAAATTTGAGAGCATTGCAGACCACCGTCTAATGTTCTTTCAGCTTCAAATGAGTTGCAATCTTTTCCAGAATTCAAACAACCGAGAGCGCATTTTTTCAAACCTAATTTCCAGCCAACTGAAGAAACAAGTGCATTCTGAGAAGTAATTGAATCCAACGTTTCAGAAACCTGCAACTTTCTGGTCCAGTCTCCAGGAACACAGTTTTGATCAGAGTTGAGTGTTTTTCTTTGAAAAATGATTCCTTGAGTTGATGAAATTTCCAAAGAGCATTGAATCAGAATAAGAACAATGAAAACTTTCATCACCAAGCCTGACCCTTGTATCATGGTTTCTTATGTGTTTTCTGTGAAGTTAGAAATATTTTTTTGTCAAACACGTTACTCTAATAATGATTTTATACATAAATTCAATTTTAATATTAAATTAAATTTATTTTATAATTTTTATTTTCAATTAAGAGAGTAACGTGTTTGACAAAAAAAATTAAATCAGACAATAATAATGATTTTATAAATAAATTCAATTTTAATATTAAATTAAATTTATTTTAAAATTTTTATTTTCAATTAAGATATGGAGTTAAAAACTGACATAAAAGTAATTGATTTCTGACGATGATTTAGGCTAACAGGCAAACTTTGAACCGCAAAAAACCAACGCCCTATTTTGCTAGTATTTGTTTTTTTTCAAGATTAAGTTAAAATTAACAGTTAAGTTGAATTAGAAAAAAGTAGTTGATTGAATCTAAAAATAGAAATATATATTAATCAAAGAGTAGAGACACCAAAGAGTACGCGCTACCAAAGAGTACGCATTTTAAAAACTTTTATTTATTAAAAAATCAATTTTATCAGTACACATTGTTCTTTGTGTCATGACGTGTCTCGCTGAAAGGTGGCCATTGTGCCATTTCAAAAAAAAATAATAAAAGTATACTAAACGCACTGCATACTCTTTGGTAGCGCGTACTCCTTGGTGTCTCTACCCTATTGCAATAGAATTTATTTTTTTTCGGGTGAAAATCTTAAAAACAAAAAAGAAACAGTTTTCAGAAATGGAACTTGCAGCATACATGCAAGCTAACAATAAAACTTTTTTGTGCCACCAAAATGAGAAATATTTTGATCGTTTTTTCTCTTGTTCTGATCATGTATCTGTCAGAACTTATTCTCTGACAAAAATATAGTTGAAGAGGTTATTTAGTGTACTACACTTTATGGTTCGAATTATTAGCACATAATAAGGTAAGTCAGTGCACATTTCATAGTGCATATTAAAGTACTGCACGGGCCGGGCCGCCCGTGGGCCAAACCTCGCCAAGCCAGGCTTCAATTTTTAAGGTTTTCAAACAGACCAGCCCTGAAATCAAACCGAAACGGGCCTGGCCGGGATTTTTTTATTAAGTATAAGCATTTTATTAATTATAGGCATTTTAGGCCTAAAAAACAAACCGGGCCCAAAATATGACACGGGCCGGGTTGCAAAATATTGGCCCGTGCATTTCCCTAATTTAATTATTGCACCTCATTTCATAGTATTTAGCACCTAAGTAAGCTAGTGCAGCTGACTACATGGATCTCAGTGAGCACAAGCTCCATCATTTTCTTGAACTAAAATATTTTTTAGAATTGTTTATAACAATTTTCTGGTCTGACATTTTTGAATGAAATTCTGAATTATGTTCCTGAGAAAACATGTCAATTCGAAAATTAAATATAACTAAAGATAGCCCGTAAAAAATTAAGGATTTTTTAAATATCATAGGAAAGCAGAGTTTAAACTGAATATTGGAAAACTTTTTTTTCTAAGAACACGTTTGCCATAATTATTTAAATGTATAATTTATATGAACAATAGTGATTTTGTGATATTTTATTTAAGATTGCTAAGCTTAGCTTAAAAGATGAAGTGACGCCAGAGTTTGCAAGCAGCCCCAACAAGTGTAAAAAGTACATACCAGTTAAATCAGTTTTTCCAAAAAAAAAAACACTAAAAACCTAGTTGGAAAAAATATAAAAAACAATGTGTGTGTGTAAGTTCGAGAATCACGTCCAAAATGCTGGAACAATTTATACAAAAGTTGGCATGTAAGTAGCATTTATTGAAAAAAAGGTTTTAAAAAGATCTGTTTTTATTTTACGTTTTATTTGCAATAAACAGAAAAAAGTAAAAAAAATATTTGGTAACCCTGCTGTTTAAATATAAAATTGAAACCGAAAAACTTAAAATAGTGGACTAACAAAATAACTCACGTTGCGTCCAGCTGAAAAAATACAGGCAAAATAAAATGTGTTGTTTTTAAAGTTAGCGTTTTAAATAAGCCGTATAGATCGCGCTTCTCCGAAAAATATAAATAAAATATAAATGCAAAGTGATACACGAAACTTCAAAAAAGACATTTCTAACACATCATGTTTTCCATATTGTTCCGTACGGTAGATCAATAACTCCATGAAAAGTATCTGACTGTTCCTTGAAGCATTAGATTTTTATACCAGTTACTCAAGTTTTTGGTGGTTTTTTTCATATTTGAAAACATTAGTTTTTAGCTTGAATTTGTTAGCAAAAATTGAAGTTATTTTTCAACTAAAGTTAAAAAATATTTCTCTGTTTAGAATATAAAATAACTGTTTAATTCTAATTAGAATTAAAAAAACAACATGCAATATTATTAATTGCAGATCTGTTTTAAAAGTTCAGGTACTTTAAGTAAGTTAAAACTACTTCTTTGTTCAATAAAATTGTTCGACGTAATTCTGTTTTTTGACTAAAATTTGTATTTTTATTACCTTATAAAATGGACAAATGTTTTATTGCGGTACTCTCATTTCGTTTATAAATACATTAGTTTCACGTACACGCAATGCTACGAGGTTCTAAGACTCCGGCAGTGGACTTTTAAGAATAAAAATTTGAAACCGTTTAAATAGTTTATTTAAACCAAGCCATCAACAAATGATAGCATAATTCAATTGTTAAAACGTTCAAAAATATATAGAATTGTTATTCCTACTTGAAAAATATGACAATTCTTAATATTGAAACATTTAAAAAATAGAAAGTGTGAATTACAAATAATAATAATTTTAAGCTACAAAAAGATTGTCTTAAATATTTAAATTGTCAATGTTCATAAAAGTTGTTTATTAATTATTTATTTTACAACGTATTCAATTTTTCATAATTTAATTACTTAGATATTTATATATAAAACAGAAGCGTTTATATAAATTTTTGTAGTATAGAAATGAATTGGGATAGGTACGGAAAATAAAAAATAAAAAATTCAGATTGATTTGTGACAATTTTTTGTTATTTAAAATCAATAAATACATTATTATAAGTTAATTAAGACAATTCATAAGTGAAAATAAAATAAACGACTTGAAAACGTGCACTGGATATGTTTATGGATGTGCTTGACTTGAAAATGTTTAATAAATATATACAAACAATTAATGTTCAAGATAGTTCGTGCTGAAAAGTGAGTTGATAAAGCAAACTGCACACAGATTTTCATTCCATCAACTTCAAATCACTTGCAAGAACTCAACTTCGGTTTTATCTTGATCTATCCAACCTAAAATTCATATTTGTTGTTTCTTAAATAACAATTTTAACTACAAACACACATTTTCCAATTTTTTCCTAAACCGATTTATGTTAAATGTTGGTGTATATAGCAAAACAACTATCTAATAACAGCAATCATGATTTTTCATAACAAACAGCAGATTTACTTTACTTTTGAATACAATTTTAATTACCAGTGAGATATTATCATTTCGAATTCTAACAAGAGATTTCTCTGGAAAACCTTTCCACCAGACAAAAATAGTTTTTCCTCTGTATCCCAGTGTGCTGGCATTTATTCCTTGAGAGGCCAAATAACGCTTTGCAGGGTTCAAATGCGAGTTTGCTTCATCATACGTTTGTCCAATATAACCGTTCTGTTAGCCAATGACTGAAAATTATTTAATATCTGATAAACATATTACTAGTTTTTATATAAATTTATAATGATAATCAATTTAAACGAAATGACGTTTGTATTGCTATGTTAAAGCTGAAATCTGTTGATTTTTTTAGTAAAGTTTAAAAATTTACCGTAAAATTCCAAAAAACATTTTTGAATCTAAAAAAAAAGTTAATAATTTTTTAAAAAATCTGTTTAACTGAAAATTATTTTTTTCGTTATTAAGCAGGAAAAAAACAATAAATAAAACAATAACCTGCATGTAATTCGTCAAATTCAAAGCTCCTCCATCACTTGAGTAAGTATCAAATGTTATTTTAGAACTCAAAAAGCAGCTAATAAGATCATGTATTACGGTATTAATTCCTGTATTCTTACAACTGATCATCTGACTTCCATGCGTTCTTATAAAAGAGTCATCCCTTGAAATGTTCACGTTGAAGGGTGCCCAACAGCTTATGTCCACGCAACACACCTCTACAACATATTTTAAATAGAATAAAACAAATGTTGACACACAAACTGATGGAATTTTCAATGCCATAGCCTGGGATTGTGCCACCCGGTGTCGCCCCTTATGCCAGGAGCGTCATTTCAGCAATTCCTGGGGGGAGGGGGAAAACTTTAAGAGAAATCTTTCCTTCTCAGGCCCGGTTAAAAGGAACAGCTTGCCTATATATTTTTCATTTTAAAGAGATTAAACAATTTAAAATTAAGCTAAAGACATATCTTTTTGATAGGTTTTTCAATTAGGAGATATTGATGAACAGCGCGCCTTTGAGAAGGATTTGTTTTTTATAAGGGCGCGATATAAATGTTATTTTGTATTGTATTGTATTGTAAAAAAATTTCTACAAGAATTTTCAAATACTTTATACATTTTTTATGCCTCCTAAAATAGCTAATGAACAGAAGGGGGAAATCGGAGATAAAGTTTCTAAATATTTTCTAAAAATTACTCCTTAGACAAATTTTGCGGTAAAATTTTTAGCAATTTTATTGATAAATCGGTTTTTATAATTCTAAAAGTTTAGCTCAAAAATCAATTTTGCTTACTTTTGTCAGCGTATAACTGGCAAGATTAATTACGAGAGAGTTCATTCACTGAAACCGTCTTAAAAAGGTAGCAGAGGACACCTCCATCAAATGTTCTTTCAACTTGAAATGACTTGCAATCATTTTCTGAGTGTGAGCAATAAAGTGCACATTTTTTCATATCAGTTCGCTAACCAAGTGAAGAACCTGATGAGTTTTGCCACAATTTTGTGTTCAAAAGTGAAGAAATTTGATATTTTCTGGTCCAATTACCCCAGGTGCACATATTTTGAGATTTGGCATTTAATTTGTTATAAAGGAGTCCTTGAGTGTATGGTGTTGCAAGATAAACACCAAAACCTGAACTACTCTCATGTTTTTTATTTTCTGTTAGAATAAAAAAAATTAAATAGTATGTTCAATTAAACGTTTATGTACATAATACAAATTGCAATGCAAAAACAATTAATTTAACATTTAATTTAAAAAACTAACCAAGAATTATCAATCTAAGTTTTCAACTTGTGTTGATGCAGATACTCTGCACTGAAAGCTAACAAAAATTTTGAACTAGATTTCATATATTTTTCAATCTGCTTAAATAAAAAATAATTGTTAATAGTAAATTAAGAAAACTCTTAAAATTTATAAAAAAAAATCTGTTCTTCAATCCGAATAAATTTGTATTGTGTTGAATCGTTTAGATAGAGAATGGTCTCACGAGATAATTTGCAACATGCGATTTGAACAATACAAATCTGATTGCAAAGTGGAGTACAAAATTGAATGTCTTTAAGAATAACTTTTCAATCGATAGAAAGTTTTTCTGGAAGAAAATGTTAGAAAGAAAAAAAGAAAGAAACAGGTTAGTGCATTGACCTTTGAACCTAGCCACACATGCGCTGATTTAATAAAAAATCAGTAACACAGTTAATTATTTCAACTTTTATGCATTGCACCGCAAGTAAAATGCCAAAAAATAATTTGATTTATCAATAAAATTAGCAAACGTCGTAAAATTTAAAAAAATAAACTTTTCATTAGTTACCAAGCGACTGAAATAAAAAATTTGAAATTTACGTCAAAAAATGTGTAAAAATAACCCTCGCTATGTTTTGATTATATTTATTAGCCGTCTTGGTATTTTTTCAGCTTTCAGCACCAAAGCTAAAAATAAACGTTACTGCGTAACTTTTATATTTTTTCTAAAGTTTAGCCGGAATTCACCACAGCAAGTCCTATTAAGCAGTTATGATTCTCCAGGTGTTTCCAATGTAGGTCAGACTTGTTGATGATATGGTAAACTCTTGAATGCTCTCAAAAAAGTTTGTCTAAGTTTTTTCATTGAGGGATAGTGCCTAAAACATTTTGTATTCTCTGAGACTATGCAAAAAGGCTTTTATATACACAAAATATTTAAGTTTATTTTTATATTTTTTTCTTTGTTTCCTATTCTCTCTCTTTCTCTCTCTCTCCTCTCTTTGTTTCATTCTCTCTTTTGTTCTTTCTTTTAACTTGAGCGAGAACATTTATTTGAGTAAATCAAAATTTTTTGTCTGTTGAAAAGAAATGTTAAACGTAACATAGTATCTACCGTTAAAATAAAACCCTATCATCTTCATGAAATAGCCAGAATTACCATCATTTCGTTTATACATAGAGCATTCTCCCATACGTGATTTTCTAAAAAAATTCTAAAACCTATGAATTTTTAAAAATTCTATCTCAGTAAACTTAAAGTCTTACAAGCAATGGAATAGTTTATTTTAATTAAATTTTCAAAAATAATAATTGTTCAATTGTTAAAATTGTGCATTGAAAACGGCTGCAGATATCAATACATAAACCTTTTAAAATGACGTTTAATATAAAGTAATTAATATTAGTATGTTTTAATCGTCTTCTAAATTATAACTGCTGAAAAACGTGCATTTGTTTAATAAACTTATATGTGTTTTAATTAAAAATTAAAACTTGTTAACAAACGTTAAAACAGCAATATTTAAAAAAAACTATAAATACTTTAAAAAACCAATTGTATTCAAGTTCTCATTTTAAGAACTTCAATTTATTTGCATAAACTCAACTTCGGTTTCGTCGTGATATATCCAACCTAAAAGACAAAATTAAACTGTTATGTAAAATTCTGATCTTAAATACATATTTTTGTTAAAGCATTTTTGTTTTTTTTTGCAAACTGCCAGTGTATATCAAAACAACAATCTAGTAACAAAATTATAATTCTGTTTAAAAAACATCAAGTGTTCATCTTGAACAACTTTGCATGGCTCATCATCATGACCGTCTTGTTTGTTTCCGCAATTGTTTGTGTCACCATTGAGGAATTCAAAAAATTTCTTCATTTCCTGCTGCGCTGCTCTGTTTTGCTCCTGTGCTGCTCTGTATTTTTCCGCCATTTTGTTCAGATCCATCATCAATTCATTTCCTGTTTCGAACTCATACTCTTCTGGGTCAAACCCATTGTCCTCCAATGACGTCCGGAGGCGGTCCACGAGCTCAGACTTTCTTCCTTTATCACTGAGCTCTTGTTTTCTAAGTTCCCGCTTCAACTCGAGCATCGAGAGTTCATCCAATGCTTTCAAAACCATTCTTGTAATCTCACTTCTGATCACCAGTGTTATAATATCGTCAAATCGTATTACAGGTCCAGAAGAATGGTTTTGTAGTTTATTAGATGATAATAAATAAAGCTTGGTTAATGCTACTTATACTTTTTTATATAATAAACGTTAATAATAATACTTGTCGGGGTATCAATAGATGGGAAAAGCAAAACCAGTACCATAGATATAACAATACATTGCTTTTTTTTTATAAATTATCTCTATCGTATATCCTTTACAGACCAAATTTACTTGCTATATTCTTGTCATCTATTTCTAGAAAACAAGAACAAAATAAAAAAGAACTTGATGGAATAAAGAGCACCAGTGATTAATGGTTTCGAATAAAAAGATGATGGATACTAATTGAAAGTTTTTAGTTTTTGTTTATCGAGAGTCAAAACTTTATAATTGCGTACCGTTTTTGTCATATCTGTGGAAGAATTGCATATTAATTTTTTTATGACTGTACTCGTATATGTGTGAAAAAATAAATTGAGTTGGCAAAGTGTGATAAATATATTTCCCTTGTAGGATCACACATGTGATCATAAGCCATAATGTATTGCTACGATTTTTATACAAAATTCGTATACAAAATTATTTAGTTTTTACACCAGGTGCTTTAAGATCTAAATAGCAGTATTTAGAAAATACCGAAAATTTTCCTGTTGAGGATCATAAATAAACTCTTTTTTTATCCTCCTCCTTTATCCAGACTGGCTTGCAAAAACCAAGCGTAGCTTGAGTACATTCACTCGATAACGATTTCATCGTTATGATTGGACAGACGTTTTCAATATGTCATACTTAACCATCTTTCAGGATCGTACGGGATCATTTATTGACAGATTGTACTATTAAAGTTATTTATTTTCCGATACTGTATAAATAACAATTTACAAAAAAACTTGCACAATAAGTATAATTTTTACGTTTTTTAGCTCTTATTTGTTTCTGTATCTTTTATTTTGTTCCATTTTTTATATTTTTTTAACCTGCCGACAAACAGATGCTAGTTGTAAATGAAATAAAAATTTGACCCTAGGAAATAAAACAATTTTCATAGTTGAACCATTTTAATTTTAAATACAGCAGTTTTCCTTTCATGCTAATCTACAAAAACTCTAAAACTCTTAGATTTTTAAGTAAATTATCAATATAAATTTAAAACTTATAGATGATGACAAAGTTTATTTAAATCAAAAAACCACGAACTACTAATAATGTAATTCAATTATTAAAAAGTGTTAAAAGAAAAAAAAATCGTAGTCGTGCATTAGAAAAAGTTACAAATATCGATATAGAAACATTATCCTTAAGAAAGTAATTAAAAAGAATAGTTTACAAATGTAGATTACTACTCCAACACAAATAAAATCACCTTTCAACTAAAAAAACAAGATTGCATAAAAGTTGTCATTTCATCAAGTTCAATCTATTTGCATGAACTCAACTTTTGTTGTATCTTGATCTATCCAACCTACAATTCAAAAATCAACGTCAGTTCTATACTTTTATACTTTTATTTCATTTCAGTCGTAACCTATTACTCTCGTGATCCTTTCATTCCGATTTTATATTTTATATTTTATCTTTCGTGTCGGCCATGGC
This sequence comes from Erpobdella octoculata, assembly GCA_963978895.1. Taxonomy (NCBI): domain Eukaryota; kingdom Metazoa; phylum Annelida; class Clitellata; order Hirudinida; family Erpobdellidae; genus Erpobdella; species Erpobdella octoculata. The sequence continues at coordinate 31,843,650 of OZ022239.1, forward strand.
TTCGCTGGTCACAACGTAAACATCTACTTCTCGGCATGCTATTCGTTTACCGTTTCGCTGGTTGCTTCGTGGTTTTGGAAGTCGATTTCTAGTAAGTCTACATATCTTCCAAAACTGTTTTTCATTCTATATCAAACATCCAACAATATATAACGCAGTTTCACTCCACTTCACGTTTTCTGTTTTTACAATAGTATTCCCGTCTTTTATATACCACGTACCTCGGTTTAATTTTACTTCACACCATTTTACCTCCGCTTTAGTCAGAACGTAGAAAATTTTGTTGCATTGGAAGTGTGAAAAAATCCTAGCAAGCATAGAATTTTCAGATTAGGTGTAAAATAGTAATAAGAACTTAGCATTCTAAATTCTATAAAAATCGGAGTTGTATGTCGTGAGTTATAATGCATTTAGTTAGTAAAATTAGTGTCGTTCGCTTCTGTTCTTGGCGACTAGTATACGTTTAGATTAGGTCTATTTGAAAGATAAATAAGACAAATTAAAAAATATCAACAGAAACAATTTTTTAGAAGGTAATCATGGAGAATAGTTCCAGAAATTATTTTCGGTGTTTTTAATTATTTTTTTTATATAAAATTAATATTATTTGAAACAGAATAAAATTACCAATCGGATGATCCAAATAATTTATTGAAAATGTAATTAAAGAAGAAGTTAAAGACAGAAAACCACCAGGTAGTAGGAAAAACTAGGTTCATAAACAGTAAACTAACTAAAGGTAAAGCGAAATGAAATGTCAAATAAATTAGTTGTCAAATAAATTTATTGTGCGAGTTTTTATAAAACAATTTAAAAACAAATTACTTATTTTTAAGAAAAAGTGTGAATTAATTTGTGTGCCTTAATTGAAAACTATCGCGTTTAACATTATATGAAGAACAGTTCGGACTTAAATAAACTTACATTTTTTTTGTAAATAATTTATTTTGACTGCGTGAATACTATTTTTTGTGTTACTTTTGCTAATAATTTTTTTTAAGCACTGTAAATATTTCTTGTCTGCGCTATAAATAGTAATTTCTGTTTGACTTCGCTATTCATAGTTTTTGTTGCTGTTCTCTTGCGCGTTTCGTGAGTTTTCCGAGAAAATTTTATTATCAAAAATTAATAAACTGCTTGGATCATTAAATTGGAGTTATTATTATTCTGATTACAAATATATAATTATTATTACAGGAAAATAATTAAAAACACCGAAAATAATTTCTGGAACTATTCTCCATGATTACCTTTTAGAAAATTGCTATTTTCTTTTCCGTTCTCACTGGAAGTTTGCTACATTTTTTGTCGATTGGTTACTTTAATGGTGCCGAAGTGTAGAACATGTATGTATGAAAAGGATGTGAGGACTGAGATATCTTCTTCTGTAAATTCTGAGGAAACAGAAACAAATTCAGATTTTTTAAAATGTTCATTTTGTAAGCATTTCTGAACACACTGCTGAAGTTGTAAGAGCCTTGGCCACAGTATTTAAAAAACTGGAAGTTACCGGTTGTTGTGATTTGGTAAATTATATTAATGTGCACTACAACAAACATGTAATTAAATTGCATTTGTCGTGCCGCATGGCTCTGCAAAGAAGCAATGCTACGGATGATGAGAAAGATTGGCTGATTTACGGTATGAGTCATATTTCAAATTGGCTCTGTCGTCGTTTTCAACCAGAAAGGCTGCCACTATCAGAATGTGCTGCTCACCTGCATGTCCGACGCGTTCATTTGCATGCTGTGATTTGGGGGACTCTGGACAAAGTAGTCTTGAAGGCAACCGACTGGGACTGGGAATCAGTTGAAAGCTGCTTAAAACCCGTGAAAATAGTGGGTGACATTGCACCTCAGTCAGTCCTGAAGTTTGTTCAATGCTATTGTAATCGAAACTGCTCATCCAAGTGTGTTCATGTCTGCGAAACAATATGCACTGTGTTTCTGTGTGCGGAAATTGTCATGGAACGGATTGCTCCAATGGCGGTTTAACAGCAGATGAAACAAATAATATAAGCAGTGACAGTGAAGAAGAATCTTGTGGCACAGAACAATGAGAGCAATGATCCACAGTTTTTTTTATGAAGACATTGATTTCTTCTATGTGGAAGAAATTTAATATTTCTTGCTGCTTTCGAACTTAGACAGCAATTTTAGTTTTTGACGTTTTGATTGTAGTTATTTGATATTCTAGTCTGACTTTTTCATGATCTCACTGAAAGCATTTATCAGTTGTGTTTATAGTATGTGTGAAGATCTGAATGTTTGATAACAGCTTCATTTATGCTGGCTTAATTTTGGTTTTTGAAATTTTGAGGGCAAACGAGCTAGTCAATTAGTCCTAAATGAAGATACGAACAGTTGCAGTTAAGCCGGACTTGGAATTTAATTAAGCATACCACCACCTAACTGTTGCTGTTAAACCGGGCTGAAGGGTAAACTAACGAGTCATTTGTGTGTATGTGTTTTATATTTTATGTATGTGTTTTAATTTTTTTAAAGCTAGATGTGTGCACATGTTAAATTTATGATTTTCTTAATGTGTTTCCAAATATTCCAGCAAACCTAGAGGTGTGTGTATATTTAGATGTAAATATGTACATATGCTGATACGTTTCTTGTTTGTATGTTGTTTGTATATTAGGTGGTGAGTACGAGTCAGCCTTCACGTGGCACTCCCTGTGATTAACCAGGCATCAGGCAATAAATTGGGCAACCAGGTGAAACCAATGACTCAAAATATTAATATTTTCTAATTTATAAAAATGAATATTTACAATATGCTGGATGTTTACAATCAAGAATATAAGAATAATGTCTTGCAATTTCCAGGGCAGGAAATAAAAATTGTTATTTTTAGTGTTTCTGTTGTTTTTCTGTTTGTTTTTTGTATTATATGTTGAAATTGGAAATTATTTATAGATGCATGTGAATAAACATATTCTGGAACTAATTTGTATTTGATTGTTGTTCATAGGTTCAATTTTGGCAGTAATGACTTTTGAAAACCATAAAAAGCCATTTTCCAAAATGGCTGATAGCGCAAAATTTATAATCAAGATCAAATTATACCAGTGGATCTTTGTACTACTGGACTAGCTTTAAAAACCTTCATTAGCAATGTCATCCAGCCCATGGGGAGAAGGGTCTATAAATTTCTGTGGTTTTTCAACTTTTTTTTCAAAAATTTTATTAAAATTTTTTTTTTTAATTATTCATGTAACACTGCTTTAAGCCTATTAAAGTCAAGTTGTAACATTGTTATAAATAATTGTTTTGGAAAGATATTTTCGAATTGTCGGCCATCTTGTTATTTAGTTATCCTACACTCCCCCGCATTGTTATACAGTTATAGAATTCCGTTTTTCATATTCTCCTAATTCATACCTTTCCAACGATATATAATAAGTGCTTGCTAGGATTTTTTCACGGTTAAATTTATTTCTTGATGACTACTTGGTTTTATCACAACTATATCCGTTCGCATTACATTCATCGCCTAATCTTCTCGTTTTAAGTAAACACGTTTTACCATTATTCTAATTTCACTTCCTTCGTTTTGAATATTTGCATTATTTTCTATTCAAGGGCTCTGATGATGGCTTTCGAGCCGAAACTGTGCAGTAAGCCCGTTATGAAAATCAATAAAGAATTTTATTCAAAAAACAAAGTCGTTCGCAGATTGGAGTCTTACGTTAAGAAAATAATAAACAAAAAATGGGTAGTTATTTTCAATAGAGCTTGCATGAAAGAAAATATATATATATATATATATATATATATATATATATATATATATATATATATATATATATATATATATATATATATATATATATATATATATATATACATATATATCGTGGTGTATTGTAAGCCATCCACGTTTCTGATATATGTGGCTCTTAAAAACATATCAACGCTATGTTTCCTTATAATATATATTACAAAACATATATCTTCGATAGCTATTAAATTAGCTACTGACGGACTGTAAACCGCACAACTTATATACACTATCGAGCATTGATTCGTACCCATTCATAGTCGAGTGTTGTGTTCAACATACCCCAACAAAAGCGCTTAACAACCACTGTTTTTTGGCGGTGGAAGTGGCACAGATGGTAAGGTAGTTGGCATGATGCGAGGCGGTGTTGCCGATCCGACAGTCGTGGGTTCGAGTCTGAAGTTGAGACATTTATATTTGCGTTATTTCGTGGGGGATTGTAAGCCATCCAAGTTTCTGATATATGTGGCTCGTAAAAACATATCAACGCTATGTTTCCTTATAATATATATATATATATATATATATATATAAGCGACCGGCAGTGGGAAAGCGAACGGGAACGGGAAAGCAAGCGATGAAGGAAACCGGAGCAAGAGAAAAACGATAGAAAAACTTCTAAAATCCCCGGCCAACCGCTGACTAAAACGTTTTTTGTCTATAAAGCATCAACGCAGGGACGTCAATTAGGGGGCACTAAAGTGGTTCCTGCTCTTACGTGAGCCTCTGCACATAAGTGGGCTCCCGCCCTTAAGTAGGTCTCCATGCACTTAAGTGGGCCCGACACTCAAGTAGGTTCTTCTTGACTTTTAACTAGCTTTTATCTGACTTTTTACTGACCCTATCCTGACTGTTTTCCTGGGCATTTTCAAACCGTTACATTCAAAACTCAGTGACATCATTTAAAGGGAACTGGGCTCCCTGACTTTTATGTAAGCCAATAGTTATTATATATGGTCCCCTGTTAGATGTTTTTTAAATATGTTTTTCGTGAGATTTTATAAAAGAAAAACAGAAGCTTTTGTAGTTATAGAATGGGGTCGTATATAGAAAATATGCCGTCCCAGTTAAAAGGATGGTTAGCTTTGTTCATAGCCTGGTCGAGTAGGCTGTAATTAGAGTTTAAAAGAGAGATAAGATGCTAAAGAAAATAGGAAGCTAGAAGGTCCACATTGAGATGGAGAGGTGTTAAAACAGTTATGAACAGTCCAAAGTGAAACGAGAGAGGTCACAGATTGTGTATGCATGCAACGATATGTTTTGTCTGAGTTGAACGCACGATTTACAAAAATAGTCATCTGCTTGCTAGGAATGTCGAAATTTAAAAAAATTTCGATATATCGATGTATCGATATTTAAAAAAAATATCAATATCGACGTCGATATATCGAGTGAAAAATATCGATACATCGATAAATCGATCGAATTTTCCCGCTCCCGGCCGCTATTTGGCTAGGGATCTTTATCCCGTTCCCGATCGCTTTCTCGCTCCCGATCTCTATCCCGCTTGCTCCCCCGTTCCCGGTAGCTTTCTTTTTCCCGCTCGCTCCTTCGCTCTCAGTCGCTTTTCCGTTCCCGCTCATTCTCTAGTTCCCGTGATTCGAAAACTTAAGCAGACTAACATTTATATATAGTATTTTATGTACAAAAACTCAATAAAAATGAAAGTATTTTTTATCAGTATTGCTTTTTATTAGGTAATAATTACAAAAATATTAAAAACCAAAAAGCTATCTTTTAACTGTTATTTTTAAACTTATTAATTGTATCATCACGGAAACCAGTATTGCTACTAGTTTTGTAGCTGTTACCACAGAGATTGCAAGTAACATTATCTTTACTGGATTTCTTGAAGAAGTTCCACACAACACTATTACTGGACGACACAATTTACAAGTCGAGGTTACCGTGATTAGTCGCGAATACACAAACAAAAGAACTGACGAGTAAAAGTCCTAAGCCGGGTCGCTAGTTAGCATAGACATAATGTTATATTATAAGTCTATGCTAGTTAGTTACATAAAAAAATTAAAAAAATTTGGATATCATAAAATTTTCGATACTGGATATTTTATATCGATATATCGATATATCGGATAAAAATATATCAACTGAAAATATCGATATATATCGGCTAAAAATATCGATACATCGATATATCGATATTTTTTCGACATCCCTACTTCTTGCATGCCTGAATTCCTTCAATCCGCAATCTTATGATTTTCTCTCTGCAAACCAAATAAGCACACTTGCGAAGCTTAATCTAACTTAGCAAAAATGTCAAATGCATTTTTCAATATGATTCGCCTTGCAGATCTTGTTTTGACTTTGCCTGTTACTTCGGTAGAAAACGAACAAAGGCTTAGCTGCATGAAAAGAGTTAAAACTAATATATAAACTCGCTGTAGCGATGAACGCTTAAGCGATTTGCTCATATTGGCTACTCTACAAGAAGAGGTTCTGCGAGTTGACGTCGAAAAGTTATTGACATTTGGTCTAATATGCGTCAAATTACCGTTTACAGCAGATTTTAATAGTAATAGCCTTGTTCACAGAGTCACAGCAGACATCTGGAAATGCTCTTATGCTCACTCAGATGCTATGGTATGTGATATCGTGTTTTCCAGGTTTTATTGTGAGGAAAAATAAAACAAGGGTTTAGAAATTTTTTTGAAAATTGGCTCCAACTACCCCCTCTCTCCAGTCATCAGGTTTTTTGGGAGCAATATGCAAAAAATGTTATGCAGAGGGCAGATTTTGTGTTTTGTCCCCGGGCAAAGAAGGCCCTAGCTACACCCTTGAGTGGGCCCCTAAAACATCATGCCCCCCTAAGGTTTTGCTGAAATGGCGTCCATGCATCAACGTATTAACAATTTTTTTAAAAACTTGATACAAACATCCGCCTGATTATCTTACTTAAGTGTGAGTGGGAAAGCGACCGAGAGCGAAAAGAGCGAGAAGGAAATGACCAGGAATAAGAGAGCAAGCTGAAGCAGGAAAACGTAAAAGCGACCGGAGCTGGAAAGCGATCGACAGCGGGAAAGCGACCGGGAGCGGGAAAGCGACCGAGAACGGGAAAGCGACGGGATCGGGATACGATTGGGAGCGGGAAAGGGAACGGGAAACCAGCCGGGAGCGGGAGAGCATGCGGTGAAGAAAACGGGAGCAAGAAAGAAAAACGATAGAAAAACCTCTAAAATCCCCGGGTAACCCAGCTAGTATATATGTATAATAAAAAAGCCGAAACGTGCAGGTCAACTCACGACAAAAACAATAATAAAAATATGTATCAGTTAGTTCAAAAGTTTCTTGGTATTCCTGATTTTCGTAAAGAAGAATGTCCGATTGATGACAATTGTTCGTACTCATCCAGTTCCTTCCTCCATTTACTTTCAAACGAGAACATCACTGTTCGACGAAAGCGGAGATATTCTTGATTTTATTTATTTAAATATCTTATGTAATTTCGACTTAATTTAATCATTTATTATCATAATACTTGCTTTTATTATATATATATATATATATATATATATATATATATAAATTGAACTCCTCCAAATTGGATGAACAGATTTTTATGTTATTCATTCAAGTTGCATATGTTATATACATTAAAAAGGAAAATAAACTTATCTAGCAAAGATATGTATATATATATATACTCTTTATATATATATATATATATATATATATAAAGAGTATTATTTAAGCAATAAAGAACAATAATAACAAATATCCTATATATAAGTTTAAAAGAAAACAAAAAGAAAAAACGTTCACTTTAATAGTTTATTAGAAAAACATTGGTTGAACTCGGGTCGATTCTCTTTAATCCAATATTTTATGAAACACTATGTTTTTTGTTTTATTATCTGCCGACACGTGAACACGCCACATACAATTGACCAAGAGAAAAACATGCATTATCCAAGTGCAGACCACAAACACTCAAAGATTGGCCTTGTGATTTGTTAATCGTCATAGCAAATGCTAGGCGAATCGGAAATTTAATTCTTTTAAACTCAAAGGGCAAACAAATCTTTTGGGATCATAGGAATCCTCGGAATGAGTATTTCCTCGCCTTTAAATTTTCCTTTGAGGATCGTCGCGTGAAGCACATTGACCATTAGTTTCTTTAAAACCAAACGCGTTCCATTGCATAGTTTTGGTTGATTTAGATTTCTAAGCATAATAACTACTGATCCAACCTTCAGTTGTAAATTGTGCGGTGGTAAGCCAGGCACATCCAAGTAGTTCAAAAATTCAGTTGGATAGTTAGTGGCTTCATCTTCATTTGTTACACAGTCAATAGATTTGAATGAATGCAGAGTACCAAAAATTTGATTCTGAATTAGAATATTTAAGTCATCCACATCTTTATTCTTAGCCGCCAAAATTGCTCTCTCACTCAACCATTTGTTCTTTTTATGATTAGCAATGATGTCTGGGAACACTTTATTGATAAGCTCGTCTTTCGATGAAACAAAAGTGCAAAAATTGGGAGGAAAAGAAATCAATCCGGTCGATTTGTCGACAGGAACACGGCCATTGTATGTATGTATGTATGTATGTATGTATGTATGTATGTATGTATGTATGTATGTATGTATGTATGTATGTATGTATGTATGTACATATGTATGTATGTATGTATGTATGTATGTATGTATGTATGTATGTATGTATGTATGTATGTATGTATGTATGTATGTATGTATGTATGTATGTATGTATGTATGTATGTATGTATGTATGTATGTATGTGTTTTAACTCTTTGCGAGCTTTCGTCGCCGAAGGTCTTCAGAAGAAGAACCTCTCATTTTTAGCGTTTCGGCCCTTAAACTTCTTGACGCTTTTAAGAGAGAGGTGGGCCCACGTCCGTTGATCAGGCGGACGCCCTTCGGCGAGAAAAATTTCCAAATTCCTAACTTGAAACACGAAAATTCAAAGTTCAGCAGAAAACTGTTCGAAACAAGACTTGAAATCGCCGGAACGATTATCGCCCAATGTAAACAAGGCTAAACCATTTCGTGTGCATCTTGTAGCGCTTTCTTTTTTCTATTAGCGAAAATTCAAAAAGATGCAGCTTCAGCTGTCTGGGAGATCTCCTTGATGGCTCGAGTTTTTTCTCGGTTTGAAAAACCAAGAGCTTTCAGCAGTTTTAACATTGAGCTGCTAACCAACCCTCGAACGCCAACCTCGACTGCAAAAATTTCAGTCCTGAACCCTTTGGCATTCAAATCACATGCTAAATCCCTATATCTCTCCTCTTTGAAAATATTGCTAGATTCCATGTTACTTTCCCATGGCACAGAGAGTTCAATCAGGAACATTGTCTTGGCCAAGTCGGAATATACAATTATTTTTTTTTTTTTTTTTTATTTTTTTTTTATTTTTTACAAATTTATTTATAAAAAAAATCACAATTTCGACAAAAAACAAATAAGGGGCAACAGAAAAAGAACAAATGTTCCTGCGAGACTGTAACCCTGTACATAAAATTGTAAAAATGTAAAAATTTACAAAAGAGCAAATATCTTCACTGAATTGGTATGAAGTCTTTCAAAGTCTTGTGCAGCAGGTAATTTTTCAGAGATGCCTTGAATGAGCTGAGAGAACTTTTGTTGATGTCATGCGGCAGAGAATTCCAGATCTTAGGACCAACAAATTTTATCGAGTGCATTCCAAGTGTCGACCGGATCAATCCTGAACGGAAACAGTGCTTAGAACGCACAAAATGGTTGTGAACTTCTTCTGCTTTATAAAGGTGACTCGTTGAATATTGGGGTGAAAGATCATGTGCATACTTATACATGTAAATTGCTGATTGATATAGACAGACTTGATCAATTGTCAACAAATGGTTGTTTATCCGGGTGGTTTCGGTTGAATGACTCCTGGGCAGGTGGAAAATTGCTCTAATAATACGTTTTTGTAGAATCATTATTTTCGTTATTCGACTTCTGTAGTTGATACACCATATAAAATTACAATAGTTAATGAAAGGATATATTAATGAAAAGTACAGTGTCAGCAAAACCTTGCTAGGAAGAAACCACGAAAGACGATGAATTATACCTGAATGCAGGGAAACTTTTTTGAAAACATAGTTTACATGATGAGCTCATGTTAAGTGTTGATCAACGTAGACTCCTAAAAATTTTGTTACTGAAACATTATCTATTTTAGAGCCATCAACTGTTAGTTCTATGTTGTCTGGGGAAAACCTTTTACGAGGATTATGAAATACAATGTAGTTAGTTTTATCAGCATTGAGAGATAATTTATTGCATTTAAACCAAAAGGATAATTTATTCAGTTCAGTGTTTGTTTTTTGTATCAAATCTGGTAAAGATTTATCTGAAATGAAAGCAGTTGTGTCATCAGCAAATAGAAAATATTTAAAAAACAGAGAGCTATTGGAGAGATCATTAACGTAGATTATGAACAGAAGCGGCCCGAGTATAGATCCTTGGGGAACACCACAAGTAATGGATTTGAAACTGGACAATTCATTGTTAAATTGTACACATTGAGATCTCCCAGACAAATAATTTCTAAACCAGTTAAGCTCAGTCTGAGATATACCGTAGTGCTTTAGTTTTGCAATAATGATATTGTGATCAATAGTGTCAAAGGCTTTGGATAAGTCAAGGAAAATTGCAAGTGGTATTTCACTATGGTCGATTGAGTAAAGAATTTTATCTTGTAAGTTACTAACAGCCATATAAGTAGAGAAACCTGGACGAAAACCATACTGATGTTCATATAATAATAAATTTTTGTTGAAATAATTGTAGAGCTGTATATGAACAACTTTTTCAAAAAACTTGGAAAAAAATGGTAAAATAGAAATTGGACGGTAGTTAGAAGTTGATGATTTTTTTCCTGATTTGAATAACGGTATGACTTTTGCTAATTTTATTTGATAAGGAACAATACCGGTTTGTAGTGAACAGTTAATGATACACGAAAGTACCACTGCTATGTGATCAATAGATAGAATAGCAAGGTGAGGGTCGATATCATCAACCCCAGAAGAATGAGAAATTTTAAGTTTTTTAGAAATATTAATTATATCTAAGTGAGTACAAGAAGAAAATTTAAATAATGTTGAAACTAAAGGTGGTAAAAATTGTTTATAAGAATCTCCATAATCAGGAATCTTGGATGCTAAATTAATTCCGATATCAGTAAAGTAGCTGTTAAACGCATCACTAATAATTAATTCGTCAGTTGTCAAGCAATCGTTGACAACAAATTTATCATGCAATTTATTATTTTTATGATTTCCGTTAATGAGTGAGTTAATTAAAGTCCAAGTTTTCTTGATGTTGTTTTTGTAAGAAGTAAATTTTTCAGCATAAAATTGTTTGATAGTTTTTTTCTTCAGAGATTTGAATATGTTTCTACTTTGAACAAATTTGACTTTATTTTCAAGAGTTGGCTCTTTAATGTAATTTTTGTAAAGTTTAGATTTTAATTTGCACCTATCAAGTAATTCCTGGTTCATCCAATCTTTTTTAAATTTTGGATTTGCTAAAGGAAAACTTGAAATAGGGAAAGATTCATTATAAACCTTATCATATAAGTTTATAAACATTGAGTAAGCTTTTTCAGGGTCGGCATTTTCGCAAGCTTGAAATACACAGGACCAGTTTGTATTTTGCAACAAATTGAGAAAATGTAATTTGTTTGCAGGCTTTGTAGCTCTTCTGTTTATAGATTTTTTTGCATAGATTTTTGTTGTACGTTTCATTGTTATGATTATGGGAAGGTGATCCGATAAGTCGTAGTAGATTATTGATGAAGAAATATTGCAGAGTGGCTCATTTGTAAAAATATTGTCTATTAAAGATTTCGATTCGGGAGTTATTCTTGTTGGTTTGGTGATTGTTGGTAGTATGTGGTAAAAAGATAAGAGATTGAAAAAATCATTTGAGATGTGTCCAGGGTCATCAATTTTAAGCAAATCAATATTAAAATCACCTAGTAGAAACAAAAACCTGTGTGACATAAGAAAATCATTTAGTAAAGTATGAAGTTCGTCTAGAAAACATGAGATATTAGAGCTTGGCGGGCGGTAGATAATACAATAGGTGTAGGTTTTATGAAGGTGTGTAACTTTTATTACCAGGAACTCAAAAGAGAAGGCTGAAAAATCTACTTCAACAACTTCGTAAGATAGTTGAGATTTGACAAGAAGACCAACACCTCCACCTCTACCTTCCTTACGGTTCTTGAAAACAAAGTTGTAGTTAGGAAATATAACTAAATTTGCTTTAGCATCATTGAGCCAAGTTTCAGTTATGCCAATAATATCGGGGGAGCAAAAGTGAAGAAGGGTATCAAGTTCTGAAGTTTTGTTGTTTAAACTACGGCAGTTAATGTGAAGGAGTGATAGTATAGAGTTGGACAAAAATTTTGAGATGTTGTCTAGAGTTTCATAAGAGGTGTCTATAGATGCAGAGTTTTCTATTGATTCTAAAGTGTCACAATGTGTGTCAAATTCATTGTTGATTGCCATTTTTGTTAGTTATAGTTTTAACTGCATTATCCGATCCGGCAACTTCGACGGCAGCCTGTTTTTCGCTTTTTGTCGGTTCGATAGCAATGCGTGGGTTGAAAATCCATTTTCTAACTAATACATGTTGAGGCCAAAAATTGGGATCAAGTACCATGGGCATATTTATGTCTTCAATTGTTATTCTAAAAGAAGATGATCGATTTTTTGTTGTAGTGATATTTTCTATATCTTTTTTTACAATTTTACTGGTCGAAAAAACTTCAATATTTTTACTCTTGATAAAATCTTCGATGTTTTTACTTTCTACACTTTCGTCTAAGTTTCCGACATATATAACTCCTTTTTTAACAATTTTTCGAGCCGCTGGTAAAGCTGAAGTACTTATGCCTTTGCATATTATGACTTTTTTATCTGACTTATTAACATCAGTATTTTGTTCGGTTGCTTTTTTCAGAATTTCCTTATATCCGGCTTTAAGCCGCTAGATCTCACTGCTTCTGGAAATTTTCTTTCGCCATCCAAATCAGCTGAAACCGACCAATCGTCGGCAGCACCCATCACACATTCAAAGTCTCTTGTAGATCTGAACCTGTGGAACTTCAGATTGCCTTTTCTCAAAAAGTAGATTTTCCTTTTCTGCTGTATTCCTCTTGTCTTTGCTTTCTTACACGCTTCTTTGACGAAGTCAAGCAATTTTCGGAGTACTTGGTTATGACGCCAAGTGTACCTCCCGTGTGAAAGTGAAAACGAACAACAGGAAAGAACGTGAATGAGAGTCTCCGATTGCCCACATAACATGCACGAATCATCGTCTTTCAACTTCCATCTTCGAAGATTGCTGGATGACGGCAGTTGATCATAAACAGATCTAATCAAAAAAGACAAACGTAGTGGTGTGTATTGCCAAATGTCTTTCCAAGAAAGTGAACGCTGAACAGCATTTTCCCATGTCGTCCAGTCTCCTTGTTGAGATAACTGAACAAACTTAATCATTCTCTGGGACTCGATAGCTTTCTTTCTTTCCTGAATGACCAGACTTGTTCGTTCACTGGTGCTGGCTTTTGACCACCAAATTCGATGGGTTGACCCGAGACCCCGTTTGTCCTGTTGAACTGCCCCAACTCTTTCTGTCCAACGTAAAGAGGCTTCAGCTTCTGCGATCTCCTTTCTGGCTACCCATTTCTTTCCGGACTTTACAAGAGGTCCCATCTCCACAATTCTTTGATCCGAAGAGTTATCCAGCATTAGTTGCGTACGGATCTTGTTTATCTTAAACTCCTCAACCAAAGACTTCAGTGGCAACCTCAGTTTGGCAGTCCTGCTGTACAAAGCTACCGAAGAAAATCCCGGAGGCAGACCCAACCATTTCCTTGTAAATTTATTCATCTTCCTTTCTAGCTTTTCTACCAATGGTAAGCTCATCTCATACATTGATAGAGGCCAAAGCAATCTCGGTAATAGAACAAACTGAAGCAACCACAATTTGAACCTGCTCTGGAGTGGGGCCGCATCAATTTTCTTCATATCTTCAAATGCCGATCGAAGAACCTCAGAACACCGTCCAGTGTCGTTAAGCGAATCGTCATACCACCTTCCCAGGCTCTTAACCGGTTCTTCTCTCAATGTTGGGATCCTGTTGCCAGCAACTGAAAACGTCACGTTGTCGTCAATCTTGCCTCGTCGCAGAGATAAGCTTCTTGACTTGGTTGCCTTGAAACTCATGCCGCACCATGATAGCAGCCCGCTGAATGCATCAAGAGCCCGTCGCATTGAGATACATTTGTCTAGAACCAAAGTTGTATCATCCATGAAGGCCTTCACCGATGGCATCAAGATACCTTTGCCAACGTAAGCTTCCTCCACGCGAGAACCCACTGCATTCAGAAGCAGCTGCATCGCTAATACGAAGAGAATGGGTGAAATTGAGCAGCCCATTGCTATACCAACTTCTAACTGGAACCATTCTGTTGAACAGGAGGACGTAGACAACCTCAATTTGAAATGTCCAAAATACTGTTGCAACATTTCTATCACAAAATTTGGAACATGATGCGATCTGAGAGTTCTCCACAACATTTGGTGACGAACGGCTCCATAAGCATTGGCAAAGTCTAACCAGACAATGTGCAAGCTGAGACGATTTTCTTTAGCTCTTTTCAATGCTTCCCAGATCACTGACGAATGTTCGATGCATCCTGGTACTCCTGGCACTCCTCCCTTCTGAACAGACCTGTCGATGTAATTGTTTTGAATTACATAGCTTGTCAGTCTCCGAGCAATGACAGCAAAAAATATCTTTCCCTCGACGTTTAACAATGAAATTGGGCGAAACTGATGTATTTCCTTCGAGTCTTTTTCTTTCGGAATAAAGATACCTTCTGCTCTTTGCCATTCGCTTTCAATTCTTCTTCTTTCCCAAGAGCCCACGAGTAGAGAATGCAATAATCTCAATACTTCTGGGCATTTTTTGTAGATGAGATATGGCACCCCATTTGGTCCAGGAGCAGATCTGTTTCTTGTTCTGTAGAGAAATTGAGTAACTTCGAGTAACGAAATCATGCCTTCTCTGAAAGAAAAGTTTGGAAGTGGGATTTCTGGAAGATCGGTTCTTTCTTCTAACTGCTGATCTCCACGCGGGTCACGGAATGCGGACCGAAAATATTCATCGAGCGTTGCCTTGTCTGCTTGAAGCGTTCCTGACTTGGGTGGGTCCAGTAAATTTCTTCCATATTTGAATGGGTCTTTGATGAACTGAAACCTGGCATTTCTCTGATCTCTTTTCTTTATCCGAAAACGCTCGGCCTTCATTAGGGCAGACAAACGACGCCCCAAACTCTGCCGCAGCTCTGCGAGACCAGCTTTTTCATTTTCCTGGGCTCTTTTCCACCGCTTTCGTAACAGTTTTTTTTCTCTCTTCAGCTGATTGATTTCTCTTTGACGTCTAGAAATCATGCCTTCATTGTTTCGAACCTGACGTTTTTGTTTCACACCAAACAATTCAATGCTTTTTTCGTAAATAACATCAGTGAAGTCTTTCATACTGAAATTTGATGAATTTCTTGAACGTGTTTTGAGAAGTTTTGAGAGTGTTTCGTCCAACTTTTTCCATGCAATTGTATCTCCTGCTGCAGGAAAATCAATTCTTGGCCTAGGTTGACTGATTTCTACTTCCGGATTCACATCTTGAACTGCGTCGGGGCTGTGGTTGGCCTCCGGCCCGGCAATGTTCGACGTTTTACCTGCATTAATATCTGATGCAGGACGTTGACGGAATTCGGTTAAGCAGCCCATTTTCGTTCTGTGGACTTTCATTCCACGGATCGTCTTGAAACTCCTACCGCAAACACACTCGTGAAGCATACCCCCATTAGGGTCCGTTGAAGAAGCAGGGTCGTTGTCCAAAGGTCTGAATGTGAGTTCATCATTCTCCCCCTCCTTTCGGTTGGAACTCTGGGGGCATTTCGTAGTATAAGATGAAGCGGCATTTGAACGGATTGTACTTCGGCTAAGCCAGGCCTGATACCCGTGAAGTTCTCGTCTTTCCGAGATTTCACTTGTCTTTCCAAGTGTCAACGGTCTTTCCCAGTTGCCAACGGTCTTTCCCAGTTGTCACCGGTCTTTCCCGGTTGCCAAATGGCTTAATGCCTCATAAATGTGTTTTAACTCTTTGCGAGCTTTCGTCGCCGAAGGTCTTCAGAAGAAGAACCTCTCATTTTTAGCGTTTCGGCCCTTAAACTTCTTGACGCTTTTAAGAGAGAGGTGGGCCCACGTCCGTTGATCAGGCGGACGCCCTTCGGCGAGAAAAATTTCCAAATTCCTAACTTGAAACACGAAAATTCAAAGTTCAGCAGAAAACTGTTCGAAACAAGACTTGAAATCGCCGGAACGATTATCGCCCAATGTAAACAAGGCTAAACCATTTCGTGTGCATCTTGTAGCGCTTTCTTTTTTCTATTAGCGAAAATCCAAAAAGATGCAGCTTCAGCTGTCTGGGAGATCTCCTTGATGGCTCGAGTTTTTTCTCGGTTTGAAAAACCAAGAGCTTTCAGCAGTTTTAACATTGAGCTGCTAACCAACCCTCGAACGCCAACCTCGACTGCAAAAATTTCAGTCCTGAACCCTTTGGCATTCAAATCACATGCTAAATCCCTATATCTCTCCTCTTTGAAAATATTGCTAGATTCCATGTTACTTTCCCATGGCACAGAGAGTTCAATCAGGAACATTGTCTTGGCCAAGTCGGAATATACAATTATATCCGGCTTTAAGCCGCTAGATCTCACTGCTTCTGGAAATTTTCTTTCGCCATCCAAATCAGCTGAAACCGACCAATCGTCGGCAGCACCCATCACACATTCAAAGTCTCTTGTAGATCTGAACCTGTGGAACTTCAGATTGCCTTCTCTCAAAAAGTAGATTTTCCTTTTCTGCTGTATTCCTCTTGTCTTTGCTTTCTTACACGCTTCTTTGACGAAGTCAAGCAATTTTCGGAGTACTTGGTTATGACGCCAAGTGTACCTCCCGTGTGAAAGTGAAAACGAACAACAGGAAAGAACGTGAATGAGAGTCTCCGATTGCCCACATAACATGCACGAATCATCGTCTTTCAACTTCCATCTTCGAAGATTGCTGGATGACGGCAGTTGATCATAAACAGATCTAATCAAAAAAGACAAACGTAGTGGTGTGTATTGCCAAATGTCTTTCCAAGAAAGTGAACGCTGAACAGCATTTTCCCATGTCGTCCAGTCTCCTTGTTGAGATAACTGAACAAACTTAATCATTCTCTGGGACTCGATAGCTTTCTTTCTTTCCTGAATGACCAGACTTGTTCGTTCACTGGTGCTGGCTTTTGACCACCAAATTCGATGGGTTGACCCGAGACCCCGTTTGTCCTGTTGAACTGCCCCAACTCTTTCTGTCCAACGTAAAGAGGCTTCAGCTTCTGCGATCTCCTTTCTGGCTACCCATTTCTTTCCGGACTTTACAAGAGGTCCCATCTCCACAATTCTTTGATCCGAAGAGTTATCCAGCATTAGTTGCGTACGGATCTTGTTTATCTTAAACTCCTCAACCAAAGACTTCAGTGGCAACCTCAGTTTGGCAGTCCTGCTGTACAAAGCTACCGAAGAAAATCCCGGAGGCAGACCCAACCATTTCCTTGTAAATTTATTCATCTTCCTTTCTAGCTTTTCTACCAATGGTAAGCTCATCTCATACATTGATAGAGGCCAAAGCAATCTCGGTAATAGAACAAACTGAAGCAACCACAATTTGAACCTGCTCTGGAGTGGGGCCGCATCAATTTTCTTCATATCTTCAAATGCCGATCGAAGAACCTCAGAACACCGTCCAGTGTCGTTAAGCGAATCGTCATACCACCTTCCCAGGCTCTTAACCGGTTCTTCTCTCAATGTTGGGATCCTGTTGCCAGCAACTGAAAACGTCACGTTGT
The DNA here is from genome assembly GCA_963978895.1 of Erpobdella octoculata. Taxonomy (NCBI): domain Eukaryota; kingdom Metazoa; phylum Annelida; class Clitellata; order Hirudinida; family Erpobdellidae; genus Erpobdella; species Erpobdella octoculata. Next base: position 31,861,428 of record OZ022239.1, read on the forward strand.
CGTCAATCTTGCCTCGTCGCAGAGATAAGCTTCTTGACTTGGTTGCCTTGAAACTCATGCCGCACCATGATAGCAGCCCGCTGAATGCATCAAGAGCCCGTCGCATTGAGATATGTATGTATGTATGTATGTATGTATGTATGTATGTATGTATGTATGTATGTATGTATGTATGTATGTATGTATGCATGTATTCATGTATGTATTTATGCATGTATGTATGTATGTATGTGTGTGTGTGCACTCCTGAAGAGCTTTTCTGTGGAGGTCATCAGAAGAAACCCCCCCCCCCTCGAGCAAACGTTTCGGCTCTTTAATTTCTTGACGTTCTAAGGGGGGCGAGCCACGTTCGACGGACGAACGTCCTCCGGCAGAAAATGTCTTTGTTCTTTTCCGACATCGAATTTCTATCATTCCTTGCATCGTGGCAGATATTTATCATGCAAATAAACTCGCGACGTTAAAGAAATTCAGACTATTCAAGTGAGAAAACCTTCGACGACATAACGGCTTGCTTTCGTAGCGGTACTTAATATCGCCACGTAAACAAAGACGAAGCAATTCTATTCTTGCGGAGCGGAGAGAGCGGCTTCTAAATTTGGAAAATCTTCTTTTTTCTTTCTTTGAGACCAAATCCAGAATGAAGCCGATTCTGCTGCTTCAGAAATCTGTTTAATTGCACGGGTCCGCTCTCTGTTAGACATTCCCAGGGCCCGCAGCAACTTTAGCAAAGATTTACCAACCAAACCGCGTGCTCCGACTTCAACAGCAAAATGCTCAGCTCTTGAGCCATTTTCTTCCAAATCCAACACCAATTCTCTGTATTTTTCTAATTTCATGATGTTACTGGCCTCCATGTTGCTTTCCCAAGGCACTGTCAACTCGATGAAAAGAAATGTCTTGGCCAGACTCGAAAAAACAACTATGTCTGGCCTTTTTCCACTTTCCTTTATTGAAACTGGAAAGCACTTTTCCGTTTTCAGATCGGCAGAGACCCTCCAGTCGTTCGCCGCATGGAAAACATTCTCTCCTTCCGTGAGGGTTCTTTTTGGGCGATTTAGCTGCGGCAATCCCTCTCTCAAAAAATAAATCCTCCTCCTAGGTTTCACCTCCATTGAGTTGGCTTTTCGGCAGGCCTCTTTTACAAATCCCAGCAGCTTTTGGAGAACAAGGTTGTGGCGCCACGTGTATCTACCATGAGAAAGGGAATAGGAGCAGGAGGAAAGAATATGAATCAATGACTGCGACTGACCGCAGAGCTGACACTCCTCGTTCTCAATTAATTTCCATTTCTTTAAATTTCTGGCTGTTGGCAGCTGATCATACATCGATCTAATGAGGAACGATAGCCGCACTGGAGCAAAGCGCCATATATCTTTCCATGACAGAGACCGCTGAACTGTCTCCTCCCATCTGGTCCAGTCGCCTTGCTGTGACAATTGTGCGCTCTTAACAACTCTCTCGCTTTCTATCGCTTGCTTTCTGTCCTGAACAATTAAGTCTGATCTTTCCTGAGCGTTTGCCTTGGACCACCAGAGATTGTGGTTCCATCCAACACCATGCCGCCCCAACTGAACTGCTCCGGTCCTTTCTGTCCACTGGAGAGAAACCGTGGCATTCTCTATTTCAACTCTAGCATTCCATTTGGTTCCTGAGATTAGAGTTGGTTTTACCTCAGCGAATCTCTGATCCGTTGAATTATCGAGCATCATCTGAGTTCTCAGTTTGCTGATCTTGAAATCTTCAACAAAAGACCGCAATGGAAGTCTCAGCTTGGCTGTTTTGCCGTAGAAAGCCACAGACGTCAATCCCGGAGGCAGACCCAACCATTGACGTGTAAAACGAGCTATCTTTCTTTCTAGTTTCTCCACAACTTGCAGACCAATTTCATAGACTGTCAGAGGCAAAAGCTGTCTTGGCACTAAAACAAATTGCAAAATCCACACTTTGAACCTGCTCTGAAGCGGAGCAGCATTAATGCTTTCCATGGAGACAGTTGCCATACGGAGAATAGAAGCACCCTGATCAACATCATTCATGCATTTACAATACCATCTCCCGAGACTTTTCACTGGTTCGCCGCTCACTGTTGGAATCTTGTTACCATCAACAGAGAAAACGGTGTATTTGTCAATTTTACCGCGACGCAGGGAGAGACTTCTCGATCTAGATGCTTTAAAATTCATTGCGCACCATTTGAGTAGATCGCTGAAGACATCGAGTGTCCGTCTCATTGAAATACACTTGTTCAAAATAATTGTCGTGTCGTCCATGAAAGCTCTCAGAGGTGGCATGAAATTACCTCGGCCGACATAAACATCTTCTACCCTTGCACCAACTGAATTCAGAAGTAGTTGCATTGCTAGCACGAATAATATGGGAGAAATAGAGCACCCCATGGCGATACCGACCTGAAGACGAAACCAATCGGTTGAACACGTCTTTGTCGATAATCTCAGGTGAAAATCTTGAAAGTACTGTCGTAGAATATCCATAACGAACTTTGGAACATGGTGCATCGTCATGGCTCTCCAAATCAGCTGGTGACGAACCGCTCCATAAGCATTTGCAAGATCAAGCCAAACGACGTGCAAACTGAGTCGATACTGTTTTGCTCTTTTAATAGACTCCCAGATCATGGTAGAATGTTCGATGCAACCAGGAACACCAGGGATTCCTCCTTTCTGAATTGACTTGTCTATGTAGTCGTTTTGTGTTAGATAGCTCGTCAACCTCTTGGCAAGCACATTAAGAAGAGAAATTGGTCTGAACTGATTGATGTCGACCGAAACTTTCTCCTTTGGTATAAAAATGCCTTCAGCTTTTTGCCACTCTTTATCAACAGACCCGGACGTCCAAGCAGACTTGAGCAATGAGTGTACAACTTTCAACACACCAGGACATTTTTTATACACCAGGTATGGTACACCATTTGGACCTGGAGCAGATCTATTTCTTGTTTTTCGGAGGAATTGGGATATGTCAAAAATTGAAATTACTCCCTTGTTGAAAGCAACCTTTGGAAGAGGAATCTCGGGAAGATCTGATCTTTTAGCTAGTTCTTTGTCGCCCAAGGGGTCAATGAAAGCAGCTCGGAAGTGATGATCAAGCTGCTCTTTACTGACTTGCAGAGTACCTGACTTTGGTGGATCGAGCAAGCTTTTACCATAACGGAATGTATCTCTGACAAACTGGAATCTTGCCTTCCTTTGTTCTTTTTTTTTACCCGCAAACGTTCTGCTCGCAAGAGTGCACTCAATCGTTGCCTCAAGTCATGTCGTAATGATGAGAGCCCTGGTTTCTCGTTGTCTGGAGCTCTCCTCCATTGTTGACGAAGTCGTTTTTTTTCCTTTTTGAGTCTAGCAATCTCTCGTTGTCGCCTTGAAATATGAGTTTTTTCGCCTCTGTCCATGAGAACTTTTTCCTTGGAACCGAACATCTCTAAACACTTGTTGTAAATGGTGTCAGTTAGATTGTTCACTTGAAACATTGGAAGTTCTTTCATCTGCACTTTGAGAAGCTTGGAAAGTATCTCGTCGAGCTTCGACCAATCCGCTTTGTTAGCAGCAGCGGGGAAGTTAATTCTAGCCCGAGGTTGCCTATTCTCGTCACTATCAGGATCGTGGAACCTGTCGGGGCTGTGGTTGGCATCCGGCCCAACTTGGCCCGGCGTTTTACCTGAAGCAATGCTTGCTACAGTACGATGATCCTGTACAGTTTTAAGCAGGCAGCCCATTTTAGTACGGTGAACCTTCATACCGCGGCTTCTTGCGAAACCTCTACCGCACACACACTCATGAAGTGTTCCCCCATTAGGGTCCGTTGGAAGAGCAAGGTCGATGGCCGTAGGTCCGATTGTGAGCTCATCATACTCCCCCTCCTTTCGGTTGGAGCTCTGGGGGCATAAATTCGATTTAGTTGTCGCAGCTAGATGAACGGTGTTTTTTGTATCCCGGCTAAGCTGGGCCAGGATACCCGTAATACTCGTCTTTCCGAGTTGCCACCTGTCTTTCCACGGTGTCACCGGTCTTTCCAAGTTGCCACAAGGTTTTCCCGAGAGTCACCCGGTCTTTCCCGGGGGTCAAATGGCTAACGCCACAAAAATGTGTGTGCACTCCTGAAGAGCTTTTCTGTGGAGGTCATCAGAAGAAGACCCCCCCTCGAGCAAACGTTTCGGCTCTTTAATTTCTTGACGTTCTAAGGGGGGCGAGCCACGTTCAACGGACGAATGTATGTATGTATGTATGTATGTATGTATGTATGTATGTATGTATGTATGTATGTATGTATGTATGTATGTATGTATGTATGTATGTATGTATGTATGCATGTAGGTATGTATGTATGTGTGTGTGTGTGCGTGCGTGTGTGCGTGCGTGCATGCATGCATATGCATGCATGTATGTATATATGTATGTATGTATGTATGTATGCATGCATGCATGTATGTATGTATGTATGTATGTATGTATGTATGTATGTATGTATGTATGTATGTATGTATGTATGTATGTATGTATGTATGTATGTATGTATGTATGTATGTATGTATGTATGTATGTATGTATGTATGTATGTATGTATGTATGTATGTATGTATGTATGTATTTATGTATGTATGTATGTATGTATGTATGTATTTATGTATGTATCAAAGCGGTGTGCGGTCTTCTGTTTTGGACTTTGAAAATTTTAGTGAACTTGTAAAAATCGGAAAATACAAGGAACTCTTCTGGAAGATAAGTCAATTTGTTTTATATTATTTCGAAAATAAGTTAGCTGTGAACCTTGTTAGGTAGGGTAGTACTTCTAACTCGGTTATAACACGTGCTAATATTGAACGAGCGATAATGGCGCGCAAACCGATTGTAAGCGAAATGTTGTGTTGTGTTATAAACAACTTAACTTCTATTGATAACCCAAAGTTTCATGATAAATTAGTTGAATTTTACAACAACGATGAGTTGTCAACTGCCAAAAAACAGATTTTCGGGGACTACGAAAACGTCAAAAATGAAAAGTTTAAATCGCACTGTAGTGGATCGAGTAAAAGTGACAAACTAAAAGGAATTCTCAAAATAGTCAAATTTATTTTTGATAACAATTTGGAAAAAAATATGCCTATCTATAGTGCCGTAAACTTTGATAGGCTTCCGATGCTGAAATTTGAGCAAGATAAAAATTCATTCTATAAGATAAATGAAAGAATAGACTCAATTGAGCTTAATATAAAAAAAACTCCAAACTGAACAGCAATTTGCTTACGTGTCCACCAATCTGAGTCAAAGACACGAGGCTGAATCGAATGATGGATTTACTCAATTGTCGACAAAAAACGCAAACAACTGTTCTCCTCTCTTATGGTCAGACTTAGTTAGAGAAAAGAGCAACTTAGAAATGATCGAAAACGATAATGAATTTCTCATTGTTAGTAACCAAAAACTGAAGAATAGAGGGAAAAAAAACCTAACTGATATTCATCCATGTATTACCGACAAAATACCTATGAAAATAGTAGGAAGAAAAACGTGTGATTCGTCTTTAAAAGCCAGCAAAACAATAGTTAAGAAAAAGACGTACCATCTTGGAAATGTTAGCAAATGCCATAAGGAGGCTATAACTGATCATCTATCGGCCAATGGCATTCAAGTCATTTCCTGCTATCCGCTATTCAGAAAAACTAAAAACGATACAGTCAACATCAGCCAAGAATCTACTGCTTTCAGGATTTGCATTGAAGAGAACGATGTTGTTAAGCTATGCAATCCAGACATATGGCCAACTGGTATTATCCTACGGGAATGGGAATTCAAACCTCGTTCTCCAGAAGCACAACAGAAAAATGCATCCTCAACCTCATAATGATTGTCGAACTTGACACATCTTCTTCAGCCAACTCTGCATCTATAGACACCTCTTATGAAACTCTAGACAACATCTCAAAATTTTTGTCTAACTCTATACTATCACTCCTTCACATTAACTGCCGTAGTTTAAACAACAAAACTTCAGAACTTGATACCCTTCTTCACTTTTGCTCCCCCGATATTATTGGCATAACTGAAACTTGGCTCAATGATGCTAAAGCAAATCTATATATATAAAAGAACATGTCCTGACTGACTGACTGACTGACTGACTGACTGACTGACTGACTGATAATCAACGCCGAGCTCAAACGCCTCATCTTAGGAACGTGAAATTTGGAACTTATATTACTTTTATAGCGTAAACATCCGCTAAAAAAGGATTTTTAAAAATTTTGCTCCTGAGGGGAAAAAACTGGAAAACAAACTTTTTTCTAAAACAATGTATATCTCGAAAACCAAAAATGAGGAGATTTTGAAATTTGGTATATAGATTCTTTTTGAAAAATAAAAAGATACGTGTTTCACCATTTTTTGAAAATTCGGTTTCCCGGACCCCAAATGTGTGTTGGAAAATTGGGTTATTTGGTTTTTAATGTAACTGCTACTCGAAAACTGTAGATGCTACAGGAGTAAAAATTAGTATTTGGTTTCTACTCCAGAAATAATGATATACGTGTTTTACCATTTTTTGAAAATTTGGTTTCCAGGACCTCAAATGTGAAGTGGAAATAGGGTTATTTGATTTTAAAATAACTGCTACTCAAAAACTGTAAGTGCTACAGATGTGAAAATTAGTATTTTGAGGTTTTGTGCGGGTTAGAAGTAGATGAGTTCAGTTTATCACCGGACGGACGGGCCAATCCGTTATTTTAGGGTCTTCATACGGCCCTCCCCAAACCTTAAATCATGGTGGAACGGGCCGAAGTTTTTCATCAAGTATATAGAACTTCTAGGCCTTTAAAAACGGGCCGGGCCCATATTAGACGGGCCGTGCCGGGCCAGGAATTTCGGTTTTTGAAACGGGCTGGGCCAAGTTGTCGACGGACCGAGCCGGGACCTAAAAAATTGATCCGTGCAGTACTCTACTATGTATGCACGGTTCAAATTCTCTAATTTCATGCGAGCGAAGCCGCTACGGGCACTGCTAGTTTAGTTATATTTCCCAACTACAACTTTGTTTTCAAGAACCGTAAGGAAGGAAGAGGTGGAGGTGTTGGTCTTCTTGTCAAATCTCATCTATCTTACGAAGTTGTTGAAGTAGATTTTTCAGCCTTCTCTTTTGAGTTCCTGGTAATAAAAGTTAAACACCTTCATAAAACCTACACCTATTGTATTATCTACCGCCCGCCAAGCTCTAATATCTCATGTTTTCTAGACGAACTTCATACTTTACTAAATGATTTTCTTATGTCACACAGGTTTTTGTTTCTACTAGGTGATTTTAATATTGATTTGCTTAAAATTGATGACCCTGGACACATTTCAAATGATTTTTTCAATCTCTTATCTTTTTACCACATACTACCAACAATCACCAAACCAACAAGAATAACTCCCGAATCGAAATCTTTAATAGACAATATTTTTACAAATGAGCCACTCTGCAATATTTCTTCATCAATAATCTACTACGACTTATCGGATCACCTTCCCATAATCATAACAATGAAACGTACAACAAAAATCTATGCAAAAAAATCTATAAACAGAAGAGCTACAAAGCCTGCAAACAAATTACATTTTCTCAATTTGTTGCAAAATACAAACTGGTCCTGTGTATTTCAAGCTTGCGAAAATGCCGACCCTGAAAAAGCTTACTCAATGTTTATAAACTTATATGATAAGGTTTATAATGAATCTTTCCCTATTTCAAGTTTTCCTTTAGCAAATCCAAAATTTAAAAAAGATTGGATGAACCAGGAATTACTTGATAGGTGCAAATTAAAATCTAAACTTTACAAAAATTACATTAAAGAGCCAACTCTTGAAAATAAAGTCAAATTTGTTCAAAGTAGAAACATATTAAAATCTCTGAAGAAAAAAACTATCAAACAATTTTATGCTGAAAAATTTACTTCTTACAAAAACAACATCAAGAAAACTTGGACTTTAATTAACTCACTCATTAACGGAAATCATAAAAATAATAAATTGCATGATAAATTTGTTGTCAACGATTGCTTGACAACTGACGAATTAATTATTAGTGATGCGTTTAACAGCTACTTTACTGATATCGGAATTAATTTAGCATCCAAGATTCCTGATTATGGAGATTCTTATAAACAATTTTTACCACCTTTAGTTTCAACATTATTTAAATTTTTTTCTTGTACTCACTTAGATATAATTAATATTTCTAAAAAACTTAAAATTTCTCATTCTTCTGGGGTTGATGATATCGACCCTCACCTTGCTATTCTATCTATTGATCACATAGCAGTGGTACTTTCGTGTATCATTAACTGTTCACTACAAACCGGTATTGTTCCTTATCAAATAAAATTAGCAAAAGTCATACCGTTATTCAAATCAGGAAAAAAATCATCAACTTCTATCTACCGTCCAATTTCTATTTTACCATTTTTTTTCCAAGTTTTTTGAAAAAGTTGTTTATATACAGCTCTACAATTATTTCAACAAAAATTTATTATTATATGAACATCAGTATGGTTTTCGTCCAGGTTTCTCTACTTATATGGCTGTTAGTAACTTACAAGATAAAATTCTTTACTCAATGGACCATAGTGAAATACCACTTGCAATTTTCCTTGACTTATCCAAAGCCTTTGACACTATTGATCACAATATCATAATTGCAAAACTAAAGCACTACGGTATATCTCAGACTGAGCTTAACTGGTTTAGAAATTATTTGTCTGGGAGATCTCAATGTGTACAATTTAACAATGAATTGTCCAGTTTCAAATCTATTACTTGTGGTGTTCCCCAAGGATCTATACTCGGGCCGCTTCTGTTCATAATCTACGTTAATGATCTCTCCAATAGCTCTCTGTTTTTTAAATATTTTCTATTTGCTGATGACACAACTGCTTTCATTTCAGATAAATCTTTACCAGATTTGATACAAAAAACAAACACTGAACTGAATAAATTATCCTTTTGGTTTAAATGCAATAAATTATCTCTCAATGCTGATAAAACTAACTACATTGTATTTCATAATCCTCGTAAAATGTTTTCCCCAGACAACATAGAACTAACAGTTGATGGCTCTAAAATAGATAATGTTTTAGTAACAAAATTTTTAGGAGTCTACGTTGATCAACACTTAACATGGGCTCATCATGTAAACTATGTTTTCAAAAAAGTTTCCCTGCATTCAGGTATAATTCATCGTCTTTCGTGGTTTCTTCCTAGCAAGGTTTGCTGACACTGTACTTTTCATTAATATATCCTTTCATTAACTATTGTAATTTTATATGGTGTATCAACTACAGAAGTCGAATAACGAAAATAATGATTCTACAAAAACGTATTATTAGAGCAATTTTTCACCTGCCCAGGAGTCATTCAACCAAAACTACTCGGATAAACAACCATTTGTTGACAATTGATCAAGTCTGTCTATATCAATCAGCAATTTACATGTATAAGTATGCACATGATCTTTCACCCCAATATTCAACGAGTCACCTTTATAAAGCAGAAGAAGTTCACAACCATTGTGTGCGTTCTAAACACTGTTTCCGTTCAGGATTGATCCGCTCGACACTTGGAATGCACTCGATAAAATTTGTTGGTCCTAAGATCTGGAATTCTCTGCCGCATGACATCAACAAAAGTTCTCTCAGCTCATTCAAGGCTTCTCTGAAAAACTACCTGCTGCACAAGACTTTGAAAGACTTCATACCAATTCAGTGAAGATATTTGCTCTTTTGTAAATTTTTACTTTTTTACAATTTTATGTACAGGGTTACAGTCTCGCAGGAACATTTGTTCTTTTTCTGTTGCCCCTTATTTGTTTTTTGTCGAAATTGTGATTTTTTTTATAAATAAATTTGTAAAAAAAAAAAATGTATGTATGTATGTATGTATGTATGTATGTATGTATGTATGTATGTATGTATGTATGTATGTATGTATGTATGTATGTATGTATGTATGTATGTATGTATGTATGTATGTATGTATGTATGTATGTATGTATGTATGTATGTATGTATGTATGTATGTATGTATGTATGTATGTATGTGTGTATGTATGTATGTATGTATGTATGTAGAATCGGATGTAGGGGGGGTCAACTGAGAGCGAAAAAATGAGCGGGAAAGCGACAGGGAACGGACCGGGAGCGGGAGCGCAAGCGGGAAGGAAACGGGAGCGAAAAAGAAACGCATTAGGTAAACCTCTAAAAACCCCGGGCAACGCCGGGTGCCCCAGCTAGTATATATATATACTAGCTGGGTTACCCGGCGTTGCCCGGGGATTTTAAAGGCTTTTTATTGTTTTTTCTCTGGCTCCCGTTTCCTTAACCGCTTGCTTTCCCGTTCCAGGTCGCTTTCTCACTCCTGGTCGCATTTCTGCTCACGGTAGCTTTTCCGGCCCCGGTCTCTTTTACTTTTTCCGATCCCGGTTGCTTTTACGCTTTACCGCTCCAGCTTGCTCTTCTTTTCGCTCTTCCGTTCCTCCATTAAATTTTAGAGCCTTCCCAATGTGGCTTAGATGGGCTGTAGCGGAATGCTGTGCACAGTCATCAAAATTTATCTGTTCTCTCGTTAACACTTTGTTGTTTGGTTTGCTCGTTTAGTTACCTCTGAACTTCCTCAATTTTAATTAGTGTTCTTTAATGTATTGGTTCCACTCTGCAAGTGTGATCTTCTGCAAAGGCTTATTATGATTGACTAAAGCTGAAAAAAAGGATTTATTAGTTAACGGCTGCAATAATGTTAAAATCCGCTCATATATCTCAACAGGTTATATTTATTTTAAATACTTGTAAGATTATAAATGCTTACAATAGATTTATCAAACACTGTTCAACAGCTGCTTTTCGAAAAATCGCTAGTCTTAGTTTTTGAATTGTTCTTAGTTTTTAAGTGTCATGTCTACAGAAAGCATATAACGCTACATGTGGCATGTTAATAAATGTTGACCCGTGGCTTTGAAAAATGTGATATAAAACAGAGATTGAAATAAAACATGAAGTAATAATAATATTAAAAACTTTCAAAGCATTAACTTAATGAATTTTCCGAGAGTTTTCTGAGATCATCAATTTGGAACAATCGAAGAGTACCACTTTTATTTAGCAAATGATGCAATTATAAATTGAACAAAACATCAGCAGATTGATAGGCTGGCTTGAGAACTTTGTTCATGATTTTGTTGAAAAACAAAAATACTGCACTTGCTTTCATTTCTTTCAAATTTCATGCACCTCATATATCAGTGAAACTTTTACAATAAATTGGTGTTGCATGTAAGATTTTCTTTAAAATGTAATTTTCTAATTTCCTCTGAAAAGTAAAAAATAAAATAAGACCGATAAATTAATTCATAATCTTATAGTCATAACTACTCGTGAATAATAATGGTTGTAATGCCATCACATAAAAAAAACTTACCTGCCCAAAAAAATTTCTCATTTACCGATAGGCTGATAGCAAGCTCGTCAGTTTAGGAAACCATGATGAACAATATTAGATAAGGAACAATTGAAGTCAGAAGCCTTGAACGAAAGATATGAACAATGAATTTAAATTTATTTTTCCAATCTGCAACTCCTTTTTGTAAAACACAAAATGTTAGAGCATAATGATAATCTTATAATAATTAATAATATAACATAATTAAACACGTGCAATGCAACAAACGAAACAAATTGAAAGATACACAGTAAATCATGATTTTAAAAACTAAAAACAAATTACCAAAGCTTTGCCACTTACGTTTGAATGGGAGATATGAACAATGAAATTCTAATTTAATTTTAATTTGTTAAATCTGGAACTCTTTTTGTGAAGCAGAAAATATCTCTAAATAGAAGAAATTCCACCTGCAATTTATTGATTAGTCCTGAAAACCAAAGTTATCTGGATTTAAAAGATAAGTTGCTAAAATCAAATATAAAGTTTACCGATAGCAGAGCTGTCGTATCGGAGGTTCGGAAGAGAATGAGAATCAAAACAAAGGTATCCGCGGCACCATAGATATCTATGGGCGGCACTAAACAACACACATATTTATTTAATTTAATATTTATATTTAAAACCTTTAAAACTTAAGAAAAAAAATTAAAAATTTTTTTTATAATTTAACTAGATGAGTTTTATTTTGTAGAAAAAAAATTTACTCCAACTTACTACCGCTGACCAAAACGTTTTTTGTCCATAAAACATCAACGGAGAAACCAATTTATTTAAAATTTTATAGAAACCACCGCTTGAATAAGATACATAAGTGTGCCAAATTTCAATTAAATCTGTTCAGCCGTTTACATTTTATTTCCGGACAAACAAACAAACAAACAAACAAACAAACAAACATTTCATTTATATATATAAGATATATATATATATATATATATATATATATATGATTGATAATTTCCCTTATTTAGTTTATTTGAACAAGAGTAATTTGAAGAACACTTAGAGTTGATGCACTCAAGAAGTTTTCAGTATTTAGCATTGTATTAAAAGACTTCAAATTTTTTAGAACTTCAAACCTAAAATCCAATATTGTAAGTAATTTTTAAACATCTACTGAAATTTGTGAGTTTGCTAAAAATATTTTTTCAAAATCATCATGTTTTCATCTTTACATTAATTCATTGAATAGCCAATTATTTGGTGATAAAACTGAAAAACCTAATTCAGCTAATAGAAACAATTTTCCAAACATATTAGAACTTCTACACAAAGGACTTTACTATTACATTTCAAAATTGTTGCCTATGTATAACATTTTTTGCTACCAGATAATCTTTCTTATTATGGCTTAAAAATTATAAATATAAAAAACTGTTCAAAGTTATGTTACATTCTAACTCAAGTTACTAATGGATTTACGAACTGATTACTGTGATATTGCAGATTTTCATGGAAAGTAGAGATGCACCGATAGTATCGGTATCGGTATTGACAGTATCGGCCTTTTTCCAGGTGTCGGTATCGGTATCGCTTTGGTAAAGTTTGAGGGTCATTGGCAATACCAATACTTTTGACTATTTACTTATTTCTATTAAACGTTTTGGCATAACAACAAAGATTTCAAGTGAAAAGCTTTATTTAAAAACCAAGAAACTAAATTGATAATGTTCAATAAATTAAATAAATAATGTTCAATAAATCAAACTAAACATGCGCAGAATGCTTGTATTGCAGAATGCTTGTATTGCAGAATGCTTGTATTTCAGAATGCTTGTATTGCAGAATGCTTGTATTGCAGAATGCTTGTATTGCGCAAAATTACTTAATGTTGCGTAATATTGGTTAATGATTGCGTAATATTGGTTGATGATTGCGTAATAGCAGGCTATATAAGCGTAAATGGTTTGATAGAAATAGAACTCCGCCTCGCTAATTGCGAGCCAATCCCAAGCATGGATAAAAGAGGAGGGACAGTTAAAAGGATCAACCTTTGATCCACGACTGGAAGTACTTCTGTGCTTCTTACTCAGCCAATTCAGTCTTAAAACACTTGATGTAAAGGACTATAAACTATCATAAAAAAATGAATAAAAAAAAGATAGAAATAGTAAATTAATTAATAGCTTTATCCTAAAGTGAAAAATGTGAAAAAGATAAAAAGAAATGTCAACACCACCAAGAAAAAAACTAACCCATAAAAACAAAGTTTTTATTATAAATCCTTTATATACGATCCTAGATTTTTATTTTTAAGCCCAGAGCCAAATTCAAAAATTAAATTCAAATTCAAAAATATGGACCCTTTTGACGGGGGCCGTTTTGACGGGGGCCGTTTTGACGGGGACCGATTTGACGGGGACCGTTTTGACGGGGACCGTTTTGACGGGGACCGTTTTGACGGGGACCGTTTTGACGGGGGCAGTTTTGACGGGGACCGTTTTGACGGGGGCAGTTTTGACGGGGACCGTTTTGACGGGGATTGTTTTGACGGGGACCGTTTTGACTGAAATTTTGATAGATTCAATTGTCTCGCAGCCCAAGTTGATGTGCCAAATTTCAGCTCGATCGGATAACGGGAAGTGAGTTAATTTTGAGACTCAAAGTTTGTGACTGGAAGACAATCGAAAATAATATAAAGGATTTAAAAAGGTTCTCTCCAGATACGAGAAAGCCTGATGTTCCTGCACCATAATTTAAGAATAATTAACTCTAAATAATTACTATAAAGTAACTATTATTTGAATTCTATTAAAATATTTCAATACAATATTATCACGATATTGTGATTTTTTACATAAACAGTAACAAATAAAGAATTAAATATTGAAAAATATCGGTATCGGCATCGGCGTCCTTCATAATATGAGTATCGGTATCGGTATCGGCCATATTTATGGTATCGGTGCATCTCTAATAGAAAGTTTTATTATCACCAAATCTTTGCCATATTTTAATTCTCTTGTCACATGATTTTGACTATTGCAAACAACCTAAATTGATTAAATTTTCAGTCAATTATTTGATAATTGCATATGAAAGACATTACAAATTAAACAAAAAATCATACCAGAAGCTAATGCTATTTTAAGGTGTGTCCAAGAAAAATCATCAGACTCAAACATGTAACAATTTTTTTTAGAAAAATTTGAAGAATTGAAAATATGAATTGATATTCGACATTTAATAAGAATAAAAGGAACGTTGCATTATTATACCATAATCAAGACATTTTCTATATAATCTTCAACTATTACAAAATTATGATTTCTTATTCACATTCAATGTTTTTACACACTTTTACTTAACTTGACTTTTTTGTCTGTCTGTCTGTCTGTCGTCAAATTTTGCAATCGATTTTAAACTAATTTTCCGATGAGCTAGAGACTTAAAAATTTAAGCATACCTCCGAACTGATTAACAATGCATTCTTTCAAATTTTCGGATCGATTGGTCGAAATTTAATTAAATAATTATATGTGATATTTTTGTCGAACTATTTATTGACTATGCTAATATGCTCGTTGTTTATGTAACATACATAATTTTTGGAACGATTGGACATCATCAACCCCTAGAGGATGTCAAATGATCACTTGAATAGTGTAAAAATATAAAAGTGTGTTTTTAAAAAACTTTGTTTTTTGCTTCACTTGTTTTTTTAATAAACAATTTATAAAATTCAAATCTTTCGACTTGACTTGCGACCAATACCACTAAAACGTTGATTTTAAACTAATCAGCACTATCTATAATTACTAAAAACAATGTGAATTACCGTTTATTTGTTTGCAAATTAAAAAATAATTATTGCATAACTGTTTAAAAACTTGAAAATATCACTTTTATTTATTTTTTTAATCATGCTCAAAACATAATAAATTAAAACAATCGTTTTTGCTGAAACCCAAATTTAGTTTTTTCGGAACTAAAAACCATGACTGTTTTTACTGTTCCATTTCAAACAACTTGCATGAATTCAATTTGATCTTGATTTTTCCAGGCTGAAATTAAAACAAAATCAATTTTACTATTATTGTTGTTATTTATTTTCAAAATATGACGTATTTTTAATTATACTATTTATTTAACTATAAAATTATCTCATATCACTTCGAAAAAGGACAAACAAATTCCAAACTGTTTTAATCAACAGAAAGCAGCAAAGTCAACGAATCAAATTTTTTGTACTTTTCACGACGACTTGAACTGCCAGAAGTGAATTGTCATTTTGAATCTTCACAATTTTTTTTCTGTTCGTGCGGTTTTTTTTTTATATTATTATGTTTTATGTTTAGTTTTTGATCTGACTCCATATGTGCGACATTTTACTGTTTTTGGTTCGCTTGAGAGTTCGCGTTGAGTTTTAGATATGTTTTCTGTTTAATTGACATTATGTTTTCGGTTTGCTTGTGATGTCGTGCTGATTTTGGACATGTTTTCTGATTACTTTTAATTGATTCATTGGTGATGTTGACATTTTTCTTTGTTTCCGGTTCGTTTGTGGGGTCGTGTTGTGCTTTTTTTCTGTTCGTGTGGTTTTTTTGTTTGTAATTCGGCAAGGAGTTATTTAACTCGTGTTGACAACATAATAAATAAAAAAAAAAAATTGATTTCTCTGGGTGACTTTTCCACCATACAAAGATCATTTTCCCTCTGTATTGCAAACTGGTTGCGTTTATGCCCATCGATGCCAAATAGGGTTTGGCTAGAGGCAAGTGCCAGTTTGGCTCGTCAAACGTTTGTCCAATCAATAATGTTCCATTAGTTAAAGACTTTAGAATTTTCAAAAACACATTTAAAGTAAAAAACAAAAATAAGTTAATTGAAGATGATTAATATTATTGGACTACTCGTTTACCTACCTTTTCATGGGTACGTATCTATTAGATATATTTTTTAAATGCAGTCTGTTCTGTACAGTCAGTGTACACAGTTTTTATTTTTACTTTATAGAAATTAGTTTCGATAAAAAAATTTTCCTTCTTTAAAATTACTTCAAAACCACGTTAAAAACCTCTTCAACAGCTCTCATTTAAAACAAATCAAGATACCTGCATGTAGCTCATCAGGTTCTGAGCCCCGTTGTTGTTTGTATAAGTGTCAAAAGAATTGTAAGAACCTAGAGAACACTTGACAGGATCGAGTACCACAGTGTTAATTCCTGTTTTTTGGCAGCTGATCGTCTGACTGTTGTGCACTCTTATGAAGGAGTCTGATTGAGTGACGCCGATGTCGCTCCCTCCCCATGAGCTTATATCCAGATTGCAGATGCCTTCCAATGACAATTGAGCACAGTGGAAAAAATTGTATTATGGTAGTGTCACAGCTGTAACTTTATTTCATTATGCGTATGTTTATTTATATCATCATTGTAATTATTTGGTTTATTTTATTAATTTTTCTATTAATTTTTTTTATTGTTAGATTCATTTTATTTATTTTTTAATTTTTTATTTTATCTATACAATGAAGTACTTTAGATTCCTCCTCTTAAATTCTTCCTCCTCTTCCTGTTTTTATTCCGCTTCTAGTGTTATCTCGTGGTGTGGTGCGCTCTCCTGTTTTATCTTATATCGTTCACGGAGTTGTTGAATAAAGTCGTCGCTCCACGTGTGTTTGTTTTCATTGGAAGAAAATACGAACCTTGTCTCATCCTTTGCTACATCAAGTGACGGGTGTGACAGGTATTATTGATGTCATATTTTAATGCAGGTGTATAAAATGTTTTGCTGTAATTCAATAAAATAAACCACTTTCTTTTGCTTCAGACCGGCTAAAGTGTTCCATTTAAGTGGTACTAAAAAACTAAAAATAGTCATTTGCTGAAAGACCGTAAAACGTCCATAAAATTTCAAATTTTGTACACAAAATTGTCAACACAAATGAGCTTAAAAATATTGCAATATTCAAAACACCAGTAAAAAAACTTTATGAGCTATTTGTGAGTCATATTAAACCCAAAAAAAAATAAAAAGCAAACATTTAAATAAACTTGCTTACTTCCATGAATGTACAACCAGCAGGAATCGCTTAGGAAAAACTCAGTCGTTGAGAACAACTCGAAGGAATGACAAAACAGATTACCATCTGATGATCTTTCAACTTGAAAAGCGTTCCAATAATCTGTTAAATATTGGAAATCTTTGGCGCATTTCAATCTTGATGCTTCTGGCCATCCTGTCCGTGTCCAGTTCTTGCGAGCGCAAATCTTTTGAGATTTCGTCATCAGTTTGTAGAACATGGTTTCTCTATTCAGCAATGTTTCTAAAGCATCATCCAAATATATGAACATCAGAAACCAAACCAATCTTTCTTTAGTAGTCAGTTGCATGTTTTTGACTTTCTGTTAAAGTAATAAAAAAAACTTTCACCTTACTGTTTGACGAATAAAATTGAATCGAAGCTGATTTAAAAACAGTTGCGTTGAAGTGCTTGCATGCTTTTAATAGAACTAAAATAACTTTGCAAATCAGTAAAATACGATACAATAAAATGAAGATTTGAAATCATAGTCGGGATGTATTTTTGTGCGTATGTGATCTTGAAAGCATTTTCCGACCGCGGACTCTCTCTCAGGACCATTTAAAGTTCATCCTATGTTTTATCTCTCTAAACACTTATTAAAGACATTGTACAAGCCTGTCATCATAACTGCCTTTTCATTTTCCTCATCGAAAAAATAAAATAAAATTGTTTTGCAGTTTTAAAATAGTTGTGACTTCAAACGTTTCAAATAATTATTACCGGCAGAGCTAAGAATATCAGTTTGTAGAGAATTCGTTATTCTAGACGTACGATCATGAGTCTGTAGTTCAAACTTTCCTTCCCACGCCGTGTAATTATAAATACAAGCAAATGCAATCTTTTTAAGCCATTAAGAGGTAATCCTTCAACCAGAGTTAAAGACATATGACTGCAGAGCAATAAATGTTGTATTCATAAATGACAATACTACCTAATTAAGCCGATTTGAGCGTTGTTTTCCATGGAAACGGGTTAAATTCTTGTAATGTAATCTCGCTCGGTCGTTAGTACTGGGAAAAAGATAGCATTTTTGTTTTTTTAGAGTTTCATATGCTGTGTCAATTACTGTTTCTTAACAAATTAAAAAAATAATTTCAAGCTTTAATTTGTTTAGTGATGTTTAGCTAAAATTTTTGTTTTAAAACGGTCTTTCAAGTAATACGTGATATATGAAAATATCGTTTGCCGGGTGTTGACAATAATTTATTTACTATTAAATTGTAAGTGTAACATAAACCGTAAAAGTATTGACTTTTTTTGAATAAAAACGGACTAACCGTTTCATTTTATGGGAAAAAACGGTTTTTAAATTAAAATTATATCTGTCGTCAGCTGATAATAAAAAATAGTATTAGTTGTAGCAGGGTTTCATTTAACTTGAAAATTATTTTGTTAGGTGTCTCACATTATCATCATCACATCAGTACCACCTCCTTAAACATCACTTCCTCATCACATCATTACCACCTCCTTAATCATCACATTTTTATCACAACATTACCACCTCCTTAATCATCACATTGTCACCACATCATTTTTCTCTCTCTATTCTTCACTGCATTCTTCTTCACATTTCCATTTTTAAGGTTTTCATGACGTGCATGGAGCAAAAAAGTCGTTTGAATAAAAACTTGCTTATCCAATGCTAATGGCACTATTTAAAAAAATTATTGTATACAAATTTTTGGTGCGCCATCATCATTAATATCTTGTACCTGACTGAAAAAGAAGCAATTATTTCAAATCTGATTGCTAATCGTGCAGTATACTACTTTGCAATAGTTTGTCGAAAAATATAAATTATTATTATATAAATTATAATAAATTTTATCTATTGTACATTTTTGTTGCTATTAAATGGAAAGGTTTTGGCTAATAGTTCTTACTTGTAAGCGCTATAGATCTTCTATGGAAATTTCAAGAGTTTTTGTTTTAAATTGTAAGTGTACAAAACAAAACTGTATAATTTACTTTTTTTTAAAACACATCACTGAAACGTAAATGAGACACAATAATATCATTTTTTGAGAGTTTTACAATTCGCCAGTTGGTGTGACAGTCGGTGTTCAAAGTCACGTGATATTGCAACAACGAATTGCATGTCTGGCAGGTGACTATTTCATGGCATAAGTATGCATACTTAATTTTATATGATAAGTTGCTCTTTTCATTAAACGTTCAACTACGACAATTGGTGTTGTTATGTTGAGAAGCTACATATAGCGCAAATATGATGATGAAAGTAATAAAACATTTTTTCAGAAAAAAATTTGCAAGAAAGCTTTTTGTTCTAAATCGCTTCTTAGAAAAAAAACTAAGAAATTATATTAATGAATGAAAATCTACGTTTACCGTGAGCAGGAATTCTAAGCTAGTAATTCCAACTTGACGTTTTTTTACTAAATGCTATTGGTTGTCGCTATAACCTCGACCCAACACAGCCCGGCCCGTTTCGATGACACTAATATAGAGGCCCAGCCATGTCGGTGTCCAGCCTGGGCAGTTAGGCCACAAGGTGTTCAACACACAACACACACAAAACACTCAAACATAAATACCTTTTAAATTGTCTCAGACAAATACAAACGTTAATAAAACAAACAAAATGGTGTCTAGCTATGGTGGAAGCCTAATGTATTTTAAGCAGTGAATCATTGAACAAAATTACTCAGCACTGTGAATATATTTGTAAGCTATGATATCTCTATTGCCGGAGTAATGCAAGTTGAATGTAACTGGAAACTACAACAAATAGCTAGCAAACAATCAGCCGAGACTACATCGAGACTAGTAATACGTAATAAAAAGTAAAGTCTACCGATATCAGATTTTTTTATTAATTGAATCTCAAAATGACTCAAATTTTGGGTGTTTTATTTTCAATATTTAGGTAACTTAAATAAAATTCACATTTATTTCGTTCTTTTCTTTGTTATTCCATCCTGAATGAATCAATTAAACAGATTAAAAAAAAAGGTCAATAAATTACGTTTCACTCAAAAATCTCAATTGCGTGCTAATAACAATTCAACGTTTAAATCAATAAAAACTACATTACTTTCAAAAACAACTTTTAGGGCTTTTCTGGAATAAGAACTGCTACGGAGAGTGATAGTTTTTTCTGGAAAATCTTTCTGCAGGACAAAGACTAAACTAACATCTTCATTTAATTTTTCCGTTTGTATTCCCAGAGAATTCAAGTAATTATTAGCTTCCAAAGTCCAATCAAAACTCTTGATTTGTCCAACAAGCATAGCGTTTACCGGCAATGACTTTATTTTATTTAAAATTAAAATTATTAATACAAATTCATAAATGTTTAAATTTGAAATAAATATAAATGACTATCTCACCACGATGTATGATTTCAAACATACAGTTCCGCTCTCAATAAAAATGCAGCTAAAATTTCTTGGAGGAGATAACGTACAATTTATAGGCTCAAACCAAAAAGCACTGATTCTGCTCTTTAGAGAGCCGATTGTTTTAACTTCTAGAACTTCGACAAAGACTGCATTATTCTCTGCAAATCTTATGTTCATATGGCAAATATCTGACAAGAAAACAATTTAGAACTATAAACTTAATCAAACATCAATTTTTCAATTTTAATATTAAACAAATTAAATTATTTAGTTTTTCAACAAATAATCAACATATCGGAACAAAACAATGAGTTACTTCTACTTGAGAACATGCGACAGTTTGCCTTGGTAATAACAAGAGATCGAGGCAGTGCAGGATTAAGTTGGCACAAAACATTAGAGTTATTAACTTTTACAGTTTGAACACTCGAACAATCCTGTCTATAAAAACATTCGAGACAACAATTCACTTCGTTTCGTTTTGTAATCCAATCGGTGTTTGAGTCATCATGTGCTGAGCTGTCATCACCAGCCACTGACAGGTCAGCCGAACAAACCGCTTCTTCATGGAAGTGCACACCGACGAATGTTTCAATATTTTTAGATTTAATTGTGGCGAAGCCGATCAAAACTGAAAACCACAACAGAGTCAAGGTAACCTGAATAATTTTATGAATCTGAAAATCAAAATTGAATTCTGCGTTTTGATTGTTTTGATAGCCAATTGTATGTAAGTAGAAAGTAATCACGCTCACTGGTAGTATATACCACACTCAAACTCCTAATACCACACACATCATTAGTATAGTTACTTATGCAAATTCTCAACCAAATATATCTCACTAAAAATGTTTTTTTAAAAGTATTGAAATTGTTTAATTGAGAAAAGTTATAATTTTGCATGATTGTTCAATTTTTTTTTTTAATTCAAGAACAAAAATTTTTTGTTTCACAGCCACATCAGTTCAAAAGTTGAATTTATGGAGCTGACTACAGAAAACGCTTATCAACTTAATTTGTAATTTGTACTTACCATCATTTTGCAAACTAACGCTTGTTAAGAAAAAAATGAGTTGATTTTGTTTTATTTAAAAAACGTTTGAACAAATTACAACAGTTCAAGTTTTAATAAAAATATCCTTTTTTCTTCGTTTTCAAAAAAAACAGAAATATTTTTGCTAAAATTTCAAGCCATGTCTGGAGAAAACCTTTCCAAGGTACGCAGCGTAATGTTTTAATGCTAATTCTTTTCTATTCTTTTACGATGAAAAACATTGACTTTTTACCGGTCAGAAATAATTAAGTACACCGTACAATAGAGACCCATCGTTTCATTCAAAAATTGTTCCGATAAATTTTTCCTCTAACATTTGGGCTTCTTAGTATCGGACTTTTTCTATTTCATAATTCCATCGGCAATGCGAGAATCACTTGGAATTGCACTTTTCCTTGCACTTAACTTGTATTCAACCTCGAACAATGGTCCCTAATTTCTACCAATTTATAAATAATTATGTTATGCTATTCTGCTGTTGTTATTTTCAGAACTTGCTTTGACGTTCATAATTAATTTCCTTTTAGATAACAAAATTTAAATAAGAAAGTTTTGGTTTCCAATTTTCACTATTCTAAAAATCCATGCTAAGATTTTTGTTGTTATTTTAAGAAACTGTTTTGACGTTTTCAATTAATTTCTTTTTAGACTTCGACACGACCCAATTTACCAAATAAATGAAAACTTTCAATATTTCTGTTCGAGAAGAAATTGGTGAATACAAAAAGTTTAAAAAAAAAAGAGTGCAGAAGTGACACACGAACAGACGTGTAACGATCAATATTACTGAAAGAATGCAGAGAAAAACTGTACAACTGTATGCCACATCCTATATGGATACATATTTGCTAACTATACATAATGTCACTAGACAAGAGTCAAAACAACAACGTTATTTAGTTATTATTGATCGTCAATAAAAGCAAATAACAGCAAATATCAATATAAGTATAGATCCAAAATTGTTCGAACGTAAAAATTTTCCATTAATTGGTGCAGGATGCCTGAATAGAAAAATTGAATCAAACTAGGAATGCTTAAAAGATTTTTTTGTCATTTTCTACCTTTGGCTATGTTAATCTTAAAATAACGGGTATAACAGACAATAAACCAGTAAAAAAATAAAAATTAGAACAAAAACTATAGACTGATTCGAGAAACTAATCATATTTTTCAGTTAACTTTGACAAAGTTGACACGTGTTTTTTGCCCCCTAGTGGTTTTCCAGCCTGAACAAAATAAAATAAATATAATTTTATTTTATATTTTGCTTTGTAGTTTTCGAGTTATTTATAGTTATTTTAATGCCGGTCTTGCTTGCTTGCTTGTTTGCTTAATTGCTTGAATGTTTTCAAACCTTAAAAGCACAAATTAACTAATTTCCCGTCGTCTAATTAGGCTGAAATTTAAAATATAGGTTCACTTTCAAGACAATTAATTGTTTTTAAAGTTTGAAAATTTTTGGAAAAAAAATTTAAATTAAAGCAAAAACAATCAACTACAATTAAATGAATGTTTCCATATATAAATTTAAAATAACGTCATTTAAAAAAATTGCAATACATAAAAAGCTTAATATATAATGAATTTGTGAAAAATACTTCGTTTTTTAAGGCATGTTATGCTATGCTTAACTTAACTTAAAAAATCAATTATAAATCTTTTGATAATCAAACTTAATTAAAATATAATGAAAGTATAATTTGAAATTTACTTGTTACTATTTGATCTAATGTAAAAATGAATTTAAACCTGTACCATGTATTTTACTCTCAAAAATGACTTTCAAGGCATCAGAAGTTACGAAACTGTTCTGAACTTCTGCTATCGACTTCTGTGGAGAATATGTCTCCAGAATAAAAGCTAAGTTTTCCTTATCTTGCAAATTTTCAAATCGTATGCCGAGTGATTTCAAATAATTTCTAGCGAAACTGTTATTTTTCAATGTCGGATCATAACCTTTAATGTGTCTAATGACAATTGTTCTGTTTGGAAAGCTCTAAAATAATTATTTTTAGTTTTCAAATTAACTTTTAAAATTAGTTTAATAAATTTTATTTTTAATGTGATTAAATTAACGAATAATAAAGATTGTAATGAATCATTTGACAAATAGCACCTCTATGTAGTTTTTTAAGTTTTTGTTAATCATAAAATAATCAAATTGCTGGAAAAAATGGAGAGTGCAATTTAAAGGTTCAAGAACCACCACGTTGATTATGTTTGGCTTGCAGCTGATCTGTTGAACTCCAAGTACTTCGACAAATGAACTCGAACTTGTAGCATTTAACTCAGAACATGTTATGCTAACGTGACAAATGTCTACAGAAAAAAT
The DNA here is from genome assembly GCA_963978895.1 of Erpobdella octoculata. Classification (NCBI taxonomy): domain Eukaryota; kingdom Metazoa; phylum Annelida; class Clitellata; order Hirudinida; family Erpobdellidae; genus Erpobdella; species Erpobdella octoculata. Next base: position 31,885,692 of record OZ022239.1, read on the forward strand.
AACAAAAAACCAAAACTAAAAAGTTATTTAAATTAACCACAAAGAATTTTAATCACGTGATTATAGCAACAACTTGACAATCAATCCTTTATTTAAAACAAAATAATTCAATTTCGTATCTGACTTACTTCTATTCGAGTACATACGGCAGTTTGTTCTATTAAACACAAGAGATTGCGGCAGGTTAGGATAGAGATGGCACAAAATGTTAGATTTACCATCATTAAAAACTTGCACACTCGAACAATCCGGGTTGTAAAAACATTCGAGACAACAAGTCAACTCGTCGTGTTTTGTGATCTCAATAATGTTTGGATAGTCAGAAAAAATGCTTCTCAAAATTATAAAATTTTCTGAATTTTCAAGTTGACAAACAGCTTTTTCATTGAAATGCAGACCAATAAAATTTTGCACATCATAAGATTCGACTCTTTTGAATGCAATTAAAACACTGATAATTAGCAACAGTGATAACATTTTGTCTTGCAAACGAAAATCAAAATCTAAGCGATATATTATCGCACTTCAATACATTCACATAACCTTTAAATGTACTTTTGTGAGCAATTATTTATAAAATGAAGCACATTTTAGAAGATATAATACAATATAAAAATCAATATTTAGTTGAAAAATCTACTCTCTTACTAGGAATGTTTTCAATCCTGAAAAACAATAAATATGTCAAGTTGTTTTTAGGTTTCTACAAAACTTTCAAAAGTACAAAAGCGTTTTCCTTGAATTAATGTCAGCAGCATTTGCTTATTTTAGAGTGAGATGAAAGTCCCGCTACAGGTACAAATGCGTAATATTTAATTTTTTTGTAGCGATCCAAACTGCCAAACTGCAATTGATTTTTTTCGAATTAGGATGTGACTCAAGATTGTAAATAAGCTAACTTTGATTTTTTTTTCATCCGCGCGTTGTTCACATACAAAAGCTTGTATGTTTGAGTTTTTAATAAGAAAAAACAGAATTTTAAAAATTAACAACAAACAAATTTAAAAAAATACTAAATTGTATTAATATTATCATCTATGAAATATTTTTGATAAACAAAAAGCCAAACTGTTTTTTTACGACCAGGATTGCACTGATTTGTTAAGACCTGACATTAATCAAACAAGAAACAAATATTTTCTGAGAAAAAAACAAAAGCGTGGCATGTCAAAACGTCGTTAGATTCCATAAATGTCGTTAGATTCCATAAATGTTTTACAATGTAAGTTTTTCAAAATATTCCATCAAAAGCTAAACAAATCAGTTTTTGTCCTGCTTCACTGAAATAGAATTAAATTGTAGCTCGACACTATTGATATTTTCTAATTAATAAAATGTTAAATTGAAAACTTATTAAATCAAACTAAAACTAGCTAGCAAAACATAAATAAATTTGGATTTAAACCAATGACATTACACAACAAAATTCAGTGGCCTAGAGGTCTAACTATTGACTAACGCCACGTTAAATATCATCAAATTTTTATTTCATTTTAACACTGCGATATAAATAAAGTTCCAATGTAAAAATAATTAAAGTTTTTTTAAATAAAGTTTAGATTGAATCGTGAAAGTTTTGGTCCATTTTTCTCAATTAATTTGAATGAAATTCACTTCCGTTTCCGTTCCTGCTGTAGAATTCCAAGCTGAACAGGTAGTAAGTTCAAATTATTATTACAAATAGTAAATTGAAATTATTATTACAAATAGTTAGTAAGTTGAAATTATTATTACAAATAGTAAGTTCAAATTATTATTACAAATAGTTAGTAAATTGAAATTATTATTACAAATAGTAAGTTCAAATTATTATTACAAATAGTTAGTAAATTGAAATTATTATTACAAATAGTAAGTTCAAATTATTATTACAAATAGTTAGTAAATTGAAATTATTATTACAAATAGTAAGTTCAAATTATTATTACAAATAGTTAGTAAATTGAAATTATTATTACAAATAGTAAGTTCAAATTATTATTACAAATAGTTAGTAAATTGAAATTATTATTACAAATAGTTAGTAAGTTGAAATTATTATACCAAACAGTTAGTGAGTTAAAATTATTATTACAAATAGTTAGTAAATTAAAATTGTTATTACAAATAGTTAGAAAGTTAAAATTATTATAACTTTTTTCTGTTTGAAAAAGTTATTTTACTTTCAAAAACGACTCTCAGTGTCTCCAGAGATGAGGGACTTGCTGTAATTAGTGATACCGTTTTATTTGGAAAACCTTTCTGCAGAACAAAAAGCAAGTGCTCTCTTGTTTTCAAACCTCCAACGTTTATGCCAAGAGTTTTTAAATGATCTCTGGCTGCAGTGTACAGTGATGAAGACCAATCACAGTTTTTGACGTGTCCAATAAGGATTGCGTTTGTTTCTAATCTCTACATTAAAAATAGGTTTTTAATTTTATAACAGACAACAGATAAAATCAAGTAAGCCGTAAAAAACCAAGTTTTTTTCCACAAATCCCTTATATTTCTGAATTTGCCGGTTTTTCACTTAATAAAAAAATTTTTAAAATGACATTTTTTGAATTCATATATTTAAACATTTATTTAATTTTATTTGAATTGTTTTGTTTTAAAACATAAAAAAAAATTTTAATTACAAAAAATTTGTTTTCCAAAAAATTTTCAAAATTCAATAAAATGCATTGTCGTGAGACGTTACTTTATATGTCAAATTTCAGCTCGATTGGATAACGGGAAGTTGTTAATTTTCACTTTCATGGTTTGCAAACATGCAAGCAAACAAGCAACCAAGCAAGCAAAACCGGCGGTGAAGTTAATATAACGGATTTAAAAAAACACATGAGCGTTTAAATTCAAAAATTATTTTTGTTTTCCAATTTAGAGTAAACAACTGAGTAAGTATTCCAGATTTCATTAAAACCGGCACAGTGGTATTATAATTATATCACGTTTACAGACAGACGAAGCTAGCAAATTGTATATGTCGATTACTAATTAATTATTCAACAATTTGAAAACAAGCTTACTTCTGTGTAACCTTTCAAATTCACATCACTCGAACCATATGCAATGTAGTCGAATACTCCGGGAGAAAAAAACTTACAAATTCTAGGTTCAAAAAGAATAGTAGTGATAGCGTTTGCTTGCCAAGTAATTTTTTTGGACTCAAAATCTCCTGACAAATAACTTGGTTTTGTGGCCTTACATTCAGAGCATGATATTTCCACATAACAGATGTCTATCAGAACAAAATTAATAAATCTTATTAAAGTTACCATTTAACCACAAAAACTCTTGTAGGTTCAAAATTATTAAACATTTCACATTAATGATTACTATTTAATCGATATATATAAATTAAACCTGTCAATAACTTACTTCTACTTGAGTAGACATGACAGTTTGGCTCGTTAAAGACAAGCGGTCGAGGTAAATCAGAATATAAACGACAGGAAAGCATAGAATTATAAACTTTTGAAACCTGGACACTTGAACAATCCCGACGATAAGAACATTCGAGACAACAAGTCAACTCGTCTTGTCTTGTGATCACATTTGTGTCATTCCGTCTCGAGGTAATATTTATTCCAGTAAGTATTTCTTGGATAGTTGTTACATTCGTTGAATTCTTCGAAGAGCAAATGGAGCGCTGATTGAAATACAGACCAAGAAATATTCGACAGTTCTGTGACCCAAGTCCAGTCAAGTTGACCAAGACAAAAGCAATTATCGACAATAAAAACATTTTTTCTTCGTTTAATTCAAATTTTATTTTTAAAGTCAAACATCAATATTTCTATTTATTCATATATAATGGAGTATTAGATCATGAATGAAACGAGTGAACAGCGAGTGAAGAGGTGCTGGAAAGATCGGGAGTCTCAAGCAAAAAAATACGGCTTTTAATAACACAGCAACGCTTCATTATCAAAGTAAAAAACTCCTTTTAAAAAAAAAATTAAGATTTAAATTAATTTTTATTGACAAAACTGAAATTTAAGAACAAGTTTACTCAAACCCATACAATCGATATTATTACAAGATTTGCTAATCAAGTGTTTGCTTTTTGCATCGAACAATCAAAAGCCCGTTTTGCATATACAATATCTTTCAGATTAAGTAAAGCTTTTTTGTGTGCTTTAAGATGAATTCAAAAAAATTAAAAAAAACATTTTTAAAAACTAGGGTGCCCGCTAGGGTGCAACCTAGTCTTATCATAAGACTAGTTTTTAAAAAGTTTTTTTATTTGTTTTTATTTTATACTTTTTAGTCTTTACACTTTTTTAATTATTTATTTATTTGTTTTTATTTATTTATTTCTCAAACAGAAACAATTATCCGACCCTCACTATAAATCGAAAATATTTAATTAAATTAATATATATATATGTGTGTGTGTGTGTGTGTGTGTGTGTGTGTGTGTGTGTGTGTGTGTGTGTGTGTGTGTGTGTGTGTGTGTGTGTATGTGTCAGTCCGATTAACCTGACAAAGCAAGTTAATATAAGACTAGTAAAAACAAAGTTTTTTCATAGATCATTTATTGAATTTTTTTAAAACGACATTTTTTGAAGTAGGTTCAGTACATTAATGTAAACATTTCAATAATTTTGTTTGATTTGCATTTGTTCTAAAACATAAATAATTATTATTTTTAATTAAAATTTTTTAATTTTAATGGAAGGCATTGTCATAAAAAGCAAGCCTATATTTTAAATTTCAGCTTGATTGGATTGCTGGAAAATCCACTTTCATTTTCAAGGTCTGTAAATATTCAAGGTCAAACAAGCAAGTTTTCAAGCAGGCAAAACCGGCGGTAAAATTAAATATGAGAAATTTAAAAAAAAAATTACCAAATTTTGTTTTTATCACTTTGGATTGTAAGCTGCAGTTGCCATACTGTGTTGTTTGCAATGTTGTCATACTGTTATGTACTGTGTTGTTCACACTGTTGTCATACTGTAATTTAATGTGTTGTCTTGTTTAAATTATTGTCATACTGTGATGTATTTTGATGTGCATTACTACCAACGCAAGCAATCTATTTTAAGCAGGTGAAACGAGATATGTTACGGGTTTTTAAAATGTGAAACAGGACTCATTATTTGACTTCATCTTTTAATTTATTTATTTTTCAAAATTATTTTTAACAAGCTGTAAAGTTTTCAAATAGTGTCAATTAGAGACTATGATTTTAATAAACGTAAACGCAAATTTAAGTGCATAACAAAATTTAAAAAAAACTCCTCATATCCTATCTCAATATTTATATGGTTAATTTATTAAAGTCACTTGTCTGAATTCTTTAAAATTTTCATACGTGAACATTTTACACATGTGCATAAAACCTTAAAAGATGGCCATTTCTGAACAAGACGTAGCCAATTCTTATTTTTAACGTTACGTGGCGGCAAGTCGCAGTGCATTCCAAAAATGTTAGTCAGTTAGCCAATAAGCGGTTTGAGCTATTATAATAGAAATTGAATAAAAATCTCGTTTTATTTGACCCATTCATTTTGAAACAAGTTTTCAATTATTGACGCCAGACGGTTGAGACTTGCAGTTTTTATCCAACATGTAGTTGATTGCAGATGCTCGAGGTTTGAGACCACTCCGGTTAGGAATAAACTCCTTCATCTGAACCCAACACTTGGGGTTGGTATTAGTATCCATATCGATGACGCTGCATTGAGGCAAGGTGTAGCAGTAGTTAATGCACGATGCCAAGTCATTGAAGCCAGTCTGATCCAGGCCCTGGTCTGTGTAGTGCTGTTTGGGAGTGACAGTCCAGCATCTCAAATCTGTTACGTAATTTAAAACACTAAATGCTATTTATATTTGTTGATTTAGTTTTCATTATTAATGTTTTTGTTTTTGTTTTGTTCCGCACCACATGGCAATAATCTTAAGTTTATACTCGGTGTAGCAAAATATTCAGAAAACCTTTTTTAAGAAAAGAGTTGTAGCAATCTCTGTTGAACCAATAGTTTACAGCCGATGGAGCCGGTTGTAAAGCACTTTTCTTCGGTTCGAAGATTTTCTTTTGAATCCAGCAATTTGGTTCTGTGCTTTTATCTATGTCAAAAACATTGCACTGACAGGTGCCCTGACAAAGGCTCATACACTCTGCCAGAGAACTGGTCGAGGTACGATCAAGACCTTGGTCTGTATAGTGTTGTCCCGACGTTGCTATCCAGCACTGTTGGAGGTCTGTTAAATTTAAACCGCTTGAAAAAAAAATAATTAAACCTCAATTAATCAAAATTGAAATTGTTTTTTTTTATCTTTAAATAACTTTTTGGTAATTAGAAGAAAATAAAAAGTAACATTGACTTACACATGTTTATTCCAAAATATGCTTCGGGCTTCAAACACGACCTATCCAGCATATAGTTTGTTGCCGATTTGGTGGGCTTCAAAGCACTGAACACAGGCTCGAAGTTCTTGCGCTGAACCCAACATTTGTTGTCTGTGTTCGTGTCAAAGTCGACTACTCCGCAGTTGGGTAAGCTGACGCAGTGGTTGAGGCAAGATGTAAGATCTTTAATCGGGATTGGGTCGAGACCCTGATCAGTGTAGTGCATCTCGTTGGTAATCGTCCAGCACGTTATGTCTAGTTGGTAATGTTTAGCAATGAAAAATTTGAAGATTTCTGGAGATGGATACAATTTTGTCAAGAGACTCTTTTTTCTTACGTACAATATAAAATTACAACAACTAAGTTCAAAATTTCAAAACGGAGCTTTTAAAACCAATAAATTTTCAATCTTTTAAACTAAGAACTTGAACCCGCCACTATATAAACATTTTCTACAGTGATTTTTCACTTCGAAAAGATTTTCCCCGACCATTTTCTATAAAGTTTGTAGAATTTCCTACTGATTTCTATTTTTAATTTTTTTAAAACAGTTTATAGATTTTTACACCGGTTTTTAAGAATGAAATGGTTTTGTTTTAAAAACACACAAGTACTTCCTGTCGTAGACCTTATTTGAGCCTTTCAACTGTTCCTCCTCCTTTATTCAGACTGACTCGCAAAAAGCGAGGCGGAGTTTTCTGATTTCAATTCCCACTTTTTTTTCAGGCAATTTCAACTTGTCATTTCCAACATTTTAGAGAAATGATCAATCATGTATTTTAAAAAATAGTTATAAACAGCCAATAGCCGAATAGTTACCTAATGCAGGTAGTAATCCTTTGCAGGCTCTGTCGAGCATATAATTTATAGCCGAAGCCTTTGTTTTGAGGTTGTTTTCATTCGGAGCAAACGATTTCTTCTGAATCCAGCATTTCGGAGTTGTTTCAAGTTCCATGTCAATAACTGAGCACTGAGGTAGACTGAGGCAGTAATTGATACAAGGTTCAAGATCATTGAATGGAGCCTGATCAAGCTCCCCGTCGCTATAGTGCTTACCTGTTGACACTACCCAACAGCGGAGATCAGCTGAGCAAAAAATAAAATTTTAGCGACTACTACAATTTTTTTCATAAATTTTTTTGTCTTTCTCACTTTCGCCAGACACTCCAAAACAGAAGACATCTAAACCAGCCAAGATCAAGAGTAACCAAATCAACATTTTCGTTCTGAAATAGAAATTAAAACTTGCATTTACAAAACTTGTATTTATTTTTTGTGGCAATTAGTACTGGGACAATGAAAACTGTTAGCCCTATTGGAAAAAATAAAATTTATTGTGTTTCCAAATATTTTTTAAAGTTTCTAAAATTATTTAAATAGGAATTAATTAAAATATCCTGTTGAGATTTAAATAAAATGTCTACTCAAAACTACAAATTTACTTCAAACCGAATGCATTTCAATCCAAACTAAAAAATTGCTTACAAACGTGTTCTCAGGTTTTTAGAAAAATAACCAGAAATACGCAATGAACAAGTAATATAAGAAACAGTGAAAACAATTTAAGTTCTTCCTTGGTGAGTTTGAATAGTTATTGAATTATTTATTTACGCATTATTTTGAATAAACCAAAAGAAACATCAATTTTAAAAACATTATTTTGCTATCAATCACACGAGTTCTTTTCACAGACATCCCTTGCAGAGTACCATGCTATGCTGAACAGGAACAATCGTGGTCCAAGCCTGTGTAAAGCCAGCCTGTAGTAAATTTAAATTTCCAGTGTAATACTAATGTGCAATTGATTTTAGTGTGGCCAACCAGTGGTGTACATCAGGAAGAAATCTGAAACCTCGAGGGAAAGTTTTTAATAGAATTAAAAATCTGTTCACTAGGGAGATTTTTTCAAACTAATTTAACAAAATATTCAAATTGAAAAATTTTATTGAATTAAATAATGCAAATGTTTATTACTACAAAAATTATTAATAAAAACTAATACAATTTTAATACAAGCTAAACAATCATGTTTTGTTTTCATCAAATCAAAACAAAGTTGCGGCTTGAATAACAAAAATAAAAATTGTCCACATCGCTGCTTCAGTTGTATTCCTCTCTAAAATATTGAAAAGAATTAAACAATGCAGTTTCCACCTCTTTGAAAACCATTGTGAACAATTTAAAATTTATTTCCCTGTTAAAAAGTCAAAGTTCATTTCATGGCTATTTAAAAAATGTGGCTACTGGCAATAACTTATTACTCTCAAACACTAAAGTAAAACAAACAACAATAGCATATTCTCGTGCTTTAAGAAATTGTTTTTAAACATTTACACAACTTTCTATTGTTGGCAATACAATATGTTTTTTGTAATATAATGTTGTCTGTTTTTGACTGTTTTGTTCAGTTGTTGATTTTTGTTCTTCTATTTGATTTTCGATATCGGTTGTTGCCTCAACGATGTTCAACGAGGCGTGAGTCAGCAGGCTTACAAGACACAAAAAAACATCATTTTAGTTTTTCTTAAACAGCTAATAACATTTATTTGGCACGACTTATAACAATATATATTCTGTCTGACAAGTTTCTCACGTTTCTTTGCACAGAAATTTTCAGGCACCAATTTTTGGGTTTTTTTCTTAGTGCTGCAAAGGTCAGAATTTAAAACAAGTATTGAAAAAACAAGGTTTTCAACACACACTTTTATTTCAAATACATTCAATTTAGAAATACGAAAGATATTCAAATCAAGTTTTTTGTTTTTTTTTTTAAATACCACTAAATTTATTATAAAAATTATGTCGAAATCAATTAAATCATTTATTGTCATCCAATATAAAATTATGCTGAAAGTTTCAGCTTCCTAGCTATTCGAAAAACTGGTTAAGATTTAACTTGCAAGATTTGCGTACCGACAAACACACCCACAAACAAACGAAAAGAGAATAGAAGTTTAATAAAAGTGTGTAAAAAAGTTGTTTCGTGCATTAATTAGTATATTAAGTGGAAGATAAAAACACAGAATACTTTTATATTACTATACACCTTACCATATGTTTTTAATAATTTTAATGAGACTTTTAATTGTTATATTATTGTTGGTTACTGATGTAATGAAATACAACGCGTGTGTATCATACTGAAAACAAACATCGACTTGATTAGCGATAACAATGTTTTATGTCAGCATAATTTATGTACATAATTTATATCTAAACGTGTATAAAACTGCTGTTTGATTAACATATTATAAATAATAAATTTAAAAAAATAGTTTTTAAGCAATTAATCTTTTAATAATTAATTGATTTTATTGATCTTGATTTGCATTCCATTATTTTCTTTATTATTCCTGCCTGGGAAAAAGTGAATAATTATTTATGATAACAAATTAAATATAAATAAACTATTAAATTAAAAATTAACTTGTTACATTAATAAAATGTTTTATTTTAAGTTATATAATGACAAATCTTATTTTACTTTCGAAAACGATTTTCAGTGCCTCCAGAGATAAAGGACTTGGTGGAATTAGTTCAACCGTTTTATTCGGAAAACCTTTTTGCAGAACAAAAAGCAAATGTTCATTTGTTTTTAAACTTCCAACGTTTAAGCCAAAAAATTCCAAATAATCTTTGGCAAAGCTAAACGATGTTGAAGACCAATTTGATGTGCCCAACGACAATTGCATTGTTTGATAAACTCTAAATTATTAAAAAAATAAAATAAATTAATGTTTTATTAACTTTAATGAATATATAAATAAATAAACAGAATTAAATTTAAATATAATACAAACCTCTATGTACTGATTAAAATACATAGTTTCTCCACTATACAAAAATGTAATCCAAACTACAAATTTGAGGCTCATAAATATCTGTGCTTATTTCCATGTCCAACCAGTTATTTGATTGATTTTTAAAAAGTTCCACAAATAATCCTGATTGTGTTACACTGTATCCAATACAGTTCATGTACAAATGACAAATGTCTGTAAAACGATTTAAATAAATTTAAAATGTACTTGGACAATGCTAAAACAATTATGTAAAAGTAACGAAACAAACAAAATATTTATTATTTAGTAATTAAGCATAATGATGACTTACTTTTACTCGAATACATACGACAGTTTGGTTTGGTAATGACAAGAGATTTAGGCAATGCAGAATATAGTTGGCACAAAATGTAAGATTTATTAACTTTAACAATTTGCACACTCGAACAATCCTGGCGATAAAAACATTCAAGACAGCAAGTCAACTCGTTGTGTCCAAACCATTTTGGTATGATCTGTCATCATCAGAAATGTCTCCTAAGATCATTACATCATTTGTTGATTTTTTGGTCGTACACACAGCCGTCTCATTGAAGTGCACGCCAACGAATGTTTCGATGTTCTGAGATTTAATTGTGATAAAGCCGATCAAAACCGGAAACCACAACACAGTCATAGTTACCAAATAATTTTTATAAAACTGAAAAAAGAGCTTTTTTAACAGTGAGAAAAAAAAATGTGCAAACTGGTAGTAGCACATGCCGTTTTCCTTGTGGCTACAATTTGGGAATTTTGTGATCAGCTAGAAAATGTATACACCAGAGGTGCCCCGCAGAACCTTATAGCTGCTGTATGTAATTTAATTTGACTTAGTTACATTTTATTAAGAAATGACAAACTTAGAGAAATACATTACCCTCAGATTGCATTGCACAGTAAAGACTTGTGTATTGATCAGTTAGCTATAATAATAGATGCACTTTGTTTTTGTATTTAAAAAACGGGATCATCTTGTAGAAGAAGGAATAGGACTTGCTGTGAAAAAAATGGGAGAAATACGACATTCCATTAGAAAAAAGAAAAAAAGAATTCGTTGTAAAAACAAATTGCCAGTGAAAATCAAATTTAATTGGCTTTTATCAGAAGCAGAACTTTTCCTAGAGATACAAAAGATGAGAAAATGTTTAAAAGCATTACAGTGCCTGATTGGGTATCTTTAGATTTTTGAAATTCATCGTAGAATGAGATTTTTCAGAATTCTTTCGAAGTCTTATTGTAGCACTAAAGTTATTTATGACAATTTGCGATTCTTTTTACAGATATTCTCAGGTTCTAGAAATCGCTGTCTGCCTTTTAGAAACCTCTACGACATTCAATTTAGCGTGAGTCAGAACCTTTGGCACCAACAGCACATCATTTGATTTTGGTGTTTTGTAATTAAAATTTTGAAAAAATTTATACTGTACTGCAGGGCTGGGATTTTTATACGGGCCAAGATTTTTTACCAAGGAAAGAGATTTCAGGCCTGTAAAAACAGTTTGAGCTCAAATTAGATTGGCTTGTCTTGAAAATTTTAGCAATAAAACGGGTCGGGCTGGGTTATTGAAATTTGTTTGGCGCCATTATTGACAATATTTAGTCTGTCTGACAATTTCAGAGTTTTTTTTTCAATTATTTTGTTGAGCTTAAATAATACCGCTAAAATTTGCAGGCACCAATCTTAATTTTTTTCTCTCTGCTGCATATTTTAGACTTAAAGAAAAAAGATGTTCTGTAATACATTCAATGCAATTGCTTGATCCTTATCGTTGATTAAAGTTGGGTTGAAGTCCTTTTGATTTAGTGAGTAATATGTGGGATTGCCAGCGGCGCCCTTAAACTCCGCATACGCTGCTAGTCTTATCTGTGAGCTGTCAATATTGTACATAAAGTGACCCCTAGTCTGTTCTGTGAGTGACACTCGAAAATGAACGTACTTTAACTTTAATTTTTTTAAACATTAAAATATCACACGTACATAAGTAACTGAAAAAAAGTAATATTAAGAAGCAATAAAAGTTTTCTATGTAGCATAACTTTCTACCTTCACTTTTTTTTTAAATATTACAAATTCATTTAAAAAAACTATTTTCAATCCATATAGTGTCTATTTTAATTAAATAACTTTATTGATCTTGATTTCCATATCATTATTTTTTTTATAGCTCCAACCTGGAAATATTTAAAGAATTACTTTTTAATGACAAATTAAAAATATTGAAAACATTAATTTAAATATTATTTTGTTTTATTATCAAAGTTTTTACTTTCAGAAAATAAAACAGCATCAAATAAAATTTTTTATTTTACCTTAAAAAACCAACTCTCAGTGTCTTTAGAGATGAGTTATTTGCTGGAATTAGTTCAAAAGTTTTGTTTGGAAAACTTTTCTGCAGCACAAAAGCCAAATGTTCATTTACTTTCAATCCTTCAACTTTTATGCCCAATGATTTTAAATATTCTTTAGGAGGATTGTAGTCAGCTGAAGACCAATCACAATTTTTCACGTGTACGACGGGGATTGTTTTGTCTGGCAAACTCTTAATTAATTTATATAGAAAAAAGTATAATAGGTTAGGCTACCGCAGTTTTTGATCTTGCATTTTGACTTGTCAACTGATTACTCATAATCAAAATATTTCCATACACTACTTTCTTGTTTTCTGCCACTATTGTTCTTGAACACTTTTCACGGAACGATTACAACAGCACTATCATCTATCAATAATAACAAAAGCCCGCGGCTAACTAAACAGCGCCATGTATATTTGTTAAGCCCTGTACACATCGACAAACGTGAGTTGACACGCTTCGATCAAATCTGACACGTCCGGTACAATCGGAGTTTGTCGATGTGATATAGCCGTTAATGTCTTAATGTAAAATACACGCGACTTCAACGTGCTTGTCGCGTTGGGTTTGTGCTTGACTATTTCACACCGACCGATTTGATCTGATTTTTTTGTTTGGTGTTGTCGGGTTGGGTTTTTTGTCGATGTGTACAGGGCTTTAGGTAACACCAAAGAACTCGATTTTTATCTTTAGATAAATAATAAATCTAATAATTAATTTATTTACAAAAAAATACATTAAAAAATTTTCAGTTATTAATTATTTTTTTATTATTTAACTGAATTTATTATTCAGTTACTATTACAGTTAGAGTTATTTGCTGTATTTCAATTACTATTACTATTAAACTTAACTGACCATTATTTTTCTATTATTTTCCGATTTCAGTTAGTGTTACAGAGTACTTGAACATCACTGGTGCAAAGTACAACTTGAATGTTCGAAAACCCACTTTAAGTCCTTGATGTTGTTTTATCTTTATTATTCTAAATTAATGATAATAACTATAATCTAAACTATTGTGGTTGATAAACACTTATTTAGATCTGAAGATAATTATTAATGAAATTACATTTTTTTTATAATAGTTTATAGTCCTTTACACCAGGACTCTAATGGCTGTATGTAAAAAGCACTTAAGTATTTCCTGTCGCTGATCAGAATTTGATCCTTTTTACTTTTCCCTCCTCCTTTCTCCAGGCTTGGAACAGGCTTGCAATTACCCCCATTCCTTTTGTCAAACTGTCTCTTCATGCAAGATTTGATTTCTGAATACTTTTCGTCTTTTTTAGTACTTAGTTGTAAATCTGATAGTGGTGTACTAATTTGTCTCCCCAAAAAATTTTCTGCGGGAGATTTTTGATGTGGACTAGATGGGCATGGTGTAGATCTATAACACAATAAAAACTTTTGCACCAATTCCTCAGTAATTTCTTCATCTTTTAGCTTTTGTATGGTTCTTTTGAAAGTATCAACAAACTTGTGGATGAAAAGGAGGTATTCGGATATGACTGATAAATTTTGACTGACAAAACCTTTCAAATTCCATAGAAGTAAACTGTGTTCTGTTATCTGATACCAATGTTTTGGGAAATCCATACCGAGCAAACACTCTGTTCAGCTCGCAAATTGTCGTTGTTGAAGTAGCCGCACTCATTTGTATTATTTCTACCATTTTGAATATGCGTCCACAACAACCAGAAACATTGAATTCTCCATTGGTCCCGCAAAATCAATGTGAATTCTTTCCCAGGCCTGCGATGGTTCAGGCCATGGTGACAACGTGTTTTTTATAGGCATTTTAGCTGCTTTTTGACATGCATCACAGCTTTTCACCATTCTTTCAATATCTCTATCGATTCCAAGTCAATACACTGACTGTCTGGCCAGCATTTTCATTCTCGTAATTCCTGGATGACCCTGATGTAACAATCCTCAATATACAATGTTGCAGTTTTTTTGGAATTACTGCTCTTACACCCATAAATATAATGCCATCATGTAAAGTCAAATCAGTTGCTTTACTTTAGAATGCATTCCAGTTTGATTCAGATTTAACTTTTGGCCAAAATCCCTTTTTAATGATCTCACTTAACTCTCCGAGTTCAGAGTCTTCTTCTGTCATGATTTGAATATCTTTCTTACTAACAGGTAATTGTCTCATTGTATCCTCTTGTATTATTGTGATGTCTTCATTTACACCTGCTATTATCAAATCCTCATTTCCTGTAGTTTTTTTTTAATCAATGAGTCTTGATAAGGCATCAGCTTGACCAAAATTTGCTGTTCGTCGATATTCGATCTCAAAATCATAGGCTAAAAGTATCAGTTCCCATCTCTGCAGTCTGTTTGCAGCGTGTGCAGATATTCTTTTCTTTGAACCAAATACTGACAAGAGAGGCTTGTGATCGGTCAATAGCGTAAACCGCCTTCCATAAACAAATCTAGGGAAATTTCTTACCGCAAAAACTAGAGCTAAAGCTTCTTTTTCTATTTGGCCGTAATTCTTTTCTGCTTGGGTCAGCGCACGGCCTGCATGAGCGACTGCTTCTTCTGTTCCATTAAGAAATCCGTGTGAAATCACTGCTCCAACTCCATAATTATTTATTTATTTATTTATTTATTTGACAAGTTTAAAGTGGCGTAAATCAAATGACTTCAAGGCCACATACAATATAAAATAAATAGACAAAAAGTTAAATTTTCATAAGATATTGTTTCAAATTTCTTTTAAACTGTACAAAATGAGGTGCTGCTCTGATGTCCAAGAGAAGACTATTCCAAATTTGTGCAGCTGCAGCAGGAAAACTTCTATCACCAGCACTTTTTAGACAAGTAGAGGGAACGAAGAGAAGAGCCGAAGATGCAGATCTGAGATTCCCCCTTGATTGAATGTTACTAATAGGCAGAATTACTTCCATTAAGTATGTAGGAGCCAAACAATTGAGACATTTAAAGACTAGTTGAGCTACTTTGAAGATAATTCTACACCTGACATTCAACCAATGTAGTTCTTGAAATACTGGAGTGATGTGATCGCAGCGTCTTCGACCGGTCAAAAGCCTTGCTGCCGTATTCACCACTGATTGAAGGCGATGAGTCAAGATCTTCGGGAGTCCAACCAGTGTGGAGTTACAAAAGTCGAGTTTTGAAAACACCAATAAAGTAATAAGTAAGTTAAACGCCAGGGGGGTAGAGATGAAGGAACTGTTTTGATTTGACGTAAGGTTGAAAAGCAGCTTTGGGTGATGCGACTAACGTGAGTGTTCATACGCATGTCAGAATCAAAGAAAGCACCCAAATTGCGAACTGAAACAGATGGAGAGATCCAATCTTTACCTATTCTTATCGGTGCTGTTTGGAAAGTACGTTTCATCCGACTGGTTGACAGCCAAATGACTTCAGACTAGCTTGAATTCAGCTGAAGGTGACTAGAAGACATCCATAGGCTCACATCATCAATGCATGTAGAAACTACTGACGAGAGTTCAATTGCTTTAGCAGAATCACAATGACCATAAACCTGTGTATCATCAGCATAAAAGTGCGCACAAAGTCCGTGATTAGAGATAATTTTTTCTAGGTGAGCTATATACATTGTAAAGAGAGTTGGTCCAAGAACTGAACCCTGAGGCACTCCACAGTTAAGTAGTAAAGTACTAGAAATGTCCTCTCCAACAATTACCTGACATTTACGTTCATTAAGGTATGAGTCAACCCACTCTAGTGCAGATCCGCAGAAACCAAAGTGTGAGTTTAGCCGTTGGAGCAGAATAGAGTGATCAACCGTATCGAATGCAGCTGAGAGATCTAAGAGAACTAGCAATGTTATTTTCCCGCTGTCAGCAGCCACTAGAGCATCAGAAAAAACTTTAAGAACTGCAGTCTCTGTTGAATGATATTGCCGATAAGCTGACTGATGAGGTGGAGAAAGGTTGTTTTTATCCAAGTAGCTGGTGATCCTCGAAAGAACAAGCCGTTCTAACAACTTTGAAATAACAGACAGATTGGAGATTGGTCGATAAGAGCTAGCGTCATCGCAGTCAAGATTGGGTTTTTTGAGAACAAGAGTGATATAGGATGATTTGAAATATTTTGGTAGGTATCCTTCAATGAAGGATTTGTTAAACAAGTTGGTTAAAAAAGGTGCCAGTAACCAAGCTGATTTTTTTAGTAGCCAAGTTGGTATCGGATCTAGTAAACATTGTTTGTTTGGAAGACGATTTATAAGTTTGGTCACTTCATCCACATTTGTTGGCGCAAAAATGTTAAGAGAAAAGTTGATGGTGCAGTCCACAAGAGGTGGAGCAAGACAAGATGCAGTTGAAGCACGTACATTCTCAGTTTTACTTTCAAAGAACTTGAGAAATGAATTAGCTGTTAAGGATGTTCTGATGGGTATTTGACCTCTAGTTGTTATTGTATTTAAGGAAGTCCATAGATTTCGAGTTGATTGACATTCATCTTCAATTTTTTTAGTCCAGAAAGACTCACGTTTACTACGAAGTAGTTTCCTGTATTTTTTAAGTTGATTTTTCCATTCTAAGAGATCATTTGGTGAATTTGTTTTGATTGCTAGTCGCTCAAGCCGACGTGTTAGTTTTTTGCAATTATGACAGTCGTAGTCAAACCATGGGTCAGAAGGTCGTTGACGATACCTGGACATTTTCAAGGGTATTTGAAAATCAAGCATGGTGAGTAGTTCTTTGTTATATATATCAACTGCATCATCCAGACTGCATGTAACTTCTTTGGTGAGAGGAGAAGCCTGAAGCTGAGTTAAAAAATCATCGAATATAATTTTTTTCCAGTCTCGACGCATAGAGTTCTTATAAGTAGGAGGAGGGCGAGTTATTAGTGAGCTCCATCGGATGAGAAAGTGATCAGAAAAGCCAGTGTCAATTACTTCAATACTTTGAGCTAGAGAATCAGATCGAATGGCCACAGCATCGAGAGTGCCACCCTGCACATGAGTTGGTTGTTTAACATGTTGAATGAATCCATGATCAGCAAGAATAGTGTTAAAAGTTATAGCATTATTATCTTCACTTCGTTCCAATCTTATGTTAAAATCACCAGACACAACAACATTCAGAGCAGAAACGGTGTCAAGTAAATCAGAAAATTCACTAAAAAATTGTTTATTGATTATTCCTATTCTGTAAATTACAACAATCAAACAGCTGTAGGAGCCAGCTGTTACCCTACCAGCAACACATTCATATGTTGTCGGCGTAACAGCTAGGTGAAACCGTTTCAATCGGAAACCAGGAGCTCCCAAAATAGCAACTCCTCCGTGGTTACAGCGTAGGGAATCATGTTTCACTCTTGGTCTGGGTTTGTCCACAACAGAAAAACCAAGCTTTAGAAATTTCTTGAAACAGATTGAGTCTTCATCATGCCATGTCTCAGTGAGAAGCAAAATGTTAATTTTATGGTCATGGAAAATATTATGAATATCATCAGTCTTATTGTTGGCTGATCTGATGTTAAGGAGACCGAAGTTAGCTTTCTTTGTGACTGGTATAGAGTGGCGTTCTCTTAGATTAATAAGTATGTGTTTTTTAATACTTTCGTTAGTGGGTTTTAATGGAACTGAGTTATCAATATGGTTATTATCAGGATTAAGATTAGTTTGTTGCAATGCTTCACCTTCTATCACTTTGTCATTTTCTTTCAAACTTATATTATTTCTTAAAGTCATATCCACATCTGATTTTAAATTTTCTAGTTCTTCAGCACTATATCCTACAGCCAGTTTGTTCACTCCCATGCCACTCTGCACCATCATATCCATCTGAAAACCTCCACCACTCACCAACTGCTGCCCCCTCATTGCTGTGTTTTTATTTCTACCATATTTTTTTGCTTGGTTATTTAAACAGCTCCTATCCTCCGAACTTAAACAGTTTTTTCCTATAAATTTTGCTTTTTGAAGGCAACAGCATAGAATGCCCCTGCCTTGCCTTTTATTCTGAACATCCATTTGGTGATATCATCTTTTTCTCCAATCAACCTCCTCTTTTTCTCCAATCAACCTCCTCTTTTTCTCCAATCAACCTCCTCTTTTTCTCCAATCAACCTCCTCTTTTCCTCAAGCAACCTTTTACATTCCAGTCTATCCTCTTTTGACAGATCGTTGCTTAATATGATATTTCTTGTTTCTTCTGCTTTCTTCAATTTGGGTGCATTTTCCATTGTCAGATTTTTAACTGAAGTACTTTGAAACTTTATCATAACTGGTCTTGGTGTTTGCAATTCACTTCTTTTTCCGATTCTGTAAATTTCTAAACTTTCTTTTTCTATCTCCAAACCTGTAATACTTTCCAATATTTGTATAACATCTTCTTTATCTTTACTTTTGGAGTTCTGATCATTTTCAGGTATTCTATAAGCTACAATGTTGTTTTTCCTCTGTTGCCTATCTTCTACTATATTAATTTTAATTCCTGTTACTTCCACTGCTCTTTGAATGTTTTTAACATCTGTTGTCACTTCTTTTAAACTCTCTTTAACTAATTCTGAGAATGTTCTATTTGTTTTACTGGTTTCCTCGAGTTTGTCATTGGATTGTTTATTATATTTCAAAATTTGCTCTTTCAACTCTTGAATCTGCTCTAGCTGCACCTCCATCATGTTATCACCGCGACCATACCTCACCCGACGACTATTAATCTCCTCCACCGACATTTTTACACCTCGGATTTCTTGTTCAACAAACTCCCTCATCTCCTTCATCATTTCTTTGATTTCTTGAAACTGTCCGTGTTCTTTATTCAACTCAACCAATTCTTTCAACCTTTCTTCATTATTCCTATGGCAACATTTGCAGAGGTGAAGTCCCAGAACCATAATATCGCTCGCTACCTTCTTTTCTTCAAGTCTAGTTCTGCCGCCCGGCATTTCAAATTATCTCTTCGAAATTCTTAGAAAAACCGTTGAAATACACAAATTAAAATTCAAAAGTGAACAATAAACCAAGCAATTCGCAAATTATTAGGAGATATCGACAATTCAACCAACTGTCTATTTGAGCTATTATTGTTCAATTTTGCATTCATATATATGTATTCACATATGTATTCACATGCATCAGCAGTTATTACTATGTCTCTTTTGGGATCATAATGCGTCAGCAATACATTTGATTGTAACACCTTCTTAAAACTTGTGAAAGATTCCTGGTGTACTCTTAACCATTCAAACTTCTCATTTTTTTCCAAGTCATCTAGTGGGCCTCTTATTTGTTTCATATTTGGTACAAAAGCAGAATAGTAACTAACCATACCCAAAAAGGATTTTAACTGTTTTCTGTCTTTTGGTGGGGGAATTTCTACAATTGCTGTTATTTTTCCTGGGTTTGGTTTTCGGCTTTCTTTGCTGATATTATGACCTAAATGTAATCTCTTTCTTAGCAAAAGAGCACTTGTCCATCTTGACTCTAAATTCAAAATCTGAAATTCCTTTGAATAGTTCAAAAACATTCATATTGTGTTCTTCCAATATTGTGCCGGTCACAATTACATCGTCCAGGTAAGCCGCACAACCTTTTAACCCTAAAGTTAAATTATCCATTGTTTCCTGGAAAATACCTGGTGCACTTTTTACTCGAAAGGGACGTC
This sequence comes from Erpobdella octoculata, assembly GCA_963978895.1. Taxonomy (NCBI): domain Eukaryota; kingdom Metazoa; phylum Annelida; class Clitellata; order Hirudinida; family Erpobdellidae; genus Erpobdella; species Erpobdella octoculata. The sequence goes on from OZ022239.1 coordinate 31,905,824, forward strand.
TCTGGTACTGATATAGACCTTTAGAAGTGTTGATCGTAACGAGCTCTTTTGACGAATCGTCTATTTCCAACTGCAGATATGCATCAGCAAAATCTACTTGAGTAAACCAAGCTCCTTTGTTTAATTTTGAAAAAAATATCCGGTGCTGGAAGTGGATGTTGGTGCATCTCAAGCGCGTCGTTAAGACATGTTTTAAAATCAGCACAGATGCGCACCGTTCCGCTTTTCTTTGGAACAACCACAATCGGTGCCGCCCAGTGACTTTATTCAACTTTTTTAAGAACTTCTTCATTGACTAGTTTTTCAAATTCCCTAATGGTTATTTCTTCGTAAGCAAAAGATATTGCTTATGGTTTGCAAAATTTTGGCTGAGACTCTGACTTAAGGAGCAATCTTGCTTTCTTTTTACTACAATGGTTCAATTCTTCTTTGAAAACATTTGGAAACTCTGTTTGTAAACGAACAGCTAAACTGTTTTCTTCCTGCGAAGGGTTTTCTGCAACAGAACAACAGATTGCATCAAACGCTTTTATCATTGGTGGAAGATGATCCATCCATTCAATTCCTAGAAATTGTGTTGTATTTTTGGCCACAAAACAGTGTCCATTGCCTGTGAATCCTGCGCACGAAAATTTGGTTTGAAATTCACCTAGTACTTGAATTTCATTACCGTTTGCAGCACCAATTTTTTGTTGTTGTCTTATCTAGCCTTGGTGAACCAATCTTCATCCAAGTTTTTGTACTTATGATTGTGACATCGGCTCCGGAGTCCAGTTGCATCCTAATTTCGACATCACTAAATTTCACCTTGGTGTATCTTCCATTGGCTGCTATAATTGTTCGCTTGCTGGGAAATGTCTTGACTTGCCGTATTTCGTGTCGTCTATACGACAGACTTGGGCTCCTTCTTAAATTTGGGCTTCTCTTTCTACTGAAATGTCTTTTGGGACTTTTATCAGCAGTTCTGCAGTTGGTAGCAAAATGTCCCAGTTCTCCACAGCAAAAACAAACATTTTTCTTTACGGGTGAACCCCGGAATTCTTGGCTGGAAGATTTTTTAGGTGATCTTTCTGAATAGTGATTAACCTTACTAACTAAGGTTTCTGAAATCATCATTTGTTCTGTATGTAACAGTTTTATCCTTTCACATTCTTCAATAAGCTCTGCCAGTGAGCATTCTTGTTCTACCCTGAGCAGTAATTTGTGCTTAATGTTTAAATATTTCGGATCCTTCAATTCCCATATAAAGTGTAAGCACATACTGGCTTCCTTTGTGAAAATTTCCCAGTGTGCTTCGTTGCACAGCCTGTTCACCCTTGTGCCGAATGCCCTGAAAGTCTCTGAGTTCCTTATTTGGACGTTTTCAAAATCAAACCGTCTTTGATGAATGCTTTTTTTTATTACCAAACAGTTTTTCTAGCCAGCTTTTTGTCTCCTCATAGCTTAGACTCTTGAATGTTCTCGGCAATATACTACCTTTAAGTAGCGTGTATTCGTTTTGTTGAAGCTTCCCGTTCAGATTTGCTCTTTTTTCTGAATCGCTCATTGATGCGCCTCCAAATGACTGAACAGCTTCTACAGATCGCCCAATCCAATCAGTGAATGTAAGTCCTTGATCTGGATCGTAAACAAATTGTTCAATTCGTTTGTAGAGGTCTGGTCTTACTTCTAGGTCCTCTTCTGTTCACAACTTACATATCACCTGTCAGCAATTTAATATCTTCGCACAACTTAGGTTATCATCATTACGCTGACGACACGCAGCTCTTCATATCGCTCACTCCTAAACACTACTCTTCCACAATCCAAACACTCACTTCTTGCATCAACGCCATTGAAATGATGTTTCTGCAAAATAACCTCCAGTTTAACACCACTAAAACCGAGATATCTCTCCTCGGATCATTTCATCAAATCAACTCACTTTCACATCTTTCATCATTACCGTTGGGCTCACAATCCGTTAATGTTTCGCCTTCTCTTAAAATTCTAGGCGTATTTTTAGATAACAAACTTACATTTTCTTACCACATCACATATATCATCAAATCATGCAATCCCCACCTTAGACCTATACGTCACATTAGACCTCTTCTCACTACAGAGCTCGCTAATATGCTCATTCGCTGTCTCATACTATCTAGAATTGATTATTGCAACTCAATTCTCTACGACATCTCAACTCACCAAACATGTCGTCTCCAAAGAATCATGAAGCGTGCTGCCTAAGTAGCTCTCAACATCCCTAGCTCAGTTCACCAAACTGCCATTAACTTCTTCGCCAAACTACACTGGTTACCTATTCCCTATCGCATACATTTCAAAATAGCGCTCATAACCTACAAAACCCTTGCCTCTTCAACCCCTAGATACCTACACAAACTCCTAACTGCAAGATCTATTTCTAAACAACTTCGCTCTACATCCTCCCTTCATCTACTACATAAAACTACAATCAACAAAATCTCTGCCCCAGCTGTTTGGAACTCTCTTCCTCCGGTCATTAGGAACTCTCCAAACGTCAAAATTTTTTAATCTAAACTTAAGACTCATTATTTCAATATTAGTCTAAAGGAACCTTCGTAAGCGCCTCAGACTTTCCTGGTGCTATATAAATAAATTATTATTATTATTATTATTACTTTGACGGATATATTGCCCTGCATCATTGAAATTAACTGAATAAATTTTTTCTCAGTTTCTTCGTTTTCAATTCTCTTGTCTTCTTTTTCTTGAGCTTCTTTTTCAAGTTTTTCTTCTTTTCTCAAGCTTCCCTTTCAAGTATTTCTTCTTGTTCTTGAGCTTCTTTATTAATTAGAAACTTAAGCAATTGTGCTATGTTTGAATCTTGGTCCTTTGACATCCTGGTCGCCAATTGTTATATCTTTATTATTCTAAATTAACGATAATAATTATAATCTAACTATTGTGGTTGCTAAACACATATTTAGATCTAAAGATAATTATTAATGAAATTACATTTTTTCTAAATAATAGTTTATAGTCCTTTACACCAGGTGTTTTAAGACTCTAATGGCTGTATGTAGGAAGCACTTAAGTACTTCCTGTCGTGGATCAGAAATTGATCCTTTTTACTTTTCTCTCCTCCTTTCTCCAGGCTTGGGACTGGCTCGCAATTAACGAGGCGGAGTTAATGAAATTACATCTGCTTTGTTTTATGAAGTAACTAAAAAGGAAATAGGACAAAACTTAAAGATATATATATATATATATATATATATATATATATATATATATAACAATATATATATATATATATATATATATATATATATATATATATATATATATATATATATATATATATATATATATATGAATGTTTGTATGTATGTATGTATGTATGTATGTATGTATGTATGTATGTCTTTTATGCATTGCTACACCATTCATCCGATCGTAATGACATTTTCACACAACCTTGAGAGTCAAGGGGAATCAAATATAGAGAAAAAAAATTTGAAATCCGTCACAAAATGAGCGGGAACTATATACATATATATATATACATACATATACATACATAAATGAACGAAAACGGGAACGGGAGGCCAACTGAAAGCGAAAGATCGGGCGGGAAAGGGAAAGCGACCGAGAACCGGAAAGCAACCGGGAGCGGGAAAGCGACCGGGAGCTGGAAAACGACCGAGAGCGGGAAAGCGACCGGGAACACGACGGGAACGGGAAAGCGGAGAAGGAAACGGGTGCGAGAGAGACAAACATTAGAAAAACCTCTAAAAACCCAGGGCAACGCCGGGTGCCCCCGCTAGTATATATATATATATATATATATATATATATATTTATATATATATATATATATATATATATATATATATATATATATATATATATATATATATATATATATATATATATATATATATATATATATTGTTACGATATCACCCAATTGTAAACCGGGCTCAATAGAATGGTTTTGCAGTTTATTGGAAAATAATAAATGAAGCTTTGTTTAGGCTATTTATACCTTCAAATCTCTTAATAATAATGTCCCTAATAAATTAAGTCCTTTAACGGAAACTGATCGTAAAATCAGTGATTCTAAATGATTACCCCCCTTCTTATTTCTGTTCGTCCCGAACAGCATAGTCGCTTTTGAGAAATGAGACTCGGCCACGAACACCAAAATACCTTAATCTTTACTCGTGGTTTTGACCGCAATTCGCAAACAACATGGTCAAGTCTCTTGACCTTTGACGCAGTTTCTTCCAGTCCTTTTTTGACTTATCGTCGCCATTTCTGCACGGTTCATCACAGCCTTTTTTGCATGCCTCGTCCTCAACATCTTTGCGCGGTTTATCGGAACTGTCTGCTTTTTCTTCTTCCTTCACATCTTTTAGATCTTTCTCAAGAAACTCTTCAAAAAGTTTTTCGAAAACACGTTCCATAAATCCATTAAATCCCTTCATCAAACTGTTATTTGATTTTAAAATGACTTTTAGTTTGTCTGTTCTCCAATCCTGTGTGGATTCATCTGATTTAGAACCTTCGGTACAGTTCTCTGTTCTTGGCGCATCTTTTTTAGAGTTTTTGCTGGCTGCATTGCTATTGTTGTTTTGGAGAAGTTCATCGCCGTCATCTTTGTTTTCTTCCAAGCTACAATCAAATGTTTTCTTTCCACATTCCAACTCGGCTCTTTCATCGGTGTCAACTTTCGTATCGTCCAGCGGATCTTTCTTCAAATCATCGCCATCGTCTCTCAAATCAGTGTCTTCTTTTTTTGTCAAATTAGCTTCGACGTATTTCTCGATTGGAGTTTCGTCCGTTTTTAAATCCTTAGTTGCTTCATCCGAGTCAGATTCGTCACTAAAATCTGACCCTGAATATTCGGTGCCGTCGTCTGTTATGGAGGCTTCCGTTTCAGAACCGTCGCTGTATGGGTAAAAGCCATCGCTGTTATTGCCATTATTAAAATCATCATCATCACTTTCATCCTCATCGTTTTGCATTTCGTTTTCAACATTCTTTTCATCTTCTTTAGTTTTGTTGTCGACGTCCAAACCGACTGTATCATTGTCACCATCTTTCCCAGGCTCGTCATCACCATCTTTGCATGCAAGACTCATCATCATGACCATCTTTGCATGGTTTATCTTGAACATCCTTGCATGGTTCATCTTGAACAACTTTGCATGGCTCATCATCATGACCATTTTTTTTTGTTTCCGCAATTGTTTGTGTCAACATTGAGGAGTTCAAGAAATTTCTTCATTTCCTGCTGTGCTGCTCTGTTTTTCTCCTGTGCTGCTCTGTTTTCCTCCTGTGCTGCTCTGTTTTCTTCCGCCATTTTGTTCAGAGCCTTCATTAATTCATTTTCGAACTCATACTCTTCTGGGTCAAACCCATTGTCCTCCAATGACGTTCGGAGGCGGTCCACGAGCTCAGACTTTCTTCCTTTATCACTTAGCTCTCGTTTTCTAAGTTCCCGCCTCAATTCTAGTATCGAGAGTTCATCCAATGCTTTCAGAACCATTCTTGTATCCCACTTCTGATCACCAATGTTACGATATCACCAAATCGTAAACCGGGCTCAATTGAATGGTTTTGCAGTTTATGGAAAAACAAGACATGAAGCTTTGTTAAGGCTATTTATACCTTCATATCTCTTAATAATAATGTCCCTAATAAATTTTCTAAGTCCTTTAACGTTTATCAATAGGAAACTGATCGTAAAATCAGTGATTTTATAATGAATATATATACATACATATACATATACATATACATATACATATACATATACATATACATATACATATACATATACATATACATATACATATACATATACATATACATATACATATACATATACATATACATATACATATACATATACATATACATATACATATACAAATACATATACATATACATATACATATACATATACATATACATATACATATACATATACATATACATATACATATACATATACATATACATATACATATACATATACATATACATATACATATACATATACATATACATATACATATACATATACATATACATATACATATACATATACATATACATATACATATACATATACATATACATATACATATACATATACATATACATATACATATACATATACATATACATATACATATACATATACATATACATATACATATACATATACATATACATATACATATACATATACATATACATATACATATACATATACATATACATATACATATACATATACATATACATATACATATACATATACATATACATATACATATACATATACATATACATATACATATACATATACATATACATATACATATACATATACATATACATATACATATACATATACATATACATATACATATACATATACATATACATATACATATACATATACATATACATATACATATACATATACATATACATATACATATACATATACATATACATATACATATACATATACATATACATATACATATACATATACATATACATATACATATACATATACATTTTTTTTTTTTTTTTTTTTTTTTTTTTTTTTTTTTTTTATAATAGTTTATAGTCCTTTACACCAGGTGTTTTAAGACTGAAATGGCTGTATGTAGGAAACACCTAAGTACTTCCTGTCGTGGATCATAATTTGTTCTTTTTAACTTTTCCCTCCTCCTTTCTCCAGGCTTGGGACTGGCTTGCAAATGCAAGGCGGAGTTGATACATATACATATACACATACATACATATAGCCATATATATATTTATAGCCATACAATAAATATAGCTATAAATCCATATTCCCAACAGACGTAAAACACAAAGATATGCCAATACATAAATTTAAGATTGTTTGAATAAGACGACATATAAATTTAATTCAATTAACTTCATTGAACGTGAGATCAATGTCGTTATTTTCTTCATCATTCCAGCCTGGAAACATTTTCAAACAGCTATTATACACAACAAAATTAAACATATCTCTTAAACAACTAATTTGAATATTATCATTTTGTTGTATTATTAAAATTATGTTATTTTTGAAATAAATTAAAAATATAACATAATTGGTTTTGTTTTACTTTCAGAAACGACTTTCAGTTTTTCCAGATGTGAAAAAGTAGTTGGAATTTGCTCCACCGTTACATTTGAAAAACCTTTTTGAAGAACAAAAGCCAAATGTTCGTTTGCTTCCAAACCTTCAAAACTGAAGCCCAATGATTTCAAATATTCTAGAGCAGGAATGTAACAAGTTGAAGACCAAACACAATTTTTAATGTGTCCAACAAGGAATGTATTGTTTGGTAACTTCTTAATTAACAAAAGCAAAAAAATACAATGTTTTTTTTAATAATGGCAAATTATTGTAAAAAAATATAAAAAAACATATTCAAAAACTTCACCTCTATGTACGGTTTTAAATTTTAAGTGATTACATTGTATGAAATATAATCAAAGTTATTAAGAAATTGCAAAGTACAACTTAAAGGCTCGAAAATAGCTGTGTTTAATTCATTGTCCACCCAGTTAATTTTTTGATTTGCAGAGGTTTCAACAAATAATCCTGATTGTGATACACTGCATCCAATACATGTCATGAGCAAATGACAAATTTCTGTATACAATTAACGTTTACTGTTAAACTAGCATCTAAGCCATCTAAATTTTAAAAAGTAAAGATAAATAATGCGCAAACTTTAGTTTTTAAAATCAGCACAGAAAATTCAGTAGCTATGCCAAACTTAATTAAAATCGGTGCGGTGGTAATAAAACTATATTGAGTTACAAACCTAAACTTTGCTAATTATTGAAATTGATTGAAGTAAAAAGTTAAAAACAAATTATTACTTATCAAATCATAAGTATCAACGTTGTAAGTAATGTTATTTTATGCTTGCTACTAATTCATAATTTTGATAACCTACAAAACTATTAATTGTTTCCAATAATTTTTATAAGACTTAATAATGACTTACTTCTACTTGAATATATCCGACAGTTTGCCTTGTTGGTAACAAGGGATTGAGGCAATGCAGGATATAGTTGGCACACAATGTTAGAATTATCATCCTTTTAAACTCGAACACTCGAACAACCATAATGATTAGAACATTCTAGAAAAAAATTTAGTTCGTCCTGTCTTGTGATCGTATTTTTACACAATTTTACTTAACTTGACTTCTATGTCTGTCCGTCGTCAAATTTTGCAATCGATTTTAAACTAACTTCTCGATGAGCTAGAGACTTAAAAATTTAAACATACCTTCAAACTAATTAGCAATGCATTCTCTCAAATTTTCGGATCGATTGGACAAAATTTAATTAAATAATTAATTGCGGGCTATTTCTAGTATATATATATATATATATATATATATATATATATATATATATATATATATATATATATATATATATATATATATATATATATATATATATATACTAGAAATAGCCCTTCAAAAATGACGGATTTTTTTTAGCATTTCTTCAGATAGAAGTCGTTTTCTCGTCACAGGATCTTCGTCGTCATTCATATTAAGATATAAATATATATATTATTTAATTTTTTTCTTTTTATTTATTTATTTATTAAATAAATAATTGAAATAAATAAAAGAAATATGCGAGTTCTCTTCTCTCTCTCTCTCTCTCTCTCTCTCTCTCTCTCTCTCTCTCTCTCTCTCTCTCTCTATCTCTCTATCTCTGTTACGATGGTGACGGGTGTATTACCGCGTGAAATTAGTTTAAACTTATAGGCATCTTTTTTATGTTCAAATAATTTTTTATAGAATATGGTGTTAGATTAAATGTATGGAAAAACCTTGTAAAATACTATTACTAAATTAAAAAAAATTAAAAAAAATTAAACTAAAGATAAATCAAATTTAAAACAAATAATTATTTAAACAAATAAAATTTATATTTAATTATAAAAATTTATTTATTAAATAAAATTACTTTTGTAAAATACATTATTATGTATTATGTAAAAAATCGAAAAGAAATCGATAAAACAAAATGGCTATAAGATGAAAGATGAAGGTGTCATTGCGCTCTGGGTAGAAATGGCCTCTCTGATTGGTTGAACTCTGCCTTCTGATTGACTGACAGCGACTTTGGCGTCACCTTCATAGCCTATGGCGTCTCTCGTTATATCTTACAGCGTTACAGCACATAGACCGATAAAAATTTGGTAACGGAATCTATAGCTGAGCTATCCCTGCTAACGGTTTCTATAGTAGCAATGACTCGTCCGCCTGACGACAAAAACATCATTATAAAGTTCAACCTGATTCCTACACTACAATCCGGCTTGCGAGTCAACCACTCGACGGAAACTGCCCTTCTCGAGGTTTGCTCAGACATCCTTATAGCTGCCGATCAGGATAGAGTATCCTTGCTTGGTCTTCTTGATACGGTCGATCATGACATCTTCCTGGACCGGCTGGAAACCTCTTTTGGGATTACTTGCATACCCTTCACATGGCTATGATCATTCCTTACAGACAGGACACAACAGCTATCCTTCAATGGTGCTCAATCTTCCATTTCTGCCGTCCCTACGGGCGTCCCTTAAAAGCAGCGTTCTCGGACTATTACTGTTCCTGCTCTACACAGCAGATGTTCCAGTTATCGCTGACCTTCACGGTCTCAGTGTACACTGCTATGCCGACGATAGACAAGTTTTCCTATCCGATAAAATTGGTGCGGCTGATGGGTTGGTTGCTGGAATAACTCGATGTATTGAAGAGCTTGACCTCTGGATGTCCTCCAACCGACTGAAATTAAACTCAGACAAAACTCAGTTCATTTGGTTAGGTAGCCGCCAGCAACTTCAAAAACTTGGCATTGATAGTATCCAACCGAGCGACAACGTTGTCACCTTCCAGTCCAGCGTGTACAATCTTGGGGTACATCTGGACAGCCACTTGACTATGAAAACCCAGGTACAACGCATTTTCCAGACATCGTTCTACCAGCCTCGTCAGTTTTGATCCGTCCGTCGCTCCCACACCACAGCAGCATGCATTCATCATCAGCAGGCTTGACTACTGTAACAGCCTGCTCGCTGGAATTGGTGTTGGTCTGCTTGACCAGTTGCAATCCGTGATGCGAGTGGCTGCCTGCCTCGTTCTCAGAAGACGCAAGTTCGGCAGGATCTCAGCGGACATTTGCGATTGCCTTCATTGGTGTCCTATCCAATCGCGAATTAATTTTAAGCTGGGTCTCCTTGTTTACAAGTGTCTCCACGGCAGCGCCCCCGCGTATCTCATGGAAATACTGCAGCACAACTCTGATGTACCTACTCTCCACCGACTTCGCTCAACGACCAGGGGGTAATCTCTTCATTCCCCGAACCAACACAAAAACATTCGGACTCCGAGGCTTCGCAGCAGCAGGACCGGCCTTTTGGAATACTCGGCCCGATGACGTCAGGGACCTAACACTGAGTTTTCCTGTCTTTAAACAACGACTTAATTTTTTTCTATTTAACTCTTATACTAAATCCTGCTACTTTCATCTTCGCCGTATTAAGCAGCTTCGTCCATTTCTGGATGATCCTTCGCTGCAACTTCTAGTCTCTTCTCTTGTCCTGTCTCGAATTGACTACTGCAATTCTCTATACTATGGTCTTCCTGACACTACCCTCTATCCTCTCTCTAAAGCCTTCAAGTCGGCTGCTCGCTTAGTTTCTCGCACCTCCTACTCCTCTCACATCTCTCCATCTCTTGTTCTTCTCCATTGGCTTCCTCTCAGATATAGGGTGATTTTTAAAATTTGTTTAATAATGTACAAAATAAAAAATTGTCTTTCTCCTCTCTACTTAACTAATTTAATACCTATCCCTCCTAAGTCTGGTCTTCGTTCTTCTTCTCGTAATCACTCTCGCATCTTCACTATTAAGCATTCTTTTGCTAAACGTTCTTTCTCCTACTCTGGTCCCTATCTCTGGAACTCTCTTCCTTCTTCTCTTACTAACTCTACTTCTCTCACAGTTTTCCGTCGTGGACTTAAAACATATCTGTTTAATAAGTTCACGACCGAGCGCTATTGAACACTACGGAAATAGCGCTATATAAATAATTGATTGATTGATTGATATAATTAATTAAAATTGTTAGCTACTTTAGTTTAGTTCCGCGACAACTTTCGCTGTAAGAAGACGCTATATAAATCTATATTACATCACATTACATATTTAAATAATAAATAATGCAAAAAAAATTAATTTATATATATATATATATATATATATATATATAATTAAATTGTTTTCTTCTTAATTTTTTATTAATTAAGTTAACGATTAAAATAAATAAAATGAAATAAGCGAAATCTCTCTATCTCTCTATGTGTCCAAGCGCTATTGAACGATAGAAAATAGTGCTATACAAATTTAACCGATTGATAGAATGGTTGTTACCTTGGTGACGGGTGTATTACAGCGTTAATTTAATTAAAAATTATAGGCATCTTTTTATATACTATTTAATTATTAATATATTTAATAACTATTAATAAAAATATTTACTATTAGCTATACGACTAATCACGTAAGAAATATGGTTACGGCCTATAGAGCCGTAATGCATCGTCCAATCACACAGCGTTTCAGAATCAGTGAGTGACGAAGGCTACTATAATATATATATATATATATATATATATATATATATATATATATATATATATATATATATATATATATATATATATATATATATATATATATATATATATATATATATATATATTTAAAAATGTAAAAGTGTGTTTTAAAAAACTTTGTTTATTGCTTCACTTGTTGTTTGAGCTATCTTGTGCTTAGGCATCATCAGAATAAGTGTTTACTAAAGTGCTTTTATTAGTTTAATTGTATACTGAAATTTTCACAGTAGTAAAATTTTCTACTGAACAAACTGCCATTTTATTGAAGTAAACACCGACAAATAATTGAACATCATTGCATTCGATTTTTGAAATCTCGATCAGAAAAACGGCAAACAATAATTCCAAAAGCATTGTTTACGATAAAAAATGTTATTTTCAGGAAAATCTGTAAGTGCTCAAATTTAAAAACGCAGTCAATTATTTAGAATTTTTCAAACTACAAAAATAATAAACATGAAATTGACAAACGCTTAGAGCTTAAATGATATGTTTACTAAAACAAATAATTTACTTCAAATTAAATATTGTTCAACTCAAACCAAAAAATTATTTTCACCTCCATTTTGCGTTTTTTTAAAATAAACAAAAAACACAGCAAGCACGTGCTATTAAAAATATTAAAAAAAAACTTCAAATGTTTATCTATTTAATATTTTGTATAAACAAGAAAAATTATCAATTTCAAAAACATTATTTTGCTATCAATCTCAAGCTTTTTTTCACAGGCGACCACTGAAAATTGTGCTCTGTTGAAAAAAACAACTGTGTTCCAAATTTGTAAAAATGGATTTAACCTGGTAGTGATATTCATGGGCAGATGGCTGTAAAATGGTCAGTTGAAACTCTGGATGGAGCCATAATATCAAACTATGATTTTAAAATTTGTTTCGACAAAAAACAAGGTTTGTTTGAGTTGCTTAGAATTAACTCAAACCAACATTTGCTTTAACAAACAAACAAAACTAGCCAGCCAAGCTCTATTCTCATCAAGTCAATACGAAGTTGTTTATTAAACATTTTCCACATCACTGCTTCAGTCTTTCTGAAACATTGAAAAGAATTAAACAATGGCTGGTTCTTTCGAGAACATTGTGGACAATTTAGAAATTATTGCAATGCTTCCCGTCTGTGTCAAAACAGTACAGACACTAGAACTTCAAGACTATTTGCTCACAACTATCATATTCGTTTTTCCAAGTTTTTGGACGTCCGATATTAATTTTTCATTCAAAAAATCAAAAATAGATATTTTGCTCAATCTGGGTAACTATTTGTCTAGTTTAATTTTGAACGCGTTTGCTGAAGTTGATGACCAATCGCTGATTAGAACAGCTTTTTTAGGCATAAAATTCTATGCCCGGTCCGTCCGTGCTGATAGAGGTCCGTTTCTACAGACTTAAAATTGTTTGCCTTGACACAATAACTTGTGCCTGGCCCTTGCCGATGTCTGCCCAACTTATTTAGATACCCTGAAACTTAGACCTGGCAAGTGGAGGCCCGTACACTCATAAAACATACTTTAGGTAACTTTTTAACGGGCTATCTCTAATGTTCAAATTCCTACCACAAAATATAAAGCGTTATCGTTTCGCCACTAATTCAATTAAATCTAATTGTGCTTTATTATATCTAAGCACTTTACAAAGATTATTAATTTGGCGCTACTCGACCCGAGCCCGACATTTTTTAACTTTAAACCCAGGTCCGGTTTTTGAAAAATCGTAATCTCGAACACAAACCCGGTTTTTTGGACAATTGTAAACTCAAACCAGAACCTAGATTTTGGTATATCTCAACCCCGAACCCAAAAAACTCAAAAAACCAATCCTGTCACATCTCTTTTGCATGCGCTGTAAAAACTTACAAAGCTTTCAAACTTTACTCTAAGCCGATTTTAATTCTACTCAAACGATTCTACTTTTACTTTTTAAGGCAAAATGTTGAAAAAACACCACATGTAACTTATTCAAAAAAATTTATTGTCAATTTGTCAAATGTAACTAAAATAATTTATTACTTTTATTAAAATTGAATAACTATTCAAAATGTTTTTAACTTTTTAATGTTAGAAGATTAGCAAATCATCCACAGAGTCTTCAATGTCTGAACAATTAAAAAATATTATTTTAATAAAATAACTTTAACATGAAATAGTCAAAAAAATATAAATGTAAAATAAGTTTTCATCTGACTTAAATTTATAAAAGGAGAGTGAAATAAGTAAATAATTTAGAATGAAAACAGGCTAGGACAAACAAGAAAACAATGTGCAAGTTTAAAATAAACATTTCAATTCCTTGAAAATATAAACGTATAACAATTATTTTATTTAACAACTTGCGCAATTAATCTAAAATTATGTTCAAGCAAAACAAAAAACACCTGGATATTTATTTATAAAACGTACCAGCGTGAAATTATTTTCCTTCCTCAATAACTTCAAGCCTTTTCGCACTTGCTGTTATAAACATAGGAAGCAACACCATCGGCACCTTCGAAATCTTTCAAGGACACCGCCTTATCAGATTTCAGAATCCAGCAAGGCTGCTTAGAGTCCGAGATAAAGTTAACCACCGGACAGTTGGGCTGCTGCTTGTAGCAGTAGGTCAAACATTCTTTAATGGTGCTCCCAGGGGCTTGGGTCAGACCACCCTTCGAATAGCGAGTGTTTTTGCGGGTCAACCAGCAGCTCATGAACAATAACGATTTTGATAGATCTGTTTTCTCTAAGATGATTTTAATATGATATTTAATTAGATAAATAAATTCATTGAGTTTATAGTTTTATAATTTATAACAAAAATGTTTTAAATTATTTCCAGGAGATAATTTTACAAAATATTATCTATATAAAACATTTGCCGTTTCAAAAAATTCACAAAATTGAACGGACCACCTTCTTTGACTTGAACCAAAGAATCAGCCTTTGGGCCGACGCAGTCTTTGTCAAGAATGAAGTTGATAATTATATCCATGGGTTTCAGGGCGCTTTGAGTAATGACAAATGTTTTCTTTTGTATAAAACACTTATATTTGCTATCCCTGTCAAAGTCCACAGCTCCACAGCCGGGTGTGTCGAGGCATTTTTGAAGGCAAGACTTCAGATCATTAATGGGAACGTAATCAAGTCCTTGGTCAGTGTAATGGTATCCGGCTGTAACACTCCAACATTTCAAATCTGTCAAATTATTATTACAAGTTTGGCAAATATATTGATGGCAGATAAATATAAATCCTACTGGGTCTAACGATACACGGGGAATTAAATACTGAACATTTGCAAAATAGGTTCGTGCGTATCACCGTTGTGAATCTTACAATGCTGTTTTTTCAACTTAATTATAGTATGACTTTTGGTCAATTTATTTGATTATTGCATTAGATATAATTAATTAAGATTTATTATTTTCCAATCTTTACACATGGTATGGATCATATCTAAGCAATACGTTTTGTGGTCTTGAAGTTCAATTGAACATAACACCACTTAAAACATAGTCGATTTCATCATAATCGCTATCATTATTATCATTATCATTATCACTATTATTATTATCATTATCATTATCATTATCATTATCATTATCATTATCATTATCATTATCATTATCATTATCATTATCATTATCATTATCATTATCATTATCATTATCATTATCATTATCATTATCATTATCATTATCATTATCATTATCATTATCATTATCATTATCATTATCATTATCATTATCATTATCATTATCATTATCATTATCATTATCATTATCATTATCATTATCATTATCACTATTATTATTATCATTATCATTATCATTATCATTATCATTATCATTATCATTATCATTATCATTATCATTATCATTATCATTATCATTATCATTATCATTATCATTATCATTATCATTATCATTATCATTATCATTATCATTATCATTATCATTATCATTATCATTATCATTATCATTATCATTATCATTATCATTATCATTATCATTATCATTATCATTATCATTATCATTATCATTATCATTATCATTATCATTATCATTATCATTATCATTATCATTATCATTATCATTATCATTATCATTATCATTATCATTATCATTATCATTATCATTATCATTATCATTATCATTATCATTATCATTATCATTATCATTATCATTATCATTATCATTATCATTATCATTATCATTATCATTATCATTATCATTATCATTATCATTATCATTATCATTATCATTATCATTATCATTATCATTATCATTATCATCATCATCATCATCATCATCATCATCATCATCATCATCATCATCATCATCATCATCATCATCATCATCATCATCATCATCATCATCATCATCATCATCATCATCATCATCATCATCATCATCATCATCATCATCATCATCATCATCATCATCATCATCATCATCATCATCATCATCATCATCATCATCATCATCATCATCATTATCATTATCATTATCATTATCATTATCATTATCATTATCATTATCATCATCATCATCATCATCATCATCATCATCATCATCATCATCATCATCATCATCATCATCATCATCATCATCATCATCATTATCATTATCATTATCATTATCATTATCATTATCATTATCATTATCATTATCTTTATCATTATCATTATCATTATCATTATTTATTTATTTATTTATTTCAACGTGTATCAATGTTTTATTTACCAATGCCAGCTATGAGAGACTTGCAGCCTTTGTCCAACATGAAATAAATTGGTGGCCGGTGCTCGAGGTTTGAGTGCACTACGGGTTGGCGTGAACTCCTTCTTCTGAACCCAGCATTTAGGGCTGGTTTCAGTATCGAAGTCAATAATGCTGCATTGAGGCAAGGTGTTACAGTAGTTTATGCACGATGCCAAATCATTGAAACTAGTCTGGTCCAGGCCCTGGTCTGTGTAGTGCTGTTGAGGTGTGGCAACCCAGCATTGCAAATCTGTTAAAAATCGTGAAAAACTGTTAATATTACGTTTTTATTTTTAGAGTTTTCGGTTTTATTTAAACAGAAAAACCTTTTTCAAGAAGAGACTTGTAGCAGTCTCTGTTGAACCAATAGTTCACAACAGATGGAGCTGGTTTTAAAGCGCTTTTCTTGGGATCAAAAATCTTTTTTTGAATCCAGCAGTTTGGATTTGTGTTTGTGTCCATATCAACGACATTGCACTGCAATGAGTCCTGACAAAGGCTCAGGCACTCTGGCAAAGAGCTGGTAGAGGTTTTGTCAAGTCCTTGATCGGTGTAGTGCTGACCTACCGTTGGTGTCCAGCACTGTTTGACGTCTGTAGAATTTAAATTATCCAACAAATTCAAACTTTTAAAAACAAATTAACAATTATTTTTTCAAAACCTTTAATTCAGCTTTTTGTTAATAAGAATAAGGAATAAAACACAGTTTTTCTTACACTTGTTAATTCCGATATATGCCTCCGGCTTCAAGCAAGCTCTATCCAGCATGTAGTTTGTCGCCGGTTTTCTGGGCTTCAAAGCACTGA
The DNA here is from genome assembly GCA_963978895.1 of Erpobdella octoculata. NCBI lineage: Eukaryota > Metazoa > Annelida > Clitellata > Hirudinida > Erpobdellidae > Erpobdella > Erpobdella octoculata. The sequence goes on from OZ022239.1 coordinate 31,923,099, forward strand.
ACACAGGCTTGAAGTTCTTGACATGAACCCAGCATTTGTTGCTGGTTTCCACATCGTAGTCAACTACGGCACAGTTGGGTAAACTGATACAGTGGTTGAGGCAAGATGCTAGATCTTTAATCGGGATCGGGTCGAGACCCTGATCAGTGTAATGCATCTCGTTGGTAATCGTCCAGCATTTCATATCTGTTATTTTTTATCAATTTTTATCAAAAACGAGCTGAGTACGTTTATTATTAATAAAAAACTTTTTTCGTTTATAAGAGCGACCGAAAAAATGTTTTACAATTAATTATAAATCTAAAACAATCAAATCATTAAAACCTAGGTTTATTACAAATCTTGTATTTAAAAAATAAATTGTTGCCTTCTTTGAATGAACTTAAAACTAAGGGTTTTTTTGTTCTACCCTAATTTTACTAATGATTTGGATTTCTCACTTGTAATTTCCAATTTTTTTAAATTATGCTGAAATATTGTTTCAATTTCAATATTGTTAAAACGTCACCTATTGCAGGGTATAACCCTTTGCAAACTCTGTCGAGCATATAGTTTGTAACCGAAGCAAGGGGCCTGAGAGCAGTTTTGGTAGGAGCAAAGATTCTCTTCTGAACCCAGCACTTCGGGTTCGTTTTGAGGTCTATGTCAACAATTGAGCATTGCGGCAGAGTAAGACAATGGTTGATGCAGGATTCAAGGTCATTGAATGGAGCCTGGTCGAGTCCTAGGTCAGTATAGTGCTGACCTGGTGTCACAGTCCAACAGGTAAGGTCCGCTGCAAAGAAAAATATAACGTAAGCGGCGACAAAAAACTGACCAAAAACTGCTCTTCCAATCAAATGTTCTTATTCGTCATAAAAACTTTCATACCATCGCCTGACAATCCTAAGCAGAGAATATCAAAGCCAGCCGAAATCAAAAGTAATAAAATCAACATTTTCTACAAAACTAAAACTTACATTTACAAAACTGTTCACGTGTAAGTTGATCTTTTATAGATTTCCAACTCCATGTGTTTGAGGTGGTACGAGTCATCCTCGGCGTCCCCGCGTTAATTTAAAATTTTCTTATGCTCGACTTCTTCAACAGGTGCTTACGCGTGTGCTCATGTTAAAAAAACAGTTTTTTAAAAGTAAATGTTTTTTTGAAAATAATTTTGAAAAAGATGAAGAAAAAAAAATTTATTTATATATATGAAAATGAGTGTTTGTATGTATGTATGTATGTATGTATGTATGTATGTATGTATGTATGTATGTATGTATGTATGTATGTATGTATGTATGTATGTATGTATGTATGTATGTATGTATGTATGTATGTATGTATGTATGTATGTATGTATGTATGTATGTATGTATGTATGTATGTATGTATGTATGTATGTATGTATGTATGTATGTATGTATGTATGTATGTATGTATGTATGTATGTATGTATGTATGTATGTATGTATGTATGTATGTATGTATGTATGTATGTATGTATGTATGTATGTATGTATGTATGTATGTATGTATGTATGTATGTATGTATGTATGTATGTATGTATGTATGTATGTATGTATGTATGTATGTATGTATGTATGTATGTATGTATGTATGTATGTATGTATGTATGTATGTATGTATGTATGTATGTATGTATGTATGTATGTATGTATGTATGTATGTATGTATGTATGTATGTATGTATGTATGTATGTATGTATGTATGTATGTATGTATGTATGTATGTATGTATGTATGTATGTATGTATGTATGTATGTATGTATGTATGTATGTATGTATGTATGTATGTATGTATGTATGTATGTATGTATGTATGTATGTATGTATGTATGTATGTATGTATGTATGTATGTATGTATGTATGTATGTATGTATGTATGTATGTATGTATGTATGTATGTATGTATGTATGTATGTATGTATGTATGTATGTATGTATGTATGTATGTATGTATGTATGTATGTATGTATGTATGTATGTATGTATGTATGTATGTATGTATGTATGTATGTATGTATGTATGTATGTATGTATGTATGTATGTATGTATGTATGTATGTATGTATGTATGTATGTATGTATGTATGTATGTATGTATGTATGTATGTGGGTGTGTGTGTACTGACTCCTGTAAAAAAACATTTTTAAGTAAATGTTTTTTGAAACTAATTTAAAAAAAATGGGCAGGGGTACACCGACATTGCATCTGCGGATTATTGGCCAAGATGATAATCGGCAGAATAATATCGGCCAATAATTGACTGATTACCGATACTTAACTCTGAAGCCTTTTTTGTGCTTTAATAAGTTTAGAAAATTGTCAAATAATAAATATAATCACGTGGATTTTGTTATAGTTTGCACTGTCTAGTTGAACGTCATTAAAACTTACTGAAATACACATAAAATGCATTATCATTTAGTGAAAGCTAGAAGGTTACTTTGACGCAGAATTGGTTTTTATTGCAAAATTCTTTCCTTATTTTTCACATTTCTACAGCTCAATTTCCAACCAAATTTTGTCTCAACAAAATTGAAAGTCTTGAATAATTTTCATCCCTGCTCAAACAAACCCTCCCAATAAAAAGTCAACCAAACGTCAATCACATTTTATTGGCTTCTTCCTAGCTATTCATTTCTCTACGCAGTAAACCTCAATTTTACTAATCGGTGCATGGGTGGTCTAGTTTTTATGAAATCCACATTTATTTATCCAGACATGGACAATTGCGCCACCAGTATTTTACACTTAAGCCCGCTTCTTTTTTGTTATAAACTCCTCTACGTCTTTCTTGTATTAAAGAGGAAAGCTTTAAAAAAAAATATTTTTTGATTTCTTATAAAATGACACGTTTAATACAAAAAAGCAGTTGGAGATACAGTTGGAATGGTATAAAGAAGTTGGTTCCCGTTAAAAAATCCAGCACCAACTAGAATACCGAGCGAGCCTCTCTTCAGTGTTGCTGGGCTAATACATTCTGATCGCCGCTTGAATCTGACTGCACAAAAAACTTAGAATCTTATGTTTATATAGACTAACATGACATCATTCTAACTTTAATGATCCTAAATGATTAATCGTAGAACGTAGAGTCATTCAACTTGCATCTATTTTCATTTATTGGCAATATTGGTTTGTTTTATCGAAAATATGTTTAAACATTTAATAATCAACGTGTTTAAACTAAAGGCATTGTCACTGCATTTTGTAAGAATAAAAATAGAATTAATCGGTCGAATGAAAACGGCCGAAACCACTTGCCGGCAAAAAAGCTGATAATTGGCCAATAACATACAAAGAATCGGCCGATAACATATCAATAATCAATCGATAACTAACCGATAATCGGTCGATAACTAACAGATAATCGGTCGATACTAGGTACATCTCTAGAGATAAAAAAAACTATTTAATTGTTTTTGTAATTTTCAAAACTTTTAACCCTTAAAAGAAGCCCCGGTACGTGCAGGACTCTAATCCATATAACATTAATCAATATTTTAATATTGTGACAGCTTGGCGTTGACAGCTTCCAAACATGCAGGGGCGGCGATTCGTGTTAAGTATTTAGGGGACAATTGTTTTAGTTTTTTCTCACTCTCTTTATGCGGGGGTCCGGCGGTGTCACCCTCAAAGATTTTCTGAAGTTATTTTGCTATGTGTGTTTAAGATTATTTTTTTAAATAATAAAGCCACGTTTCTCACCATAGGTACCACTTGCAGATGTTTTGTAGAAGGACAAACGTTTTTTCTTCTTGTTTTACTTTTTTCTACCGTATATATATAAAATTTAAAACAAAGTCCTTGTAGGCTATTTTTATACAAAACTTAATGCGGGAGAGATGAAGAGAGTAAAAAAAAGAGCGAGAAAAAAGAGTGAAACAACGGATAAAAACAGAAAAAGCCAAAACAGTCACGTTTATTTAAAAGCACAGTGTCCCCCGTTCACCACAATCGCTACTCCTGCAAACATGCTAAGTATACTTTGGCCATATTTTAATGTTATTTTCTAAAATAAATTGTACCCAGAAGGGGTTATATCCGGTCCAGTTGGAATACCATCATATTTTCATACTCCAACCTCATGCGCCTATCATTCCAGCTCTACGCCTGTTTGCCAAGCATAGCATAGTCTACCTGTAAATTTATGAGTTTTGTTGGCCAGTTGATACACACGACTTAACGAGTCTAAAATCGAACATGATCGATGAGAAAGTCTCGTAGACCCTGGCCATAAAACCTAACGTAATGTTCGGAACATTTGCTGCAAGCAACTCAGGTAATAATTTAGATCTACTTCGCGAATGACTCATGGTATTTTCATGCGACAGACCACGGTTATCAAACCGTAAATAAACTTGATGGTCCACCTTTTGCTGAAAACAACTAAAACAGCAGGCAATTATCTTATTTACCTTTCGGAAACTTTAGACAGTGGTATCTAAACTAAAAGTGATACTCACATAAAACAATTTCATTATAAGCAATACCTATAGGGTCTAATTAAGAACTGTTTGGCTTAAACTGTTATTTTTGGCAATTCCACAAACAGCCAAAAAAAACTAACAAATTCGTCATTTCAGCCATACGTTTTATATAGAATGGATAAGCACATGTCATTTTTATATTTAAAATCAAATTTTGAATCTTCTAGAAGTTTGGAATTTCAGTTAGCTGTCACGAAAAAATTACAAAAAACGTTTATTTGACGTGGCTCTATATTTCCGTTAAAACTTCAGAGCCACTCTAAATATAGAAAGTGTAAGATAAAGATGGCTCATCTTACGTATATTTGTGTAAATAGCTTATTTTATTATCTCTTATTATATTAATTTGTGTATATGTATATGTATATATATCTGATGTTTATATATATATGTAAATATATATCTGTATTTTGTATTTATAGGTATATATATATATATATATGTGTGTGTGTTTGTATATATACATATATATGTTGTTTATTATTATTGTTATACAGGTTTTTTATATAGCGCTATTTTACAAAATAAAAGTCGTAAAAGCGCACCGCACAATTAAATGGAAGAGAACAAATATGTCTTGAGCCGCTCACGAAAGACACTAAAAGGCATCGTTGGATCCTTCAGAGCGGAGGGAAAACTACTCCAGGCCACAGGACCAGCCACAGAAAAACCACGCCTTCCAATCGTCACAGGGGGACAAGTAGATCGCCTTCCGCCGCCGATCGAAGATGAGACCGTCCAAAAAGTTGAGAGACCGGAACACATAACTCCTGAAGATAGACAGGAGCCATGCCATGGAGGCACTTATAAATCATAGAGCATAGTTTGAAACGGATTCTCTGCGGAAAGGACCCAAAACGCTGGCCCAGCCAGGCAATCGCAGCACGAGACGGGCAGCTGCCCGAAAAACAGATTAAAGCCTGTTGATCTGGAACAGCGGTAGACCGGCCAGGACCCCGTTGCAATAGTCAACTCGGCTGTGCACCAGTGCTCTTACAAGGGAGTGAGCAGAGTCTGTAATGAGGCTCCTGCGGATGACACGTAGCTGACGAAGATGGTAGAAACAGGTACGGCTGAGATGGGAAATGTGTGTCTCCATGGACAGATCACGGTCAACCAGCACCCCAAAATCCCAAACAGACGCAGAAGGCTCGACCGAAACCCCAGCGATGTCCACATCCCCCTTCAAACAATGCCTCAGTTGTCGAGATGAACCCAGCCATATCAGTTCAGTCTTTGATGGATTGAGTTTCAAGCGATTACTGGCCATCCATAAGCTGATTTCGCCAATACAGGCAGACATTCTTGGCCCAAGATCAGAGCATAACATCTGAGGCAAGTCACTGTAAATTTGCAGATCGTCAGCATAGGAGTGAGCCGAAAACCCATGTCTGGTGGCGACACCGATGACATCAGCTGTGTAAAGAAGAAACTGCACCGGTACACCGTAGAGGAGAGAAGCTGACTCAGATGTGACATTGTTGCAGCGGATGCAGTGGGACCGGTCCGTGAGGTAGGAGCCAAACCATTTCAGGACCGCACCCCCAAGACCAAACGAGTTAGGAAGCCTATCACACAAGATCTGATGATCGACGGTGTCAAACGCAGCACTAAGGTCCAGAAGGCCCAGAAGTGTGACCCGTCCCAGATCGGCTGCTAATATATATATACATATATATATATCTGTTGATTATATATATATATGTATATATGAGAAACGTTTTCCTATTTTGTAACCTCACTAGTTAGTATAGTGAAGTTAAGGAAGGAGAATTAGTCGGTTCGTGCAATCTAGATTTAAAGTTTTAGAGAATAGACTCTGTAGTTAAACAAGTTGACAAAAGTTATTTAATAGAATCAAAAGAGTTGTTAGATTCAAGAGTTTTCTGAAACGTGAGATATAATTAGATTGAGTCAACGCGAAAGAAGTACTAAGCCGGAATTATAATTCGAGAATTATTGTGCTATAAATAACTTCAAGCTTCAACGTTACGAATCGCTAGAAAGCATATTCGTTTACGTTTACATTGGTGACCCCGACATATTTACGCATATTGTTTTTGTAAATATATTTTCCTTGATAGTTATTTGATCACAAGTGTCCGATTTTTGTTCTCCTAAAAATAAATGTCTGACACAGAAAAATTCATTGCGATGGGACAGGCTCTGGGCTATTCCGGAGAAGAATTGAAGACATTTGTCAAAGAATTGAAAGATGAAGAAAGAGTTAGGAGAATGGAGGAACGGGAAGAGAAAAACTCTCAGCAGGAGCGGGAAGAGAAAAAAGCTCAGCAGGAGCGGGAAGAGAAAAAGGCTCAGCAGGAGCGGGAAGTGAAAAAGGCTCAGCAGGATTCTTTAACTTCTACGTGATCGCAAACAACAAGATCACGAATATAAAATGAAAAAGTTGGAAATCGAATCTCAAAAATCCAAAGAGAACAAGGGGTCAATGGATGGAACAAAGATTCCATATCCAAAGTTCTCGGAAGGTGACGACGTGGACGCGTTTCTGCTCCGTTTTGAGGCATTGGCCACGGCAAATGATCACTCAAGAAAGGGTTGGGGAATACTTCTGGGATCGCTATTAAGTTCCAAAACTTTGGACGTTTTTGGACAATTGGATAGCGACCAAATGATAGATTATGAAATGGTCAAAGAGGCGCTGTTGCGTCGTTTTGATAAATCAGCAGAAGATTATCGGTTGATATTCCGAGGAAAAAAACTAAATTCAGAAGAAACATGGGAACAATACTTGAAGAGGCTAAACAGCTATCTCAAACGGTGGGTAGATCTCGCAAGTGAAGAAAATTTCCAATTTTTGATCCTGAGGTAACAATTTTTTAGGAAATACCTACCTGAGATGGTCGAGTACCTATTAGAGAAGGAGGCCCACGATTTTAACGTTTTGAGTCGTTGGGTTAATAAATACAACCAGGCTCAACAGGAAAAATATTATCCTGCGCATGAAGAAAAATAGAAATGGAGTATGGTTTATTCTACGACTAACAGTGACTCGGGAATGGTTAGACCCCGTTGTTACAATTGTCATCAAGTTGGACATTTGGCGAAAGACTGCAGACAAGGCACTCAGGCAAGTCCAGTCATGTGCCAAGCACGTAGAGAGGCCACCATGACACCACCATGCAAAGATTCTGGAATAGTGAATGCATGTGCGGCCATGGTCCTCGAAGGTAAAATGGACGAGGTCAAATTAAAGTGTGGCACGGTTTCACCAGTCATAGCGGATGGCTGTTTTCATTCAGGATGAAGACTTAAGTTTACCAGAAATTTTGTGAATAAGAAACCTGTAAAGGTTTTGAGGGACACTGGGTGTACAGCAATTATGGTAAAGGAATCGTTAGTGCATCCACTTCAGATGACCGGAAAAACAAGACTGGTTCAGAGGAACCACAGAAGTAGTTTTATGAAAAATCTATTTTGTGATCTGGTGCTGGGAAATGTCGAGGGGGTAAGAAGTGATGGCTGCAAGGAAACGTATTTGTCGGCAACCACAGAAACCCATTCCTGACTACGACAACAAACAGAGAAATAATCGGGCAAATTATACGAAAAAGTCAGCCAACTCGGATTTGTATCAAAACAAGAAAAAGAACACGTGTGATACTTTAAACCTGGGAAATAAAGTTGAGGCAAAAGTTCAAGATTTGAATCCGCCAAAGGAAAAAACCAAAGCTAAGTTTCCTGTCAAAAAAAATTGGGAAAAAAAATTGAAAGAAATAGAAGAAATAGTTTGAGATCATCAATTTTTGAAGATGCTCGCCCAGTCGACAAATCTCACAGAGATCAAGAAATTGAAAAAAAAGGCTTAAAGAAAATTCAAGCGATCAAGGAAGTGCTTGTAAACCGAAACATATGAGCAGTCTTAAAAACACCAAGTGTTTTCTTTCGAAGAGGGGGGGATATGTAAGATGAAGATGGCTCATCTTACGTATATTTGAGCAAATAGCTTATTTTATTATCTCTTATTATGTTAATCTGTGTATATGTTTATATATATATATATATTTTTATATCTACGGTTTATATAATTTCCTATCACGGCTGATAAACCTCAGAAGACATCATGAATTAAGTAGGACATAAAAAAAGTATAGAGTGAGTATTTACATAACTTTAATCAACCAGTCTTAATTACAGTTACTAAGATAAAAGTTTTTGATTAAGTGTGTATTTCTTCTAATAAATAAAGGACCATTTTCAAAGAACCTGAATATCGTAACAACTGGTGTCGGAAGCAGGATACTTTTGGAAATGGGTTTAATTACTTTGGAAGAATTGAAGTGCTCAGATTTAAAAGGGCAGCTTCTTCTGAGGGGATTATCTACTGTTGGCAAAAAGAACGAGCTAAAAGAAAGGCTGCAACAATTTCTCGAAAATGAAGGAAAAGACCCTGATACTTTTGAGTTTGAAATCAAAACACCAATGGAATTGATGACATTGATGAGAGAGGAAAGCATAGCAGCACAGGAAGTAAACAGAGCAGCACAAGAAGAGAACAGAGCAGCACAAGAAGAGAACAGAGCAGCACAAGAAGAGAACAGAGCAGCGCAACGAAGAATTGAAGAGCTAATTATTGACGATCGGCTTCGTTTATCAGAAGTTGAAAACAGAGTCAGTAACCTGGAGAAGCTGGTGAAAGAGAACGTCGGAGAAATCGAAACAAGATTGAACAATATGGTCAAACAAGTACAGAATGGTTGCCAAGTCCAAGAAAAAATTCATTCCGTTGAACATGCCAAGACCCCGGCTTTTGATGGCACTGTGTCATGGTCCGTCTACAAAGCTCAATTTGAAATTGCTGCCAGGAAAAATAATTGGTTAACCAGCCAGCAGAAGGCGGAAAATCTGGTATTTTCTTTGAGGGGAGAAGCTTTACAGCTTCTCGAGCTTATTGCAGATAGAGATGATTACGATGCAATCGTGAAGGTTCTCGAGAGCAGATTCGGTAATCAACACGCGCCAGAAATTTTTCGAGCTCAACTCAAGAGTCGACGCCAGAAACCCGAAGAAAGCTTGCAACAGCTGGAAGCGGATATAGAACGACTCGCCAATCTGGGATATCCCTTGTGCCCTCGAAATGTCCTCAATACAATTATTGCGGATGGATTCATAGCGGCCTTGAAGAACTCCGAAACCCAAAAAGCTCTTAGGGTCGCCCGAGTAGCTGGTCCCAGTGAGGCTTTGGCATTTGCCTTGAATTACGAAGCCTCTGAAGAATTATCTGATAAGTCTTATCGGGTAAGAAAGGTGGGAATCGAAGAAAATGACCTGGATGATCGAGTCCGAAAAATTATGGAAGAAAGGCCCAGCTGGAAAAAACATAACTCACCGCGTTGCTGGAATTGCGATGGGTTGGGACATCTACAGAGGGACTGTAGATTCCAGATGTTTGGACACGGGCAACGAAAGCAAGGGTACTCCAAAAAGCACGATGATGTCAGACAAGCAAGACCCATAGTGGCCCGTTCCAACAAACAAAATCCAGACTTTGTTACAATAAACGATATTTTACCTTATAAAGTGGTACCAATTTCTATTTTGAAGAAAGGGGCAAGCATATTTGTGGAGGGCAGACTGGGAATAAAAAACTGTAAATTTATCATTGATACTGGAGCTTCTTGTTCAATTATAAGGCCTTGTTTGGCAAAAGGAGAAGTTTTGCAAAGTGGAAATGGCATTCGTCTCAAGACTGCAACTGGGGAGCTTGTCCCAGTAGTTGGTAAAATTCAAACTGATATTAGGCTGGGAAATAGAACCTTTCAGCATCAGTTTTTAGTTGCCGACATAGAAGAAGAGTGTCTACTTGGGCTTGACTTTATGAAAGCACATGGTTTTGCATTGGACTTAAAAATGGGAACATTTAGACAGGGGGATTTGGAAATACCTGTTTATTATAAAGGCGAAATGATTTCGGTGAAACGAGTATTGGTAACAAAAAGCATCGTTGTACCTGCTCAGTCGGAATCTTTGGTTTGGGCAAAAATAGAAAGCGATAAGAACTCAAAAGTTGTTGGGTTCATCGAGCCCCTGAACGGAGTTGAAAAACATGGATTAATGATCGGAAAAACACTGGTACGAACAAAGTCAGGAAGCTTCGTGCCAGTCAGAGTTATGAATGTGACAGAATGCGACAAGCGACTAACAAAAGGTGACAAAATTGCGGTATGCAGCCCAGTCGACCACATATTGGCATGTAACACGGTGATTGGTAGAAATGATAATAAAAAAAGAATGAAGTACTCGCAAATTCAGGCACTGCTTGAAGCCGCTAAAACTTCACTAAAAGCAATGGACTATGACAAAGCGGAAAAGTTGATTGAAGAGTATTGTGATATAATAGCTATTGACGAAGAAGACAATGGAAAAACAAAGATCGTTGAACACCGAATTCGAACTGGTAATACAGAGCCCATTCGTCAAATGCCACGAAGGCTTCCACTGGCAAAGCGAGAGGAAGCTAGAAAGATGCTGGAAAAGATGAAAAAACAAGGATTTATTGAACCATCCAATAGTCCATGGAGTTCACCGGTAGTACTTGTTAAGAAGAAAGATAATTCGCTACGTTTTTGTGTCGACTACAGAATGTTAAACGAGGTCACACAAAAAGATAGTTACCCTTTGCCCAGAATCGATGACACCATCGATACACTTGCGGGATCTCGAATGTTTTCTACTTTAGATCTTAAGAGCGGATATTGGCAGGTGGGAATACATCCCCAGGATCGCGAAAAAACTGCCTTTTCAATAGGTGAAGGATTGTGGCAATTTACAGTGATGCCATTTGGCTTGTGCAACGCACCCGCAACTTTCGAGCGACTTATGGAGTATGTGTTACAAGGATTAAATTGGAGAACGTGTCTTGTGTATTTGGACGACATTATTGTTGTTGGAAAGACGTTTGAAGAGCATCTACACAATCTTGAAAAAGTTTTCCAAAGGATCCGGGATGCTGGTATGAAGCTAAATCCGGCAAAGTGTGCACTTTTCAAAAACAAGGTGAAATATCTTGGTCATATAGTTTCTGCCGAAGGGGTAGGAACCGATCCTGAGAAAATTGAAGCGGTTAACCATTGGCCTGTTCCGAGAAATTCTCAAGAATTAAGAAGCTTTCTTGGTTTGTGCACATATTATCGACGATTTGTAGCCAACTTTTCCAGCATTGCAAAGGAATTACATAAGCTTACAGAAAAGAATGCACCGTTTGACTGGTCAGAGGCAAATCAACAGGCGTTCGAACAGTTAAAAACAGCTTTGAGTTTGACGCCAGTTCTGTCGTATCCAATCCCTGGAAAAGATTTTGTATTAGACACATATGCAAGTAATGAAGGAATAGGGGCAGTGCTTAGTCAAATTGTTGACGGCAACGAAAAGGTAATAGTTTATTATAGCAGAACTTTGTCGAAACCGGAGCGCAATTATTGCGTCACCAGACGTGAGTTATTAGGATTCTATTAAGCACTTTCACAAGTATTTATATGGTCAAACGTTTTTGCTGAGAACGGATCACGCTGCTTTGAAATGGCTTTTAAATTTTAAAAATCCAGAAGAACAAGTGGCTAGGTGGATCGAACGTTTACAATCATACGAGTTTGAAATTCAGCATCGGAAGGGTGAACAGCACAAAAATGCTGATGCACTGTCACGACGACCTTGCAATGATGAATGTAAGTATTGCATTCGCATGGAGGGGAAGGAAATAAATAATCAGTGTTTTCAGGTACGGTTTCAAATTGACGACACTTGGTCAGATGAAGTGATTCGAGACGAACAATTAAAAGATGATGATATAGGGCCGATTTTGAGATGGATGGAAGAAGGGAAGAAACCTGACTGGCAAGATATTTCTGAATTGAGTCCTGCTACTAAATCGTATTGGGCACAATGGGACTCTCTAAGGGTTGTGAACGGATCTTTAAAGAGAATTTGGGAAAGCACTGATGGTTCCACCAATGTTTTGCAATTAATTATTCCAAAAGTAAAAGTGCCAGAAGTGCTCCAACAAATGCACTCCGGAGTATCAGGGGGACATCTAGGTATGAATAAAACGTTGGACAAGATCCGCCAAAGATTTTATTGGGTATACTGTAAAATGGATGTAGAGGAATGGTGTCAAAAATGTGATACCTGTGCCGCTAGTAAAGGACCACACGCTAAAACGAAAGGCCATTTACAACAGTACAATGTAGGTTCCCCTTTTGAAAGAATTGCTATAGATTTAGCAGGTCCATTTCCAGTATCAAAATCTGGCAATAAGTACATTATTGTGGTCATAGATTATTTTACAAAATGGCCAGAGGTATTTGCTATACCTAATCAAGAAGCAGTGACAGTTGCCAACGTTGTTGTTGATGGCTGGGTTAGTCGCTATGGAGTACCAATGGAGCTCCATTCAGATCAGGGCAGGAACTTTGATTCACAATTGTTTAGAGAAATGTGCCGTGTTTTAGGCATACATAAAACCCGCACAACTCCCCTTCATCCTCAGTCTGACGGTATGGTGGAACGATTTAATCGAACTATTCAACAGCACTTGTCTAAGATGGTCGGTGAAAACCAAGTTGATTGGGATAAACACATTCCGTTATTTTTGATGGCTTACAGAGGATCGGTTCACAACACGACGAAGGCCACCCCAAGTAAAATGTTATTTGGACGGGAAATACGACTTCCTTGCGATCTTATGTTTGGAAGTCCGGGAGACAAAATAGAATCGGAAAGCGAGTATGCCGCACAATTGCGGGCTCGGTTAAATGAAATTCATTTCGTAGCCCGAAATAGGATCAAGGCAGCCAGCGACAGAATGAAAACTCGGTATGATCGCCAATCAAATATGAAAGAGTTCAAAGAAAATGATTTGGTGTGGTTCTACAATCCCCAACGCAAAATTGGAAAATCACCTAAACTTCAACAGGACTGGGAAGGACCATATAGAATTATTAAAAAGATCAATGATGTCATCTACCGGATTCAAAAGGGCCAACGTACTAAGATGAAAGTAGTTCATGTTGACCGCCTTGCCAGATACTATGGAGGCAATGAAACTGTTCGGGACGAACAGGATTAAGAAGGGGGTAGTTTTATATCTACGGTTTATATAATTTCCTATCACGGCTGATAAACCTCAGAAGACATCATGAATTAAGTAGGACATAAAAAAAGTATAGAGTGAGTATTTACATAACTTCAATCAACCAGTCTTAATTACAGTTACTAAGATAAAAGTTTTTGATTAAGTGTGTATTTCTTCTAATAAATAAAGGACCATTTTCAAAGAACCTGAATATCGTAACAATATATATATATATATATATATATATATATATATATAGGCGAGGCGGTGTTGCCGTAGACACGTGGGTTCGATTCCTAGCAGAGTCTTATAAATATTTGCGTTTCTTGTGGTGACAGTTAAGTCATCCTATTTGTAGGCTCTTGAAACATTTCAACGCAATGTTTCACTTCATAAATTATCTATCTGGCAGCAGACTAAGCTGTCGAGCCGAAGTAAGGAGTTCTGAACCTATCATAGTCGTAGTCTAATGTTAAGTAGCTCCGAAAGACAGAGACTTCTAGCCATCCTTTTTTGGGGATGGTCGGTGGCTCAGTTGGTAAGAGCGCTTGCATTTAGGCGAGGCGGTGTTGCCGTAGACACGTGGGTTCGATTCCTAGTAGAGTCTTATATATATATATATATATATATATATATATATATATATATATATATATATATATATATATATATATATATATATATATATATATATATATATATCTGTTGATCTATATATATAAAAATGAATGTTTGTATGTATGTATATATGTATGTCCTTTATGCATTGCGACACCATTCATCCGAACTTAATGAAATTTTCACACAACCTTGAGAATCAAAGGGAATCAAATATAAAGAAAAAATTTGAAATCCGTCACAAAATGAGCGGAGCGGAGCGGGTGAGCGAGCGGGAACTATATATATATATATATATATATATATATATATATATATATATATATATATATATATATATATATATATATATATATATATATATATATATATATATATATATATATATATATATATATATATATGTGTGTGTGTGTGTGTGTGTATATATATTGTTACATTGTTACGATATCACCAAATCGTATACCGGGCTCAATAAAATGGTTTTGCAATTTATTGGAAAATAATAAATGAAGCTTTGTTAAGGCTATTTATACCTTTTGATCTATTAATAAATGTCCATAATAGTTATTCCAAGTCCTTTAACATCTATCAATGGGAAAACCTATCGTAAAATCAGCGATTTTACATTATTACTCCCTTCTTAATTCTGTTCGTCCCGAACAGCATAGTCGCTTTTGAGAAATGCGACTCGGCCACGAACACCAAAATACCTTAATCTTTACTCGTGGCTTTGACCGCAATTCGCAAACAACATGGTCAAGTCTCTTGACCGTTTGACGTTATTTCTTCCAGTCTTTCTTTGGCTCATCGTCACCATTTCTGCATGGTTCATCACAGCTTTTTTTGCATGCCTCGTCCTGAACATCTTTGCACGGTTTATCGGAACTGTCTGCTTTTTCTTCTTCCTCCACATCTTTTAGATCTTTCTCAAGAAACTCTTCAAAAGGTTTTTCGAAAACACGTTCCATAAATCCAATAAATCCCTTCATCAAACTGTTATTTGATTTTACAATGACTCTTGGTCTATCTGATCTAGAATCATCTGTGGAATCATCTGATTCAGAATCCTCTGTGGATTCATCTGATTCAGAATCCTCTGTGGATTCATCGGTTTATCGGAACTGTCTGCTTTTTCTTCTTCCTTCACATCTTTTAGATCTTTCTCAAGAAACTCTTCAAAAGGTTTTTCCAAAACACGTTCCATAAATTCATTAAATCCCTTCATCAAACTGTTATTTGATTTTAAAATGACTTTTAGTCTGTCTGTTCTAGAATCCTCTGTGGATTGATCTGATTTAGAACCTTCGTTACCGTTCTCTGTTCTTGGCTCATCTTTTTCAGAGTTTTTGCTGGCTGCATTGCTATTGTTGTTTTGGAGAAGTTCATCGCCATCATGTTTGATCTCTTCCAAGCTACAATCGAACGTTTTCATTTCACATTTCAACTCGGCTCTTTCGTCGGTGTCAACTTTCGTATCGTCCAGAGGATCTTTCTTTATATTATCGCCATCGTCTCTCAAATCAGTGTCTTCTTTTTTTGTCAAGTTAACTTTGACGCATTTCCCCATTGGAGTTTCGTCCGTTTCTAAATCCTCGGTTGCTTCATCCGAGTCAGATTCGTCACTAAAATCTGACCCTGAATATTCGGTGCCGTCGTCTGTTATGGAGGCTTCCGTTTCAGAACCGTCGCTGTATGGGTAAGAGCCATAGTTGTTATTGCCATTATTATAATCATCATCGTCACTTTCATCCTCATCGTTTTGCATTTCGTTTTCAACATTCTTCTCATCTTTTTTAGTTTTGTTTTCGACGTCCAGATCGACTGTATCACTGTCACCATCTTTGCATGGTTCATCTTGAGCATCTTTGCAAGGTCCCTTATCATGACCGTGTTTGACAGGCTCATCATCATGACCCACCTGACTTGTGCAGTCTGTACGGCCGTCATCAGTCACATGCTCTGAGACAGAACTGGTGGACTCCAGTTCAAATTGGGTTTCGCCGCAGCAACCCACATCACCAGCAACCCGCTGGTCCAGAACCATGTCCACCACTGCCTCAGCCAACCCTGCGACCAAACTCTCAACAGTTGTACCGGCTGCTGCAACTTTGTTTTTGTGGCAAAGAATCATTCCTTCTCCTGTCTTCCCCTGTGCTGCCATGTTTTCTCTGGCTTGTTGTCTTTCTTTTTCCAGCAATTTCTTTATCAATTTTCTCCGCTTAACCACAGCTTCCTCGTCAATATCGAACAAATATTAATCATCGTCATGCCCATAGCCTTCATTCACTAACACGGCTAAGAGGCGTTCCATAAGTTCGTCCTTTTTCCTGTATCGCTCAGGCCACGTTTCTCCAGTTCGTCTTTCATTTCACTCGCCCAAAGCTCATCAAATGATTTCAAAACCATTCTTGTATCCCAATTCTGACACCAATGTTACGATATCACCAAATCGTATACCGGGCTCAATAGAATGGTTTTTGCAGTTTATTGGAAAATAATAAATGAAACTTTGTTGTATATATATATATATATATATATATATATATATATATATATAGCGGGGTAACCCGGCGTTGCTCGGGGTTTTCAAAGGTTTTTCTCATTTTTCTCTCTTGCTCCCGTTTCCTTTCCCGTTTGCTCTCCCGTTTCCGTTCCCGCTTGTTCTCCCGTTTCCGTTCCCGCTCGCACTCATTTTTTTTCTTTTCCACTCTTTCAAAACTTATTTTAGCCCATAAAATGTAAAATAGATTTGTTAAAAGTTGCATGAAGCCTTCAAACGTTGTTACGTAAACAAAATTTGAATTTTATTACGCAATTACCTTTGATGGTCGTACATTTATTTATTTATTTATTTATTATGTTGTCAACACGAGTTAAATAACTCCTTGCCGAATTACAAACAAAAAAACCACACGAACAGAAAAAAAGCACAACACGACCCCACAAACGAACCGGAAACAAAGAAAAATGTCAACACCACCAATGAATCAATTCAAAAGTAATCAGAAAACATGTCCAAAATCAGCACGACATCACAAGCAAACCGAAAACATAATGTCAATTAAACAGAAAACATATCTAAAACTCAACGCGAACTCTCAAGCGAACCAAAAACAGTAAAATGTCGCACATATGGAGTCAGATCAAAAACTAAACATAAAACATAATAATATAAAAAAAAAACCGCACGAACAGAAAAAAAAGTACAACAGGACCCCACAAACGAACCGAAAAAAAAGAAAACTGTCAACACCACTAATGAATGAATCAATTCAAAAGTAATCAGAAAACCAGCACGACATCACATGCAAACCGAAAACATAGTGTCAATTAAACAGAAAACCTATCTAAAACCCAACACGACCTTAAAGCAAACCAAAAACATTGCAAAATGTCACGCAATTAGAGGCAGATCAAAAACTAAACATAAAACACATCTAAAACCCCCGTCTTCACAACTCATAAACCTTTTCACCCCAAAAAGCATCTAATAATATCCTAAAAGTATATTTATCTCCAGCTGACACGACCGACTGTGGCAATCTATTCCACTCCTGAATAACTCTATTACCAAAGAAATACTTCCTGCAGTCTTTGTGTGCACCTGATGTCACCAGCTTTCTATCGTGGCCTCTGGTTCTTTCATACGTACAGAAGGTCAGGGTGGGACAAACCAAGCTCCTTAGATCTCCAGCCAACAAATCGAATAATAAAATCAAATCCGCTCTGATTCTTCTATATTTCAATGTCGGAAGCTTTAATTTTCTCAATCTCATTTCGTATGGCATTCCCACACAGGATGGCCGCAGTTTAGTCGCCCTTCTCTGCACCCTTTCTACTGCATCGATCAATCCTTGCCTATATGGGTTCCACACTTGTACTCCATATTCTAGCTGGGACCTCACCAAGGCTTTATATAGAGTAATAAAGGCTTCATCTGACAATTTTCTAAAATTTCTTGCTATTATGCCCAGCATCATGTTGGCTTTCTTTACCCGAGATAAAATATGTTCTTTGAATTGCAGTTTTGAATCCATAATAATACCGAGATCCGAGACTGATTCAATTGTTGGTATCTCACACGTGGTGCCATCTAAATCTATCAAATGATATTTATTTATGAAATGCTTCCCCCCAACATGGAGAAGACAGCATTTTCCAATTTTACATAGGAACTTTTGGCCTGGAAAGTTAAGAAGGGGAAAAGTTAAGAAGGTTTGGACTCCTTCTCCGATCCCCCGGCTAAGGGGTCCAAAAAACCTTCCGGCCAAAAGTGCCTATACATGATCATTGCATAAGTTTTCGAAGCACTGTTTACAATTGCGTAACAAGCATTACTTGCTAATGGACTTCTTAATATTAAGAAGTCCATGACTTGCTTCCCAGTCTTGCATAATGTGACCGATTGCGCGTTATTACAAATTATTAAGAGATAGATGGGGCGGGAAAGCGACCGGAATCGGGAAAGTGACCGGGAGCGGGAAAGCGACCGGAATCGGGAAAGTGACCGGGAGCGGGAAAGCGACCGGGAGTGGGAGAGCAAGCGGGAACGGGAAAGCGACCGGGAGCGGGAGAGAAAACGGGGAATTAAACGAGAACTAGAGAAAAACGATAAACCCCCGAGCAACGCCGGGTAACCCCGCTAGTTATATATATATATATATATTCTTTTAAGCACACTCTGTTAAAAATTATGGCCCACTTGGCGTTTATCAATTTTTTTATGGTGCCCTCGATATTGCGGTAATTGAAAGACGTGAGACTTGTTTCAGATGTTTTATTTGGCTTACTGCAGTTTCGGAAATCCTTTCCCATCTTCACAACCCAAAGTAATAAACTAAAAGTTAGCGTAAAATAAGAAACGGAAGCAAGACGAATCAAAACAAGTTAAATTTATATTTATATATATATATATATATATATATATATATATATATATATATATATATATATATATATATATATATATATATATATATATATATATATATATATATATATGCATATGTTTATATATATATATTTCATTGCAAGCACCCAAACACGAACAGCGCAACCTTAAATTTTGTTCTTTCTGAAAGCCCCGGACAGCTGAGCTCTCAAAAAAAAAGAAGTTTTACTTTTGTTTCTTTATTATTCTATTAAATTAACGATAATAATTATAAGATAAGACTATAGTAGTTGCTATACACTTATTGCTCTAATGAAGATCTCCAAGTAAATTATTAATAAGAAAATACATTTGCTTGTCCTATGAAGCGATTAGAAAGAAAATATACATGGTCTATACATAAATGAAACATGCATATATATAATAAATAGAGCTATAAGGTCCACACTCCCAACAGTTAACTATTCGAACTTCTTGCTGTTGCAAATTATTTTGTCGGCGGTGTTGATGACGTCTGGAAAGATGCTTTTCTGGCAAACCAGCTAGAGTGTAATTGCCATAATCATTAGTAATTAATAAGCTGATTGTTATTAATATAACCTGCAAAAAGTTTAACTAAATTCATACGCCGTCTACGACTATAATTGATAATGTGTTTGAGTTTTTTATTCAAATAACTGCCCGAACTTTGTGAGTTTTTAAAAATTGGAACACAAGACAGAATTTTACGATTTGGTACATTTATTAAAATCCATTGATATGTTGATATAACAACTGAATCTTTAACATACTTTAGTAAGAATAGACAGCATTAGGCTATATGTTACAAGTGTAACATATAGCCCCAGTGTGATTTTTCGTAAACAACAAGTCACTACTAATACAACGGCCCTGCTACATCGCTAGAAATTGTCTGTTTATCAGCACATATCAATCACCATGCCACCAACATGCAAAATATGGCAACAGAAATAATCAAACTAGCTGCAGAAACAAACAAAGTGCACACCTACCTGGAAAAAAGATATCGACTCGAAAATAGTTTATTTGCTACAACTTTATCAGTATTGTTTATATTTAAATCAGCATCGCCGGATATTGTCAGGTTCACTGTGCGCATGCGTTGATTCAACGGCAAGGATTATTTAGAGTGTGCCAGCAGCAAGCAACTCCTCTGAGAGAGCAATCTCTATGGGTGGGTTAACCATTAGTGATTGAAGAACTCAGCTAGGTGGAAAAACATTGATAGACTTCTATTTAATCATGGACTTAAATAAATAAATAAATTGTATTGAATCATATTACGGTGTTATTGCAATTCTATATATCAACACGTAAGTTATAGTTGCATTGAAATGATGTACGGAAAAATAATGACTACTACAGAATTGATTAAAAATGGGGATGAACAGCGCAGGGATGAAAGATTGGAAGACTGCGGGGATGGTTGGGGATGGGGATGAAACAGTGCGGGGATGGTTGGGGATGGGGATGATGCTGGTGGGGATGGATGGGGATGGGGATGACACTCGCGGGGATGGTTGGGGATGGGGACGAAAAGTCGTCCCCGCGCACACCTCTAGCGTTGAAACATAGATATTGACTACAAATAAATATACACCATAGATATTATCACTGTAACATGTAGCCCCTGTAACGTTGAGCCCCGGTCTTCCCTATATTACAAATAACTACTTCATATTTACATCAAAATTTTCAAAAGTAGCTATGGTATAACTACTGACGCTTTGTGGTTTGTTACATCAATTCATTCATAATCAAAACGTAGGTACGGTGCAATAAAACAGTAGGCCTACAATAATAGGTTGTGGATCCAGTAGTTATATCAGAACATCTTTGTAAAAATAAAATAAGTTTTAAAAACTGATGTCAGTCAAGTTGTATTTCTTAGACAACAATTTTTTTGCAGACTGGCCAGCTTGGATAACCATCATATTTTCCTCCTGAAACTTACAACACTGGTGATTTAATTTATTAGGCCTATGAATTCAGATAATGATTATTAAATGGATTTTTTCAAGCGAGTAAAGCTAAGTTAATTTTTAAAGGTAAGCAAGTTAAATTTGAAGGTTCAAGTTGTGTGCTATTCAATAACAAGTAAAAGAAAAAACGAGTTTTTCAACACAAAAATTTGTTTCAAATACACTCTATTTAGAAATACGAAGGATGTTCAAATAAAGTTTTTTTTTTCAATTGAATCATGTATTGTCATCCAAGATAAACCTATGCTAAAAATGTCAGCTTCCTAGCTAGTCAAAAAGCTGGTTAAATTTTACTTGCAAGATTTGCGTACAGAGAAAGCCACACACACACAAACAGAGATTGTAACCTAAATAAAAGTTTGTAAAAATACTGAAGTATCGGAAGCTGATTGTAATTGGCAATTGCTGAACAGCAACTCTCTGCTTCATTTATGTTTAAAGATTAATTGATTATGTCTGTTGAGCTCTGGCTGTCTTTATAATTTAATTTCAACACATTTTTATATTTATTTCAAATTTGTTTGCATTAAGCAACTAGTGAACCTGCTAAATTCTAATTCAGTATCACAAACTGTATTTTAAAAACAAGAGGAATGATATCATCAGCATATTTGCTCACTGGGTTTGTTTGGGAGTACAGCATTGGTCCTAAACCAGATTCTTTAAAGGATTTGTAAATAGGAAAACAGTTAAAGTTAGACGACTAGCATGAACCGCTGCATGGGTACGCCCAGATGAAAAAAACTGGAATTTTTATCTTACAACAAGCTATGGCATTCGAATATAGATTGGTGCAGTCCATAGCCAGCAAAGTCGTGTTGTACAACACTAGATGCTTTATTATAATCAATCATTTGCTTGTTCAAACATTTGGTAAACCTTGTGCTACAAGCTGTCTAAAGCACATATAGTACTACTAGTCCTATCAGCAAATTCCAAATTTATCACTCACTAGCGGGGTTACCCGGCGTTGCTCGGGGTTTTCAGAGGTTTTTTTATCGTTTTTCTCTCTTGTTCTCGTTTCCTTCCCCGCTTGCTCTCCCGTTTCCGGTCGCTTTCCCATCTCCGGTCGCTTTCCCGTTCCCGTCGCTTTTCCGTTCCAGCTCACGCTTGCTCTACCATTCCCGTTTCCGCTCGTGCTCATTTTCTCTTTTCCATTTTTTCCTAACTTCTTTTAGCTCATAAAACGTAAAACAGATTTGCTAAAAGTTGCAGGAAGCCTTCAGACGTACGTAGGCACTTTTGGCCTGGAAAGGTTTTTTGGCCTCTGAGCCGGGGGATCGGAATAGAGAGTCCAAACCTTTTTAACTTTTTTTTCTGTATGAGAACTACCTTTTTGCCAAATTTCATCAAGATTGCTCCGGTGGTTTAGATATCTATAAGAGACAGACAAACTCACAGACATTCATTTTTATATAGATTATGGATATCACTTGCTCTTCACAAAAAATTTCTGAACATTATTTTTCTCTAAACGTCTAGGCAGTTTTGATGCTATAGAAACAAGGACGGATCCAAAAAGTGGATTGAAAGTAGCATCCCCCACACCGAACTTTTAACGAAAAATGTAAAATAAACTTGAAAGTGACTGAAGCCCTCGAAAATTTATTGTATTGGATTTATTGGGAATACACAGCCCTGCCACAGCAAAATGAAACTAGTCCACTTTTGGCCTAAGATCTACAATATAATAAAAAAAGGTGTAATTTTATAGAATTTGTTTATAGGGATCGTAGTTTTAATATTTGTTTTTTTGATTCCATCACAATAAAGACAATTGCAATTTTAATATTTTTAATATAGTCGCTATTTTAAAGATCGTTATTTGAATGATAGCCATTTTGTAATCGCCATTACCAACGTAAGCTCCGAATTACCAGGCTAGTTTAAACTAAAAATACTGCTCTTGAACACCAATGTCACTAAAAGCAAGGTTTGTGAGGTTATATAAATAAAAATTTATATAACCTGAAGTAAATTGCAATCTATGCAACTATACAGAACATAGAACTCTACATGGTCAGTTTTTCAAGTCCAGAGTGTCTCATAAAGAATAGCAATCCAGGTCCTGTCCATGCTGATTCGGGCCTGGTACGTTTTTACAGGCGAAAAATTGCTGGACTTGGCTTAATATCCTCGTCCCGATCAGCTCCAAAAAAACTTTTCGAAACAGTTACCGAATATACTGGGTGAATACTTAATAATTTCTTCTTAAAATATTAACGTAATTTAAAACGATTAAATTTATTTTTGAAAATACTTTCAATTTTAGAACCTCGAAGCAATTTTATTTTTTATAATTTTTTCAAGTGGTGCCTACGCTGTAAAAACAATTTGGTATAACTTTCAAATTTTACAACGATTTTAATGCGATCATTTTGAAAACCGCTTCGAACCGAAAAACACCAAAAATTAATTCATGTTAGTTTATTTTCAATGTTTCAAAATATAGTTGAAATATGTAATTATTTTATTTAATTTCAACATTATAATTCAATTGCTAATTAAACGTTTCAAGTTTTTGACTGTTAGAAGATAAGCCGGAGAGGCAAAGCATTCATTGAGTGTCGACTTCTGAAAAAATTATTTAACTAATAAAAATTTCATAAAAATATTTTTAATATACAAAGTCATAATAGAGTTAGATAAAAGTTTTTGATCATCTGGCTTAAATCTAAAAAAGTAAAATTCGTAAATCAAAAAGTAAAACAGATCGGGACAAACAAGCGGCAAAGTGTAAGTGTTAAAATAACTGTTTTCAGTTTAACAAAATGTATTAGATATATATATATATATATATATATATATATATATATATATATATATATATATATATATATATATATATATATATATATATATATAAATTTATTTATTTATATATATATATTATATATATTTATTTATATATATATAATATATACATATCTATTTATATAAAAATCTTTGTCATAATGTTTGAAATTGAACTCCACCGAAACGGCTCAACCGATTTTTAAGAAATTTTTTGTGTACATTTAGTAGGTCTGAAGATAGGTCCTAGGCTATTTAAAATAATTTTTAAAAATTATTTTAAAACGTTATTTTGGAAAAACAAAGAGTTGCAATTATGTCCTTTTATAGGGAAATGTAACAGATAGACAGGCATAGATATATATATATATATATATATATATATATATATATATATATATATATATATATATATATATATATACATATTTATATACATTTATATATATTTACATATATATACATATACATATATTATACATATATATGTATATATGTATAATATATGTATATATATATATATGTATTTTCTTTCGTGCATGCTCCGTTAAAAATAACTGCCCATTTTTTGTTTATAATTTTTTTAACATAAGATTCTAATCTACGGACAACAACTTTGTTTTTTAAGTAAAATTCTTTATTAATTTTCGTAGCGGGCTTACTGTACAGTTTCCGCCGGCGTCTGGCGGACCCAGCGGAGCTAACCTGCACTCTAACCCGAGTCATGGCATCGGCGCGCCGGGGTCCGGCGAGGCCAACCTACGCTCCACCCCGGGCCACGGCGTCGAGGCGTCGGTATCCGGCGGCGTTAGTCGAGCGGTTCCGCCCGGCGATGACAGCGGATCAGTGCGTGTGGACTGCTCGTCAGCATTCCCTCATTTAACTAACTGCGGCAACATAACATTCCGCAGACGAAAGTGAATAGCCGCATTTACTCAGTTTTATAATTTTATATTTTTATAACTTTTATACCTTTTATATTTTTTATATTCTTTATAAAAAAATTTTATAATTTTTTATACTTTTATAATTTCTTATACTTTTATACCCTCATTCCGGTTTTATACTTCAATATTTTAATTTTCATACACAACAACTCCGCTTGCCTCGTTTGTTGTTTCGCTGGTCGCTCTGCCGTTTCGAAGTTGATTTCTAGTAAGTTTATATACTTTCTAAAACGGATTCTCATTCCATATCAAACATCTACCAATATCTAACTCAATTTCACTTCACGTTTTCTGTTTTTACAGTAGTATTTCTGTTCTTGTACCTCAGTTTAATTTTATCTCACATTATTTTATCTCTTCTTGGTTTTATCCCAATTATATCGGTTCGAATTATATTTATTTCCTAATCGTCTATTTTAAGTAAATACGTTTCGCAATTGTTCCATTTTCAGTTCGACTTTCACATTCGTCCATTTTGAATATTTTCATTATTTTCTATTTAAAGGGCTCTGATGATGGCCTTCGAGCCGAAACTGTACAGTAAGCCCGCTACGAAAATTAATAAAGAATTTTACTTAAAAAACAAAGTTGTTGTCCGTAGATTAGAATCTTATGTTAAAAAAATTATAAACAAAAAATGGGCAGTTATTTTTAACGGAGCATGCACGAAAGAAAATCTACTGCCGAGCTACGCAAAAAACACAAAATATATATGTATATAAATATACATATATCTATATATATTTAATGAATGTTTGTATGTATGTCCTTTATGCATTGCTACACCATTTATCCAATCGTTATGAAATTTTCACGCAACCTTGAGAGTCAAGGTGAATCAAATATAGAAAAAAAAATTTGAAATCCGTCACAAAATGAGCGAGCGGAGCGGGTGAGCGAGCGGGAACTATATACATATATATAAATATATACACATACATATACATACATAAATGAGCGAAAACGAAAACGGAAAGCCAACTGAGAGCGAAAGATGGAGCGAGAAAGGGAAAGCGACCGAGAACGAGAAAGCAACCGGGAGCGGGAAAGCAACCGGGAGCGGGAAAGCGACCGGGAGTTGGAAAACGACCGAAAATGGGAAAGCGACCGGGAACGTGACGGGAACGGGAAAGCGGAGAAGGAAACGGGAGCCAGAGAGACAAACATTAGAAAAATCTCTAAAAACCCCGGACAACGCCGGGTGCCCCCGCTAGTATATATATATAAATATATATAAATATACACACACATATATATATATATATATATATATATATATATATATATATATATATATATATATATATATATATATATATATATATATATATATATATATATATATATATATATATATATATATATATATATATATATATATATATATATATATATATATATTTACAGTATTTCGGCACTAAATGTTCATTTAAACATGCTCTGTTGAAATATACACGCCATTTAGAAGACACGGTTTTGTCAATTAAACGCTTAAAATATTTTAAGTGAGAGAAAACACTTTTACTAAATCTAAAATCAAACGTTTTATTAGCAACCAACTTGCAAGTTTCAGCCATTGCGGCCATCGTCAGGGTTGTTTTGATTGTCATAATGTAACTAAAAGTTAATACATACAGTACATAATAATAATTAAAATCGGGACGATGAACGTTAAATTAAGCAAAAAATAATTAATAAAATAATAATAATAAAATAATAAAATCAAAATAAAAATACTTTAAAAAATTATATTAATTTAAATCGAGAGATAATAATTTAAATTTATAAAATTCATCAAAAGTTTTAAGAAATGTGAAACAGACAAAGAAGCTTATGTATCATATCAAAACAATGTCATCTCCTCCGTCTAATTGTAATATTAATGTTATCAGTTAAGTGAAACAAGCTCAACGGACCAGATATCCCCTCTGAAACACATGTACCATCAACAGACACTCCAGAAAATTTAATTTTGAATTATTATCTCTCGATTTAAATTAATATAATTTTTTAAAGTATTTTTATTTTGATTTTATTATTATTATTATTATCTAGAATGAAATTGATGTTTGAGACCAAGGGTTTCAGGGCGCTCTGAGTAGCCACAAAAGTTTTTATTTGTATCCAGCATTTGGGAGTGGTAGCCCTGTCAAAGTCAACAGCTCCACAGCTGGGTGTGTCGATGCACTTTTGCAAGCAAGCCCTCAAATCGTTAATGGGAACGTTATCGAGCCCTTGGTCAGTGTAATGGTAGCCAGCTGTAACACTCCAACAATTCAAATCTGTCAAATTATTATTTACAGTTCACGTAATACATTTTTTTAAGTCATATGATTTGTTCAAAAAGCTGATCTCACTGTAGATGTGATTTATCAAATTTTATTTTTCCAAGCTTTACATACAAAGAGTCAGCTCTAAACAATACATTTCGATTATTTAATTCACATGATTGTTGTTAGACCCGTTTAATGGATAAAAAAAAAATTTATTTACCAACGCCAGCTATGAAAGACTTGCAGTTTTTGTCCAGCATGAAATTGGTGGCCGATGCCCGCGGTTTGAGTGCGCTACGGGTCGGAGAAAACTCCTTCATCTGAACCCAGCATTTAAAGCTGGATCCATTATCCATGTCGATGACGCTGCATTGGGGCAAAGTGTTACAAGGGTTTATCCACGATGCCAAATCATTGAAACGAGTCTTATCAGGCCCTGATCTGAGTAGTGCTGTTGAGGTGTGGCAACCCAGCATTGCAAATCTGTTGTTATTTTTTAATATCGTAAAAAACTGTCAATACTTAGTTTTTATTAATAAAAGCTTTTTTATATTTAATTGCACGTGCTTTTTTTGCTAAAATTCGTCCTAATCAATAAAAAAACCTTTTTCAAGAAATGAAAAGTAGCAGTCTCTGTTGAGCCAATAGTTCACATTTGATGGTAAGGGTTGTAAAGCACTTTTCAGGGGTTCAAAAACCTTTTTTTGAATCCAGCAGGATGGATTTGTGTTTGCGTCCATATCAACGACATTACACTGCAACGAGTCTTGACAAAAACTCAGGCATTCTGGCAAAGAGCTGGTAGAGGCCTGGTCAAGTCCTTGGTCGGTGTAATGCTGGCCTACCGTTGGTGTCCAGCACTGTTGGACGTCTGTAGAATTTAAATTATCCAAAAAATTCAGACTTTTGAAAAAAGTCACAATTAATTTTTTCAAAAACTTCAATTAAGTTTTTTGTTAATAAGAAAAGAGAATAAAAAATAGCCATTCTTACACTTGTTAATTCCGATACATTCTTCGGGCTTCAAGCAGGCTCTATCTAGCATGTAGTTGGTTGTCGATTCCTTGGGCTTCAACGCAGTTACCACAGGCTTGAAGTTATTGAGCTGAATATAGCATCTGTCTTCTCTTACTTCATTGTAGTCGACTACGGCACAGTTGGGTAAGCCGATACAGTGGTATAGGCAAGATGCCAGATCTTTAATCGGGATATAGTCTAGACGACCCTCATCGGTGTTGTGGTAGTGCATGCCGTTGGTAACCGTCCAACACGTTATATCTGTTATTTGTTGTGAATTTTCTGTTAATTGGTTTAAATTATCAGCAAAAACGAGTTCCGAAATTATTTCTTAATGTTTCAAAATTTCAATAGCTCATCCTTTGTGGCTTTGAGGTGAAGCATTCACAAACACGTCGGGCAATCATGGGTTCAAATTCACTTGATGCCGCAAGTGAGAAATAAGAACCTAAGAAAAAGCAGCAAAATTGTTTTTTAAACAGTACGTTTATTATTAACAAAAACCTTTTATCATTTATGAGAGCGACCGCAAAATAATGTTTTACTTTTAATGTTAAATCTTTAAAACAATCAACCCATTAAAACAAATATTTTATTACAAATCTTATATTAAGAAAATAAATTGTTGCCTTTTTTGAATAAATTAAAACTAAGAGTTTTATTTCTTCAATGAAAATTTAGAACTTTGTACATTTTAGTTAAATTGTTCCAATCGATTCGCAAATTTGATAAAGTGTCACCGACGGAAATTAAGTACCTAATCTTTGTCTCGATTGATTGACGAGAAGTATGTTTTTTTAGCTGTCACAAGATTTGCTTGCATTCAGTTAATCAAACAACTTAATTTAAACTGTGGTTTTTACATTTTTCAACCCTGCTTTCTGTTTAAAACGAATATTCCAAATACCGCAAAAGACGAAAATTTTTGAATTCTCTACTTAGATACACAAATCGTTTTGTTGCTTTTATTACTAGTCTTAAGCATTTTCTTGATCATTTTCTACCTAATCTTGCGAATCTGATTTCTAGCCTTATATATTTTACTAACGATTAGGATTTGTTATTTTTAATTTTAAAATAATCTAAATTAACTATTAACTATTTATGAGCAGTTTATTGTTAAAAAATAACCTATTGCTGGAAATAACCCTTTGCAAGTTCTGTCGAGCATATAATTTGTAACCGAAGCTCTGGGCTTGAGTGCAGTCATGGTAGGAGCAAAGATTTTCTTCTGAACCCAGCACTTCGGAGTCGTTTCGGTGTCTATGTCAACAACTGAACACTGCGGCAGAGTAAGACAATGGTTGATGCAGGATTCGAGGTCATTGAATGGAGCCTGGTCGAGTCCTAGGTCAGTATAGTGCTGACCTGGTGTCACAGTCCAACAGGTGAGGTCCGCTGCAAAGAAAAATATAACATAAGCTGCGACTGAAAACTGACCAAAAACTGCTCTTCCAATCAAATGTTCTTATTCTTCATAAAAACTTTCATACCATCGCCTGACACTCCTAAGCAGAGAATATCAAAGCCAGCCAAAATCAAAAGCAATAAAAGCAACATTTTCTACAAAACTAAAACTTACCTTTACAAAACCGTTCACGTGTAGGTTGATCTTTTATACATTTCCAACTCCATGTATTCGAGGTGGTACGAGTCAACTTCGGCGTCGCTTCGTAATTTTAAAATTTTCTTATGCTCGACTTCTTCAACACGTGTGCTCATGTTGTAAAAATCTTTTTGAAAATAATTTTGAAAAAGATGAATGATAAAAATTTACTTTAATTATTCTTTTAATTTTCAAAAACATTTTATTCAAAAGTTTATTTGTTTAACATAACAGTGTGGATAAATTTATTTTAACGAGACATGTTGGCGAAATTCACACCTGATTCTTGCACCGGCCCAGCCTAGCTCGATCCGCAACTTAGTCCGCCGAGGCCTAGCCCTTTTGATAAACGCAAAATTTCATTTCCGAAACAGCATGGCCCGGTCCGTTTTCACTTGACTAAATTTTCTAGGTTTGGCACAATAATTTTAGCTCAGACCAGCCTGGCCCGTACTTACTTTGGCCCAGCATGTTCGGATGACTCTCAAATAAAAGCCACGGTTCCTGAAGGACTCTAATCTATATAAAATCAATTGATATTTAGTTATATTGTGAAAACTTGATGTGCTAAGTATACTTTAGCCCACATTTTAATGTTTTTTTCTAAAACAATTGATTATTCAACGTATATGAAATGAAGGCATTGTCACTGCATTTTGCAAGAAAAAAAATAACATTAATCGGCCGAATAAAAAACGGCCGATACCAGTTATCGGCAAAAGAGTCGATAATTGGCCAATAAAATACGGATAATTTGCCGATAACATACCAATAATCGGCCGATAACAAACCTCTAAAGATGAAAAAAAATTATTTAAGTGTTTTTTAATTTTCAAAACTATTTTTCAAAAGCTTAAGTGTGTAATGAGAAACCTTGGTAAAATTCATATTACTCATAGTCCTAGAATTCATATTCCTGCACGGACCCATTATCCGTGGACAGCACAGCCAGGTTCGTTGGCAACTTAGTCCGCTTCGGCCCGACTAATTTCATTAGCACAAAATTTGATTCAGGGCACAGTCCATTCCGTGCCAATTTTGATCAGGCAAAGCCAGGCTTGACCCGTTTTTGCTGGCCTAAGAGCTCTAGGTTTGGCATATTCATCTCGGCTCGGACCAGCCTTGCCCGTACTGACTTTGTAGGCACGTTCAGATAACCCTTAAAACCGTCAGTTTGTGCATGACTCTAATCCATATAACATCAATTAATTATTGTGTTAGATTATGACAACTTGGCGTTGACAGCTTGCCAAACATGCAGGGGCGGCGTTTCAGGTTAAATATTGGGGGACCATCATTTTTTTTTGCTTTTTTCCTTCTTCTTTCATGCAAGAGTCCGGGAGTACTACCCCCGGAAAATTTTCTGAAGTTTTTATTGCCGTAATTAAGTTTCAGATCATTTTTTAATCAAAAAACACCTAAAATGTTGCTCAACTTGTTGAAACAGTCGGCGCACATCTTTAAAACAATTTTGCAATGTCAAAAAATCTATGGTCCGTTGTCGGAACAATTTTGTTTCATTAACACTAAAGTTGAACCAGATTAATTATTTTTCAGCTGGACATTTTTAAGCTTTTTGAAATTATTATTGGAGGGACAATGCCTACATTGTCCCCTCAACCAACTTATTTGGGGAAACTTGCTCCCGTCTTTCCCGCAAACGCAGCCCCTTTAAAGTATACTTTGAACACATATTAATGGTTTTCTAGAAAAAAAAATCTAAGCAAGAAGGGGTTATATCCAGTCCCCTTGGATGACCATCATTTTTCCGCCTCTGACACTTTATCCATATCAATCCATTTCTAACCCTGTTTGCCAAGCATAGTATTTGTAACTATTTTTACCTACAAGTACATTTATGGGTTTTGTTGGCCAGTTGATACACACAATTTAACTTGCATAAAATCGAACTGGATCGATAAGAACGTCTCGTAGACCCTGGCCATAAAACCTAACGTAATGTTCGAAACATTTGCTGCAAACAACTCAGGTAATAATTTAGTACTACTATGCAAATGACTCATTGCATTTTAATACGACAGACCACGGTTATCTAGCCATAAAATTTAACTTTTTCAATTTTTTTCTCGTTGCTGACGAGCGATATACTGTTCAATCTTCACTTCATTTATGTTTGAAATAGATTATGTCTGTTGTTGAGCTGTAGCAGATCTCCAAAATTTAATTTTCAAGCATTTATTTCTCTTTATTTGAAGTTTGTTTGCATTAGACAAATGGCGAACATGCTCGAATTTTAACTCAGTATCAAATTCCGTATTTAAAAACAAATAGAATGGTATCATTAGAAAATTTGCTCACTGGGTTTCTTTGTGAGCGGTTTTAAACCGTAAGCATATTCATATAAAAAGTAGAGCATGGGTCCTAAGCGAGATCTTTGAAAAGTACTTGTAACTAGGAAAACAGTTGAAAATAGAACAACATGTATTACTGCTTGGTACGCTCAGGTGTGTAACTGGAATGTTTTTATCTTATTAAAAACTATGACATTTGAATATAGTTTGGTGCAATCCATGACCAACCAAGTTAGTCAGCAAAGTAGCGTGTTCTATAACACCATATGCTTCACTATAATCATTTATTGAACAACCAACGTTATCATTTGTTTGTTCAAAACATTTGGTAAACAAGCTGTCTAAAGCACATATAGTACTACTACTAATACCAATCAGGCTAACTACAAATTGATCATTCATAAAGCGTACATCACCTGCTCTTCATAAAAGGTTTCTGACCAATAATTTTTATAAAAATCTAGACAATTTTGAAGCTCTAAAAACAATGACAATCTAGAAAGGAGATAGTGGTCGCTTCCCCCACCAAAATTTTAACTAGAAAATTTGAAAAAAATTCAAAAATGTTTTTTTGTTTTCTGGGATTAGAATTGGCGTAACTGCATTCCCCTATCAGGAATTCCTTGAACCGGCACTATAGAAATCGAATCTTTAAATTTAGTAGCAACAAAAAATTTCTTGATTTTTAGTGACAGGAACATTAAAATATTATTATTGGGATCGCCGTTTCAGCTGGTTTAAACTAAAAATACTGCTCCTGAACACCAGTTTTACTAAAAACAAGATCTATGAGGTAAACCGTTTGTTATTTAAATAACCTGAAAAAATTCCACACCGCCTGCTACTATCCAACCTATGCAACTATACAAAGCTTAGAACTCTACATGGGCAGTTTTTTTAAGTTCAATCCGTCTCCTAAAGCATAACATTCCAGGTCCGGTGCATGCTGATTTTAGTCCGGTTTGTGTCGATTTGGGCCTGGTCCGGCAAAAACCGCTAGACCTGGCACAGTAATCTCGCCCTGGTCCGACCCGGCAAATTTTTCAAATCACTAAATTTCATTATTTCATGCCATGCCTTCGTAAGATAGTTTCAATATTTAGCGATGTTTTCTTTTGAATAATAAATCCAGTATTATGTTTGAGGCAATTGGTTAATTTCTTGCATAATAAGCATAGGAAAAACTTTTTGGATCTTTAGGACTAAGGACTTCTAGCATGGATATCTTGATGTAATATCAAAATAAGGTATCCTTGATTTTTAGATATAACATCTGGATACACAATCTCACACAAAACGATTTTATTGCATACGCGCTTGGGCCTAGGCTTGCAGCTAGCACAGGCACCTCAATCTAGCCCCCCGACTATATCCGTCTAACCAATCACGTCTTTCCGTATAATTAGAAGCCAAACCGACAAATCAAAAAATATTTGGTCATTTGCATAAATAAACAACATTCGTTATAATTTTTTTTATTTAACCGATTAGCGTAAAATCTTTTAATGCTTATGAAATAAATCTTCATATGCTTATGAGACTTCAATTTGATTACTAAAATTAATTATAATAAAATAAAAACGCGGTATAAAAATAGATGAATAAAAAGAAAATAAGTAAACTAAGAAATGAAGTGCAGCCTTCATCAAGTTTATTTGATAGTTTCTAGACAATTTTTTAATAACTACGTTTTTTTTAAATACAAGTTTATTATTCCGAAAAAAAATGTTTAAAAATTGTGCAAAATTAAAGACAAGATGAAGAGTTAATGGAAAATTGAATAGTAAATATGAAAAAAATTGAATGTGAAGATTTCATCACTTGAGAAAATGTTTTCTTTCATCTTTTACATTGAAAATGACATTTAAAAACTGAAAATACATTATATACAACAAACACTAAACTTAAACTAAATCAGCAAAAACAAAAAATACAATTTATACAGAAAACAAAATATAAAATGTACATGCAAAGACTTCATTTCTTTAACTGTTTTGTTTTGTTTCACCTCCAACAGTTAAAATGACAAGAAAATATAACAAAACACATTAAAAAACAATAAAACTAGGTGACATTGCTAAAAACAACCAGGATACAATTTATACAGAAACAATACAAATAATAAATTTCAGACTTCATATCTTAAATAATTTTTTCCTTAACCTACAACATTGAAAATGATAAAAATTGATATATTAAAACATTTTATATAATAAAACACTAAAATGTCAAGAAAACAATTAGACTGCTTTTATACAAAAGCAATAAAAGCATGCAATTTCATTAACAGCAGCCAATTTATAAAAACTTTAGTTCAATTTTTTTCCCATACGAATGTTCAAATTTTACAGTATGAGATAGAGGTCTGTGCTGTAATCATGTTCTAAAGTACTAGCTTGAACGTAGTAGCCATAGATATATTTAGTACTTTAGCTAGCTGGCTGCACAAGCACCTCAATCTAGCCCCACCCCCCGACAATATCCGTCTAACCAATCAAATCACTCCGCATAATAAGAAGCCAAATGATCAGCTACTTTGTTTACTTTTGACCATCTATGCTTTTGACTATAGATGTTAGTGATGTGATGTTACGATAAATATTGGTGGGTGTTAGGTAGTTACGTAATGTTGTAGTTTTCTTGTAAACATTGTGAAAAAAGTTTTCCTACAAATTTCAATCTTAAACGTCATGTGAAAACGCATCATGGGATAATCTCTCACTTTAACGGCCGGATTTGTGAAAGAATAATACATTCTTGGCTATAATTAGCTAATTAGAGTTAGAGTTAGGTTTTGGGTTGTTATTAGGGTTGATATGGGTTAAAATAGGACTATTTCATTGAAAAAATCGGCCCCATCCGCTAAAGTGAAAGATAACCGCATCCTGGTTTGTGTAATTAGTCTCTCTTACCTGCAAAAGAGCACGAGTGCAGAGGTCTTTGCATTCCACCAAGAACAATAAGCCAGTCAAAAAACAGCCAACCCTGTCAAAAGCAACTTCGAAGGAGAACAATTCTTATACGATAGATTAAAGTGGCCATGAGCTTGTCATTTCTTGTCCACCTAATATTCGAGCTGTTCTATTCTATCGTTCATTAGTTCGTTGTGCCTAATCTCGCGTGCTGCCTAAACTTTGTTCCTAAACTAGTTTTTGTTCTCCGTTTTAGTTGTTTGTTAAACTAATAATATAATTATAATGGTAAATAAATGTTCAGCGTTCAGCAAGCTGCCCCCCGGACCAAATCTTCCCCCCCCCCGGGACAAATGCTTGCCCCCTCGGGAAAAGTGTCTACCCTTCCTGGAAAATATATGAAAACTGCATTTTTAATAATTTATGAATGTGTACATCTCGTCAAGCGCTATATAATTTATTTTTAACATTAATAATTAGTATTATTCTGTTATATTAATCTTTCTTTTTTACAAACTTTTATTTAGGTTACAATCTCTGTTTGTGTGTGTATGAATGTGTGTGTGAGTGTCTTTCTCTGTACGCAAATCTTGCAAGTAAAATTTAACCAGCTTTTTGACCACAAAAGAAATTTATATTAACACTTTAATCGATGATTTCATTAAAAAATAACATTATTAGCATTTTTCTAAAAGTATGTTGTTGAATAACATGTTTGCAACTGTTTTTTCATAGATTTCATTCAAAGCCTTATGGTCAGCGATATTTAATAGATTCATTTGACAGAAAAGTTGCTCCGAGTCTTTGAGTCCCTGCCTTCCCACGTTTCCGGGAAAATTGGAGCTCTACGCCCAAGCTATATATATATATATATATATATATATATATATATTTTCTTTAAGACAAGCTCGATTAAAAATAAGTCTCCATTTAGCCGCTATGAGTTTTATAGATACTTTCTCAATATTTCGGAACAACGTTTTTTGTTTACTGCAACACGTATTAAGAAAAGTATTAACATTTAAAACTTTCTTTATTTCAGACTTACGGGCCGTTTCGGCTTTCGCCATCTTCAGAGTCTGTAAATACGATCGCGTAAAAGGAGGCAAAAGATAAGAAAACATGTAATAACTAAATATACAAATAAACTAATATCCTCAAGAAATTATCTCAATAGTAAGTCTGAAATAAAGAAAGTTTTAAATGTTAATACTTTTCTTAATACGTGTTGCAGTAAACAAAAAACGTTGTTCCGAAATAATGAGAAAGTATCTATAAAACTCATAGCGGCTAAATGGAGACTTATTTTTAATCGAGCTTGTCTTAAAGAAAATCTTATGCCATCTTACATTATTAATATATATATATATATATATATATATATATATATATATATATATATATATATATATATACCTATATATATATATATATATATATATATATATATATATATATATATATATATATATATATATATATATATATATATATATATATATATATATATATATATATATATATATATATAAATATATATATATATATATATATATATATTTATACAGTTTCGTAGGGAAGGGGGGCAGGGGGGACAGTTGTCCCCGGGCGCAGGGCTGGGGGGGCGCGCAATATCAGTGACCAAAGTTTTTTTAATTATTATTTTGCTTTACCTAGCAATTTCTATGACTCTCCTTTAGAACAGTGCAGGTCAAGTCCAGCAGTGCAGTTAAAAGCTTGCTTAGATTATGCTCTATATAGTATATCCGTGGTATAGCTACATTGGGTTAGTCAGTGTAGCCGCCTACACATAACTGCTACTACTAAGTTTAGTTTCGTTTTTGACTCACGGGACCAACGGGCTGCTGGAGAAATGGATGATAATGTAGATAATCTTCCTTAGTATGACACATGGACATTGGACTCGGGACTTAATAATAGCACTAATATACTGAGTCTATGTATTACAATCATGAATATAAACTAGTAAAATCTGTTTTGAGAAATATGTAGCATTGAGTGCACAGTAATAACTTTGTTACGTATCTGCAGCAGTGGAGTGAAATTGTACTGATACAAACAAATTTACACAATACACATTGAACAGGCTGGGTGGATGCGACAGCATCGGTAAGCATCCAGCCATGATTCAGTTCTAAAAGGAAAGGAAAGATGTGAGCTATGGGGTGTTGCTGTAGAAAGCAGAATCAGGCGACGGAGAAGGATGCCTGGAGAACTTGCCCGAGATGCAAGACTTTCGGCAGAAGGAGAAATTATTCGGATCATGAAGAGTATTTTAGATCAACTTCAACAGGAGATGACAACAAGGTTTACTCGTCTCAAAGATCTGAACTTCAAATTCGGATTCTTACTTGATGTAGACAAACTTTTGAATGACAAAGATCTTGACAGTCTCCGTCATCATTGTATTGAATTTGGAAATTTTTATGACTCGGATGTTGAAGGAATTGAGTTATTAAATGAAATATGTGACTGCAGAATGCTCCTTGAGACCCGCAAGGATACTGCACCAAAGACTCCTACAGAACTCTTGTCGTTCATTGTTAGCTACGGAGAAGATGTTTTTTCCAAATTTGCGTGTTGCTCTACAAATCCTTCTTACCATAGCTGTCACGATTGCCAGCTGTGAGCGATCCTTCAGTAAATTAAAAACAATTCTTTCCTACCTTCGAGCATCCATGGGACAAGATAGACTTAGCGATCTGGCCCTAATGAGTGTGGAGAAGGAAGTTCTTGAACAGATTGATTTTGATGATATAATTAACCAGTTTGCTGCAGTAAAAGCAAGAAAAATAAATTTTGTTTAAAACTCAGCTCATTTTTAACCACAATTTTAGACAATACCAATCTGTTGTTTTGCTTTTAAATTTTATAATTTTTCTTTCGCACTTCTGACTCAGCGGACAAGAAAAATACAGAATTATAAAAACTACTGGAAAATAAATTGAAAGAATCTAATTATATACGTGATCATATTCATTAATATTTTGTAATTGTAAGAAAAACAGTATAATAGTAAAAACTAAGGAAGAATAATACAATTATGATGTAAGGTGCAATATGCATATAGAAATTTAAATACACTGAAATGCATGTATATAGGCGCCAGAGACTGTAGCCTACATGCAAATACTGAGTACGACAGTTATTGTATTTTATGTAGTTCGACAGATTTTGTGTTTTGTCCCCGGGCGCAGAAGACCCTAGCTACGCCACTGTAATATATATATATATATATATATATATATATATATATATATATATATATATATATATATATATATATATATATATATATATATATATATATATATATATATATATATATATATATATATGGCAGAAAAGTTGCCCCGAGTCTTGCCCCTTGCGCCCCCCCCCCTGGGACAATGGGAACTCTACGCCCATGACAAGCATCTCAATCTAGCCCCCCGACAATATCTGTCTAACCAATCAAATCACTCCGCATAATAAGAAGCTTCGGTTACAAATTATATGCTCGACAGAACTCTCATATTTATTCTTTTTTCGTTCCAAAATTGTGTAAGGTCTTGGGGCTCAATTGATTTGTAACAAATCCGTAATAACTTTAAAATGGCACGAGATAGAACAGTATGTCACTTTCAGTATATACAAACCCGATAAAAAGTGTGCATAAAGATAAAATAAGTAATGTGATTGTAATAAACGATAAGTTACTTGTACTAATTTTGATTTCAAATGTCAACGGTTACTCAGTTAGTGCGCTTGTAAATAAAGGAGGCCTATCTTGTAATTTATACGATCTTGATTATGACGTCATCGTTGACGGTTTGTGTTAAAGTAAACTTAAACCAGAGCGATATGTAATTGTTTTAAACTAATCCCGAACGTCCACGAGCTGCATTGTACTTGATGGAGCAGTTATCGTCCAAATGCTGAAGCCAGCCAGTGATGGGCAACAAACTACTTTCAAGTAGTTAAACTTTTCTGTAGTTACATTTACTTTTTAGTAGTTAACTATGTAGTTATCTACTTTTTGTCAGAGGTAGTTTAACTAAAGTAGTTAAATACTGTAAATTAGTTAACTACTTTTAACTACTTTTTTCTATAAACTTGTACACTAATACAATGCATTGCTGTATTAAGCCTCACATGATCACCATTAATTATGTTCACCATCTAATATATTAAATAAAGCCATGAAAATTGTTTTTTAATTTATTAATGAAAAGGCACAAAACTATAAGTTAAATATCCAGTCTACAATACAATCTACTACAGACGGTGTCAAACATCGTTTTATTACCTGTAGATTATCGTTTGAGTACATGACGCAGTAAAACAAGCTTTTCAAACATACTGTCAGACACTTTGCCCCGTCTTGGCACTAATATTTGACCTGCACAACTGAACAGTCTCTCAACAGCAGCACTGCTTGGTAGACTTGTATTAAACTTGAGAAAAACTCTTGTTAGATGAGGATACATGATCAGTGAGTTTGTTGTTGAGTCATTTGAAGCCAGATCTTTGCGTAAAATATTATACAGGCTGATTTAATTTTTTTTAGACTTTAACTACTTTTATGTAGTTAAACTAATTTTAGTTAACTACTCTAAAAAGTAGTTAAACTATTCTTTAACTACGGTTACTTTCGGGTAGTTAAACATTTTGCCTTAACTACTCCCATGTAGTTAAACTAGTAGTTAACTACTAAAGTATTAAAAGTAGTTAACTACTGCCCATCACTGAAGCCAGCTACAGTCAAAAGCTTCAATGAGTATGCGCAGCAGATCTTTGTACCCTACGTACTGTCAATGCAAGCCCCGCGACTCAATTTGGTGTGGGACCGGTACAATGCAGACTCTCTGAAAGGTACTGTAGGAGCCAAGAGAGGGAAAGGGGTCAGAAAACGGGTAGTGGGCGGTGCATCAATCCCCGGCAACTGGGCCAGCTTCCTCAGAATCGACGACAATAAGACGGAGCTGTTCAGTTTCCTGTCCGGTGCTCTCCACGACTCATTCCAGCATACAGAAAAACAGCTGGTCATTACGGATGGGGATGCTGTCATGAGCAAGCCATCGCGCCTCGATACCGCAGGTCTGGCCCCATGCAATCACGAAGAAGCGGACACCCGCATGATGCTGAATGCAGCTCACGCTGATCACTATCCGCACTGTTGACACTGATGTTGTCGTCCTCGCAATTTCTCTGGCACGCATCCTCAAAGAGAACGATAAAGTGTGGGTATCGTTTGGGACTGGCAAGGCTTTTCGTTTCTTGGCAGCACATAAGATAACGCGAGCTCTGGACCCAGAGAAAGCACAGGCCCTGCCAATGTTTCATTCTTTGACAGGGTGTGACACGGTCTCCTGCTTTGCCGGACAT
Organism: Erpobdella octoculata; assembly: GCA_963978895.1. Taxonomy (NCBI): domain Eukaryota; kingdom Metazoa; phylum Annelida; class Clitellata; order Hirudinida; family Erpobdellidae; genus Erpobdella; species Erpobdella octoculata. Next base: position 31,963,456 of record OZ022239.1, read on the forward strand.
GGCAAGAGGACGGCATGGGCAGTGTGGACAACTTTTCCTGCGCTCACACAGACCCTCATTGAACTTTCCACTGCACCAATACACGTTGATGAAAATCACATGCACACGTTTTTCTTCCTGCTCTACGACAGGACAAGCACCTCAACCGATGTCGACAAGGCAAGCTGCAAACTGTTTGCCAAGAAGAGTAATCTCCAGCTCATACCACCGACATGTGCCGTACTCGAGCAGCACGTCCGACGAGCTGTGCCCTCTCCAACTGACTGGGGGTCGATCAAGACCCGCTACCAGATGTACGAGCCCCACTGGACAATGCTCTCTAAAACATCCAAAGTCTGCCAGGAACTTGTTTCCTGCAAATGCAAGAAAGGTTGCATAAAAAAGTGCAAGTGCAAGAAAGTAAAACTGGAATGTACACCACTGTGTGCTTGTGAGGGGCAGTGCTCGGATAACTGAACTTCTACAAGAACTTAACTTGTGTTACTCTGAATGACACTGTTGTGTATTATGTTTATCAGCGTTATGTCAGTAACTCACACCTGTCCCCACCGAGATGAAAGAAAACACATTGACCATATGTCAGGTTTATGAATATTATATGCTCGGCTAAAATACTATATTCAACTCCGCCTCGCTAATTGCAAACCAGTCCCAAGCCTAGAGAAAGGAGGAAGGAAACGTTAAAAGAATCAAATTATGATCCCCGACAGGAAGTACTTAGTTGCTTCCTACATAAAGACATTTCAGTCTTAAAACACCGGGTGTAAAGGACTATGAACTATTTTTAAAAAAAAGAAAAAGAAAAGAAAAATACAATATTCAATACAATCATTTTTTTAAGTGAAAATTATTAATATTTCAAATTTGCAGCTTGCTAAATTATTTTTATTTCTTATGGAATGTAATGAGCAGTTCAGAAGTTATAGTTGTGTAGCCGCATAGCTGTCTAACGTCATACTGGTGCCGTTCAAACATTATTACCTGTTTTGTATTTACTGAAAGTGACATACTGTAATTTTGTCTAATGGGGAACGCCTCTATTCAAAATAAACTGTTAGTTCTGAAAGTTTGTTCCATATTTCCTATTCGGGAGACTTTTAGTTAAGAATTAACTTTTATTTAGTTTCTTTGGTTTTTTGATTTTCTTCCAGCGAGCATTGTATTGTTTCGTCAAGTTGTTGAAATAAAGAAAGTTCTCGAAGGATTGTTGTCGGGGTGCGTGGTGTAAAATGGAAATTAGCGAAAGATTCATTGTAAGTTTTGTTTTATCTCGTGCCGTTTTAAAGTTATTACTAATTTGTTATAAAGTGAAAAATGGCGTCATACCATTTTGTCCGCTAGGGGTCGCCTGTGATCAAAACAAAATATAAAATCTGAAAGGTTATCTGCAATTTCCTATAAGTGTTTCATTGTAAATTTTATTGTATCCCATACAATTGAAAAGATATTCCAGATATTCTATATTTTAGTAGTTCCGTAATGCCATTTCGTCCGCTTGGGGACGCTCCATTTAAATTAAAACATTCAATTTAAGCTCAAATTATAGCCCATATGAAGAAGAACGCAGGGACATTTAAATCGTTTAAATCGAACGAGCGGTTCAGAAGATATAGGGATTCTAGGGTCATGCCGCGTATCGGAACACGTGGCCACGGTCGCCAGGGGGTAGTTACGCTTTGGCCTAATATCCAAATTTGTTTATAATAGATAGGACTACCTCTGTGGAAAATTTTGTGCTTTTATCAAAAAATGCACAATAGGTTAGCTTAGCTGCCCCACTACATTTAGTTATCGGTTGGAAGTTCCGAAAAAACAATTTTGTAATAGCAGGGTTACCTGGCGTTGCCGGTTTTATTATGTTTTTTATCGTTTTTCTCTTTCTCGATTTTTTTTTCTGGCTACTGTTTCTATCCCCGCTCGCTCCCGTTTCCCCGTTTGTTCTCCCGCTTGCTCTCCTGTTCTTCCTCGCTCTCCTGCTTCCTCTCCCTTTCCCGCTTGCGATCCCGTTCGCTTTCCCGCTCACGCTTGCTGTTCCGCTTGCTTTTTCGCTCTTTTTCTTACTTCATTTCCATCTTAACTTTTTGATAAAAACCATTTAAAATAATTTTTAAAAATAGTTTCAAACTTAGAAGTTAGAAACAATTTTTTGTCAAATTTTCTCTGTTGGGTGCCTGTGCCTATACGCTGTAAAAACTAATAGGTATAATTTCTAAACTTTACAACAGTTTTAACGCAACCATTTTCTAAAACCGCTCAGAACATGAAAAAACACCGAAAATTAATTCTTCGGGTAATTATAATTTTTAATCTAGTTATAATATTGTATTACTTTTATTTAATTTCAACATTGTAATTCAATTACTAATTAAATAGTTTCAAGTTTTTGAATGTTAGAAGATAGGATGAGCCTCCATTAGGTTTCCACTTAAAAAAAATTTAACAATGTTATATTTCATTAAATTATTTTTAGCATAAAAACAGTCAAAATAGATTTATATCAATATAGCCATTTTAATCTTAAAACACTTCATGTAAAAGACTATAAACTATTAAAAGATAAAATTTCTTAGAATGAACTAAAAATTAACTTCGATAAAAGACAATGACACCTGGATACTTATTAAAAAAACGTACCTGTTGTTTGAAATTATTCACCTTCTTAAATAAATTCAAGCCTTTTCGCACTTGCTGTTATACACATAGGAAGCAACGCCATCGGCATCTTCGAAATCTTTCAAGGACACCGGCTTATCAGATTTCAGAATCCTGCAAGGCTGCTTAGAGTCCGAGATAAAGTTAACCACCTGACAGCTGGGCTGCTGCTTGTAACAGTAGGTCAAACATTCTTTAATGGTGCTCCCAGGGGCTTGGGTCAGACCACCCTTCGAATAACGAGTGTTTTTGCGGGTCAACCATCAGCTCATGAACGATGACGATTTTGACAGATCGACTTTCTCTAAGATGGTTTTAATATATTTAATTAGATAAAAAAGTTAATTAAGATTATGAGTTCATAAATTCTAATAACAATGTATCAAATAATTCCTGGCAAATAACTTTTAAAATTATCTTTATAAAACAATTGTTTTTTCAAAAAAATACAAAATTGAACGGATCACCTTCCTTAACTTGAATCAAAGAATCAGCTTTTGAACCGACGCAGTTTCTGTCAAGAATAAAATTGATGTTTGAATCTGTAGGTTTCAGAGCGCTTTGAGTAACGACAAATGTTTTCTTTTGTATCCAGCATTTGGGACTGGTAGCCCTGTCAAAGTCCACAGCTCCACAGCCGGGTGTGTCGATGCACTTTTGCAAGCAAGCTCCCAAATCGTTAATGGGAACTTGATCCAGTCCTTGGTCAGTGTAATGGTAGCCAGCAGTAACACTCCAACATTTCAAATCTGTCAAATTATTTTTCACAAGTTTTTATTTGTTTGTTGTATTCAATTTTAAAACAAGTTGATCTCGCATCACATCGAATTATGATTACTTCTTTTTGTCAAACTTTACAAGCAACGAATAAACTCTGTGCTGTGCATTTTCAATGATTAATTGATTAGAAAAATTCACATTTTTGTAGTTAGACCCGTTCAATGTATACACAATTTTTAATCACCAATGCCAGCTATGAGAGACTTGCAGCCTTTATCCAACATGAAATTGGTAGCCGGTGCTCGAGGTTTGAGTGCACTACGGGTTGGCGTGAACTCTTTTTTCTGAACCCAGCATTTAGGGCTGGTTTCAGTATCCATGTCAATGACGCTGCATTGAGGCAAGGTGTTACAGTAGTTTATGCACGATGCCAAATCATTGAAACTAGTCTGATCCAGGCCCTGGTCTGTGTAGTGTTGTTGAGGTGTGGCAACCCAGCATTGCAAATCTGTTGACATTTTTTCAAATTGTGAAAAAAATTGTTGAAGCATTTTTTCATTTTTAAAGTTTTTGTAATTGTACAAAGGTTTTTTGATTATTTGAACATCAAATTTAATAGTCAAATAATATAAAAACCTTTTTCAAGAAGAGAAGTGTAGCAGTCTCTGTTGAGCCAATAATTCACATTTGATGGAGCTGGTTTTAAAGCACTTTTCACGGGCACAAAAATTTTTTTTTGGATCCAACAGTTTGGATTTGTGTTTTTGTCCATATCAACAACATTGCACTGCCACGTATCCTGACAAAGGCTCAGGCACTCCGGCAGAAGGCTAGTAGAAGTATGGTCAAGTCCTTGGTCGGTGTAGTGCTGACCTACCGTTGGTGTCCAGCACTGTTGGTCTATGAAATAAAAATCAGTTAAAAAAGTTAAGTTTTAATAATCGATTTTTTTTTCAATTTTAAATCATTATTTACCTAATTTGTAAAAGACAATAAAAACAGTAATTCTTACACTTGTTAATTCCAAAATATCCTTCGGGCTTCAAACACGATCTATCCAGCATATAGTTTGTTGCTGATTTCGTGGGTTTCAAAGCACTAAACACAGGCTGGAAGTTCTTGCGCTGAACCCAACATTTGTTGGCTGTGTTCGTGTCGAAGTCGACTACTCCGCAACTAGGTATACTGGCACAGTGGTTGAGGCAAGATGCTAGATCTTTAATCGAGATCGGGTCGAGACCCTGATCAGTGTAATGCATCTCGTTGGTAATCGTCCAGCACTTCATATCTGTTATTTTTAATTTAACAAAAAATTTGAGAAACATTTTCAGAATGTTTTCAAATTTTCCCTCAACTCGTCGATATGTGGGAAAACATTTTTTTTTACGTCATAATGTCATGAACTCAAATCTACTTATCACATTTTAATATCACAATGGAGAAAGAAGAAACCAAAAAAGAAGAAATGTTTCTAAAATTAGAAATACATCCATCACTAACAAAAACCTTTTTTAAATTCTTTACATTAACTTCAATGCCTGTCTTGCTTGCTTCTTTTCCGTCAAATCTCGGAAGTGAAAATTAACTAAATTCCTGTCATCCAATCGAGCTAAAACTTGGAATGTAGTATTGCTTCTAAAGACAAAGCATTCATTTGAATTTTTTAAAAAAAATTAAAGTTTTTTTTTTATTTTTTTGTTTAAAAAAATTGTTTTATATATGGTCATAAAAACCAAATTTAAATTATAAGAGATTTAGAAAAAACTTGTTTTTGGGTTTTGTTATTGTTTATGAAAGTGACCAAAAAATGATGCTCTTACTATCCATTTTGATTCTAAATTGAACTACTTTAATAACATTATAATTTCAATACTAAGCTGCAAAAGCTTAATTTTTTTAATTAGACCCCAGATTGATTAATTTTTCCGTTAGTTTTTTTTTAGTTTTAAAAGATTTTCTAACTATTTTCTACGCTTAAAAAATTTCCCAAACAGCCAATAGTTGAAACGTCACCTATTGCGGGCAGTAACCCTTTGCAAGTTCTGTCGAGCATATAATTTGTAACCGAAGCTTGGGCCTTGAGAGCAGTCTTGGTAGGAGCAAAGATTTTCTTCTGAACCCAGCACTTCGGGTTCGTTTTGAGATCTAGATCAACAATTGAGCATTGCGGCAGAGTAAGACAATGGTTGATGCAGGATTCAAGGTCATTGAAAGGAGCCTGGTCGAGTCCTAGGTCAGTATAGTGCTGACCTGGTGTCACAGTCCAACAGCTGAGGTCCGCTGTAAAGAAAAATAAAAATAAAAATAAATTGCTAAAAGTGCTGCTAAGCGCTAAACTCAAGAACAGCTGGACCAAATGTTACGAAATCTTGACACAACATAGAACTTATTAAAGAAAAGGTTTTTATCAAATTTATTTTGTGTGTTATGATCAAAAAAGGTTAAGAGGGAGAGGAAGAAAAATGAGAGTGGTGAAGCAAGCGGGAGAACGAACGGGAGCGGAAGAGCGAGAGGAATTGGAAAAGTGAGTGGGAGCTGGAAAACTAGCAAGAACGGGAACGGGGAAGCAAACGGGAAACTGAGATAAAACTGGAAAGCGAGAAAGAGCTGGAGAGTGAGCGAGAGAGCAAGCGGGGATGGAAACAAAAGCGAGCGAAAAGAAAAAGCCAGAGACGTAAAAGCAATAGAAAAACCTCTGAAAACATTGGGCAACGCCGGGTAACCCCTCTAGTCTATATATATATAAAAATGATGGTTTCTGTCAGTAACTCATACATTGCTACACCAGTAATCCGATCGTAATAAAATTTTCACACAACCTTGAGAGTCAATGGGGGGAGGTTTTAGTGAAAATATATATATATATATATATATATATATATATATATATATATATATATATATATATATATATATATATATATATATATATATATATATATATGTATATATATATATATATATATATATATATATATATATATATATATATATTAGGGATGTCACGGGTACCCGAACCCGAAACCGAGTTCGGTACTACTCGGTCTTTTTCTAATACCCGAACCCGAACTCGAACCCGAAAGTGTGAAAATTTGATACCCGAACCCGAAAATGTCAAAACTTGATACCCGAAAATGAGAAAACTTGATACCCGAACTCGAACCCGAAAATGTGAAAACTTGATACCCGAACCCGAAAATTCATAAGCTTAATACCCGAGCTCGGAGTTGTGAACAAATAAAAATTTTGAGTAAATAAATATTTATTCCAGTTTTAAAAATAGCAACACAAACAGAGTTTTCATAACTTTTCTAGTTTATTAAAAATGAAATAGTATTAGGAACCGATTTATTAGTGATTGTGTAAGCTAGACCACTAATCCGTTTGATTATCAGGCGGACCGAGCCGCGAACGAACTAAAACAATTAAGCCTCCTTCGGTCGAAGAAATCGCGGATAGCCATGATTCTAAATTTTTTACTTCAGTTATATAACATTATATTTATTCATTTATATACTCAAAAGTTTTTCTGATATAACAAAGACCCTTTGTTATAAAGATAATCTTGCATAATCCTAAACTTTAACTGGCAAAGTCTATAAATGAGCTATGGGTCACAGTCATTTTATTGGCAAATGTGTAAGCTAGAACACTAATCCGCCTGATTACCCAACCGGACCGAGCCGCGAAAAAAATTAAAAAATCAGAATAATTTAAGAGGTAACGTATTATACTAATCGCAAGCCATACAAGTTTTGTATTATCACCTTTGCGTAACAACTAACACAAATAGGTCATTTTATTGGTGAGTGTGTAAGCTAGACCAATAATCCGCCTGATTATCTGGCCATACCGAGCCGCGATCGAACTAAAACAATTAAGCCTCCTTCGGCCAAAGAAATCACATTATTTGGAAAGCTAAAAACTAACTTGTTAGAGTTTATTCAATACGTGTAATGTCCAATGGATGAATTGATCGCTCTCGTTTGTATATGTATATACACTAGGTAAATTTAAAATCAATCCAGGAATTTGAAATCATAAGCCAGTACCCGAACCCGAACCCGGTATTTTGAAAACTACAAACCCGAACCCGAACCCGAAAACCTGAGTTTCACAAACCCGAACCCGAAAACTCAAGTTTTACAAAGCCGAACCCGAACCCGAAAACTCTAGTTTCACAAACCCTAACCCGAACTCGAAAACTCCAAAAAGTACTACCCGTGACATCCCTAATATATATATAACGGGAACGGAAAAGCCACTTTGAACGGAAGAACGAGCAGGAAAGCGACCAGGAACGAGGAAGCGACCAGGAACGGGAAAGCAAACAGGAGCGGGAAAGCGACCGGAAACGGGAAAGCAAGCGGGGAAGGAAACGGAAGTGAAAGAGACAAGTATTCTAAAAAACCCCGGGCAACCAAGCGACCAAGATCGAAAGAGCTAGCGAAAAAAGGAAAGTGATCGGGAGCGGAAAGCGATCGGAAGCGGAAAAAAGACCAGGAGCGGGAGCGGGAAGGCGACCAAGAGCGGGAAAGCTACCGGGGGCGGTAAAGCGACCGGGAGTGGGAAACCGGGAGCGGGAAAGCGACCAGGAACGGGAGAGCAAGCAAGAACGGGAAAACAAAGCGGGAACAAAATGGGAGCGAAAAAAACAAACATTAGAAAAACCTTTAAAAACCCCGGGCAAAAACCTAGTTCATCATAAAAACGTTCATACCATCGCCTGACACTCCCAAACAGAAAATATCAAAACCAGCCGAGATAAAAAACAATAAAGTCAACATTTTCGTCTTGAACTGAAAAATTAAACTTACATTTACTTCATGTGTAGGTTGTTCTTTTATACATATGCAACTCCATGTGTTCAAGATGGTAGGTACGAGTCGTTCTCGGTGTCGCTGAATTTTTTTTGTTGAGAGCGGCGTTAATTTAAAATTGTCTTATGCTCGAATTCTTCAACAGATGAATACACGTGTTTCAGTGGCGTGGCCAGGAGGGCAGAAGGGACAAATGCAAATTTTAGCCCCACCAAAATTTTGGGGCATAATATATCACAATATCGGTCGCATGTGTGTCTTAAAAATCGAGCATAATTTTGTAGCACAATAAACAAAACTGTTGAGTTCTTTTTCAAACCTCAACATTAATCTCAAAAAAACACAAAATATTGACTTAAACAAACTAGTTAATACTTTTGCAATACTTTTCTGTTTAAGAATTGATGTAATTGACAAACAGTTGCGAATCTTGTTGAACTTATGCGAGCCACCAGTGGTTCATTAATGCTGTCTTTCTTGTTATACACATTATTTTTGTGGCATGAGTTCGCACACTTGCTCTTTCGTTTTTATGTTAATAACATTTTTTATTGTGTTTTTGTGCCCATAGTATTATATTTTCAGTAAATAAAGAGCATAAAATAGTTTAATAATTAAAACATATTATTGAAATAAAATTACTGTTTGTAACGTAATTATAGACATTAGGCTAAACTATGCAATAGTAATTGCTCATTAAACTATTGAGCTTTGGCAGCCAATCCTCCATCAAATATTACTGAAAACTGATGCCTCCTCTTTCTCTAAAAATGCAAGACTGAACACGCCCCTAACGTATCCCCGAATTTTAAAAATTTAAGTGTCCAAGATTGCGATGTATACGCACAAAACTATTTGAACAACTGACTTTGGTGACATCAATCATTTTGTTGTTCTTTGCAAGAACTCGAAACAAGCTGAAACTGGCGCTGACGGCTTGCCAAAACATTCCAATTTGACCATATTTTAAAGTTGTTTTACAAACAAATTCATAGCTTTGGGGCTATTCGTGGTCCAGCCTGGATGACCATCATTTTTTCAGCTTCCGAGCTCATGGGCGTTTTTATTTCCACATTACACCGGTTTGCCAAGCATAGTACTGCAGACGGCAACCTATAATGCGCGTAAAATCGAACGGGATCGATAAAAAAGTCTCATAGACCTTGTCAATAAAACAAAATTTAATGGTTAAAATATTTGCAGCAGACAACCCAGATAATTTAGATCTATAACACAAAAATACCTCATTGCTTTTCAGAGGCGCGTCGATGGTTTTCGGCGCCCGGGGACGAGGTGTAAAAAATGCGGCCCTAAAAACATTCATCTTTAAAGTTTTTTCTAAAAATAGCTGATGAACGTGAAAATAGTCTAAATTTGTCTTAGGTACTATGTATTTCCAAATTTTCTCTAAAAAATTTCACACTTTTTCCTTCAAGAATTTTCCAAATCCTTAAACACAATTTTCTTAAAAAAATAGCTGATGACCGGGATAGTAGTTCGTCATAGGTATTATTTCCAATATTTCCAAAAACATAGACAGTCATCAAATAATTTCAACCTTTTTTGGCGTCCCTTTCAAAACGCTTGTGGCGCCCCTTCCAAATGGCGCCGTCCTCCTGTTACATTTTCATATGATAGAACACGGTCATCAGACCGAAACTAAACTACATTTTTCAAACAGTTGCAGCAGACAACCCAAACAGCATTAGCTATCTCATTGTTTTATTTTCAAACAACGAATCAGCGAAAACAAACTGATGACTCAGAGTTCCCATTTTTACGGAGGGGTAAAATAGCAAGGCAACTTCTCCACACAAAAGATGGAAACCAGGAAAGGGGATTCAAATCTTAATGCATTTTCTCAACGAAAAGCAATTTTCCCAAAAAAACATAAAAACAAGAGCAAGTTAAAGCCATTTTGCTGAATATTGTATAAATTGCTTTTAAAATAAGATATCTCATTTTTCCAGAAGGAAGGCAGCTTACCCGAAATGAAAAATTTGGTTTGGAGGCAGTTTCTACATGAAATAGGTCATTTCAACAAGCTACCGGCACATTTTGATAGACTTTAATGAGTCATTTATGACGTCTAGAAAAAACTAGTTTTTGCATCCCCTCTATTTCATCCTCTGCATTCTTGCATCTAGTTCGACTTTCTCTTTATCATATGTAGACACTTACGCGTTGACTGTTTAAAGTACACATCTGATAGAGACAGAATAATGATCCGAATGCAGTGGCGTAGCCAGGGTTTCCAGCGATCGTGGCAGAAACCTTCAACAAAGTTCAATGACGAGGAGATCAAAATAATTTACTTTTTTAAAATTGTTTGTCCCTTTAACCACCCATTCGTTACTTGAAATAAAACCAACTCATTGTGGGCAAACATGTTTGAAAGAATAAAACAGTAGTGGAAATCGTGGAGCCTAAGCGCATTAGCTGCCTGGTTCATAGCACTCGGTGTTAGCTGGTTAATTTTATTATTAGTGTTAAGCATTGTTTGACCATTTTTTACCTAGTCTTATGAATCTGATTTTTACCCTTTTAAAACTTGCATTTACAAAATTGTTCACGTGTAGGTTGTTTTTGTATACATTTCCAACTCCGTGTATTCGAGGTGGTACGAGTCATCCTCGGCGTCGCTGTTATTTTAAAATTTTCTTATGCTCGACTTCTTCAACAGGTGCTTACACGTGTGCTCATGTTAAAAAAAACAGTTTTTTAAGTAAATGTTTTTTTGAAAATAATTTTGAAAAAGATGAAGAAAAAAAATTTATCTATATATATGAAAATGAGTGTTTGTATGTATGTATGTATGTATGTATGTATGTATGTATGTATGTATGTATGTATGTATGTATGTATGTATGTATGTATGTATGTATGTATGTATGTATGTATGTATGTATGTATGTATGTATGTATGTATGTATGTATGTATGTATGTATGTATGTATGTATGTATGTATGTATGTATGTATGTATGTATGTATGTATGTATGTATGTATGTATGTATGTATGTATGTATGTATGTATGTATGTATGTATGACATTTGATAACCATAAAAAAAATTTATATATAAGCAAATTTAATTAAATTTTTTATTGGGTTTAAATTTTTAATTTACTAACATATTTCATATAAATTCAAAGGATGTGAAAATTAAAGTGTGCAATAATTAGTTATTATTATTAAAGAATTTCAGTATACACGACATTTCTTGTGAATTGACGGCCATCGTTGAGAAGTGGTCCTTGCTGTGGATTTGGCTCAAATAGGCATTAAATATGTTCCGGCATCAGTTAAACATCTATCACACTCTTTATCTGATTCGAGAAGGCCTCGTGCCATAGCTGCAGCTTTGAACGTTTCGCACAAATTACCATCAAGCGTACGCAGAAACTCAAAAGTTGTTGCTCTAGGAACATGTAACAGCAGTAATCTCAAGTAAATACGCTCTTCATCCTTCACGCTCACTGTGTACATTCTCGCAATCGTTTTTTCGCCTCCTCTTTTCCGCTCTTGCCATTGACCACGTACGTACACGAAAAGATAAGGGATATCTGTGTATAAATGAACTTGTGCCGCTGGATTATTTGTATTGAGCTCGAACCATGATTCAAGTTTCGTTTTTCCAATTCGTGCAGCAAGCAGAGCTTCTTCTTCCCGACCTTCTTCAAAAACAATTTGCTGCTGATTTGGTAAGTGAACAGGCAATCGCATCACAGAATGCGATCTATCGTGCATTTTGTATTCTCGCAAACGCCAAATCGCTTCAGGCGCACTCACGTACCGGCATTCGATGAAATTACTTATTTCATTGTATCGAGGTTCAGGCTGATCATTTGATGTTATAGCAATATTGGCACAATCATACCCTTTGAAAATATATTTGACGAATTTCAGAGAAGTGGAACATTTTTTTTTTTTTTATTATAGTTTATAGTCTTTTACACCATGTGTTTTAAGACGCGAAAACAAAATCAAAATGAAAAAAATACTTATTTACACTAAATAATTTTTCTCTATATTTACAGTTCTTTAGGATTAGTTTGTATCCATTTATAGATGATGTCGTGGCATATTTCCGAGTTCAGTATGGTTTGGAGTGTAGTTGGTTTTTGGATCCTTTTACAAAAGTTCCCAAGTTCCATTCCTAGTTGTGTCGTTTCTTTGCAGTGCAGCAACCAGTGCTTGATTGTTTCCTCTGTTCCGCAGGTTTCGCACAAGCCTGTCTCATGAAGATTCATTCTCTTCAAATTTTGTTTCAGCCGACACTTTCCAAGTCGGAGTCGGGAAATGATGACTTCCTTTTTTCTGTTTGTTGTCTTGAATTTAATTTTATTTGAGACTTTTTTTTCGAGAGACCAGTAGTGTGACTTTCTTGAGCAGAGTCCCATCTGGTCTGCCATTCGTTCAAAAGCTCTCTGCGTATTGTTCTTTTTATGTCAAATATCTCTGGCATAATCTCAATCTCTATTTCGGGATGTTTGGTGGCTTCTTTGGCAAGGCAGTCTGCCATTTTATTTCCACCTATGCCCACGTGGCTAGGTACCCAAATCAGGGTAATTGTTTTCCCTTCTTTTGAGAGGTTGGATGCTAGTGTTAGGACTGATTCCACAAGAGCAGATTTTTTAGCATTTGCGGAATTTTTCAATGATATCATAGAGCTATATGAATCCGTAAATAGGGCTATGTTATGTGGACCGTCTGGTTGTGCCATCCACTCCAAGACGCATTTTATAGCTGTTAGCTCAGCCGTATAAATACTAACGTCATTCGTGACTCTCTTAGCTATTTTCATATCTTTTTCCGGGATATAAATTCCCACAGCTGCTACATTGTCTATCTTAGATGCATCTGTGTACATATGTGTCGAATCTGTATATGTAGCAATCAGTTCCTTAGCTCTTTGGACAATTGACGGATCATACTTTTTTAACCCCACCAGCCCTTCGTTAAAAAGAGGTGGAATAAGTTTCCATGGTGGAGTTAGAGAAGGAGTTAAGGGGACTGGATTGAATTTGTCAACTATTTTGTTCAATGCCGTTGTTCTTTTGGCTGCTGGATGTTCAGCTTCTTTCACTTTTCTGTGAAAGAACCATCGCCATTTAACCCCTTCTTGTCCTCTGGGGGGTACAAAGACGTCTTTTGTCGGATGGTTTGGAATGATCTTGGTTTTAGTGGCAAGGTTTGTAATTAACATCTTTCGTCGTATATCGAGTGGAGGATCTCCGCATTCTATTTGTAGAGCGGCCAAACTGGTTCCAACCATTGCCCCGCAAGCTGTTTTTAAGGCACTATATTGGATTTTCTCGAGTCTTTATTTTTGAGATTCTGATGCACTGTCAAATGCTTCGCAGCCAAACTCCATCACTGACCGTATGGCGCATCGGTAGAAAAGCATCAGTGTTTCTTTGCCGCATCCCCAGCTTTGTCCTGTTAGGCATCGCATGATATTTAATCTTTTTTTGCAACGATCAACGATCTTATCAATGTGTTTTTTCCAGGTTAATTTTGAGTCAAATATTATACCGAGAAATGTAGCTTCGCTCTTCCAGCTGATTTTTTTGTCATCCATACAAATAGGTAGGGAATTTGTTCGGAATTCATTGTATTTTGTAAAACAGACTGCTACCGATTTCTCGGTTGACAGTTTGAATCCCCAATTGAGGAAGAATGTTTGGATTTCGTTTAATCGAGTCTGTAAGCAGTTTCGCATAGTATGTGGATCTTTTCCTGAAATCTATATTGCTACATCGTCCGCAAATATAGATGTCCGAATTCCATGGATTTCTTGACAAGGGATGTCGCTCATCATAACAATGAACAAAAGGGGGCTCAGGACAGAACCCTGCGGGGTACCATTTTCCAACAATACCGGGTCTGACAACGTGGATCCCACACGAACCATGGCCTCTCGATTATTCAAGAAGCTATGGATCCATTTTAAAATCTTTCCTCTGACACCAAGCTTTTCAAGCTTCAACAAAAGCCCCTCTCGCCACATTAGATCGAAGGCTTTTTCTAAGTCCAGAAAGACCGCCAGTGTCCCACCCTTATTCCACATCGAGCGTTTAATATCGTTTTGTAGTCTAAGGATGTGATCTGTACATCCTCTTCCTTTCCTAAAGCCTGATTGTTCACGGTTTAAGAGGTTATTTTGCTCCAGGTAGAACCTTAACCGATTTGCAATAATTCTTTCAGTAATCTTGCACAATGAAGATGTTAGGGAAATGGGTCGATATGAGTTGGTGTCTGCAGAATTTTTTCCCGGTTTTAGTAGCGGAACAATTATGGATTGCTTCCATAGTTTTGCTACCTCTCCTTTGGACCAAGATAAGTTTATAAGATCTAAGAGCTTATTGAGACCTATCTCGTCAATTTGTCTTAGCATCTCATAGCAGAGATTGTCTGGACCTGGAGATTTGCCGTTTGCACTCTGCATCAGAGCTTCCGTAAATTCTTTTAAGGAAATTTCTGTGTTTAAATCATGTGGGTCGTTTTCGCAAGAAATGCCAGATCTGATGGTAAAGGTAATTTCTCTTTTCAGAGCCTCTTTCCTTTGAATAAATCTTAGGTCAAGATTTTTGTCTGATGAGTTTTTTGCGATGGCAGTTGCTAACGCATTCGCTTTGTCTTTGTCAGAATATGCGGTTTCATTTTCACTCAGTTTCAGCGCTGGAACGTTAAAACCTGCATGTGTGGGACCATATTTTTCACCGCTTTCCACATGGTAGTCTGACTAGAGTGTGAGTTAAGAGAGCTACAGAATGTTCGCCAATAGTTCTCTTTTGCTGTCCTCAATATCTTCTGTGCGATTTGTTTGAGTTCTCGATACCGTTCAAAGCCAGTCGTAGTATACTCTTTCCGAAGTGAGTATAAGACTTTGTTTTTTGCTTTGATTGCGCTTTCACATTCATCATTCCACCATGGTACTGGCCTAAGTCCTGATCGTCTTCCATTTTTGGTTGGTATTGATGCTATGGCTACTTTGTTCAGACCTTGCGTTAACAGGTTTGCTGCTTCGTCAACATTTGTGAAAGTTTGGAGTTCATTTAACATTCCTGTTGAAAGCCGTTGGTATTTGTACCAATCGGCTTTCTCCAGGTTCCATACCTTTCTGTTGTTTACCTCGTAATTGACCTTTTTATTTAGTGTGATCAAAACCGGGTAGTGGTCACTACCCAGATTTTCATCTAACACCTTACACAAGGCTTTTTGGGATAAAGAAGGAGAGCACATTGCTAAATCTATAGGAGTTGTCCTTCCGCTGGGAGTCAGGTGGGTACCTGATCCGGAAAAAAGGGCAACAAGGCCATACTGGTCTAACAATTTCTCAATTAATTTACCTCTGTTATCTGAAGTTTCAGCACCGAAAACAACAGAGTATGCATTGAAGTCACCTAATACAATTGAGTTGGTATAACTGAATGACTTTTCCAGTGTAGTTAGCAGTGTTTGATGATTGGCATTTGGTGGAACGTATGCATTGATAATGGTGATGTTTGATCCCTTTGATTCCTGTGCAATGTCCATTCTTTCCACAGCTTGCGCAAACACGAGGGCGTTCTTTTTGTCTTCTTCCTTCTCAGGACATGATTTGAAACCATGATCTTTGGTGCAAAGTGGACATTTAATTGCATTTCTGCAATCCTTTGCTTTGTGACCAAAACCGTTGCATTTGAAACAACGAAGTGGTTCTTGTACATAGGGGCGTGTACGAAAAACTAAGTAGGCGAATCTAACTCTTTCCGGTGCTTCGCCTTTGGGGTATGTAAGAATTACAGCCGTTGTTGTGCTCACTACTCCTTTTATCTTTTTAGTAATTCGATACGCAGTTGTACTCCCGGTCGATGCCTTGATGTCTTCGGTTGTCAGTTCCAGGGGAACCCCTGTAATGACAACCTTTGAAACAGGTTCGGGTCTTGTCTTGAATACCTTAACTGGGTAGTTTTCTACTTTGGACAAAGAGAAAACATTCTTTTTTTCTTTTGCCGAAAGGACAAGCACACCTAACCTTGACCCTCGGGCTTTTATTTCTACTATTCGACCAAATAAAGTGTCAAAGAATTTTTGCACTTTAAATGGGTCGACAAGTTTTTTGGCCTCAATAATTTGAATCTGAATCATGGCTGCTTCCGAAGTTTGTGGAACTTCCGTACTTGGAGATTGTTTATCATTTCCATGAAAGCGTTTATTTGCTGGTTCACTTTGCTGCTCCGTGATTTCCAAGCTTCGAACTCTTTTTTTTCTTTTTTCCCAATGTCTCCCAAACGTTTCTATCATGTTTTTGATTTTCCAACACGACAGTATTCGTTCTTTCCTCCATCGGTTTTTCGTTCTTTGAATTGGAAGCCACTTTCTGCATAGAAATTGCCATTTTAAATTTCTCTTGCTTATCTGTACTTGAATATATATAAAAATATATCTAAGAAGTGGAACATTCAACGTTGATGTGAACTTAATTAAAAAGAAAAACAAAACTAATATATATATATATATATATATATATATATATATATATATATATATATATATATATATATATATATATATATATATATATATATATATATATATATCTGTATATATATATATGTTTGTATATATATATATGTATATATATATATGTATATATATATATATACATATATATATATATATTTATATATATATAAAAGAACATGTCCTGACTGACTGACTGACTGACTGACTGACTGACTGACTGACTGACAGATGACTGACTGATAATCAACGCCGAGCTCAAACGCCTCATCCTAGGAACGTGAAATTTGGAACTTATATTACTCTTATAGCGTAAACATCCGCTAAGAAAGGATTTTTGAAAATTTTGCTCCTGAGGGGAAAAAACTGGAAAACAAACTTTTTTCTAAAACAATGTATATCTCGAAAACCAAAAATGAGGAGATTTTGAAATTTGGTATATAGATTCTTTTTGAAAAATAAAAAGATAAGTGTTTCACCATTTTTTGAAAATTCGGTTTCCCGGACCTCAAATGTGGGTAGGAAAATTGGGTTATTTGGTTTTTAAAGTAGCTTCTACTCAAAAACTGTTACTGCTACAGGAGTAAAAATTTGTATTTAGTTTCTACTCCAAAAATAATGAAACACGTGTTTTAGCATTTTTTGAAAATTTGGTTTCCAGGACTTCAAATGTGGGGTGGAAAATAGGGCTAATTGTCTTTTATAGTAACTGCTACTCAAAAACAGTAAATACCACAGATGTAAAAATTATTATTTAGTTTCTTTTCTAAAAATAAAGATATACGTGCTTCACCATTTTTTACAAATTTGGTTTCCCGGACCTCAAATGTGGGTTGGAAAATTGGGTTATTTGGTTTTTAAAGTAGCTTCTACTCAAAAACTGTTAATGTTACAAAAGTAAAAATTAGTATTTAGTTTCTACTCTAAAAATAATGATATACGGGTTTCACAATTTATTGAAAATTTGGTTTCCAGGACTTCAAATGTGGGGTGGAAAATAGGGTTATTTGGTTTTTAAAGTAACTGCTACTCATAAACTGTAATTGCCACAGATGTAAAAATTAATACTTAGTATCTACTCAAAAAAAAGATATACGTGTTTCATCATTTTTTGGGTTATTTGGTTTTTAAAGTAGCTGCTAATCAAAAACTGTTAATGCTACAGAAGTAAAAATTAGTATTTAGTTTCTACTCCAAAAATAATGAAATACGTGTTTTAGCATTTTTTGAAAATTTGGTTTCCAGGACCTCAAATGTGGGGTGGAAATAAGGGTTATTTGATTTCAAAATAACTGCTACTCACAAACTGTAAGTGCTACAAATGTAAAAATTAGTATTTTGAAGTTTCGTGCCGGTTAAAAGTAGCTAAGTCCAGTTTATCATCGGCCGGGCCAAGCCGTTATTTTAGAGTCTTCACACGGGCCAGGCCAAACCTTAAATCAAAGTGGGACGGGCCGAGGCTTTTCACTAAGTATATAGATATTTTAGTGAGTTTAGGGTCTTCAGTTTGGCCGGGCCAAACCTGAGGTCAAAGTGGGACGGGCCGAAGTTTTTCATCAAGTATATAGAACTTTTAGGCCTGTAAAAATGGGCCGGGCCTAATTCAGACGGGCTGTGCCGGGCCAGGAGTTTGGGTTTTTAAAACGGGCTGGGCTAATTTGTCGACGGGCCGAGCCGAGACCTAAAAAAATGATCTCTACTATGGATGCACGGTTCAAACTTTCTAATTTCATGCGAGCAAAGCCGCTACGGGCACTGCTAGTATATATATACACACAAACATTCATTTATATATATATATAGATAATGAGATTTAAAAAAATCTCAGAAGCAAGGACAACTTCACAACGATGGCCGTCAATTCACAAGAAATGTCGTATATACTGAAATTCTTTATTAACTAACTAGAGATTGCCCGTCAAAAATGACGCATTTTTTTAAATTTCATTATATATTGTAGTAAGAAATAACCCGTTAAAAATGACGGATTTTTTAAATCTCATATAATATTTTTCGATTGCAGCGCAACTTGTTTTATCTTTAGGACTGAGAGTGTATATAGGTTCAATTGCATAACTTTTATTACACGCCTGCGCGCAATAAATTCTTACCTGCACATCGATATCGTCTATACGACTAATTACATAAGCGTGACAGAATCATTGATTCATATAAATTCAAAGGATATGAAAATTAAGGAGTAGAGTACAATAAGTGAATGAGTGAGTGAGTGAGTGAGTGAGTGAGTGAGTGAGTGAGTGAGTGAGTGAGTGAGTGAGTGAGTGAGTGAGTGAGTGAGTGAGTGAGTGAGTGAGTGAGTGAGTGAGTGAGTGAGTGAGTGAGTGAGTGAGTGAGTGAGTGAGTGAGTGAGTGAGTGAGTGAGTGAGTGAGTGAGTGAGTGAGTGAGTGAGTGAGTGAGTGAGTGAGTGAGTGAGTGAGTGAGTGAGTGAGTGAGTGAGTGAGTGAGTGAGTGAGTGAGTGAGTGAGTGAGTGAGTGAGTGAGTGAGTGAGTGAGTGAGTGAGTGAGTGAGTGAGTGAGTGAGTGAGTGAGTGAGTGAGTGAGTGAGTGAGTGAGTGAGTGAGTGAGTGAGTGAGTGAGTGAGTGAGTGAGTGAGTGAGTGAGTGAGTGAGTGAGTGAGTGAGTGAGTGAGTGAGTGAGTGAGTGAGTGAGTGAGTGAGTGAGTGAGTGAGTGAGTGAGTGAGTGAGTGAGTGAGTGAGTGAGTGAGTGAGTGAGTGAGTGAGTGAGTGAGTGAGTGAGTGAGTGAGTGAGTGAGTGAGTGAGTGAGTGAGTGAGTGAGTGAGTGAGTGAGTGAGTGAGTGAGTGAGTGAGTGAGTGAGTGAGTGAGTGAGTGAGTGAGTGAGTGAGTGAGTGAGTGAGTGAGTGAGTGAGTGAGTGAGTGAGTGAGTGAGTGAGTGAGTGAGTGAGTGAGTGAGTGAGTGAGTGAGTGAGTGAGTGAGTGAGTGAGTGAGTGAGTGAGTGAGTGAGTGAGTGAGTGAGTGAGTGAGTGAGTGAGTGAGTGAGTGAGTGAGTGAGTGAGTGAGTGAGTGAGTGAGTGAGTGAGTGAGTGAGTGAGTGAGTGAGTGAGTGAGTGAGTGAGTGAGTGAGTGAGTGAGTGAGTGAGTGAGTGAGTGAGTGAGTGAGTGAGTGAGTGAGTGAGTGAGTGAGTGAGTGAGTGAGTGAGTGAGTGAGTGAGTGAGTGAGTGAGTGAGTGAGTGAGTGAGTGAGTGAGTGAGTGAGTGAGTGAGTGAGTGAGTGAGTGAGTGAGTGAGTGAGTGAGTGAGTGAGTGAGTGAGTGAGTGAGTGAGTGAGTGAGTGAGTGAGTGAGTGAGTGAGTGAGTGAGTGAGTGAGTGAGTGAGTGAGTGAGTGAGTGAGTGAGTGAGTGAGTGAGTGAGTGAGTGAGTGAGTGAGTGAGTGAGTGAGTGAGTGAGTGAGTGAGTGAGTGAGTGAGTGAGTGAGTGAGTGAGTGAGTGAGTGAGTGAGTGAGTGAGTGATAATATAGATTATTGCACTCTTTAATTTTCACATCCTTTGAATTTATATGAAACTAGCAGTGCCCGTAGCGGCTTCGCTCGCATGAAATTAGAGAATTTGAACCGTGCATCCAAAGGTGTCGTCTCGGCCCGTCGTCAACTTGGCCCAGCCCATTTCAAAACCAAAATTCCTGGCCCGGCACGGCCCGTCTAATTTGGGCCCGGCCCATTTTTATAGGCCAAGAAATTCTATATACTTGATAAAATAACTTCGGCCCTTCCAACCTTGACTTCAGGTTTGGCCCGGCCCGTCTGAAGACCTTAAAATCTCTAAAATGTCTATATGCTTAGTGAAAAACCTCAGCCCCTACCACCTTGATTCAAGGTTTAGCCTGGCCCGTAAATAGACCCTAAAATAACGGCTTGGCCCGACCGGTGATAAACTGGACCAAGCTACTTTTAACCAGCACAAAACCTCAAAATACTAAGTTTTACATCTGTAATGCTTGCAGTTGTTGAGTAGCAGTTATTTTCAAATCAAATAAACTTTATTTTGACCCCACACTTGAAGTCATGGAAACCAAAGTTTTAAAAAATGGTGAAACACGTATATCTTTTTTTTTGAGTCGATACTAAGTATTAATTTTTAGATCTGTAGCAATTACAGTTGTTGAGTAGCAGTTACTTTAAAAACCAAATAACCCTATTTTCCACCCCACATTTGAAGTCCTGAAAACTAAATTTTCAAAAAAGTGGTGAAACACGTATATCATTATTTTTAGAGTAAATACTAAATACTAATTTTGAAATCTATAGCATTCACAGTTTTTGAGTAACAGTTACTTTAAAAACCAAAGAAACCTTTTTTCCACCCCACATTTGAGGTCCTAAAAACCAAAATTTCAAAAAATGGTGAAACACATATATCCTTATTTTTAGAGTAGAAACTAAAGACAAATTTTTACTTTTGTAGCATTTACAGTTGTTGACTAGCACTTACTTTAAAAACCAGATAACCCTATTTTCCACCCCAAATTTGAAGTCCTGGAAACCAAATTTACAAAAAATGGTGAAACACGTATATCATTATTTTTAGAGTAGAAACTAAATACTAATTTTTACATCTGTGGTATTTACAGTTTTTGAGTAGCAGTTACTTTAAAAAACAAATAACCCTATTTTCCACCCCACATTTGAAGTCCTGGAAACCCAATTTTCAAAAAATGCTAAAACACGTATTTCATTATTTTTGGAGTAGAAACTAAATACTACTTTTTACTCCTGTAGCATTAACAGTTTTTGAGTAGCAGCTACTTTAAAACCCAAATAACCCAATTTCCCAACCCACATCTGAGATCCGGGAAACCAAATTTTTAAAAAATGGTGAAACAACTATCTTTTTATTTTTTAAGAAGAATCCATATACCAAATTTCAAAATTTCCTCATTTATGGTTTTCGAGATATACATTGTTTTAGAAAAAAGTTTGTTTTCTAGTTTTTTCCTCTCAGGATCAAAATTTTCAAAAATCCTTTCTTAGTGGATGCTTACGCAATAAAAATAATATAAGTTCCAAATTTCACGTTTCTAGGATGAGGCGTTTGAGCTCGGCGTTGATTATCAGTCAGTCAGTCAGTCAGTCAGTCAGGACATGTTCTTTTATATATATAGATACTTTAGTAAATTGAAAATATAAACACAATAAAAAATTTTATTATATTTGCTTATATATAAAAAAAAATTTATGGTTATCAAATGTCATTTTTGTTTTGTTGACTATTTCTTATAAAGTGTATCCAAATTAAATCGTAATTTTAAAACATCCATCCTTGGGACGGGCAAAACCACTAGCATACAATAATGTAGATCTTTTTTTTACTTTTAAACAAACAATTAATCTAATATTAGGCCAAAAGTGAACTTGCTTCCTGTTGCTGTGGCAAGTCAGTATTGTCGTAAGTCTTTAAATCTTGTATAAAAAAATCTTTTGATTTAAGTGACACGAGCATGTTTCAAAGAGTTTGACACAAATCTTTGAAGATTTAATTTATAAATAAATTAGACATACACTATATTATAATGAATTTTAATTGGTGTTGTCAATATAATTTAAAAAAAAAAGGTTTTTTATAGCACAATTTTATAGGGATCGTCGTTTTAATGCTAGTTTTTTATGCAATTACCATAAAAACAATTGTTATTTTGATATATAGTGGGCCAGCTAACTGCAACTGCAACATCGTGCAAACGCTATTGACAAGCAAAAAAATTACATATTTGTAATCAGAAAAATATGCTTGTAATTACCTGATATCGCGACATTTTGGGAAATTTAGAAAACAAATCATCTTTTTTGGTTCCGCTCTTGTATGATTAGCGTATTATCACAGGCGATCAAACTGGCAAAAAAATTCAAATATTTTATTTCTTTCCGTTAGTTTGCATATGCTTAATATAAAGAATGAAGAAAATAAGAAAAATAGATGAATAATTAAATTTTGAGTGAGTAGACCTACGGAAACAAGACACGACTTCTGCCCCAAGTACGTGTCTCGTCTACTCACTCAAAATTTAATTATTCATCTATTTTTGCTTGTCTTCTTTATTTTTTATATTAAACATATGCAAACCAACAAAAAAACAAAATAATTGATTTTTTTGCCAGTTTGGTCGCCTGTGATAATGCGCTATTCATACAGGAGCGGGACCAAAAAAGGTGATTTGTTTTCTAAATTTCCCAGAATGTGGCGATATCAGGTAATTACAACCATATTTTTCTTATTACAAATATATACTTTTTTTGCTTGTCAATAGCGTTTGCACGATTAAGGGGTTTTTGATCAGTTAGCCGGCCCACTAATAGCCACTATTTTAAAGATCGTCTATTTGTGATCATAATTTAAACGATAGCCATTTTGTAATTGCCATTATCAACGTAAACCCAAAGTGACCCAGCTAGTTGAAAATAAAAATACTTCTCCGGAACACCAATTTTACTAAAAAGAAGATTTACAAGGTAAACCTTTTGTTATTTCAATAACCTGAAGAAAAGTGCAATGAGTTTTCACGCCACCTGCTACTATCCAACTTATGCAACTTTACAGAACATAGAACTCTACATGGGCAGTTTTTTGAAGTCCAGTCCGTCTCATAAAGCATAAAATTCCAGGTCGGGTTTGGTCTGATTTGGGCTTTGTCCGTTTTTACACGCAAAACAATCGCTGAACTTGGCACAGTTAATCTCGCTTTGGTCCGACCTGACCAACTTTTCAAAACATTTACCGAGTATAATACTGGATATAAGACTTAATAATCGCTTCTTAAAATGTTGACTTGATATAATACGATTTGAAAATAGTTTCAACCTTAGAAGTTGGAAGCAATTTTGTATTTCAAATTTTCTCTAGTGAGTGCCTACGCTGTAAAAACAATAATAAATTCTAAATTTTACAGAGCGGTTTTAATGCGACCATTTTCTAAAGCCGATCAGAACCGAAAAAACCACCAAAAATCTGTTCAAGATATTTTATTTTCAATTTCTTTTTAAATTTAATTAAAATAATTGATTGTTTTTATTTAATTTCATCATTATAATTTAATTAATAATTAAAATGTTTTAAGTTTCTGAAGATTAGAAGATAGGCTGAGCCTCCATTGTGTTCCGACTTCTAAAAAAAATTATTTAACATATTAATATTTCATTAAATTATTTTTAACTTTAGAAACAGTCAAAATAAATTTATATCAATTTAGCCATTTTAGCCTTGAAACACCTGATGTAAAAAACCATAAACTATTATAAAAAATTAAATCTCTTAAAATCAACCAAAAATTAACTTTGATGAAAGACATTAACGCCTGGATACTTATTAAAAAACGTACCGGTTGTTTGAAATTGTTCACCTTCCTGAATAATTTCAAGCCTTTTCGCATTTGCTATTGTAAACGTAAGAAGCAACACCATCGGCATCTTCGAAATCTTTCAAGGACACCGCCTTATCAGATTTCAGAATCCAGCAAGGCTGCTTAGAGTCCGAGATAAAGTTAACCACCTGACAGTTGGGCTGCTGCTTGTAGCAGTAGGTTAAACATTCTTTAAGTGTGCTACCAGGGGCTTGGGTCAGACCACCCTTCGAATAGCGAGTGTCACCGCGGGTCAACCAGCAGCTCATGAACGATGACGACTTTGACATATCGATTTTCTCTAAAATGGTTTTAATATGATGTTTAAATAGATAAATAAGTTAATTGAGGTTATAAATTTAATATTTTTAAGAACAATTTATTAAATTATTGTTTAATTAGATAAATAATTTAAATGAGGCTATAAGTTCAAAATTTCTAAAAGCAATGTATTAAATTATTTCCAGAAGATAACTTTAGAAATATTATCTCTATAAAACATTTGTCATTTGAAAATTTTAAAAAGTTGAACGGACCACCTTCCTTGGTTTGAACCAAAGAACCAGCTTTTGAAGCGATGCAGTTTCTGTCAAGAATAAAATTTATGTTTGAATCTGTAGGTTTCAGAGCGCTTTGAGTAACGACAAATGTTTTCTTTTGTATCCAGCATTTGGGACTGGTAGCCCTGTCAAAGTCCACAGCTCCACAGCCGGGTGTGTCGATGCACTTTTGCAAGCAAGTCCCCAAATCGTTAATGGGAACTTGATCCAGTCCTTGGTCAGTGTAATGGTAGCCAGCAGTAACCCTCCAACAATTCAAATCTGTCAAATTATTTTTCACAAGTTTTTATTTGCTTGTTGCATTCAATTTTAAAACAAGCTGACCCCACAGCACACCGAATTACGATTCCTTGTTTTTCCCAATGCTTTTATTTACTCGTCGTCTCTGTTTGTTTCTCTGTCTGTCTGTTTGTTTCTCTGTCTGTTTCATATCTTGCAATCAATTTTTGAGTCACTTCCTGATGATAGATTTTTTTCAAATTTTGCATACATGCTCAAAATAGAAGACAATGCAATATTCAATTATTAGTTTTACAATAAGTCAATTAATTTAGTTAATAAGCAGCTTGTTTATTTAACAGTCTACAAGAAACCGCAAATTGAATAAAATTTGTCTCATGGGAAGCTAGCTAAGTTGTTTATTTAACATGATGTGGTACTCTGGAAGTTTGCCAAGGTTTGCGACTTTAATATAAAATAAAAGAGTAATATAAGAAAAAATTGATTGCAAAATTTGTGTTTTAATTACATATAAAAGCATTGGGTTTTAAAAATTCGTTTTTAATTTACTTGTTGTCAAGCTTCACTTGCAAAGAATAAACTCTGTTCTGTGCATGTTCAATGACTATTTATTTAGAAAAACTTACATATTTGTTCTTATGCCCATTCAGTGCACACAAAAAAAAACATTTATTTACCAACGCCAGCTATGAGAGACTTGCAGCTTTTGTCCAGCATGTAATTGGTGGCCGGTGCTCGATCGGTGAGTGAGCTCCTAGACGGAGTAAAATCCCCCGTCTGAACCCAGCATTTAGGGGTGGTTTCATTATCCATGTCGATGACGCTGCATTGAGGCAATGTGTTGCAGTAGTTTATGCACGATGCCAAATCATTGAAACTAGTTTGCTCCAGGCCCTGATAGAGAAAAACGAAGTAGTGCTTTTTCGGTGTTGCAACCCAGCATTGTAAATCTGTTGACAAATATTTGAAATCGGGAAATATATATATTTATATATATATATATATATATATATATATATATATATATATATATATATATATATATATATATATATATATAAATATATATATATATTGTTGTAATATCGATAACTATACTAAGGTTCTTTAGAAATGGTCCAAAATTTATTAGAAAAAATACACACTTAATCAAAAACTTGTGTCTTAGTAACTGTAATTAATACTGGTCGATTGAAGTTATGTAATCGCTCAACTCTATTTTTATGTCTTTCTTAGTTTATAAAATCTTTTGAGGTTTATCAGCCTTGATTATAAACCGTAGATATAGAACTACCCCTTTATTAATCCTGTTCGTCCCGAACAGTTTCATTGCCTCCATAATATTTAGCAAGGCGGTCAACATGAATTACTTTCATCCTAGTACGTTGGCCCTTTTGAATCCGGTAGATGACATCATTGATCTTTTTAATAATTCTATATGGTCCTTCCCAGTCTTGTTGAAGTTTAGGAGATTTTCCAATTTGTTGGATTGTAGAACTACACCAAATCATTTTCTTTAAACTCTTTCATATTTGATTGGCGATCATACCGAGTTTTCATTCTGTCGCTGGCTGCTTTGATCCTATTTCGGGCTACGAAATGAATTTCATTTAACCGAACCCGCAATTGTGCGGTATACTCGCTTTCCGATTCTACTTTGTCTCCCGGACTTCCAAACATAAGATCGCAAGGAAGTCGCATCTCCCGTCCAAATAACATTTTACTTGGGGTGGCCTTCGTCGTGTTGTGAACCGATCCTCTGTAAGCTATCAAAAATAACGGAATGTGTTTATCCCAATCAACTTGGTTTTCACCGACCATCTTAGACAAGTGCTGTTGAATAGTTCTATTAAATCGTTCCACCATACCGTCAGACTGAGGATGAAGGGGAGTTGTGCGGGTTTTATGTATGCCTAAAACACGGTACATTTCTCTAAAGAATTGTGAATCAAAAGTTCCTGCCCTGATCTGAATGGAGCTCCATTGGTACTCCATAGCGACTAACCCAGCCATCAACAATAACGTTGGCAACTGTCACTGCTTTTTGATTAGGTTTAGCAAAAACCTCTGGCCATTTTGTAAAATAATCTATGACCACAAGAATGTACTTCTTGCCAGATTTTGACACTGGAAATGGACCTGCTAAATCTATAGCAATTCTTTCAAAAGGGGAACCTACATTGTACTGTTGTAAATGGCCCTTTGTTTTAGCGTATGGTCTTTTACTAGCGGCACAGGTATCACATTTTTGACACCATTCCTCTACATCCATTTTACAGTATACCCAATAAAATCTTTGGCGGATCTTGTCCAACGTTTTATTCATCCCTAGATGTCCCCCTGATACTCCGGAGTGCATTTGTTGGAGCACTTCTGGCACTTTTACTTTTGGAATAAATAATTGCAAAACATTGGTGGAACCATCAGTGTTTTCCCAAATTCTTTTTAGAGATCCGTTCACAACCCTTAGAAAGTCCCATTGTGCCCAATACGATTTAGTAGCAGGACTCAATGCAAAACCCTGAATTCTCATAAAGTCAAGCCCAAGTAAGCATTCTTCTTCTATATTAGCAACCAGAAACTGGTGATGAAAAGTCTTATTTCCCAGCCTTATTTCAGTTTGAATTTTACCAACTACTGGAACAAGCTCTTCTGTTGCAGTCTTTAAACGGATGTGCTTTCCACTTTGTAAAACCTCTCCTTTCGCCAAACAAGGTTTTATGATTGAACAAGAAGCTCCCGTATCAATAATAAATTTACAGTTTCTCATTCCTAATCTACCTTCCACAAATAAACTAGTTCCTTTTCCAAGAACGGTAACTGGCACAACTCTGCAAGGCAAATTATCTTTTACCTTCACAGAATCTGATTTTTTTCTTGTTGGATTGGGCCTTTATGGGTTTTCCTTGTTTGACATCATTACGCCTACAGTGATCCATTTTCTCCTGTTGCCCGGGTCTAAACATCTGAATTATATCGTTTTTTTGTAGATGTCCCGGTCTTCCACAACTCCAGCAGCATGGTGAGTTATTCCCTTTCCTTAATAACTCTCCGGACTCGATCATCCAGTTCATCTTTGTCCTCGCTTCCCAATTTTCTTACGTGACGAGACCTATCAGATGGCTCCACAGAGGCTTCATAATTTATTGCAAATGCCAAAGCTTTGCTGGGACTAGCTACGCGGGCAACCCTAAGAGCCTTTTCGGTTTCAGAGTTCTTCAAGGCCGCTATGAATCCATCCGTAATAATTGTGTTGAGGACATTTCGAGGGCACAAGGGTATCCCAGATTAGCAAGCCGTTCTATATCCGCTTCCAGTTGTTGCATGCTTTCTTCAGGTTTCTGGCGTCGACTCTTGAGTTGAGCTCGAAAAATTTCGGGCGCGCGTTGATTGCTGAATCTGTTCTCGAGAACCTTTACGATCGCATCGTAATCATTTCTATCTACAATAAGCTCGAGAAGCTGTAAAGCTTCTCCCCTCAAGGAAAATACCAGATTTTCTGCCTACTGATGGCTGGTTAACCAGTTATTTTTCCTGGCACCAATTTCAAATTGAGCTTTGTAGACGGACCATGACACAGTGCCATCAAAAGCCGGGGTCTTGACATGCTCAACAGAATGAATTCTTTCTTGGGTTTGGCAACCAGTCTGTCCTTGTTTGACCAGATTGTTCAATTTTATCTCCAGGTTGCTCTCGATTTCGTTGGTATTCTCTTCTACCAATTTTCCAGGTTATTAACTCTTTTCTCCACATCTGTTAATTTAAGCTGACCTTCGAGAATTAATTCTTTTATTCCTTCCATAAAGGCTTTGGTTTCTTTTTGCGCTGCTCTGTTTTCCTCCTGTGCTGCTCTGTTTTGCTCCTGTGCTGCTCTGTTTTCCTCCTGTACTGCTCTGTTTTGCTCCTGTGCTGCTCTGTTTTGGTCCTGTACTGCTCTTTCTTCCGTCATTTTGTTCAGAAAATTTGTTAATTCCTCATCCATATCAAATTCGAATTCGTCTGCATCAAGACCATGGTTTTCTAATGTCATTCGGAGACGATCCACGAGCTCAGACTTTTTTCCTTTGTTATTGAGTTCTCGTGTTTTTAGTTCCCGCCTCAACTCAAACAGGGAGAGTTCTTTCAATAATTTGTGATGAACCATTTTTATTTATCCCACTTCTGACACCAATTGTTGTAATATCGATAACTATACTAAGGTTCTTTAGAAATGGTCCAAAATTTATTAGAAGAAATACACACTTAATCAAAAACGTGTGTCTTAGTAACTGTAATTAAGACTGGTCGATTGAAGTTATGTAATCGCTCAACTCTATTTTTTATGTCTTTCTTAGTTTATAAAATTTTCTGAAGTTTATCAGCCTTGATTATAAACCGTAGATATAAAAATATATATATATATATATATATATATATATATATATATATATATATATATATATATATATATATATATATATATATATATATATATATATATATATCGTGAATTACAGGACAACTTAAACTAAACTATTATAACTAAAATTAAATTCTTATGATTTCAAAGGCATTACATCAAATATACAAGTTACATAAAATTAATTTCAATTGCAATCATGCTATAGTAAGGTAAATAGACGTTTAAAAATCAAATGAGATTACATGAAGTTTTAAGACAGGGATTACATCATATACAATCAATTAAGTAAATTAATAATGTCTAAGAATAAAAACATTATGGAATTGTAAATTGCATGACTCACAAGGATAACTACAAACAGCATATGTAACTTAGTTATGATAACATATAAGATAAATCTACAAGATTTATATAAAAGGTATGTATAATTTAACATAAGTACTGTCACTTCCGCACAATTACTTACGACGAACGGTTATATTGTGAGTGAGGTGGGAAAAGGTTGTCATATCAACAGAAACCGGGCAGTCATGCCAATCCTCCACACTTTCGCACCCGTCCAGAGATGACAGAGGCCCACCGGACTTAGCACCAATCCCCAATGAGCTCGTCTCAACTCCAGCACCTTCGACCAAAACACCAGTTTTCCAGGAACTCTGTGCAGCACCCGACTTCAAGAAATGTGTATCCTCAACCATCGAACCGTGCGGGTCAGAAGACAAAGTACTCATCACCAACGACTTTGTCTTGCCCCCGGTTTCTTCAATCAAAATACCAGTTTCACAGGAAGCCTGTGAAGCACCCGACTTCAGAGAACGTGTGTCATCAACTATTAAATTTTCAAGTTTATTGGTTGGCAGATCGGTCTGAAACACGGAGGTCGATGAATGAGCAATTGGCTCTTCAGTTCTATAGCCAGCTACATCATTATGTTCATTATTGACGATCGTGTTTTTATTATCGACATCTGCATTTGGAATGTTTTTGACTTTCACTTTGGTGACGCGACAACAAGCCTTAGGAGGGAGCCTATAACAAGCAGCGGGCCTGGTAGAACTAGCTACGGGTTAACGGCCCCTGGGACATGCGCCGAGACAGCAGGTCCGAAGAGACGAAGTGTGTGGTCAAATCTATCATCTTGGATGTTTATAGATGGCCTGTGTTGAATAATGAGTAAAGCCTCTTTAATCCTGAGTCTTTGTGGATCAGATTCAAATGTAACAATCTCTGTATTTTCTTTCAACAATTGGTGGGATGGTTTGTCTTTGTGGCTTTCCAGAAAATGTGTATATACACTGCCCTCCTGTGTGTGCATAGTAAGTCTCCTTGAGAGAGTTGTCCGCGTATGACCGATGTAACACTGCGGAGTTTGGTGATGATGTGGACACGTGAATTTGTATACTAGGTTAGTCCTTTGCACTAGTTTTTGATCCAAACAAAGATTATTAGTAATTATTAAATTGTTGGTTTTACGATTTCGATAGTAAACGTTTAGCTGTAATTTCTTATTGTGATCTGTTACTCGAACATTCCCAAAGACAATATTCCGTAGTACTTTTTCATCAATGCGGTAATTATCATGCATCTGTGCATGATAATAAAGTTGAATGGATACGTCTAGTGTGTGTGATGTATTCACCTGAGTGGCAGATAAATATTTCTTGTCTACAAACTTCTTCACTATGTCATCAACCAGCGTATTAGAGAAGTGGTTATTTATTAGTAGTGATTTTATTCTGTTAACTTCAAGGTGGAAGTCACTCCAATTTTCAGTAATGATGTAAGCACTTGTTAAAAAATTCATGATTACACTGATTTTGTACTTCAAAGGACAATAGCCTTCGCCGTTGAGTGTCTTTCCGCCGCTTGTTGGTTTTCTATAAACTTTAATTTGGCATTTTTGTTCTTTTATTGCGACTGATGTATCTAAAAATGGTAGTTGATTTTTTGAATTAGGTAATTCTAACGTGAACTTCAAGACGGAGAGTTTCTCGAATTTGTCTTTTAGTTGTGATAATTCATCCATATCTTTGCAAAGGACAAATATGTCATCAACGTATCTTGCATACAGAGTTGGTTTATGAATAACTTTGTTGAATATTTCATTTTCAAGATGACCCATGTAAAAGGCAGCAAACGTGGGTCCAAGAGGAGATCCCATTGCCACGCCATCAACCTGTATATATAATTGTCCACTAGGGTGTCAAAAGGGAACCTCAGTGGTGCAAAGAAGAGAGATATCCTTCAAAAACATTTTTTCAAAAGCAGGAGGAGCAATTGTTGGATGATTGTAAACGTAGTGTAAGATGGTGTCAATTGTATCAAGTACTTGGTAGGTCTGAGGTCCATGGCTAATTAGAATATTTTTTTTTAATTATTTAAAAAAGTTAGTTTGGAAAAACAAAGAGGTGCAATTATGTCCTTTTCATAGGAAAATGCAACAGATAGACATGCATATATATATATAAATATATACATATATATATATATATATATATATATATATATATATATATATATATATATATATATATATATATATATATATATATATATATATATATATATATATATATATATATATATATATATATATATATATATATATATATATATATACGTATATGCATTTACTTAATTGCAGCTCAGCAAGAAAATTATTTTTATTATTAATAAGTAATTGGTTATTACTATTATACTCAGTGCTTGACTTACAGTGAACAATGCCAGCAAGACGCCAAATTGCCAATTTGGGTCGTAGAACAAATAATGCTAAAAACATCCGAAATTGTAGAGGTCAAAGAACAGACGAACTAATCCTGCAACATAATTCAAATGTGCGTGTGAACATGGTGCAATTGCGTGAATCACAATCACAAGAGGCACGAGCTGAACGAAAATACTCGCAGGGCAAGCGGTCGACAAAGCCAGCAACTATATCGAGAATTCTTATCTGATGCGTTCCTTCGTCTAGCATTTTAGCATGAGCAGGATATTGAATATTACTCTTATTCGAAAGTGACGATTGGTGCTATGGACAAGGAATGTCCCCATTGCCATGCGCTTAAGTTCAAAAATGAGTCAGCTGGGATGTGTTGCGCATCTGGAAAAGTTCAACTACCAAAAATTGAAACACTGACTGAACCATTGAACGGCTTACTTATCGGTACACATCTAGATTCAAACCTGTTCCTGAAGTCCATTCGCACATTCAATTCATGTTTCCAAATGACATCATTCGGAGCAACAGAAATAGTTCACAATAATGCAGCAAATGGTCAAAAATACTATTCAACATTCAAGATCAAAGGCCAAGTGTATCACCAAGTGGGCTCATTGCTACCAATGTCTAACGAACCACATAAATTTTTACAAATCTTCTTCATGGGCGGTGAGGACCATGAACGCGCACTCGCCAATCGCGTGGATGCACATTGCGGCTACAATAACCTTACTTCACCTTATGCCAGGCACATCGTCAGCGAGTTGGACGTTCTATTGAACGAGCACAATTAAATGCGCCTGTTGGTGACGACGTTGCTGGAATCATAGTTGGCGATTGTACATCTACACGAGAAATCGTGATTCGAAGAAGAAATAATAATCTTGAGTTCATTGCTGACACACACCGTTCATACGATGCTCTTCAATATCCTCTAATTTTCTGGAAGGGACAAGACGGATATTGCATAAACATTAAACAACGAGATCTCGTCACAGGAGCCGAAACAAACAAGATAGTTAGCTCAATGGATTTTTATGCGTATCATCTGATGATTCGACAAGGTCAGGACAACCTCATTCTGCGATGTCGTGAGCTTCGCCAACAATTCATGGTCGACATGTACGTGAAGATAGAGAGCGAAAGACTGCGATACCTACGATATAATCAACAAAAGCTGCGTGCGGAAGAATACATTCACTTGCGAGACGCTATTATTAACAACGCCGACACCGCTGAAACTAGTAACTCTATTATTCTACCATCATCGTACGTAGGCAGTCCACGTCACATGCAAGAATACATACAGGATGCTATGACTTTCGTGCGAGAATATGGACGACCGTGTTTATATATCACGTTTACATGTAATCCAAAATGGCAGGAGATTACATCTTTGTTATTGCCAGGCCAAAATGCAATACATCGTCATGACATTACAGCACGTGTGTTCAAACAAAAGTTGAAGTCTTTAATAAGCTTCATTACAAAGTTACATGTTTTCGGTCCCACACATTGCTGGATGTATTCGGTTGAATGGCAGAACCGAGGATTACCTCATGCACACATTTTGATTTGGTTAATCAACAAAATACGTCCTGAGAAAATCGATAGTAAAATTTCTGCAGAAATTCCAGATCCGTCTACTGATCAACTACTGTTCGATATTGTTACAACAAACATGATTAAAGGCCCATGCGGTAATCTCAATCATTTATCGCCTTGCATGGCAAATGGAAATTGTACAAAACATTTTCCTAAAGATTTCAATAACGATACGATCACAAATGTTGACGGATATCCAATATATCGTCGAAGAAATATCGATAATGGCGGACAATCATTTACAAAAAATTTCAACAACGCAGACATCGACATTGACAATCGTTGGGTGGTACCTATATTCGCCTCTGCTTAGCCAACATATTAATGTTGAGTTCTGTAGTTCGATGAAAAGCATCAAATACATTTGCAAGTATGTGAATAAAGGCAGCGATATGGCTGTGTTTCGAATTGAAAATACCGATGTGAATGCTCGGTTGAATAACAACGACGAAATAACTCTCTACCAAATAGGCCGGTACATTAGCTCCAATGAAGCTGTCTGGCGTATCTTTGGTTTCCCAATTCATGAACGGGATCCAGCTATCCATCTTGAAAATGGCCAGCGCGTATTTTTTACGAAAGAAACAGCAATTGATCGGGCTATAAATCTACCAAAAACTACACTCACCGAATTTTTCAAATTGTGTAATCGCGTGGATACTTTCGGTGCCTCTGCACGAACACTATTTTATTCGGAAGTACCACGCTATTTCACATGGGATCAAACGAAAAAATGGATGCCCCGCAAGCAAGGAACACTAGTTGATGCGTGCCCCGGTTTATTCAAATCAAACACTTTGGGTCGAGTATATACAGTCAATCCAAGGCAGACTGAGTGCTTCTATCTGCGACTGTTGTTGGTTAATGTCACTGGCCCATTGTCATTTCAAAATATACGCAAAGTGAATGGACAACAGTATCCAACGAAAGATGCATGCCTTGCACTCGGTTTGCTAGAAGACGACAACCAGTGGAACGATATGCTTGCTGAAGCAGCATTAAACTGTACAGCAACACAAATTCGTCTATTATTCGCTATAGTGTTGACTACATGTTTCCCGGCCCAGGCAGACACGTTGTGGGATAAGCACAAAGATTCAATGACTGATAATATTTTGCATCGACTTCGTACTCGGTGCAATGATCTATCGATAACATTCAGCATTGCTATGTACAATGAAGCATTGATTGCTATCGAGAATCTTTGCATTGTCATTGCCAATTTGCCAATCAGTCATTTCGGTATGCGTTCGCCAAATCGAAGAGCATCTGATTTAATGAACACGGAGATGGATCGTGAACTGCGGTACAATACTGTAGAAATGACAGCGATTGTTACTCGCTATGTTCCACTAATGACTGATGAACAAAGAATCATTTACGACCGCATTATACTTGCAGTTTTGGAAGGACAAGGTGGATTCTTTTTTTGGATGCACCAGGTGGAACTGGGAAAACATTTCTCATTTCTCTAATTCTCGCCAAAATACGATCAAATAATGGCATAGCTTTGGCCGTTGCATCGTCTGGAATTGCAGCAACTTTATTGGATGGAGGCAGAACAGCTCATTCAGCACTTAAGCTGCCACTGAATATTAAAAATAACCCATATGCAATGTGCAACATAAAAAAGCAATCATCCATGGCCACAGGGCTGAAACAATGCAAAATTATCATCTGGGATGAATGCACTATGGCATACAAACATTCGCTTGAGGCGTTGAACAGGACACTAAAAGATATAAAAAACAATGACAAACTATTTGGCGGCACTCTGTTACTTCTTTCAGGGAATTTCAGACAAACACTTCCCGCCATTCCCCGTTCAACTTACGCTGATGAAATCAATGATTGCTTGAAATCATCGGCACTGTGGGGTTTTGTTGAAAAAGTGCAGCTAAAAGTAAACATGCGTGTTCAAATGCTTCAAGATCCATCTGCCGACACATTCTCAAAACAATTATTAGATATCGGTGATGGAAAAGTTGCTGTCCATCAAAATACTGGCTGCCTAAAATTGCCAACCGATTGCTGCACAACTGTTAATTCGCAAAAGTCTCTCATTGACAGCGTATTTCCCGATTTACACACACAATACATGAATCATGAGTGGCTGGCAGAAAGAGCCATTTTGGCAGCAAAAAATGTGGACGTCAATGATTTAAATTTCAAGATACAGCAGTTGTTGCCAGGCAAATTGGTGTCATACAAATCGATTGATACAGTTTGCGATGCCAGCGAAGCCGTAAATTATCCAACTGTGTTTTTGAACTCATTGGATTTGCCAGGCATGTCACCGCATCATCTACAACTTAAAGTTGGATCTCCGGTTATTCTACTTCGGAATTTGAACCCACCGCGGCTGTGCAATGGCACGCGATTAGTAATTAAAAAATTGATTAAAAACATTGTAGAAGCCAGCATTTTGAATGGCAAGTTCCGAGACGAAAGTGTTTTGCTGCCACGGATCCCAATAATTTCTACAGAAGTGCATATTGAATTCAAGCGAATTCAATTTCCAATTAGATTGGCATTCGCAATGACAATTAATAAGTCGCAAAGGCAAACGATGTCTGTTTGTGGCTTAGATTTGGGCACGCCATGATTTTCTCACGGCGGACAATTATACGTGGCATGTTCTTGCGTGGGCAAACCATCCAGTTCGTTTGTGTTGGCTAAAGATGGACTGACAAAAAACATTGTACACTCGATTGCTCTTCGAGATTGATTTTTTTAAATTGACATAATTTGTACATTAAACTTTAAATAAAAAAAACCTAAAATAATTTATAAGGCAAAACAACGTTTGCCGGGTCAGCTAGTATATATATATATATATATATATATATATATATATATATATATATATATATATATATATATATATATATATATATATATATATATATATATATATATATATATATATATATATATATATATATATATATATATATATATATTGTTACGATATCACCAAATCGTATACCGGGCTCAATAGAATGGCTTTGCAGTTTATTGGAAAATAATAAATAAAGCTTTGCTAAGGCTATTTACACCTTCTGGTCTCTTAATAATAATTAATAATTAATGTCCCTAATAAATATTCTGAATCCGTTAAGGCTTATCAATAGGAAGTTGATCATCAAATCAGTGATTTTACATTATTACCCCCTTTCTTAATTCTGTTCGTCCCGAACAGCATAGTCGCTTTTGAGAAATGCGACTCGGCCACGAACACCAAAATACCTTGATCTTTACTCGTGGCTTTGACCGCAATTCGCAAACAACATGGTCAAGTCTTTTGATGCAGTTTATTCCAGTCCTTCTTTGGCTCATCAACAGAGTCTTTCTTTGGCTCATAGTCGCTATATCTGCACGGTTCATCACAGCATATAATGATATTTGATTAAAGACTGAAAGACAGAGAAATCAAATTAAACAAGTAAAAGGAAAAAACGAGTATTTCAACCCAAACTTTTATTTCAAAGACATTTGATTTAAAAATACGAAAGATATTCAAATTAAGTTTTTGTTTTGTTTTTTTACTTGTCATCCAATATAAAACTATGCTGAAAGTTTCAGCTTCCTAGCTAGTCCAAAAAGTGGTTAAATTTTACTTGCAAGATTTGCGTACAGAGAATGACACACACCCACAAACAGAGATTGTAACCTAAATAAAAGTTTGTTAAAAGTGTGTAAAAAAGTGAGCGCTCCAGAGTGAGTGAATGAGTGAGTCAATCAGTCAGAGATCAGCGTAAATATTTATAGAATTTTCAAAGTTTTTTCAATTGCACCTAGGTTTTTTTATCTATTTGAAATTCAAATTTGATTGTCAAATAATCAAAAAAACCTTTTTCAAGGAGAGAGTTGTAGCAGTCTCTGTTGAGCCAGTAGTTCACAGCCGATGGAGCCGGTTGTAAAGCACTTTTCTTCGGTTCGAAGATTTTTTTTTGAATCCAACAGGTTGGATTTGTGTTTTTGTCCATATCAACTACATTGCACTGCCACGAGTCCTGACAAAGGCTCAGGCACTCCGGCAGAAGGCTGGTAGAAGTTTTGTCAAGTCCTTGGTCGGTATAATGCTGACCTACCGTTGGCTTCCAGCACTTATTAATGTCTATGAAATTAAAATTAGTTGAAAAAGTTAAATTTTAATAATTGAATTCTTATTTTTTTTAAATTTTAAATCAATATTTACTTAATTTATAGAAGAGAATAAAAACTGTAATTCTTACACTTGTTAATTCCAAAATATCCTTCGGGCTTCAAACACGACCTATCCAGCATATAGTTTGTTGCTGATTTTGCTGGTCTCAAAGCACTAAACACAGGCTGGAAGTTCTTGCGCTGAACCCAACATTTGTTGCCTGTGTTCGTGTCGAAGTCGACTACTCCGCAACTAGGTATACTGGCACAGTGGTTGAGGCAAGATGCTAGATCTTTAATCGAGATCGGGTCGAGACCCTGATCAGTGTAATGCATCTCGTTGGTAATCGTCCAGCACTTCATATCTGTTATTTTTAATTTAACAAAAAATTTGAGAAACATTTTCAGAATGTTTTCAAATTTTCCCTCAACTCGTCGATATGTGGGAAAACATTCTTTTATACGTCATAATGTCATGAACTCAAATCTACTTATCACATTTTAATATCACAATGGAGAAAGAAGAAACCAAAAAAGAAGAAATGTTTCTAAAATTAGAAATACATCCATCACTAACAAAAACCTTTTTTAAATTCTTTACATTAACTTCAATGCCTGTCTTGCTTGCTTGCTTCTTTGCCGTCAAATCTCGGAAGTGAAAATTAACTAAATTCCTGTCATCCAATCGAGCTAAAACTTGGAATGTAGTATTGCTTCTAATGACAAAGCATTCATTTGAATTTTTAAAAAAAATTTAGTTTTTTTTTTAGTTTTTTGTTTAAAAAAATTGTTTTATATATGGTCATAAAAACCAAATTTAAATTATAAGAGATTTAGAAAAAACTTGTTTTTGGGTTTTGTTATTGTTTATGAAAGTGACCAAAAAATGATGCTCTTACTATCCATTTTGATTCTAAATTGAACTACTTTAATAACATTATAATTTCATTACTAAGCTGCAAAAGCTTAATTTTTTTAATCAGACCCCAGATTGATAAATTTTTCCGTTAGTTTTTTTTTAGTTTTAAAAGATTTTCTAACTATTTTCTACGCTTAAAAAATTTCCCAAACAGCCAATAGTTGAAACGTCACCTATTGCGGGCAGTAACCCTTTGCAAGTTCTGTCGAGCATATAATTTGTAACCGAAGCTTGGGCCTTGAGAGCAGTCTTGGTAGGAGCAAAGATTTTCTTCTGAACCCAGCACTTCGGGGTCGTTTTGAGATCTAGATCAACAATTGAACACTGCGGCAGAGTAAGACAATGGTTGATGCAGGATTCAAGGTCATTGAATGGAGCCTGGTTGAGTCCTAGGTCAGTATAGTGCTGACCTGGTGTCGCAGTCCAACAGCTGAGGTCCGCTGCAAAGAAAAATATAACGTAAGCGACGACTAAAAGCTGACTAAAATTACTCTTTCAATCAAATTTACTTATTTGTCATAAAAACTTTCATACCATCGCCTGACAATCCTAAGCAGAAAATATCAAAGCCAGCCGAAATCAAAAGCAATAAAGTCAACATTTTCGTTTCTAAATAAAAACTAAAACTTGCATTTACAGAACTCTTTGTGTGTGGGTTGTTCTTTTATACATTTGCAACTCAATGTGTTTAAGATGGTACGAGTCGTTCTCGGTGTCCCAGAATTGTCTCTTGATGACAGCGGCGTTAATTTAAAATTGTCTTATGCTCGAATTCTTCAACAGATGCATACACGTGTTTCAGTGGCGTGGCCAGGAGGGCAGAAGGGATTAGCTCTTCCGAATGCAAATTTTAGCCCCACCAAAATTTTTAGGCACAATATATCACAATATCGGTCGCATGTGTGGCGTAAAAATCGAGCATACTATTGTAGCACAAAAATAAAAACTTGTGAGTTATATTGCAAACTTCAACATAAAATGCAAAAAG
This sequence comes from Erpobdella octoculata, assembly GCA_963978895.1. Taxonomy (NCBI): domain Eukaryota; kingdom Metazoa; phylum Annelida; class Clitellata; order Hirudinida; family Erpobdellidae; genus Erpobdella; species Erpobdella octoculata. The sequence goes on from OZ022239.1 coordinate 32,003,118, forward strand.
CATAAAAAAGCACAAAATATTAACTTGAACAAACTAGTTAATATTTTATAATAACGTTTTCACTAGTTCACTCTTGTCTTTTTGTTTGTTTATACAACATCAAAACTTCTGTAAAAAAAATTTAAAAATCGCGCCCAACGTTTTTCGTTGTATATGAATTAAAAACTATTAAAGGCCATTTTGACCACAACTTAAAGTTGTTTTCCAAAAAAAATCCTAGCAGTGGAGTCCAACCTGGATGACCATCATTTTTTCAGCCTGTGAACTCATGCGCGTTTTTATTCCCACATTAATCTATTTATCTATAGTATAACCAACTGTAACTACATACAATTTTTTTTTAATTCCCTTGGCTGGCAACCTATAATGCGCGTAAAATCGATAAGAAAGTCACGTAGGCTTTGTCAATAAAACTAAATTTAATGTTTGAAACATCAAAACATTTGCAGCAAGCAGCCCAGATAATTTAGATCCATAACACAAAAATACCTCATCACTTTTCAGAGACGCATTGAGAGGGTTTTTGGCGCCCGGGGACGAGGTATGAAAAATGAGCTCCTAAAAATTTCCGTCCGTAAACGTTTCGAAAAATAGCTGATGACCGTGGGGTAGTCTTAGGTACTATTTCCAAAGATTTTCCAAAACCTTACTCAAATTTTCCTACAAAAATAGCTGAAGACTGGGGGAACAGTCGTCCAAACATGTTTAACCTTTTTTACGTATTTTTTAAACGCTTCTGGCGCCCCTTCCAAATGGCGCTTTCTTCATCGCTAGAACACGGTCATTAGACCGAGACTAAACTAACTGTTTGAAAAATATGCGGTAGATAAAACAACAGCAAGTTTTATCTTCAAACAACAGACCAAGAAAACACACTGATGACTCACTGAGTTCCCACTTTTATGGAGGGGCAGGGCGCAAGGCAGCTTCTCCACACAAAAGATGGAGACCGGGGAAGGGGGTCGAAATCTAATTGCATGGAGGAAATGGGAGCGAGAAAAACTATAGAAAAATATCTAAAAACTCCGGGCAACGCGGATACCCCATAAGTATTGTATAAAATTATTTTTAAAATAGGATAATTCACTTTTTCGGGCGGAAGGCAGTTTACCCCGAAAATAATGTAGTTTTGAGGATGACTTGCCCCATTCCACTCTCGCAAATTCCACGCTTATGTTCATTGAAACAGCAGTTTGTAGATGAAACATGTCATTTCAACAAGCCACCGAAACATTTTGATGTAGAGAAAACTAGTTGTTTGCATCCCATCTTATTCGTCCTCTGCATTCCTGCATCGTTCTCATTTTTCTCTTTAATTAAACGAAGATGCTACGAGTCGATTGCATGATAGAGACAGTATAATGACCCTCACGCACTGGCCGAGCCCGGGTTTCAGCCGACCGTGGCAGAAACCTTAGCTTTTTTCAGAATTGTTGCCGCTTTTACCACGCCTTCATCACGTCACCATGGGCTCACCATATACACGACGTGAGTTTCTTCGACGGTTTCGGTTCTAAGGCGTCTGCCGGTTTGGATGGCTGTTCAACATCGGTATTGTGTTTTCTGTCAGCCGTGGGGCTTCATCGCAGTTCGTTTCAGCACTCGTATCTGGTGGTTGAAGGCCATCGCCTGCCGGTGTCTTTCTCATCTGATTGCGCCATGTTTGCAGCTCTTGCCAGGACTTGTGTCCTCATTTTTGACTTTGTGAATGAATGGTTGTTTTGTAGTCAATTGTTTTTTGTATAGCTTTGCTATACTTTTGTTTAAATTATTTTTGGTTTTAAGTGTTATTCAAATTTTTTTTGTGGAGTTTTCTTTACTGATTAATTTGTTGGTTTGTATTTTTTTAATAAGGGCTTTGTTGTGTTTTGATTTGACCTAATATTTGATTTGTTTGTATTTCTTTATCCTCCTGATTATTTTTTTTCCAGAATGTTTGTCATCAACATTGATGCTTTTTTCATAGTGATTTTATTTTTTTGTAGTTTTAGTATGGTATCATGTTAGTGATTGAAAAATTGATTTTTTATTGTTGTTAGTTTTGGGGTCCTTGGAAATGCTGCCTTATAGAGGCTATTTAGAAAACATTTTCATATTATAATTGTTTCTTTTCTTTAGATATCTATGCTCTTGTAGAATGTTTGTTTTCTTGTGTCTGTTGGTAAATTATGCTGATAGTCTTCCGTTTTCTAATTAGGTATGCTAGTTGTAATTCATTGTTATTTTTCGTGGTTTTTTTAGAACATTTTTAAATAGCGAATTTATTGGAGAGCAAGCGCCTTTGTATTTATGAAAAGTTTATTTGATTGATTGAAATACATGGCCCCCCCGGAAGCATGTTACATTCTCATATTTTGTCTAATTTAATCTAATCTGCTATCGTTTCTTAATTTTGTTCCTGTGGAATTTTACATGTTTTTACCCCAACATGCTAAAAACACGATTTGATTTGTTCCAGATAACCCGATACGTGGATTATAGGATAGTACCAGACCCTACAGAACACTTGCAACTTAACACAAGAAGGCTGGAGACAGAGTTTGCCGTTGTTAAGTACAATACTATGGAACCAGTTATCAGAGAGTTTTTAAAGGACTAATGACCAGCAATTTAGAAAAAATCTCAATGCAAATTCGTCTACAAATGAGAAGTCTACCGATTAGCACCACCCACAAAATAAAGTACCAATAAAATGTCAAACCGTCAACATAAATAAGGCTTACAAAAACCAAACATTTTCCAGCGGGAGAACATCATAAAATCAGAGATATATATATATATATATATCTGATTATATATATATATATATATATATATATATATATATATATATATATATATATATATATATATATATATATATGAGCTGTGAATCGATTAAAATTTTTAATCGCATACGATTAAAAATTTTAATTGAAAGTTTATCGTGATTTTAACGCAATATGCTTAGATACAATTTGTTTCAAACACAGTACTCTCTCTCTCTTTCTCTCTCAAGAGAGGTACAAGAAAATGGATAAAAATACGTCGAACAAGTAAAGATAAAAATAACTTTAAAAATATAGCTTTTTTTTGCCTCTTTATCTGAGTTAACGAACTAAAATTTTTGAATCCAAAACAACCGTTATGCTCAATCTTGTATATTGGACCTCTGGCGACTTATAAATAAACATCCCTACTGTTTAATTATTTTGGACCTCTGGCTTATACATGAACAATTTGATTAATTTTAATTGATTTAAGGCCTAATTCATGTCGGAAACATTAAATTCATGTATTGTCATCCAGAACAAAGCTTTCCTGAAAGTTTTAGAGCTCTAGGTGGTCGAAAAGTGGATGAATTTTTGTTTCTAAGATGTGATCACCACAGACACACAAACAAACAAGCAAACAGAGAGACAAGTGAAGTTAAATAAAAGCATTTAATAAAAAAAATAGATATCAATATTATATTTTAGTGCAACATTTAGATTAGTCGTTAAAATATTTAACGGCGTTAATTTATTTTTAATGCACGCTAATTTTTTAGAGTTAATTAACGGAATTGCAATTAATTCGCAGCTCTAATATATATATATATATATATATATATATATATATATCTATATATATAAAAGAACATGTCCTGACTGACTGACTGACTGACTGACTGACAGATGACTGACTGATAATCAACGCCGAGCTCAAACGCCTCATCCTAGGAACGTGAAATTTGGAACTTATATTACTTTTATAGCGTAAACATCCGCTAAGAAAGGATTTTTGAAAATTTTGCTCCTGAGGGGAAAAAACTGGAAAACAAACTTTTTTCTAAAACAATGTATATCTCGAAAACCAAAAATGAGGAGATTTTGAAATTTGGTATATAGATTCTTTTTGAAAAATAAAAAGATACGTGTTTCACCATTTTTTTGAAAATTCGGTTTCCCGGATCTCAAATGTGGGTTGGAAAATTGGGTTATTTGGTTTTTAAAGTAGCTGCTACTCAAAAACTGTGAATGCTACAGGAGTGAAAATTAGTATTTAGTTTCTACTCCAAAAATAATGAAATACGTGTTTTAGCATTTTTTGAAAATTTGATTTCCAGGTCTTCAAATGTGGGGTGGAAAATAGGGTTATTTGTTTTTTAAAGTAACTGCTACTCAAAAACTGTAAATACCACAGATGTAAAAATTAGTATTTAGTTTCTATTCTAAAAATAAAGATATACGTGTTTTACCATTTTTTTTAAATTTGGTTTTCAGGACCTCAAATGTGGGGTGGAAAATAAGGTTATTTGGTTTTTAATGTAACTGCTACTCGAAAACAGTAGATGCTACAGGAGTAAAAATTAGTATTTGGTTTCTACTCCAGAAATAATGATATACGTGTTTTACCATTTTTTGAAAATTTGGTTTCCAGTTCCAGGACCTCAAATGTGAGGTGGAAAAAAGGTTATTTGATTTTAAAATAACTGCTACTCAAAAACTGTAAGTGCTACAGATGTGAAAAATAGTATTTTGAGGTTTTGTGCCGGTTAAAAGTAAATGAGTTCAGTTTATCACCGGACGGACGGGCCAAGCCGTTATTTTAGGGTCTTCATACGGCCCTGCCCAAACCTTAAATCAAGGTGGGACGGGCCGAGATTTTTAACCAAGTATATAGACATTTTAGTGATTTTAGGGTGTTCAGGCTAAACGTGAAGTCAAGGTGGGACGGGCCGAAGTTTTTCATCAAGTATATAGAACTTCTAGGCCTGTAAAAACGTGCCGGGCCCATATTAGACGGGCCGTGCCGGGCCAGGAATTTCGGTTTTTGAAACGTGTTGGGCCAAGTTGTCGACGGGCCGAGCCGAGACCTAAAAAATTGATCCGTGCAGTACTCTACTATGTATGCATGGTTCAAATTCTCTAATTTCATGCGAGCGAAGCCGCTACGGGCACTGCTAGTATATATATATATAACAAGGTATCTCTTGGTAATAAAAGCAACCCAGCCAAATAAAAAAAACAGACAAATAGTTTTTCTCTTCTCTTGATAACTATTTACATGTTCTTACAGTAGAAGTACACCTGCCAGGCCTCCTGGACGATTAAATACAACCCAACAGGTGTACAATCATAATGCATCACGTTTTAGAAGGTAATGTTCAATAGGATTAGTTTATAAATTAATAAACAAACAATAATAATGTTAAATTTGATTACTAAAAAGAGTAAGGTAATGATGATTTGAGTGCATTTGAGGGCATCACAAAACCAACAGATTTCATTGCTTCAGGAAACAGGGCGTGGTAATTCGGCAGCGGGACGTAGCCGGCTGTTATCTGTCGTCCTGAGAAAGAGATACGGGAAAACGATTTAATAACATATTACTAATTGAAAATTTATAGATAGATTTTCAACAGAGTTTAAGCCTAGATTGAAAATTTTACTCTAAAAACTAGGAGGTAATGTTAGGGGGCATCCATATATTACGTACACACCGAGGGGTTGTGTACAAAGTAAATGTTTTGCGTATAAATGTGTATGGGGAGGGAGGGGGCTCCAACAAACGCGTACGTCCACAAAAAATGGTGAATGTTATTTTTCAGTTCAGTTGAATTGATTGAATAATAAATCTTATTGAGTAGTATCTAAGATCAATCAATTTAACAAACAAACTTATATCGCTCTTTTTTTCCAAAATTCAAAGGATCAATAATATCAACGATGACGTGTCTAGAAAAGCGTGGCTGAGTGTTTGAATTTGGCGTATCGAAATGGCATCCTCCAGCATACTATTAATAATGCTATTTAAGATGATAAATCTGCTGTATCTCTGTGGCTGCATTGGAGAACTATGATAAATTTTTTTAATTTGTGTGCTTGTTATGCACACCAAAGCCTTAAGGGGTCTGTCAGTAAATTTCAATTTAGTTTCTGAAAACATTTTGAGATAAGTCTAGCTCTAGCTCGTCATAGTCAATATTAAATCTGAAACAATACACCAACCTGTTGTTAAAACTGGCTATTTTATATTGAGGGGGGCGGGTAAAACCACTGTGCGGATGTACGCATAGAGGAGGAGGGGTCTGAAAATGTACGAGATGCAACAGGGGGGGGTCAAAATCTCGAGTTTAATTCATACGTAATATGTGAATGGCCCTTATATAAAATATGACGACCAATACGACAACTATTCATTTGTTATTATTTATCACCGTCACATGTAAAAACGTCACATCTAACACAGCATACAGATAAACCATCAAACTGAGTTCTAGAAAATCTCAGAAACACGACTTACCGGCAAAAAACCTTCCGTGTAGAGCCGAGACAGAAGACATGGCCGCCGCGATGCTGGGGCACTTGACGTAGACGTTTCCTTCCTTTGAGTTCTTGTCGACGTGGATGTGCAGGACGCCCCCGTGCTTGTTGCACTCTTCTATGACGTCGTCTTTTAATTCTTTCTCCCATTCGTCATCCTTGCGCCTGTCGGATGACACATATCGTTATTAATATCAATATAAGAATATAAGTGGTAGTAGTACATGCAATGAGAATCGAGTAGAGCGTCCTAAGCTTTTATGCAATCTTTTTGCACGAGAAGAGAATCCTCCGAAAACCCAACCACGCTTTATCGAACTTCTGTAAGGCCTAACAATCAAAATAAGCCTATTAAAGCTGAATGCGAGTTTTATGACATTTATAGCTGATACGATGATGTGAGCAGGCTTCCGGAGCCGCCATTTTTTGTGGCTCTGGCTCCCGAAAATTTGATGGCTCTGGCTCCCTATAAAGGGGGTGTCACACGAGACAAACTCGCACAAACTTTTGACTGAAACATTGTCTCAAAAAAAGAAAGCGCAATTTATGATAAACAATGCCTTCTTATTGGTTAATTAAAATTTATTTTTCTGTTTTAATTAATTTTATTTAATTTTTCCCTAGTTAAAGATGTTATAGGAATGAAATTGTTTTGTTGCATTCTAGATTTTTAGCTCTAATTAATTTAGGCTTTATTATTATTATGTTTAAAATAAGGATTATAATTATTCTTCAAATTATATGTATTATCTCTGTGCTGCATAAATCAAATATATTTTTTTAAAATATTACTTGAATGCTGAATTACTCTGTTTAATAAAAGCAAAAATTTTGAGAGCCGGAGCCGCCAGATATTTTCGGGTCTGGCTCCGACAAAAATTAGCGGCTCCGTGGCTCCAGCTCGGCTCCGCAAGCCTGGATGTGAGCAAAGCATACATTGATGAAATGTTAAAGAAAGGTCAAAGATCAAGCGTGGCACTAATAATAAGCTATATTCTTGTTGGGAACAGGTTCTTTAAGCCATATCTGTTCCTGAGATATCTTGTTCCAAAAGAATGGACAGACACTTGAAGCGGACACTTGTGCTTCTCAGATCTTATTGTATATTACAATCAAATAAACCATCTAAAAAATACTTGAAATAAAACCCACTCATTGTGGCCAAACATGTTGGAAAGGACAAAACACTGGGTAGAAATTGGCGGAGCCTGAGCCGCAAGAGCTGCCTGGTTCATGGCACTCGAAGGTGCCATGTTTAAAACTTTGGCAGCTGCCTGAGGAATTTGCAGGCCGGTTCCTTCAGCGAGTTTGGCCATGAGCTGCACCCTTCCTGTGGCGCTCATGCCGAATCCGACCTTGTCGACCTCGTCCAGGTCGAAGAGGTTAGAATTCTGGTTGATCTGATAGTCAGCCACGCTGCCAAGCTTCATGGGTCGACCGGCAAGTTCGAAACCGTTGAGTTGATCGAGCGCCTTCTTGCCATCCTCTCCCCTCTTGAACTGAAGGAACCCGTAGCCCGCGGAGCGGCCGGTCTGGTGGTCCCTCATGATTTTTAGCTCGTCGATCTATGATGGAGTAATCAAACAACGTAGTGTCAAAAATTAGGTTCAAACAGACAGTGTCAATGTTTATAGTTGAAAAAAAGCATGTGTGAGGTTAATACTTCCAAGCACTACTAAAAGAAAGGTTTGATAAAAAAAAACAAAACTCACAGGACCAAAAGGTTCAAATATATCCCTTAACATCTCCTCTGTGATGTTGTAGTGAAGAGAACCAACGTACAGCTTCATCGGACCCATGAACCCTGGCTTGCCAGTCGCTGTGGTGATGGTCATGTTAGACCGGTTTCTCTCCCCGTGCGAGGGTTGAATGATTATCGGAATGCCATCCAACTTCGTCCCGGACATGCTCATAGCCTTGGAGACTGATGCGATTTCGACAAACTCTATGTACGCAATGCCCTTGGAGCGATGCGATTTCCCGTCTCTGATCAGGTGAACTTCACGGACTTTTCCCACCTTTGAGAAAAAGTCCATGAGAGATCGCTTGTCCAGTCTGGTAGAAAGCTGCATGCAAAATATTGTCCTAAGGTCTCTCTCTTCAGGCGTCAACTCTGGCAGTCTGTAATTAAAACGCAAATTAATTTCTCACTCTAAATTATATAATAATGATAATAAAAATAAACAACTTTATTAATCACATACTTTGGCGAAGGCGACCTTTTCCTACTGGTTCTGATTCTATCTCTCGAAATGCTTCTTTCTCTGCCTCTGTATCTCTCTCGTGACCTTTCTCTCCCTACTGACCTCTCTCTATCGTTTGACCTGTGTACAGCATGTCTAAATTGCCTCTCCCTCGAACGATCCCTCTCGGGGGATCTGTGTCTTTTCAGATGAGGGGGAGAAAATCTCCTTGGAGGCGAGTCAAATTTACTCATAGCATCCTCTCCGTGTCTGGATCTACGGCGCTTTCCGGTGGCTGGCTCACGGCCATCGGAATCGCCCTCGCGATCCGAATGACTGTGTTGATTCATCGCTTCTCTTTTACGTCTTTCTCGTTCTCTGCCTTTCATTCTCTCTCTTTCCACCATTTCCTCATCATCGAGGCAATCTCTATCGCTGTCATCTACGTGCCGTAGTGTCCTGCTTTCTTTCTTGTGCTTCTTTTTCTTCTTTTTTTCACCATGGCTGGTCTTCCTTCTGTGTCGTCTCTCTCTGAAAAAATCAAAAACAAAAAAACGCTTTCAATTGTGCTGAATCAACAAAAACCGTCGTCTCCCAGCTGATCAAAACACTCGTTTTATTAACCTCTCTTCAAACAGATCATTGAAGTGCCTGAAGAATATAAAAGCCAAATGTCACCATCTTATCTAATCTTGACTGTCATTATATTTAAAAATTTAAATGTTTAAAGAATAAAAAAACATTAAAAACAAAACTAGAAAATTATTATTTTTTTAATGACAAAACAGAAATGCAGAGTGCAGTAGTACGACTGCCTCTCCGCTTTCACACAAGAGTTGAAATTGGCTCTCGCCACGTTAAGATGTCCGTTAAAAAATCTAAACCTCTCCAATATTCACAATGATCTTGGGGGATTCAATATCACCTTCAAAAGTACAAAAATGGTTTAGTTCCCGAGTTATCCATCATCAACATCAACAACATCATCTCTATCAAATGTACTGACATTTTACAATATTTACACTGAACCACACTGATTCAAATGCACACAGTAATATTTCTATTGCAGTGCTGTCCATCATGCGGCTCGCGGGCTGATCTCATGTGGCCCACCAGGGTGCGTGCCCTTTTCCTCAAAACACTTGTACTTTTCATTGCCGTGTACAAAAACCATAAACCACAAGCAAACTAATATTCTAAACATTAAAATAACTTTAAAAATGTACTTCATTTAACGAATACTTATAAGGATAAGCTAGGGTGCATTGTTAGAAACACTACATTTAACTACATTCTTCTTTCGTTTACTTTTAAATTAATGGGTGAAGCTATATTTTGGCGGCCATACTTATTTTCGTCGGTCAGCCCATAAAAATATTCTGATTTTTATTTAAAAGTATAATAAACTAAGTTAATTAGTTGATAGCTGAGTTTTTAAACCAAAGGAAAGACTGAAATAACAGTTTAAAATGTGTTGTATTATATTATGTACATTATGTGCAGACCTTGGCATTTTGAAAATTATTTGAGTGGCCCATTGCATCAAAAAGGTTGGACAGCACTGTTCTATTGCATCAACTAATCAAAAACTTTCTTGGAGATTAACATTATTACAATCTAAGCCTCTTCTTTACAAGAATTCTGCTGGTAATAACTTAATACACGACAGTTTATATACATTTTAAAAGATATAGGATTTAATACGTTACAAGTTGAATGACTGAAGATACTAGAAATAACTACAGACACTAGAAAACTATAATCACAAAATATGTTAAATAAAACACTCTCGTACAGGTAATGTGTTACCTTTCCTTCGGAAGTTTGCTAAAATATAAGAGCTTTTTGCCAAAGAGTTACGGTCTAGAAATATCACAAAGAAACTAAATTAATGTATGAACCAGTGATAGGGTAATAGGATATATATATATATATATATATATATATATATATATATATATATATATATATATATGTGTGTGTTAATTTTTTTAAAACAGTTGTAAATTATCTTTCTCTTTAATATTTTTACCTGTCTCCATCGTATTCATATGCTTCAGAAGAGTCACCATCCGTGTCATATTCCTTCCTGTGTCGATCACTCACCTGCCAATGCAAAAGCAAAATAATGCAATCAATCAATCAAAAAAACTTGTGTAACAGCTTTTTCATAAATTCAAATGCAGAGCTACTCACCACCTTTTTAAGTCAATCAAATAAAAAAAAAGAAAAGGAAAACTAAATTTTAATTCTATTTTTAATTTGTAACACTTATTTTATTTTCACAATCATGGTAAAATACTGTAATTATATTTTCATTGTAGGCGCAGTCGATACCACACAAAAATCAATGTAGAACAAAAAATACTGTAAGGTAAAGTTCTAGTATAGCGTCCCGAACCGATTTTGATGAAAAATGACCGGTTTTTTAAGGGAAATGATATTTAAAACATAAATAAAGACTAATTACAACATAAATAACTAAAAAAACTAAAAATTATAGCACTTTAGAACATTAAAAGTTGCTCCCGAAGATAATGTAGTTCCCGATGAAGATCTATTTGTCAGTAGCGATAGAAGTGTACAGTAGGAAAGAAGAAAATAAAAATTAAACACATTTCGAATATCAAAGTAAAAGTACTTGGCTGTCTTCGGTACGGTTTCGATCATATTTCTTGGAGCAGAAATTCTGAGTTTTAGAGGTCATGTGGCTACCAGAATCGTTTGGAGAGCGAAAGAGCGAGCGAGAAAGCGACCCGGAATAAAAGAGCAAGCGGGAAAGCAACTGGAAGCAGAAAAGCGACCGGGAGCGGGATTGCGCCGGGAGCGGGAAAGCAATTGGTAGCGAGAAAAACGATAGAAAAACCCCGGGCAACGCTGGATCCCCAGCTAGTTAGATATGAATTTCCGTTCAGCGTCTGATTTTTACAAACTTTTATTTAGGTTAAAATCTCTGTTTCTGTGTGTGTGGCAGGGGCATACTATATCAGCCAAAAAAAATACAAATCAGCCAAAATTTGGTGCAACTCGGCTAAAAATCATTTTCGAATTCGGCCAAAAGATAATTTAATTCAACCAAAAATAAATTTTTCTCAAATTTTTTAAAATGTATTTATGCGTTATGCAGGCCGTTAGTTGCGATGTTTGTAACAATTGTACACATCAATAATGTGCTAAGGTTAAGCAAATTCAGAATTGAATTGGAAAAAATCTTAAGTGGTCGAGGTATGACAAATTAAAAATCATATATCCACCTCGTTTGTTATTACTAAATACCGCAGGAGCCTATGGGAGACTCTTAAAGTTGTTTGTTTATCTCGCCGCTCTCTAGTATTAAATACCGCAGCAGCCAATCGGAATGACTTAAATGTTTGTGTCGGATCATTTCTGTTTGTTCTAATGTTGAGGAAAAAAAACAAGACTACAAAGCAATTTTTACAGCAATAAAGAAACTTTCAAACAATTGTTTGACAGTTCATACCATTAATTTAGATTTTGAAAAAGCACTATGGAGGGCCATTTCCATCGTTTTTAAAAATGATATTGAAATTAAAGGTTGCTCATTTTAGAGGAGCCAAGCTGTTTATAGAAAAATTCAGAGTGTGGGTTTAGCCCAACAATATATGCAAAAAGACAATATGTTTAAAAATTTGCGAAGAATTATTAGCCTTCCATTTCTACCGGTTGATAATATTGAAGAAGCTTTTACTAATTTGAAAGCCAGATCAAATGAATTGAAGAAAACCAATACTAAATTACATTGACGAAACATGGTTGAGAAATCCAATTTGGCCTCCGCAGTCATGGTCGTGCTATAGACGTTGCTTCAGAACAAATAACGATTGTGAAAGTTGGCACGCACGCCTAAATAAAAAAGCTGAATGTGCCAATTTGCCAATGTATAAATTAATAATGTTGCTTCACAAAGAATCAAAAATGATAAATCTATCACTAAAACTCTTAAGTGAAAACAAAATGAACAGAATTTAAAAAAAAAACAGCTCATATCCAGACAAATTTATTCCAAATATGGGACGATTACGATCAAGGAATTATTGACACTGAATGTTTGCTAAGAAAATGTTCTGATATATATTTTTGTTTAGATTTCTCATTTAAAAATTGTTTTTATTTTCAATAAAAATTAAAAATTAATTTTTGGCGTTTTTTAAATTTGGCCGAATTATATTTCAATTTGGCCGAATTCAACTTTTTATAAATCTCTATTGGCCGAATTAAACCAGCCAAAAAAATCGTTGGCAAAATTAGACATTTTCTCTACAAAATTTGGCTGAATTCAATTTAGCCTAATTATTTTTGGCCGATATTGTATAGACCTGTGTGTAGCTTTCTCTGTACGCAAATCTTGCAAGTAAAATTTAATCAGCTTTTTGACTAGTTAGGAAGCTGAAATTTTCAGCATAGCTTTATATTGGATGACAATACATGATTCAATTAAAAAAAACTTTATTTGAACATCTTTCGCATTTCTAAATCGAGTGTATTTGAAATAAAAGTTTGTTTTGAAAAACTCGTTTTTTCCTTTACTTGTTTTAAATTCAAAATGCATATTAAATAACAAAAAATGTATTTTAACCTTTTAAAATGTATCTGGGTAATCATGGAGAATAGCGGCAGAAATTATTTTCGGTGTTTTTAATTATTTCTCTATTATAAAATTATTATAATTAGAAAGAAAAATAAATTAGCAATTGACAGATCCAATAAATTTCTTAAAATTATAATTATAAAAGAAGTTAACACCAGAAAAGCGTCAGGTAATAGAAAAACAATTATTCTCATAAACCAAAAACTGACTAAAAGTGAAGTGAAATAAAATGTAAAAGAAATTATTTGTGAGAGTTTTTATAAAATATTTTTAAAGAAATAAATAACTTATTTAAGTGAATTTGAGTTCCGTAGTTTCAAACCAGGTGGCAAATTCTTTGCTGAAACTCTGTGTTTCTTTAATTGAAAACTTGAAAACTATCCAGTTTTATCTTTCTCTGAAAAACTGCTCAGACTTAAATAAACTGTCATTTTTTCTGTAAATAATGTTAATCTGACTGCGTGATTAATATTTTAGCTTGTGATTGTTACGTTTTTTTGCAAATAACTTTATTTTTAATTACGCTATAAGCCATTTCTGTCGACTGCACTATTCATAGTTTTTGTTGTGGTTCTCTTGCGCATTTCGTGAGTTTTCCGAGAGAATTTTATTGTGAAAAATTAATAAACTGCTTAGATCATTAAATTGAAGTTATTATTGTGATTACAAAAATATAATTATTATAAGGGAAAAATAATTAAAAACACCAAAAATAATTTCTGCCGCTATTTTCCATATTTACCTGTATGTTATTTTATTATGTTATTTTATTTTAATACTTACTCTTCCTTACTTTTCCTTCCTTGAATTGTATTATTCCGCGTATCAACATTGCCTTTGGATAATTTTGCTTAAAGTCGATTTTTTTCTGTAAAAAACCTTTTTGTAATATGTTCTGGATAATGTTCTATGCTTATTCTATTAAACAGTTTTCTAAACCGTGTTTTTATATATAGAAATCGGTTCGGGACAAGAACTTTACCTACTGTAATTATATTTTCATTGTAGGCGCAGTCGATACCACACAAAAATCAATGTCTTCGTATCATATTTTATTTTCAAAATAAACTACGTCACTGATTAGGGAGACGGACTAAACCACTAAACTAACTAGAGAAGAGACCGATACAAGTCAAATGTCGCTAAGTAAGAAATACCTTTCTTTTGAACGGTTCATCCAACATTCGTTCTACCTCGAACTCCTCAGACATTTTTACGTAGATTGAAGTAAGTTATATTACTCAACAATTGAGTGACTAAATGGATGGCCAAGCGTGTCACAAAGAACCAATAGTTTGATAAAGTAAAACAAGAAGTGACGTAAAACCTATTCCAAAGATGGATACGACAGAGGAAACACAACAAGAAAACGCCAAAGACAAAAAATGTATTTGAATTCTTACTCAATCCAGCATATTTTTAAAATTGCGTTATATTATAACAAATTTTAAAAAACTTGAAAATACGTTTTTTTTAACTTTTATTTAGGTTACAATTTCTGTTTGCGTGTTTGTTTCTGTATGTGTGTGTGTGTGGGTCTTTCTCTGTCGCAAATCCTGAAAGTAAAATTTAACTGGCTTTTTGACTAGCTAGGAAGCTGAAACTTTCAGCATAACTTTATATTGAATGATAATACATGATTAAATAAAAAATAAAAAATAAATTAATTTAAACATCTTTCATATTTCTAAATCGAATGTATTTGAAATCAAAGTTATTCTTTTACTTGTTGTTAAATGAGGTTGTGAATTTCTTAGTTATTGTCTCAAATCTGTCTAAAAAAGACAGTTTGGATGGGTAGGGCGTGTTTTTTTAATTCACCATTCTGATGCACCGCGATGTTTATATGGTTAACCACTGGTTAAGAACGCTTTGGTGAAAGCAATCTTTACAAAACAAAATTGTTTGCTTGCCGGTAGGGTTGTTACAGTTTTGAAAAAAAAGATTCAGTTTCAGTTAAAGTAAGTGAGGCTTTACAAAAATTCAGTTTCAGAAACAGTTAACTTAATCTGTAAAGATTCAGTTTCAGTTACACTTAGATTCAGTTTTTTTTTTTTAGGTACACTACCAAGAAAAAATTTACAATAAAGAACACTGTGCAACACAGACATGTTTAAAAAATTTGTTTAACTTAAGAATTCCTTGTTGAATTTATAAAAAAAAAACTTTAGTTTCCAGCTTGTCATCACTCAAATTATGCCGGCATCTGTTAAGAGCAAAGCTAGTTCTGCTGAAAACGCGTTCACAAGGAGAAGATGTTGCCAGGACTAAAAGTACATCAACAGCTATATTGTATACTTTTTAACATTTTATAGAATTTCTTGTCCAAAAATCAAAGTGATCTTGTGTAGATTCCTGTTCCATTAGCAGATTACATATATTATTTCTACATCTATAGAAGCAAATCCTTCATTTGGTGTTTCTAAGAGTTTTCTTTACTCAATTTTCGCACGAGCAGCAAAATATCAAACATATCTGGCATGTTTTTCTCTTCTTGATATGAATTGTAGTCTACGTTTTAATAGAAAGATCTTCGATCAAAAGATATGGCAAACTGTTTGCAGCAGATGCCGAGAGCGTGGACAGCCTTGTTATAAGCTTTTTAACCTTTTTATGTCATTTTTGCGTTCTTTAACAACAAAACAGTTTTCAATCAATGCCTGGTTTTGTAGGGCCGTTTATTAGACTTACTATGTATATTTTAGATTTCATTGTTTCTTTTTCCTCTAAATACTCTGCGTATTCTATCCCATGATTCCTCAGACTCTGAAATTGTCCTATTCTTACCTTTCAAAACTAAAGAACAAATGATGCACTTACTATCTGCTCTAACTCCTGTAAACCTGTTATTACGGGGTTAGTATAGGTCTTGTTTTGTTGAATCTAGTTTTTTTCGTTGGAGGTCCTAAAGCAGATTCCGACTCATTTTGTTGAATAAAGGATATACTTCTTCTTTGGTAGATTCGTCGATGACAATGTTATTACTAACACAAATATCTTCTATTTAGGAAATTCTAAAAACTTAAAAATCTCCGAAAAACAGCACAAGCAACACAACACTAACACTAAAAAAACTATTCGTAACTTCAACCGAAGTTATCGTAGAATCAAAGCTTTTAACAATTAACACCAAACACAAAAAAATATTGAAAAATGCTAAAAAACTAATTTTAAAAGGATTCAGTTTTATTCAGTTTTCTCAATAGATTCAGTTTCAGTTACAGTTTTTTTAAATCAGTTTCAGTTTCAGTTAAAGCAACTAAATCTAAAAAGATTTAGTTAACTGAATGCTTCAGTTTTCAGACTAAGTAACTCTAACAAACTAACAACCCTACTTGTCGGTCCGTTATGCCACCATAAATAAATAAAGGCAGTATCATTTTTATTTTCAAAATTAAATTGAATGATTTAAAAAATTGTATATAAAACGTCACTCGTTGTTAAAAAAATTAGGCCTCCGACTAGCACCGAATCGCACGTATATCTAACTCATTTTATTCATGATAAATTCCATAAACAGTAGCCGTTGCAATTAAAGAATTATTGAAGAATGACTGAGTAGCACTGTCATCAAAGGCGGTGTGCCAGAGACACCTGCTGGATGATTGGAGTCCTTGACCGTCATTCTGAGCCAGGAGGACATAACAGACAAGTTTGTAGCGCGTGTAGTTCAGTTCTTTGATTTGCTTTCTGATGGCAATAGTCAATTCAATTATCCAGGTTTTGCACAGAACTGGGTCGTACACCTGGTATTATAATTTGATTGATTGATTGATTGATTGATTGATTGATTGATTGATTGATTGATTGATTGATTGATTGATTGATTGATTGATTGATTGATTGATTGATTGATTGATTGATTGATTGATTGATTGATTGATTGATTGATTGATTGATTGATTGATTGATTGATTGATTGATTGATTGATTGATTGATTGATTGATTGATTGATTGATTGATTGATTGATTGATTGATTGATTGATTGATTGATTGATTGATTGATTGATTGATTGATTGATTGATTGATTGATTGATTGATTGATTGATTGATTGATTGATTGATTGATTGATTGATTGATTGATTGATTGATTGATTGATTGATTGATTGATTGATTGATTGATTGATTGATTGATTGATTGATTGATTGATCGATTGCTTAAACGGCTACCTTGTGAGAAAATTTATTTTCTAACTCGTCTTTCAGAATTTTCTCAACAACAGCGTGATTGAATTTCTCAGATGAATCCGGCTCCATACGGTAGGAGGGCTCGAACATGGCCGGTATCGGAAGTTTATTATGCTTATGTCGAAGTCGAAAAGTCAACCCACTGACTGTCGACAATGAAAGTTTTCTTACTCCACCAAAGCCGGGACATTCGACATTGCTGACCCGTCGACTAGACTGAAGCGATTTCGAAATCTGACGTTGAACAGTTTGAATCGGAGGATCTTGTGAAAAACGCCTTTCAGAGTAATCCTTAACATCTGATGTTTCGGAGGCTTCGTCTAAAATAGTATCCAAAACGAGGGTGCTTTTGGCTGCCGGTTGGTGGTCCTGAAGATCGTGGTGAGCTTCTGTGACCACAGGGATGTCGAAGGATGTTTCAGTTGATATCGGATCTATATCTCCCATTGCAAAGTATCAAATCTAAACAATATAAAAAAAATATGAAGCAAATTTATGAAAACTTAAAAAGAAACGTAAATTTTTAATTATTTTAAATTTAATTTACTTTCTACTGCAGCTAAAGTTTGTAATCTCAAAGCGATCAGGTAAGAAACTTAAAAAAGTTTAACAATATAGCGTCCTTAGCAATAATACATTTCATGGTATTCCGTATTAGACCTATGTGGTTGTTTCTTATCAGTGCGTTGTCAAGGAATTTATCTAAAACCATTTGACTAGAACGCCTCATCATCAAACAAGAATGCGTTTTCTTGTTTAAACGAAGATATTCACAAAAATTTAAATAGCCAAAACATCATTTAGTCATCTAAGTCTGAGTAAGTCTTGGGTGCACACAATATTGGTTTACAAATTAACCAACAAACCAGTAGTTATATTATACTTAAACACATTTTAATTATTATTTATTTATTTATTAGCAGTCATTTTTTTAGTGCCGCTAACAGACCAGCAGCCAACTTTACATGGATACATACAATTTAACGTAAAATGAAAATGAATAAAGTTTGGAATTTAGAAGTACAAGGTGAACGGAATGAAAGGAAACAAAAGTGAACTATTGTAAGAAGTCTTTGTAAGCAGATGCGAAGAGGGTTGTTTTTAATTTCTTTTTAAATAGATTTGTTTCCGTAGTGAGTTTGAGGTCAACGGGCAGGTGATTCCAGGCCTCAGGGGCAGCAACGGAAAATGCCCTGGCTGAAGAGGCCAGCCTAACTCGCGGAATCTCTAGGTCGTGTCTCCCCGCAGAGCGTAGGGACGCCCGACTGGGAATGCTAACCACTGGAGTAAGCAGCTCGGTTTGGTAAGGTGGTGCTCGACGATTGATGATAAGATGGGTAAGGAGGCAAAGTTTGTAGCTAATTCGTTGAGAGATTGGCAGCCAGTGAAGTTCGAAGAGGGCCCGAGATACGTGGTCTCGAGATGTAAGCTCCATTACCAGCCGAGCCGCGGCATTTAAGACTCGTTGAATTGGCGCTAGTGTGGAGGCTGGTAGATGGGCGAGAATAGAATTGCAATAATCTAACCTTGATATTACAAAGGCGGACACCAGCCGTGCAGTCACTTCGCGTCCGAGACTGCGTCGCACCGAGACGTGGTTGAAACAGGTTTTAGAGACTTGGGCAATAAGTAAACACCAAAATCCCGAACAACGTTAACCGGTCGAATCATGGCGAAGCCAAGAGTCAGATATTTATCAGGTGGATCTATCTTACTGAGTCCGGCCATTGATCCAAACCAGAGAACCTCAGTCTTTTTGGCATTCAGTTGAAGACGTTTGGAGGCACACCAGTCGGATACGGCTTTAAAACAGACTTGTAAGCTGGAGGTTATAGTGTTCGCATTGCTGGGTTCTGCACTTTGAAAACCCTGCATGTCATCAGCGAACAAATGGTACATGATGCCGTGACGTTCAAAGACATCCTGCACGTCTTCAGCGTAGCAGACAGTCTTGGACCATGGACGGAGCCCTGGGGAACGCCAGCAGGCAATAGAGTCACGGACGACGTGCCCAGGCCAACATTGATAATTTGAGTGCGATCATCATAGTAAGAACGAAACCAGTCTAGAGCATCACCACGGATGTCAAAGCGATGACGAAGAACATCAATCATGATCTGATTATCCACAGTGTCAAACGCCGCTGACATATCAAGGAGCATCAGAGCACCGACACGACCCTTATCAATCACATAGACCATGTCGTTATAGAGACGAACGAGTGCTGTTTCCGTTGAATGGGAGCATCGATATGTCGACTGGTTTCGGGGTATGAGCTTGTTTGTTTCATATTAACCCATTAGCCCGCTATCTAAGATTCGCTCAACCATTTTAGAAACAAAACTATAACGTAATTGGTTGTACCGATTTAGGCCTACTAGAACAGGTTATGTATCCAGATGTTATGCAAAGATATCCTGGTTAGGTTAGCTGAGTTGGTAGAGTGTTAGCCTTGAATGTGAGAGCTTCACGGTTCGACTCCCACTAACTGCCTAGTAGCCCATGTCAACGGAAAACTTAACGGATAAAGTAAAATTGTTCTCTCCGTGGGGCATGTAAAAGAACAGCGCCTTTGAAAAACCCGGAAAAGGCATATAAATTATCAAACGTTTACATTTTAATTTACATCCTTGCTTAAACCCTTCAAACGTTGTTACGTAAATACGCCATAAAAAATACGCTATGATCTTTTACTTTTTGAGCTATACCACTTTGCCAAATTTTGTTGAAATTGGTTCAGTGGTTTTGATTTCTATAAGAGACATACATACAAACAAACAAACATACAAACAATTATTTTTAAATATAGACTGGCGGGGTTACCCGACGTTGCTTGGGGATTTTAGTGGGGTTTTTATCGTTTTTATATCTCGCTTTTTCTCTCGCTCCCGTTTCCATCCCCACTTGCTCTCCCCTCCCCGCTCACTCTCCCAATCCGCTCGTTCTCATGTTTCCGCACCTACTCATTTTCCAGTTTTTATTATTGTATTGATTGTAAGTGATTTTATATATCAGAAATTAATTTGTTGTAATTTTTGAAACACATAAATCAATTACAACTTTTACACTCCGTAAGTAGTTCAAATATATCAATGGTTCAAATATTGTTGTTTATTTGTTTATTATATTACTATTTGATTGTAGCTATTACTACACTTTTACATTAATTATTACAAGAACAAGTAGATATTTTTGTGGTTTGACGCACCGTACAATTATGTTCATTGGCTATAATAACGGGGCAGGGGGCATATCATAATTTAAAATTATGATATAATTATATACATACATTATATTATAATAATAATATAATATAATATAATATTATAATATAGAAAGCTTTGAGCCCACCCTAATAACTACGTAGCTGAACCTCACCAAAGTAAAGATTTGGTGTTCGGGACAGTTTATTAGTAATAGTAACTTTTAGTGTTTAGTTTTTAGTAGTAGGTGGTTGTGTGAACTATTGGTTATAGTTATATTCAAATATTAATGTTACCATACAAATATATTTACTCTAATACTTTAAGTAAGTATTTAAATAAAAACTATTTTTTTAAATAGTAATTATTAAATAAGTTATTACCATATGATACATTTTAATTGCTTTTGTTGCCCATCACAGCCTCTGCCTTCATTGGCCTTTTTCAATCGTCATCTCCAAAAGCGGGCAAACTTCCAAAATGCCGACGGACAGAAAACAAGATCTTAAAGACCACATAAGCCCGTACAAAATTGCCCTACTGGTAGCACTGAGAGAACAGATCAAATTCATAGAATCGATGTCAGACGAAGAATCTTGTTCTCTCATGCTTATTGTTTTTCGTCTCTTTCAGGTTGGCAGTCGGTTTATTTATGCAGGGTTTCTCAGATAAGTTCTTATATTTAAATGCAAAATATAATAAAAACATAATGTTTTTATGTTTAAAGGCAAATATTATAATCACAGAATGTTTTATACAACTTTTTATATTTGAATGCAAATAAATATAGTAATAACAGAATGCTTTATAAATAGCTGTAACATTGGTATTTTCATTTAAAAATTGTTTTTGAATCAGGAGTTTTATGCACGGAACTTTCCGTTATTCGGAAAAACCGTTCTTTGAAAATGTGTTACGGCATTCGCCGAAGGCAGATATCTTAATTTTTATATTTCATCCATTCCAGGCAGCTGATATGGACTTCAAAAGTTTTTTCACGAAACTGGATTGTGCGATGTCCTCTCAATGCACAGAAGCTGTCAAGTCGAGGTGGTTTTTCCCGTCTTAGCTGCTCTTAAAAGTTTTCTGCTTCAAAATCTGATTTTGTTGAATGTTTAATTTAACTTTTTATTTTTTACTCATGCGCGAAAGTTAATTACGCAGTGAAAAGATTTTTAATGATATAATTAATCAATTATTTTGTTCGACCAATCAGCTTGGACCAGCTCTGCAGCGGTACGATCCATCTGCTGCACGAACTCATAGAAGAAGCTCCTAGTTCGATGCTGCACACCCCTTACAAGAGCGTCGGTTCAAGTTCTTACTGTCACACGACCACCACCGAACCTTTCATCCTAAAGAACACTTTTCTTGGTGAGTTGTTTGTGCTGTTGTGTGTTGTGCTGTAAATGACTGTTGTTAGAAACAGTTTTCATAATGCACTGTTGGGTAGCTAATTTGACCTGCATCAACTTAACATTATTTTAAGGTCTTCAGACGGACCTGAAGTCAAGTAAGGTCGATTATGCTAGACGGGCCGGGCCGCAAAAATCAGCCTGTGCAGTACTCTAGTTTAAGTCGTGTCACAGCCTGGGTTTGCAAGATTAAACAATTCTTAATAAATTAAAATTTTCTTTTTCCGAATTTTTCGTCGTCCAATTGCAGGTCTGTTCATTCGACGGCTCGTTCTCTCCTTCGAAAAGATGCCCTTCCACGAGGTTGGCTACCTCTACACCGACCTCTGCGAGATCTACAAGAGGTCGTTCCCGCCGGAGCGCAGCTGCATCAACCGGTACAACCTCGGCGTCTCGGACAAGGGCTTCCAGAACGGCCCGTCATCGTGGGCGATAGAGAGCGACGACCAATTAGATGCCGAGCTTTCATCTGACGAACGGTTACTGACCAATCTGGGTGGAGAGGAGGGGTTTTACGAGTTAGTTTTCTGTGGATTCCTACACTTTTATATGACTGTTTGAATATAGAAATTTATAAACATTTACTGAAATTAATATGTTTTCTTTGTTTGTTTATATCTTTATTTGTATTATTATTATTATTATTATTTAAATTATTGCACAGATTAATTTTATTTTGTAAGATCCAAGAAATACTCTCGCAAGCAGGCGGAATATTTTGCTGCTCAGCAGGTTAGATGTGTGACGTTTTATAATTCTATCAGTTGAACCATTCTCATTATAATAATCATTTTCATTATTATCATCATCATTACCTCTTAAGATTGACAGAGCAATTTTCTTTATTATCATCACTGTCATTACCTCTTTCCAGGCTTCCCTGTTGAACCACAACGACTCGGAAGCGCTATCCGCCAAGGAGCTACACGCCAGGATCTCGGAAATTCTCAAGTCGAATCCCAATTTCGCAGAAGCGGTCAGTACTGGTTTTCGGCTTATTGATTTCGTGATCGTTTACTTCTTCGATAGTTTATTCGTTCGTTTAGAAAGAAAGCGGTCGATACTATCGTAGCGCAGAGAATAGTGATGTTTTTAGAAATAAACATTTATTATTTTCAGCAAACTTTTGCACTCATGACTAATATTTATTAATTTTTATCAAAAACATTTTTCTATTCTGCCGTTAATTTCTCACTCGATCGTTCAAGGAACCATCTTATTTTTCTTTTCTTTCCGAACAGCACTATCTGCGTTACATGAACTACTTACGTCTGAAAGAGTGCAATGCCTCCATGGACAGCCTCGTCAACTACTTCGACCGCGTCCTCTTCCTCTCGGGCAACCCCGGCGACTCCAGGTCGAAGGTCGAAACGGACGAACCGAATAACCCTCACAGTTATAGATACGCCGCTCTCAACGTAGCCTCGATGGCTTACAGATTCGGACACAGGTTTTTTTTTAAATTAAGCTCCAGCTTAATAGTTATGGTAATAACAGTAGAAATTCAACAAGATGATGCTATTTATCTGTATGAATGATTTTATTGGATATCAATGATATTTGTATATGAATATACCTTTTTAATAGAAAAGAGGCACTTTCTGCAATATTGGAGTGTATCAAAATCTCGCAACAGAACAACGATTCTGTCTGTCTTCAACATGCCCTGGTGAGTTTATTGATTGATTGGATGGTTTGCTGGCTGGTTGATTGATTGTCTGTTTGGCTGGTTGGTAGTTTGGTCAAATGATTAATTGGATTACACGATTGATCTTGTGGTTGTGTGATTGATTATTTGGCTGGCTGTTTGATTCATCTATTAGTTTGTTCATCTATTTAATTGTTCAGTCGTCAATGACAGACTATCGATTATAATTATTATTATTTAATTGCAGTTGATTGGTTGAAAATTATTTATATCTCCAATAACCAGGGCTGGCTTCAAAGACTGGACGTACAAGAAGAAGGAAGTCCAACTTATTTGCTCGAGAGACTCATTGAATCATCCTATGAATATCGTTTACCTGTAAGATTATATATCAGCATAGTTTCTTCTTTTTCTTCTTTTTCTTCTTCTTATTATTATTTGAACTTAGTTGATTTTTTATTATATTTGTTAAAAATTTATGTTAAAATATGCAATCATTTAGGAATTAGCCTCAATGGGCTGTCAGCTGTATGCAAAGCAAACCTACATGATGGGCTGCAAGCCTTCCCTGTGAGTTCCTTTTTAATTATTATCGGATAATTGACTTTGAAGTTGAGTGAGCAGATGGACGAAGCATTTCAGCATCTGCTCGTTATGCACTTTTTTTTCATTCAATCGTCCTTACGAGTTTCTTGTTTTACAAGACGCCATGCGATTGATTGTCCGTTACTTTAAAACACGTCGAGTCGCATTACATTTTTGTACGTTACGTGTTGCGTCTCATTAAGGCTGCACAGCTAGAAATGGTTTAAACAAGTTTTTAATAATTATACATATACATATATATCGATTTATTATTTATTGTTATTTATCTATTTAAATAAATTTATTATCCAATGTTTTTGAGAAATATATTTATATCGATTTATTATTTAATTATTATTTATTGTTATTTTATTTATTTAAATAAATTTATTATCCAGTGTTTTTGAGAACATGATGGTTAGTGACGTGACGAACAGAGACCACTCGTTGGCCCACATGTCTTGCAGCGGACTGGCTCAGAAGGCCGCTCTGTGGAATGTCTACGGGAGAGAGTGAGTCAGGATTTAGCTGATCGTGAATGATGATGGTGGTGGTGGTGATGATGATGTCGGTAGTAGCGTCCATGAAAATAATGGTGCTAACGATGGTGGTGGTGATGATGGCAGTCTTAATAATTTGGAGTTTTTTTAAAGATATGGGTAACCATGGAATCTGTAGTACATGTGAGTGTAATATGGTGACGGGAACAATGATTTAGTTTTGGGGTGATGAAGATTATAATAATTATAATAATTATAAATTTTTATTTTTTATTATGATATTATTTCCATCAAACAACCAGTGACATGGGCAACTTGAGCAGTCAGATGTTGTTGAACATGAAAGGTCGAGAGATGAAGGTCAGCCTCAATGGGGAGTCTCAGTGTCTCGCCCTTTGTCACACGGCCTGGTTTCTTTGCCTCCTGGTCAGTCCCGTTGTTTTGTGTATGTGTGTTTGTACGTGAATTTTGCACAGGAATTTACATATCTGTGTTTGTATGTGAGTTTGCTTATGTGTGTTTTCACATGAATTTTGCGCGTGTGTTTTTTGAATCTAACATTTGTTCATTTAAGTGTTTTATGCTCGTGTATCGGATAATAAGCACACATGCTGTTGTGTACGGTAAATTGCTTTCTCGACTGGCTGTGAACAGATTTCATAAACAACGTGTGTAAAAACTGATCTTCAATGCACACAAGTTTCCTTTAACAGTGTTGAAGTATTATTTCTTAGGACAGCACAGCTGTTATAAAAGATAAAAAATCCAATCAGATTACATTGTTGTCATATCGAAATGAATTCATTTGAAGATTACTACTTGTTATGTTACGACCTTTTAAGCATTAAAGTAACTATCGAAGTTTGACAAGCTGAAAACCCGAACACGGTTTTTAGAAAAACTAAAACCCGAACCCCAAAATTCAAGAACCCGAACCCGAAAGGGCTAAAAAGTTGTACCCGTGATATCCCTAATAATAATAATAATAATCATTTCCCCAGGGTGGCTACGACACAGCGTGGGATACCATCGAGACTGCCAAGAAAAGGTTTCCACAAATGGGAGTCATTTCTCACATCTGGATCCTGTCGGAGCAGCGAATCAAATTTCAGATGACCCTCCTCCAGGGCCAATTCGGCCAATCGGATCGCGCCGTCAAGGACATGGCGGCAGTAAATAGTCTCGAGTCGACTTATTGGTTGGTCGATTGATTGTTTTCATTATTGTTATTATTATTATTATTATTATTATTATTATTATTATTATTATTATTATTATTATTATTATTATTATTATTCATGTTGTTATTCCACTGATTGCTTGCTTGCTTACCTGTATTCAGTGTTTCCACTTTAACATTGCAAAACATAAAAATAGTTAATTTATTAGAAGCTTTTTTATTTATTATTTTATTTTATGATTGCTGAAAAAGTTGTCTGTAAATCAATCGATCACATAAGTTTCTATAGCGCTATTTCCATAGCGTTCAATAGCGCTCGGACATGAACTTATTAAATAGATGTGTTTTAAGTCCACGACGGAAAACTGAGGGAATTAGAGTTAGTAAAAACAGTAGGAAGAGAGTTTCAGGGAAAGGGACCAGAGTAGGAAAAAGAGTGTTTAGCAAAGGAATGCCTAATAGTAAAGATGCGAAAGTGACTAAAAGAAGAAGATCGAAGACCAGACTTAGGAGAGATTTGTATTAAGTTAGTTAAGTAGAGTGGAGAAAAACAATTTTTTATCTTAAACATTAGTGAACAAATTTTAAACATCACCCTATATTTAAGAGGAAGCCAATGGAGAAGAACAAGAGATGGAGAGATGTGAGAGAAGTAAGAAGTGCGAGAAACTAAGCGTGCAGCTGAGTTGAAGTCTTTAGGGAAAAGATAAAGGGTAGTATCAGGAAGACCATAATATAGTGAATTGCAGTAGTCAATTCGAGACAGAACAAGAGAAGAGACTAGAAGCCGTAGTGAAGGATCATCCAGAAGTGGACGAAGCTGCTTAAAGGCACGTTTACACAGGCAAAGATTCGTTGGCGCCAAATTTCAATGTCACATGAAATTAGAAAAAATGCACGTGTAAACGTTCTCATGCATGACATTGGCAGCCAAGATTTTGAATGTTGGTTGCCTTCCAACTTTCAATGTGCCAGTGAATAATGTAGAGCTTTACCGATTCCACATTTACCCGATTGTCCCGATTGTGGAGCCAGTAACGATTGTCTAATTTTTTTTTATTTTGGTAAATGGTGTTTTGTTAAAATTAGACTACGCCTTAAACTTAAGCTATACTCTACAGAACTTGCAGGCAATAAAAAAATCTAAATATTTAAAAATGTCTAGTTAAAGTCCTTGAGCCCCTGGCACTTTCCACTCTCAATAGTTAAAAGAAAACTGAAGCAGATTGTACTTCAGAAGTAGGAGCATTTCTCCTGTTTTGGCTTTCAAAGAGCCACGGCGATCAGAGAAGATCTGTCCTGCTCCACTGAAGAGCTGTTTGCTGGGGACACTTGACGCTGGTGCGGAAAGATACTTTCTCGCAAGTGTGGCTAGGTTTGGGAGATGGAATTTGTTGATATTCCACCAGACGTATGGACTTTCTGTGCGAGGCAATGCTACTGATGACAAGTATAAACTAATCATTGCATCCACTGCATCATTGTCATTGCCCATGATCGACGAGTTTTTTTGTGGTGCTGGCTTGCTCACAACATCCCAAAGTCGCGACGTTGATGGACCGTGATCCATCTCTACTCTCGGCCCTTTTGACGATGGTTCCATAACTCCTTCTTCATTCCTTCCCGCTGAATCGAGAATTACACACTCCTCTTTTAGCCATTGGTTTGCATTAGCTAACTCTGCATCATCAAAAACAAAGTTCTTGAAACGTGGATAAAGAATTGGTGCCAACACAATTTTTTTGTTTTCCCTCGAATACACAAAGCGCTTATTCAGTGATGTCAGCATATCTTGTCGCATTGTCTGAATTCCCTCACTCATTGTATGCTTGCGATCCAGTAATCTGCGTAACATACTCAACATTGGAAGAACTATCGAAGTCTTGCTGTTACTAACTTCTTTTGTTGCATCCTCAAATGGGGCAAGAGTGTCAAGGATATGGGTGATCATTGAATCCTGTGATGCTTGTGTGGTGATTGTACCTTTTAAGAACAATCGGAAGCCGATTGCCGATTG
This sequence comes from Erpobdella octoculata, assembly GCA_963978895.1. Taxonomy (NCBI): domain Eukaryota; kingdom Metazoa; phylum Annelida; class Clitellata; order Hirudinida; family Erpobdellidae; genus Erpobdella; species Erpobdella octoculata. The sequence goes on from OZ022239.1 coordinate 32,030,938, forward strand.
TTCCGATTGTGCTAATAATCGGCCCGATTATGAATGCTACCAATGAAGCGCTCTCTGATATTTCTCCTAAAATAGCCTAGTTAAAGTTTTAGTTTTAATAATTGAAATTTTTATTTTATTATAAAAATATAAATTTCAAAATTATGAAGAAGTTGTATTTTAAATTTCTTTAGTTTTGAACGCCATTCTTTTCTTCAACTGTTTAAAGTTAATTGATGTCAAATTTAATACTAAATTTTAAATGTTTAAATGTTAAATTTTTTTATAATTGAAATTTATAGTAAAAGTTTTTTTTAATACATTTTTGCGAAATAAACTAGAGCAAAAATGGCAAAACGCACCCAGGCACGCAATATTGACAGAAATAGCCCCGACAAAATGCTGATTGAAATTGTCTCGTGTAAACCCCTTACTGGCGCAAAAGATGCCGCTACATGGACATTTGGCGCCAGTGAATCTTTGCCTGTGTAAACACGCCTTAATGCGGCAAATATGGAAGTAACAAGATTTAGTAACAGATGATATTTGAGGGGTTAGAAACAAGTTGGAGTCATACAGTTTTTATTATTTTATATGAAGAAGGTCTATCATCTTATTTGCACCTAAATACGTGTTTCATTTCGATGTATTTCTTATTTTTAGATTTAAATGATTTAATTAGTTTTCTCTCTCGTGCTTCAATTCATTCAGCCGCTGCTTGTACCTGGCCGAGACGGGGGAGCTGATGAAGAGCATGGAGCTCCTCAATCTGCTGATCGACAGGTGTAAGATGAAAATCAAAGGTGCAACACAGGTGAATCACCTCTTAATCAGGTAAGTCTGATGACAAGGAATATTACAGTAATATGCTAAATTGTAATTATATGCAAGTTAATAATTAACTTAAAAAGTTTAAAAAAAACAATTTGAAAATTTAATTTGGTCTTTTTTGAATACAGGTGTCTCCTACTGAAAGGCAACATCTGCTGTACGTTCAAGGACCCGACCCCTGGGATGGTGTCCATTGTGACTGCTTCCATGCTTGCGAAAGATCATCACTGCTCTCAGCTAGAAGCTGTCGTTGCTGTTCACGTGGCTTTTATACAGGTGAGACATGCTGGCAGGTGTTTTTTGAGGCCACGGAAGTGGCTATGATGACATTGATGATGATGTAAGGATGGTGCTGATGATGGTGGTGATGACGATGATGTTGATGATGGTGCTGATGATGATGATGTTGAGGATGGATTTTGATAGTGACACTTGAGTTGATTTTGACAGCTCAAGATGGGAATGTTCGAGAAGTCCCTCAAAGTCATTTCGGAAGCTCTCCCGGTGATCCTCAACAGTTCTGACGTCCTGGAAAAGGCGAAGGCGCTCTTCTTCTACGTCCGATGCTGGCTGGCCAACGCAGGGGCCTTGCTGGTGGCCCGTCGTCGGAAAATCAGCAGGTTAGTCGGTCGAAGTAAGATCTGGTTTTTAAGTGATCGAAGATGTGCGTGTGAAGGTGAATAAGTGGTTATGAATTGGTCATTAAGGGGTTGAATATTATGAATTGGTCATTAAGGGATTGAATATTATGTATTGATGATTAAGGGGTTGAATTCTATGTATTGATGATTAAGGGATTGGATATTATGAATTGATGATTAAGGGATTGAATATTATGAATTGGTCATTAAGGTAGGCAGGCACATATGTTAAACGCGCAGGCCTAGAGACCTATGAGTAGAACTCACCAAGAAACTGCGCTATGCAGGGGTACCTCGTGAAAAATAGGTGTTACAGGAAATTTTATAGCTTGCTGAATTATTATCCAAAATAATTAATTTATACATCAAAATAATTGTAAATAATGCTTACGTAAAATGTTGGTTATAAAAAAGAGTTCAAAGTATCTAATTCTCTTTGAATTATAATTCAAAGTACGTCGTTGCAAACTTTTCCTTATATCTCTTGAGTTTGAAACTCGAAAATCTTTTTTTTTAAACAAAACTGTTTTTTTCTTCTAAAAGAATATGTAAGTAACTGCCCAAGTAATGAAATCCGTGTTTGAAATAAGACGGTAATGGCAAAAAATGCAGCATCTGAGCGCTCGAGTTACGTGTAGATGTAGAAAAGGTACATGTAGGAAAAATTGAATAACTTTGTACCTAAACATGTTATAATATTAATTTTTTGAAGTTTAAAAACTAGAAACATCAATCTAGTAGGTGTATAAGTTCTATTTTAATAGGAAAAAATTAAGTATAATAATTCGCTATGTGAGGGAAGGTGATACAACTTTGACTACATATAACATATATGGAATTTGAAATCCGAAACACTTTTTATTATTTTTATGAAAAAGTTTAGCTTTTCTTCTAAAAGAATATTTAAGCATCAATGCTGTAGCTACCTGCCCAACATTTGAAATCGGTGTTTGAAATAAGACGGTAATGGCGAAAAATGCTGCATCTGAGCGCTCGAGTTCCGGCTAGATGTGGAAGGGGTGCATGTGCAAAAAATTGAATAACTTTATAAGTAAACGTGCCACAATATTATTTTTTTTAAATTTAAAAACTAGAGACACTAATCTATAGCGTGTATAATTGTTATGTTAATAGGATTAAGTTACGTATATTAATTTGATATGTGAACGAAGGTGATACCAAGCATGTCGTAAAAACAATGAAACTTTGACAACATATAACTTTTAAATTTGAAATCCAAGAAACTTTTTATTTTTTTAACAATAAGTTTAGCTTTTCTTCTAAAAGAATATGTACGAAACATTGCCGTAGGTGCTTTCCTAACTTATGAAATATGCGTTTGAAATAAGACCGCATTTGACGAAAAATGCTGCATCTGTGCGCTTGAGTTCCATGCAGATGTGCATAGGGTAACCTCGATGTGCATAGGGTAACCTCGATGTGCATAGGGTAACCTCGATGTGCATAGGGTAACCTCGATGCGCATAGGGTAACCTCGATGTGCATAGGGTAACCTCGATGTGCATAGGGTAACCTCGATGTGCATAGGGTAACCTCGATGTGCATAGGGTAACCTCGATGTGCATAGGGTAACCTCGATGTGCATAGGGTAACCTCGATGCCGCACTTTCTATTTAGACTTAAGGCTCAAGATCTGCTGCAACTACTTTCGTTATTCAAATCGCTATATCTTCATTAATTTAGGTCACATAATAACAAATTTTGCAAATTTTTAATTCTGTTAATGTAAACTTTAATAATATTTAAAAAAAAATGTTATGCACTTGCCTACATTAAGGTGTTGAATATTATAATTTGATCATTAAGGGGTTGAATAATATGAATTGATGATTAAGGGATTGAATATTAGGAATTGATGATTAAGGGAATGATTATTATGATTTGGTCATTAAAGGGTTGAATGCTGAGGAACATTGGTCGTTGAGGAATTGATAGGTTATTAATTGGTCATTTAAGTGATTGATTAAAATGATTATGAATTGATTAACAGCAGCAGCAGCAGTGAGGGAATTGCTTCGATCAGCAACAGCAATGCCAGCAACAACTCCAGCGGCACGGTCAGCGTCTGCGACAGTGGAGTCGCAAGCGATGGATACCAGAGCGGAGAGGGAGCGGAATTTGACGCTAGCAAGAAACTGAGTTGGAAATTATTTTCTCTTTTTTATTAACATGTTTATTATTATTTAATGTGTTCGAATTTATTCATCACTCATTAATATGTTAATTAATTAATGTATTCTAATAATTCATTCATTAATAATTAATTTTTTTGTCTTACCTTTATGCAGCTTGTGCTTTCTAGCTGATTTTAGTAACAGTTGTTCATTTATTAATATATATCAAAAGTTTGAGTATGGCTATGTTATGTGATCTGTAGATCGTGATAATAATGATTATTGTACTGTAAATGATGATGATGGTGATGATGATGATGGTTGACAGATCTGGTTGATATATTTAATTACCTTGTGGTTGTTTATAAATTATTCAACATTCGTTAACTTTTTGGTTTAAATTATAATAATATTAAATTATTTTTCTTTCTTTTTCCGCCCCCAGTACTTTCTCAGATGATCCCGCTCATGACGGAGGTGTGCGACATGTACAGCAGCGTTAATGCGTACCACAGATTGAAGAACGCACTTTTATTCCAGGTAGTTTCATGTTGCATCGACGTATCACTATGATCGCAATGATTTCTATTGATATCATCATCACCATCTTTTATATCACTACACTACTATCACTACTGGCATAACAGATATCATCACCATAACTGCTATCTTTTGAGCAGTTGACTTTTAGATGATAATAAGGCAAATTTTCTGTTTTAATGCTCTGATTACAAATCATCACCGCCTCAATGATCATCTTCAGTACTGTTATAATCATCAACATTATCACAAATAACTTGTTTACTTTTACTTATCTCATTAACATATGTAATTTTACTTATCTCTTTAAGTTATGTAGTTTTATTTATCTCATTAACATATGTAATTTTACTTATCTCGTTAACATATGTAACTTTACTTAACTCATTAACATATGTCATTTTACTTATCTCTTTAACAACATATGTAATTTTACTTATTTCACTAACATACGTAATTTTAATTATCTTATTAACATATGTAATTTTACTTATCTCATTAACATTTGTAATTTCAATCCTACTTTTTTGTCCGATACCGCCACGTGCAGGCGCTGCTGTACAATGAAGTTGGAATGATCAAAGAGCGGAACAGGACGTGTCTCTCGTTCAACCAGTTGAGTACGTCGCTCGCTACCAACTCTTCCACTGTCAAGTTCTGTTCCTCCTGCTTATGATGGTAATCATCATCATCATCACTCTTTTTCATCTGGCATCATCATCATCATTACCCTTACAGTCTCAAGCCAAAAAGAATCTTCATCACCATCATCATCATACTGTAACATCTTTTTTTTATTAGTAATCATTGTTTTTATAAAACAACGAGAGTTACTACATGCTGTGGTTACTGCCTAACTCTCCGTGGAGGGAATGTAAACAAATCTACGAATTTGTTTCTTAGTTGCTTTTATGTTAGCAAAATTTTATGGGTTTTTTTAAGAATGGAGAGCCTGTTGTTGTGTATTTAGTTGAACCTCCTATTATTAATGTCTTTTGAGTTTGCAACTGAGAAAAATTTTTCGTTCGTTGTGCATCCACTTTTTTCATCAATTTTGTTTTCTAAAAGTTGAACACGTCACGAGAGGTTTTGGGGTTCCCCCGCCCCCCCCCCAAATGATGACGCCCCTGGCTCTTCTACCTCGAATCCTTTCAATCGAGATGGCGAGAATGCTGTTAGGAATATGACGCAGATTTCACGTTTGAGTTTTATTATACTCTCATGGGAGGTAGTTGAAATATGGGTTTCTGTTTTCAGAAAACGAAGGGAGAAGGTTCACATCGTAACGCCCATGAATACCCTACAAAAGGGGAGACCCCGTGCAAGGGGTGGCAGGCGTCCCACAATTAAATTGTTTTGTTCGTTGAAGAGTAATACCCGCGCCTACTTGCTCAAGCCAGCCTTAATTAATGCGTCCTGCTCCCTTGATTAAAGGTGGTTATGTCAAGATGGTTACAGTTTTTATCATTCCCACGTTACTGGTGTCGAGAAAACAAACTCAACTGTTGTTAACATTGTTTATTGAACAAGCAAGATAAGAACATCCGTTCGTGTTTAACATGTCATCACAATGTATAATAATAATAATACATTCGATCGCAGATGATCACAATGTATAATAATAATAATACATTCGATCGCAGATGATCACAATGTATAATAATAATAATACATTCGATCGCAGATGATCACAATGTATAATAATAATAATACATTCGATCGCAGATGATCACAATGTATAATAATAATAATACATTCGATCGCAGATGATGACAATGTATAATAATAATACATTCGATCACAATGTATAATAATACATTCGATTGCAGATGATCACAATGTATTGTAATACATTTGATCGCAGGTGATCACAATGTATAATAATAATAATACATTCGATCGCAGATGTAGAAGTGAGGTTTGACGTGGTCACGCCTAATTATTAAAACAGAAAACTTTTCTAATTTAGAAAGTCATTTGTCAAAAGTCGCAATTAAAATAGGAGACAGTATAAATTTCGAATGCTTCAAAAAGTCTACCTGTTTAAAAAAAAGATGTGTGGGAGCGTCGAGTTTATAATTTAGCCCTGGCGTGGATAGGTAGGGGGTGACCGGGACCGGTCATTCCCCTGTGGTGCTCTATCCGCCTAAAAATTATGCTAAATAACTTTTTGGAAATGGGCCTGCCAGCTAACTGGAATATCAAACCCTGCTTGAATTTCAGAAGATCAAAAAAAATAATAGATTCGTTTTTAATCAATAAAAATAACTTCGATGAAGAAGATAAAATACTTCTGGATGATTCTATAATAACCCGACATTGGAAAGAATTATTTAGGAATCAAGTTTTAACGAATACCCGATATTTGTTCTAGAAATAGATATACATACATGCAACGCGATATAATTGCAGGATTATCTGAAGTGCATTTCGAGTTATCTATGATGATGTAGGATATAAATGTAAGTTTTTTTTAGACAGATTACGCGCGATTATATAAGATATAATGAATTTCTCTTAATTAATTAATTAATAAACATCACAAATATGATTAAAACCAAATGTTCTAAATAAATGTATACGTCTCTTCTAAATAAAAATCAATATAGGTTCGGTTAATATATTAAATAAATAACGGTAGTTAAAGTTCACAATAGATGCATTATATATAACAAGGTCAGGTGAATCAATAAAAGTATGCAGGTAGGTTAGGTATAAATTAAATATTTCCTAAGCAGCTACGTTGCATGAATCTCCGTTAGGCATTTAAAAGACAACATCACTGAAGCTTGCTAGTGGCGTTCTATAAATATTCACATTGATTGATTGATTGATTGATTGATTGATTGATTGATTGATTGATTGATTGATTGATTGATTGATTGATTGATTGATTGATTGATTGATTGATTGATTATTGATTTATTGATTTATTGATTTATTGATTTACTGATTTATTGATTGATTGATTGATTGATTGATTGATTGATTGATTGATTGATTGATTGATTGATTGATTGATTGATCAATTGTTTACAATAATACGCCAAGTTTATTTTCGCAGTTTCTAAGTGGACGATTTTCAAATTACCTACTCGAGCAGTCGAGTGCTTGGTGACAAAGGCGTCGTTATTATTATAAAAAATTGGACAAACTGCCGACTGAAACTCCGGATCGCAGTCACAGTCAATATAAGATAAGGTCTGGACCCCTAAAAATTGCCCGAACCCAAGGCATTCCCCTGCCAACCTTTTGACTAAACGTCTAAATTAACGTTCTAGTATAACTGTTATAGACGTTGCTTTATACAATTCTCAATGACTTTTCTTAGATTTCCAGAAAAACTTCTTTTTGTCAACCTTATTCGGCACTTTAGTAGTTTTCACTTTCTTCTTCAATTTCCAGACTTCTGTAAACGGCATCCATACAGTCTCTGGTAGCTTCGTTCAGTCTTTTTTCGTAGTCTTCTCTCGCTTCTTGAAGTGTCGGGGGGTTTTCTTCTTTTTCTACATCAGCTGGAGACTTGCTTTGTTTTTTTTCGGGACTTTCGTAAGCAGTTTCTTCACAATTTTCTGGAAGTTCATTTGCTGCTTCAATTCCTGTTTCCATCATTCGTGCGCTCCTCGACAAGGGAATTTCCAGGCTGTTTTCATTTCCGTCTGTCTTTTGAGCGTTATCATCATCAAACTCTTGATTCCTGGCCATTTCATTCTCAGCTTCGTTGACTTTGGTCATTTCGTTTTGATCGTAGCTTTCGTTTTTGGCAGTTTCAAGTTTTCCATCTTTCATTTCATCTCGTTTTGTCTGACTGGTTTCTTTTTCCACGTGTTTTCCATCTGGTACGAGAACTTCAAGTTTCTCAGACGTCTGATCATTCCTAGCGGCCGTTGAACTCCTGCTACGCTCACCACGGCCCTGAGAAAGTTTAGAACTCTGGCTTCTTTCGATTGTCTTTAGCTTCGGCGTGCTAGCGTGCAATTTGTTCTCCGACGTAGACCCGTCGACAGAAGCGCTAGTGGGATTCTTGATGTTTTTCAGTGCCCTTCTTCGGCGCAGTCTCTTACTGCTGGTTCCACTTTGTACGTCAGAATTCTCGTTATTCGGCTCTACTCTGCTGGACGAAGTTTTGCCATCGCTTGTTCTTCTCATCAGTTTCGTGCTTAATGTTGTCTTAGGCTTCATCGCGTCTTCAGAGGTTTCCATCTGTCTGCTGAGTCTCTCCCGATCTCCAGTTGACTCGTCGCTATCTTGTTTCTGCGAGATCGTCCTTTTTGGACGGACTTTCATCGTAGCCAACTTTCCCACTGAATTTCGACTCCCATCTTGGCTCGATCTCGAGACGTCCTCGCCACGAAGACTTTCTCCAGTATTGTTTGACCTTACCAGTGCGTCGTCGGCTTCCATTTTGGAGTCTGCAAGCTCGGCTTCTCGCTCCGCTTTCATCCAGGTATCTCCGCTATTGCTCTCTTTTTCGAATACCTCGTCGTTATAATCCTGATCGGCTTTCTTGCTAGCGTCCTTCACCTTTTTGCGTTTTTTCTTCTGAGCGGTTTCGCTTTCTGTTTCGTCTTCCGGAGCAGCGCGACGGTGGTTCGAATCGCCGTCGTCGTCACCGCTGTCTTCTGTTTTGGCGTTGTCGTCGTCGTCGTCAGCGTTGCTTTGAGACGTTTTCTTCTTTTTCTTCAGCTTTTTTGTCCTTTTTTCTATCTTTCTTTTCCTTCTCGCTTCCGTGCAGCTGGAGAGAGAGAGAGAGAGGGGAGGAGCAAATGAAAAATAAATGAATAATAATTATTTATCGATTGAATAAATTAACATTTATAATTATTCTTTCTGTTTTTTCTCTCTCTCGATATTGCTCGTTCTTTAGGCATACAAGCGTTGCTATGACAACCTACCGAATATTTTATGCCGCTGTATGGAAAGACTGATTATACAACATAATTTGGAAGATATAGTAATGTTGTATACGCTATCGCTGTACCTATATAGCAGCATCAAAGAAAAAGCTTTGTTATACATAAATTGAATAGAAACTGTCTCCTTTCTTCCCAGTAACCTTTCTTCAACCTTTAATCTCTTGGTTACTACCTAAATTTCAATATTATAGTATAAAATTCATTTTTAAATGTTGGTATTCTTACCTACTTACTTACCTCTAGTCAATCACCGTTTATATTACTATATAAAATTAAGTCATCAATAGTATTCTTTGTTTCTATTATATCATCACCCGTCTATAAACAACTTCTACTAACATCAACTTAATACGATATAACGTGGTTTGTTTACTGACCCTACCCGAACATCTGAAATCACCTCTCGCAATAGCTGGGATTTTCAATGGCTACGATGCCGAAGCAGCCGTTAGCACCACCGAGTCTGACTCCTCTCTTGTGCTTGGCTTCGCAGCAGACGCTGATCCTCGTGTTCTGCTGGTGTTCAACGTAGATGGTCACGCTGAATGGGTAGTCAGAGCGCCTCATTGACGGAAAGGAAAAGTCGGCTACGAGGAACAACGGTGATGATGATGATGATGAGGATGATGATGATGATGATGATGATGATGATGATGATGATGATGGCGATGACGATGACGATTGTGGATGGTGGCTGCTCGGGGGTGGTGGTGTTGACATTATCAGCAATATGTGTGCGTGTGTGTGTTTGTGTTTGTGTGTGATGGCTGAAACCATGGAACTCTATATTATGCATATATAATGATACAGAATTCCACACTGGGACTGACGTGTTTAAGATATCCGGTAGTAATGACGTGGTTGACGGATCAATAATGATGTTATGGTGATGGTGGTAGTGTTGATGATGATGATGACCTTATTGTTGATGATGATGATGACGACGATGAATATGAATATGACGACGACGACGACGACGATGATGATGATGATGATGATGATGATGACGATGATGATGGTGATGATGACGGCGGTGGAAGTGTTATACTCACTTCCGGGGGCAAGTTTCTCCCTGTAAACCACCAGCGGGTTTCCACCGCAGTGCTGCTGTTCAACACTGACCTCGTCCCTTCTGTACGACCACATTTCATTCAATCGGATGGGATCGCCGTAGTAGTGCATGGTCACTATGCATCGCCTCTGCTGCGAGATCGGGTTGACGACGACGCGGCTGTTAACGGTGGCGGCGGCCACGGGCGACTGAGAATGCTGGTAGCCGGTGGTGCCACCGTAGTTGTTGCGGTAGCGTTGGAAGATGCTGTCTGTGTTGCCGCCTGTTGGATTGAAGCCACTAGTGGTGCTGCTGGCCATCGGGAATATGTGAAGCGTTCCGGACAGTCGAAGCTGCAAACGGAGAGAAGATGAGAAGAAGAATTCAGATGACATAAACATTTGCTGATAGTGATAGTAAATAAATAAATAATTAAATAAATAAATGAATGAATGAATGAATGAATGAATGAATGAATGAATGAATGAATGAATGAATGAATGAATGAATGAATGAATGAATGAATGAATGAATGAATGAATGAATGAATGAATGAATGAATGAATGAATGAATGAATGAATGAATGAATGAATGAATGAATGAATGAATGAATGAATGAATGAATGAATGAATGAATGAATGAATGAATGAATGAATGAATGAATGAATGAATGAATGAATGAATAAATAAATAAAATAAATTAATAAATAAATAAATTAATTAATTAACGAATGAACGAACGAACGAATGAACGAATGAATGAATGAATGGATGAATAAAGTACCGTTTCTTCTCTGGCGCCGCCATATTTACTCCTTACACCGTACTGGTCGCCGTCGTGGCTTCTACTGATGGCTGGGAGGGCACTGTAGGCTAGATGACCGCCGGCGTAGTTCTGACGCTGGCCGAATATCTGAACCTTGTAGACGTCGGTTGCCTGCGGGCCGCCGGCTGCTGGTGGCAAGTAGGGAGAGGAGGCACTCCAAGGATGTTTCGAGCTCGCACCTGCTGACGCGCCCTGGTAGGTTCCCTTAGTGACGCGTATGGAGTTGATTAAAAGTTAATTCGATATAATTGAGAGTTGGCTCTACTCCCGTTTGTTATTCAAATTGAGTTCTTGCATTTGAGTTTAGATTCATGATATGCTAGTACATGGACGTCTATATAATTATTATAATTATGTAATTATTATATAGACGTCCATGGCCAGTAGTAATAAAATAACTATAATGACGATGACGACGAGGATGACGATGATGATGACGACGACGATGACGATGATGATGATGGCGATGATGATGCTGATGCTGCTGCTGATGATGACGGTGATGGCGGTGGTGATGATGATGACGAATATCAAATTAATAATACTCTAGTTTCTCGTTAGGTATAATTGATGCTCAAAGAAAATATTTTTCTGTAAATATATATAATTTTTTAAACAATTTCATTATATAATTCAATTTAGACTTAATCGATTGTTTAATTGGTTCTTTTTCAATTTTTATTTTATAAAATTAATGAAACGCATTTTTGTCTTTTATTCGCCGCAATACGTACGTCGCTACAAAAAAATATATCATCACTATGATTGAAATCCTGCAGTTTATCCATGACTGAGTCTTACAGGTGAACATTTAATTTAAAATTTTAACATAAATAAGTGTCTATTCACGAGGCTAGTACAGAAATGTTCAGTACAGAAATATGTTACATATTAATAAATTATTTAAAAATGAATAAATTAAATTTGTTATGATTGAGAGGAAAAAATAGATTATATATATATATATATATATATATATGTGTGTGTGTGTGTGTGTGTGTGTGTGTGTGTGTGTGTGTGTGTGTGTGTGTGTGTGTGTGTGTGTGTGTGTGTGTGTGTGTGTGTGTGTGTGTGTGTGTGTGTGCATATATGTATGTATGTGTGTGTATGTATATATACTAATAAAATAATTAAAGAAATATGTAACTATTTACATAT